>CM042145.1:16256033-16356033 GCA_023376005.1 Doryteuthis pealeii | reverse complement strand
AGCAACGGAGATGGTAACAATGAATTCTTTGTTACTTGGTTTCATATTCTGGATATGTGTGCATCTACCCAACCCCTCCACTATGTGTAGGATGCGACACAAGATCAATTTCTAAGCAGAGTACAGCTGGTTTGAATTCAGAGTTTTCTTTTTTCTACTGGTGGCCTTACCAAAGCTAAAGAACCCTGTCTGCCCTATTTACCCATAGTATTTATTCTTGTGTCTACATTTTGATGTAAGTTCTGATCATTTGTCTGCTTACAAATATAGCACCCATATTATCTACAATATATATATATATATATATATATATAGTTAAAAATTAATGGTAAAATGAATGAATGGATGAAATAAAAATGTATGAAATGATGGGGATAAATGAAAAATCCTGTCCAAGGGACCCCTCTCAAAAGTATTAGAACAGTTTTTGAGAGTGGGGTCCCTGATAGAAAGTTTTCCTCATCTATTATTAGACTCCTTTGAAGCATCAAGTTAATATAATTATTCTATAAGTTATTAGAGAAGATAAATGAATACAAATGATATATAATATATATATATATATATAGATATAGATAATATAGTTGGCTATATTTATGAGTAAATAGTGCTCAATATCGTTGATAGAAGATGTGTATCTAAATTAGGGTAGCATGGACATAAAGTTTAAAGTATGGTAAACAATTTTTGATAAAATAAAAATAAGTTTAAAATAAGTGATGGTGTTCATCGCCATAATTACTTAATTAAAAAAAATTTTAAATTTAAAACGAAAAATTAAAAAAAATTAAAATAGATTAAAATATAGATGAGATTCACAAAGTGTTGTTGTTGACCTTAGCTACACCCACACATAAAAAGATATACACTGGCTAGACGATTTGAATACATTATATTTTGACACAGATTTCCATGCTTTTATAATTGTATTTTTTTTTTTATTGTTTTGAAAATTGCATAGGGAAGAAACTGTCAGTAACAAAATGCTGTTGACTTCATGTTCACACTACCCTAACTGATTGGTCATGAACAAGTAATGAAATAAGCCAAAGTGCTTGTATTTTTTCTCAAATGAAATGGATAACATTTTAAATCTTAAAATGCTACAATTTTTATTCCTTGCAGTAACATTGATTGCAATGAATAAAAATTGTAACATTTTTTTTCCATGAATTTATGTTTTAAAATCTTGAAAATAACTTTTAAATTAAACTATTACTTGGTTCAATAATAATTAATGATTTCATTTTCTAAGGCACAGAAATTTATCAATTTTAGACTAGTGTAAAATTTCATGAAGATTTTTTTTTTTAGCATGTCCATACTTTGGAACTCTGATATTACAAAAAGAATATTCAATGGACTTCATTATTCAAGGAGTTGGATCAAATTATATATATATATATACATATATTCACACAATCACTATACACTTAACATTTTCATTTTGTCCCTCACATAAACATTACTTAACAGTGTCCTGAAGATGGTACAATATACCGAAGTATTGACACTAAAAATTGTTTCCTGATCATAACATCCTGTGTTTGTTATATTTTTAAAATATTTTCTTCTCATATATATATATATATATATATATATATATATATGAGTATAGATAAAAGGATATGAAAACAACACAATATGCTGTTAAAGTGAAAACATTTTATAACATATTCATAGCTAATATTGAACAATATTTCGATTTTATAAAAATCATCTTCAGAGCTTGTTTATACTCCGTACTATCAAGAGCGGAGACGAAAGTCATATGAGATATATATATATATATATATATATATATATATATATGGGGGGGGGCATATTCTATATTACAATTGGATGAATATACTTATAGGTTTTGAATTAAAATTGTTGGGCCAAAAGTGTTTAATATACTCTATAAAAAAGGAAGGAATTATTTCAATACAATTTTTGCAACAATGCCACAAGTATATAAATCTTATATTTGGTTGTAATTGTGTAGATTTTTACAGATCCTACCATCACTTAACATGTTAATAGAAAAACAAAATAACTTATATTGTACTCTGTAATAAATAAGTAAAGCTGGCAGAATGCCTTATAGTTGGTATCAGCCAAACAGCGAGGGAATTTATCCCCTTTTCACTAGCACTAGACCAGGGAGATTGTTTTTGCATCTGAAGTGGAGTAACACACCTACCCACTTTACTACACAGATAAAAGCTGTGCTACTCTCATGCACAGTTGGAGAAAGTAGGTATCGAACCTTGTGGTTCCTTGGTGAATTTTTCTGCTGTAGTAAAAGTGAAGTCGACAGAGTGGCCTATTGACGGTATCAGACGGACAGTGAGGGAGTCTATCCCCTTTTCATTAGTACTAGTTCGATTTCAAATTGAACGAAATAAGCAAAAGACATTTAAGTTATTGATTGTTCTTTGAGTTTTGTTTCTTAGTGTGAGCGCATAAACATGACCTTGTGCCAGATCTCATTTCACCCTGTTGACAGGGGCAGAATAATACACCAAATGCACCTCTGCAGAGGGATAAAATCCCCCCAATGGGTGGTGTTGGCCATGGGTGGTGACCCATGATGCTTAAGGATGGAATCTTGGTGGCTGAGCATGCAACAATCCACTTTGGTCCTTACTTAAGCTAGATGGTCGGTTGGAGAGTCCCTTTCTGATCAATTATGTCAAGCTATTATGTCAAGCCCTAGCACCTATATGATTGTCCCAATTCTATTGCCCTTATGGCAAACTCCAACCAATTTTATCATATATGTGCTAGAAGGCTTTAAACTACAAACTAATGGTGAAGTTCCAATTTTGGAGCTCTGAGGAGAGTGCAGTACCCTTTCATCCCTATTACTCTCAGGTCCACCCTGACCCGGAGTAGTAGTACCAGTTAGGGTCCCATCTATGGGTTAAATAGAAAAGAAATAGTTAAAAAAATGTGTTTAAAAAAAAATGAATTCAATACCCATCAGGAATGAATCAAACAAAATGTCTTTGGCATAAAATGACCCAACAAGCGTTGGCATGCCGTAAAATCCAACTAGTCAACTCGATCTGATTTAACCCATCTCAGGCATCTATAAATTCTAATAGAAATTTTTAAAAAATAGTAAAAGTCATCAGGGTGGCCTAAAGTTGGCATCAACCAGACAATGAGGGAGTCTATCCCTTTTTCACTAGTGCTAGATCAAGGAGATTGTTTTAGCGTCTGTGGTGGAGTGCCACACCTACCATCAGCTCCCCACTTTACCGCACAGATCCCTTCGCTACTCATGTGCTGAGTTGGCGAGGGTCAGTATCGAAACTGGAATCTTGCAGTTCCTAGTCGGACACTCTACTGTCCTTCTAATTGAAATAAACATGAATATGTTTGACATTTTTCAGTAACAAAAAAAAAAAAAAAGGTTTTGGAAATCTCTTATTATTTCTGTTAATTTCATTTTAATTACTCAAGGAAGCCATTTACAAAACATGGAAGAAGAAAAATTATTTAATGAAGAACCTGTAAAAACTTTTGACTTCCCTATAGTAAGTAAGTAAGTAAAAGTAAAGTCATCGGGGTGACCTAATGTCGGTATGAGCCATACAGCGAGGGAGTCTATCCCCTTTTCACTAGCGCTAGACCAAGGAGATTGTTTTTTTTGCGTCTGAGGTGGAGCACCACACCTACCATCAGCTCCTTACTTTACTGCACAGATCCCTGTGCTACTCATACACTGAGTTGGCGAGGGCCGGTATCAAACTAGGAATCTTGTGGTTTCACTGTGGATATTATACTAGGTGGAGCGCCACACCTACCATCATACTTTACTGCACAGATCCCTGTGCTACTCGTACGCTGAGTTGGCGAGGGCCGGTATCAAACTAGGAATCTTGTGGTTTCACTGTGGATATTATACTCAATTATGACTGAGTTTCTAAAATTTTGGTACAATTTCAATTCTTACCACAGAAAGAACCTTAACAGTTTTATGGAAAACTTTAAAGATCTGAAGATTTCAAAAGTCAAATTTGAAATTTCATGCAAAATATTTCAACAAGTCTGCCGGTTTATTTATTTATTTTCAGAAAACCAATTTATATATTTTATAGTTTTTCATTGTAGATGTTCTTATGCTTTTTAAAAATAAAAAATTCCTTTGGCTATTTTTTTTTATTTTTAAATTATTAATTTAAGTGTTGCTATACTTTTTATCTTTATATATATCTTATAAGACATATTTGATGAAAAGACTTATTTTTTTAAAAAGATGTACTACAATAAGACTATAAGAGATACAATTATAAGAAATATGAAAACCATTGCAAGGTTAATATTTGTTTTAACCTTTTTTATGACTTTTTGTGATCTTGGGAGGGAAAAGGTAGCAGTGATGGATTTGTTTAAAAATTTGTTGATGAAAAGTCAGTTTTTCACTAACAAATAAAATGTAGATTATTGCGTTGTAGAGTTTGTATTAATAAAAATAAAATCATATCACCAAATAATGATGTTAAAAGTAAGTAGTAAGCATGTCATTTTTTTTCTCGCTTCTATTTTATTTTATTTTTATTTTACTCTCCTAACCTAACTTTCTAACTTAAGATTTTCAACTTGTATATTTCTGTTATCTTTTTCCCCCTTTCCAATACTAAAAATGTTGGAACCCTTTGTCGAAATAAAGTTCCCCATAAGGTCAAAAAGTGTTAAATTCTCTATCGGTATTTAAGTCGTTGGTATTGCAGTGGTACATAGTATCTAAGCGACTTTTCATTATTTTTTATCTATTAAATGTGAGTGTACTATGTACATTTTATTAATAATAGTAGTTGGCTAATATAAATAGTCGTAGTGGATTCGTAGTGGCGGCTGTCGTCATTGTAGAAAGGAAAGAGGGAGGTAGTAGTAGTAATAAAGAGAGAGTGAGTAAGAAAGTCAGTTCTCCCTAGAAGCAAGCGAGTGAACAGTGCTACTCACAACCGTTGAAAGAGTGGCCACACGTTAACAAAAAAAAAAGAAAATCAGAATCTTATTTTATCAAATCTATTAGGGGAGAGTAGAAACCCGTTTATTTTACTTTTAATATATATATATATACACATATTCAGTTCAACTCGCTTAAAACGTAGTTTTTTTAAGGGAGAAATTACAGCCAGCATGGAACCCAGCCAGTCTGCGTTCGCGGATGCTGTCGCTCGAGCAAGACAGGTAAGAAGGAAAAATGGTCTTAAATATATTTTTTCCTAAGGTTTTTTAAAAACTTTTTTTCATCTTTGGAATCGTTCCTTTCACACCCTGATATATCATAAACCCCCTTTTTGTATGTTCACTGCCTTTATTTAGTTCCTTTTTAAATCCACCGTGGTCCCTGAAACGTAGCTCTTTCCCTTGTAGCTTACAATTTTAAGCACGCCAATATGGCGGTGCGGTGAGTTTTTAAAAAAAAGTCTTATGGATAGGACAGACGAAATATTTAAAAGAAATTTACACTTCTTAAAAATGTATGTAAGACTTTAGAGATTCAATGAATTATTCAGCTTTTAGTTCAAACTTTGTTTTTAATCGTATCATAATTTTGTATTTGCCGATTCATCTCAGTTAAATTATGCATCTGGCCTTGAACTTAAATATCATTTCCTCGTGGTTTTGTAGCGCGTTTAATATTTTAAATTCCTTTTTATTTATATATTTTAGGTCAAGTAAATTAATCTTGTAAGGAAAATTGGAATTATTATTGAATACTGATCGCGATTTTTCTTGAGTTTTAATGAAGACTAAAACTTTAATAGTTTTGAATTTGAAAATTGTATTTGAAAAAGGAAACCGATTGCTTCTTCCCACTCGTACGTACATGGCCGACACGCCGACTTCCCTTTCCTCGATTTAGTCTTTTTAGCCTTGTGTCGTTGTCCTTGCTTCTTCTTAGTTTAGGCATATTTTTTCTCTCTATTTCTCTATCGCTTTTTTTTGCTTTTTTTCTTTCCTTTTTTTTTTCCTAATTAATGTGCCGGTTTTTCTGTGAAATGTATATCTTATCAAAATGCCTCGTTTTAAATGATTTAAGCGCTATCTACAAACTAAGGATAAGGATCCTGACCGGCGTTTATGATAAATTTGTGTTATATATATATATATATATATATATATCCTGTTTTTTTGGGTGTTTTTTTTTCCCTATAACTTTTAAGTTTTTTTTCTTTTTGAAATCTAAATTAAACAAAAATTAAATTATTAATCCAGACTTATTCTCATTTTTTTTTAAATTTAACAGACGCAATAGGTCGTTAAATTTTTTTCCATACATGGAATATTTAAAAAAAATTAAAGCTAAATTCTAATGTATATTAAATAAATAAAAAAAATAACGAGTACAAATCTTATTGCCTTGTATCGTTGTCTATAAATAATCGATGTTTATGTAATTTTTTAAAAACAGTTTTTATTTTTAACTAATCGTGTCTAGTTCTCTAGTTGATTATTAATATTAAAACAATGTCTTTTATTTCTTCTCTTTTATATTGTTTCTTTGTAGTTTTTATTTTATAGTTTTTTGCCACATGATGGCATAAAAAATTGCTTCCTTTCTAGTAGGAAAATCTATTTTCTGCATTTCTCTTAATTATAAAGATTATTATTATTTGTTAGGTGAGGCCAGATGAATTAACGAATTTCTCCAGATTAACTTATTTAAAAAAAAAATTCTACACACCCCGACGTTTATTCGTTTAATTGGAAGTTTATTTACATTTCGACAAGCAAGATTATATATATTATATATATATTATATATATATTATATTATATTTATATTATATTATATTATATTATTTCTCAATGATAAATATTTGATAATTTTGAAAATCAGTCGATCTTTGGTTTTGCTTTTAATTTATTTATATTTATTTTTTAAAGCTTGGTAAAAATTATGGACTATTTTGAAATGTTGAGAAATTTTAATTAAGATACAAAAGTTTTTTGATTTGGAGTACACTCGATTCTTTAGATACTTATCTAATTTTATTAATCATTAGCAACATTTAAAAAAAATATTTTTGAAACTCTTGAATCTTTATAAAGGAAGTAAATCGTTAGATAGGCATCTAAAATAATTTCCATTTATAATTGTTTAGAAAATAGTTTCGTAAGAAGCTTGTTTTTATATAATAAAATACACATCTTCCTCTAACCTTTTTCCTTCATTTTCGTTATTATTTTTTTTTGTGTGTGTGTATATATATATATATATATATATATATAAAATGTGTGTGTAATGTTAGTTTTATCCTGGTTGAATGTTTGCAGCATATGTTCATTAAATTCAGAACGCTATATGACCCATACAGTTGTTGATATGCTAAAAAATAATTAATGAGTTGGCTGTAAAAACTTATATGCAGAACTCAATACTTTAAGATTAATTTGATATAATCATTGATTACAGTCAATAAAAATTAATAAGTATTTATTGTTGATGAGGTTATCTATTGTTGGTTACTTATTGATTTTTCTTTTTAAAAAATCCTTTATAGATTGCTGCCAAAATAAATCAACCTGCTGGGGATGGACAAGGAATCAAAAGACCATATGAAGATGGACCAGGATTTGGTAAATTTTTACTCTTTTTATAATCTTTTGTTTACAAACTGTATTGCTTGTGTACATTCAAATTTCAAAATCATGTGTGAACAAAATTCATATATATTTCAGATAACAAAATAATTCATATATAGCTCAGGTAATTAAAAAATCATCCTGGGTTTAAAACATTCTTACAGCTTATACCTAGTATTCACAATGATTTGAAGGTTTCTGAATGTTCAGAAAATCTGTTTCACTAATAATTGTATGATCTGTTGATTTCTACAATTTATTTTGAATTTTAATTAACATATCAAGAATCATTTAAGAACATTTATTATCAAAATTAGATTAGTTTATTTCTCATCATTGAGTGAGCAAACATGTAAATATTGAGCTAATTGGAGAGGCAAAATTCACTTATTAATAGTAAATATAAAGATTAAAATTTTTTTTTTTTTTTTTTTTTTTTTTTTACTAAGCTAAATACCTATTTGAAAATTTAGTTACCTTATGTTAGGTATACCCAATTTTTCGTCTGCTAAAAATTTTAAAAACGAATTAAAAGTAATTAAATCTATTATTTAAGGTCAAGCTTTTGTCAAACGATAAGTAGTAACATAATGACCATCATTAAAAAAAGAAAAATATCATTACATATGCAGTTTATTTTTAATACTTTTAAAACAATTTCGTTCGCGTTCGCCATTTTTGCTCTTTTTAAATGGTATAAAGGGCTTGTTTACAAATTTAATGTAACATTCACGATTGCAAAAAAATTTACCAAAAATCAGGGAATTATCAGATTTTAATAATTTAATAATTTTCAGTATTGATTTATCAATTAATTAATTTTATAATGCATCAGTTATTTTAATGCAAAACTTATTTTAGTCAAACAAAGTATACGTTTTGGAGGAAAACACTATTGAAAATGTAGCCCCCACCCTCTTTTTTTTTTTTTTTTTAAGCAGAAAAATATCGATGTATAATTTTTTTCTCTATAATATAATAGCCAATTAAATAATTATCGAAATGAGTAAAAAAAATCTAAAAAAAAAAAAAAATTTTTTTTTTTTTACATTTTATTTTCCGATTTTTTTTATTTATTTTTTTCTTATAATATATTCCACTTAAAAAAAATTTTTTTTTTTTTCTATTTACAACTTCGGTCTTTTATCTCTTTATTTCTACTGTAATTAGTATCAAACAAGGACCAACTCGCCAATATTTTACACCCCCAAAGTGTGGGGGTGGGGGGTTAAAATTAAGTGACCTGAAAATAATGACTTTTTGAAATAAAATAAATAATGCATTATAAAGATTCATTGATAAATAAACACTGAAAATTTCATTAAAATTCGATAATTCCCTGATTTTTGGTAAATCATTTTGTCAAAAAATGCATTTTAAGCCAATTTTGGGTATACCTACCTCATGTGATATCAGATATAATACCCACTTTTATCACAAACATTGGATCAGATATATAAAGGTTTTTTTAAGATACTAGCACTTAGCTTAATTACTAATACTAATAATTACTCAAATATCATCATTGCTTAAATTTTAAAAATGATAATAGCAGCAGCATAAAAATTGAAGCTGGAATTTTAAGATGAATATTTTTGTTTTGTATCTAACTTTAGCATGTGTTAACCCTTACTGGTATGTTAAGTTGGTTTTATTCTCTTGTACATTACAGCATTATTATTCCTATTGTTCTCATTGCATAATTTTGCCCAATCTTTTTCTGCTATATATATATTTCAATGAAATAGTTTACTTATCTCAAATACACTAAAATGACAGGATTTTATATCCCATCAAATACAATATTCACTTAAATATATGAATTTTACTTAAAGTTACTAATTGGCATACAGATGCTATATGCCAATTATTAACCTGTCAGTATTGCATGTATTTAATCTCCTTTTTAACCTCTTTAAATATTTTATATAAACATGTTTGAATAAAAGTGCTTTTTAAAAAATTATTTTTAACTTAAAAATCTAAATTTAATCCTTTAACTTTGAAATATTTAAATTCTGGGTTGATTTTAATAGAATATTTTATCTTGGTTATTTAAATTTAGTTTTGAAATATTAGAATTTTTTCATCTAAAAAATATATATTGTATATAAGAAATTGTCAGAAATATGTTATAAAAAGGCCAGAATCAGATTATTTCTATATTTAATGTATCTGCTTTGAAATTGGTTATATCTGACTCTAAATTTTATTCAAGGTAGATTAAGTTTACAGCTTAATTTTAAAAAAAGAATTATTTACGACAATTGTATGAAATAATCTAATAGCAATTGTGTGAATATTTTTGCTATTATATAAATGGTAACAATTGTACAATTTTAAATGAGTTCTATTTTCATGGTATGATTCAATGTAGTTATTAATTTAACCCTCTGTAAAATTGGTGTAACACATAAGATCTGCAATACCTTATGAGTTTAGGAAAAAAAGGCAATGCTGCAGAAGCAATCCAAAAATATTCATGGTGTTTATAGGAAAGATTTAAATGCAATTGTTAAAGATGGTTTGAAAAGTTCAGCTTGAATAGGTTATCCTGTTAAGTTTCAACAATGACCTGCTTTTGTCTGGATTTTATATAAATAGTACTGTTACAAAAGAATTAGGTTAAAAACTGAAATGGAGCTGTTCTATGATTTACCATCCTCTGTATCCAGTTGGCAAATGGGTTCATCACAATTTGTCAACTGTCAAATTACAGTAGACATCTGAACTCTCTTGAATGTCTTGCCATTTTTATTCAATTTGTACTGGTGGTGTAAAGAATATAAAGTAATGGAGATAAACAGGTTTTTTGAAGCACAACCCAAAATGAACCTTCATCCAAGAAAATTTGATGTTTGGTGAGGTTGCATTAATATAGTCCACTTTAATTTAAAAACTACCATCTTCTGAAATGGTATTCTGTATATGGCTCCATACAGAAAAAAATCAGATTATTTGATGGCTGAGGATTTGCTCATCTTTATTCTCCATATCCTTTTCAATTTGATTATTCCAGAGGTTGCAACTAGTTTTTAAAGCACATAAAATTCTCTACATTCTTTGTTTCTCTAAACCAGAAGAGTTTTACAAAAATAGTATCAAAGCTTTTAAATCATTTGAGGTTATTGATGTTCAATTATATGTTAATTTTTTTCTTTCTTTTTCTTTTTCTGACGCTAAAATTTAAAAATTAGTATAACCTGATGCATGTTATAGATTTTGAATCCTTGCAATAATTTTCATGAATTAGCTATAAATATTAGGTAAGTCAAAAGTACATAGAAATTGCATTTTTCATAATGTTCAAGGTGTATATCTTTTTAATACTTTCTTTCTCTTAAAGTTTCAGCTGAAGGTTGTGAGCCCATAAAAATGGCTGTTTCTAACACAAATCTGAAAATGAACTTTGATTTAGAGAAACGGACATTGTGAAAATATTTTTGTTGGAATGTATATATTCCTTATATTTTTTTGTTCATTAATTGAAAGGTTGATGATAAAATTTTATAAAAATTTTTTCTTTTCCAGGTGAACCTGATGTGAAAAAGACTCCTGCTGCAATAAATGATCGTAAGTTCTTAGCTGAATGCTATTATAGTCAGTGAGCGGTGGGTAACTTTGTATAACCTGTTTATACTCATCACTCACCAATTATAGAAGGGCATCAGAATAATTCTTGCACAATTCTACATATTAGATTCATTCTAGTCTCATTTTTGCACTTAAATTGCTCTACTTCTATTAAAATGCATATTTAAGATCACATAAAAATCATGGCCAAGTGTCTTAATGTCATTGTTGAATGTGTATTTTATTCCTACCATATACAACAATGAAATTTTTTCTTAAATTGTCAAAACTAAAGCTGTCCATACATTAAAATGCATTTTTGTGCATTTTATTATAACTATATGGAGTTAGCAATGTCTTTTTTTTTTTTCTTTTTTTTTTTTTTCTTTCTTTTAATTTGAGAACTACATGAATAGAATGGTAAGTTTTGATGAGCCATGAACATTGTTAAAGCTTTTAAGTAATAAAGCCTAATAAATTGGCATTTGTAGAAGTGTAGTTTGAATTTGCTGAATGCCTTTTTATATATTGCTGGCTAGCTGTGACTGGTGTTTTGCACACAGTCTGTTTTATCACAATTTTGCATGGATATCAATGCAATGATCAGCTGACATTATTAAGATACTTTCTTACATGGTCCATATATGCCATCTATTTATCCTCTTAATATGATCATTTAACTTTCTCTCCTTTTTTTTATTTTTAATTTTTTCCATGTGTTTGGTGTTGAATAACATCCCTATCTGCTGGTTTTGTTGAATTTTTATCTGCATTCTGATTGCTCACAGACCAGTGCGTGTGTGTGTGTGTTTGTATCATGATTCAGTGATGGAAACTTTTTATTTTATTTTATTTTTATTTTTTAATGAATCCATTCTGCTCCTGCAGTTATACTCTTAAGCCATTGCAAATTATTTTTATCCTCATAAATAGTCTCTATGCTTATGCTGTTGCATTAAAGTCAAAATCTTGCTGGATTGAGGGGCATTTTAATGTGAAAGTTGACAAGGTAGACAGAACCCTTACTTACCAAAACAGTCTCACAGATGGGCAGGCATATTGCTGCTGCCTGGACAACATATACTGCATTCCCTTTCTCCAGCTGGAGTCAAGTGCTGCAGGAATACATACTTAGTAGTGAATAGTCAGACTAGATCCTGATAGCTGCTGGTGCTGACAAAGTGAAACATTTGCATCCCTGATTTGTTTCCTACACAGATATATTTATGACAGGTAAATATATTAATAATTTTGTTATTTAAACTGTACTGTCATAAATGCCAAGTTTTTTAATGCGAAATTCTCTAAATGCCAAGTTCAAGTGGAGATGTTTTTGAATGCAAATGTTTTGTTTTTTGTTGTTTATTTTTTTTATTTTTTTTCAATTTTTTTTATTATTCATGAATCCAAATATAATTGTAATTCATATACACACAAAAAAGGTATTGTATGACATCACTTAAATGTTTATCCTTTAATATTACCTACATTTGTCGACATACATTTTAGTTGTTTCCTCTTAGTCTTATAAGATTAAACTGTTTTACAAACATATTTGGTACAAATTTTATTTTAAATGTTTTTTATTCCTTAGAAAATTTAATATATTAATCCCAGCTGGCTCAAATGATAGTTAAATACCAAATTTTATTTTAGCTTTTATATAATTAAGCTCATGGCAGATCGTTTTTTTTTTTGTTTTTTTTTATTTATTTATTTTTTTTTTATATATATATATATATATATATTTTTAAGTATTTGGTTTTATGGGTTAATACTTTTTCCTTGAAGCAAATTTGGAGTTTTTTTTTTTTTTTTTTTTTTTTTTTCCTGGTTTGATCCTGGCTTACCAGTTCATTTGTTCTGGGTTTCAGACTTATAGTTTTTTTACCATGATTTTCTTTTACTTCAGCCATTGGTGCCCAACTACGAGCTATGGCTGAACAACAAAAGTGAGTTATTGCTCTGAAAGAGTTTTTTTTTCTTCTTTCCCCCCTTAACTCTTAACATCCTCGTTCTACCCGACCAGAAGTCATTCGTTTTCCTAATCTGCAACTAATGATAGTCTTTGTTTAAATGTAATATTAGACATTTAGAAGTCTTTGATTTAAGGAAAATAACGGGTAACTTTAAATGAAAAGTCCATTTTTTGATAAATCCTTATAGGAACGGGCCTCTGGACTTGGAAAATTCTCAACAGGATGTTAAGAGTTAATGGTTATGAAATTAAATATTTACATTGAAATTAATTATATAAAATGTGTAATGCATTACTGAATTTGATTAGTGTGTGTATGTGTATGTGTATATATATATATATATATATATATAATATATATATATATGTATGCCTACTATAGCCCTCAAACTTGATATATACTAGAATTGTAGACATTTGATTTTGTAGTAATGTACTTTTCCACTTAAAATATTTTGGTATCAGGACTTTTGTTCTTAGAGCTCTTTCTTGGATACTAAATTTGGAGAGCTTTTTATTTTTCAGGTCAAATCAAGCAACACAGGCAGCACAAGCAGCACAAGAAGCAGCTGCACGTCTCAATCAGCAGTTGGGCGTTTCCAATCCTAATTTGCAGAAGTCGTCTCCAGTCACTAGCCCAGGACCCCATTCAACTATGGAGATGCATTCCTCAGCATACAAAGTGCCTGACAAACTTGTTGGTTTGAGTAAGCACTTTTTAAAATCCCCTCCTGAAAAATACCAACGAGATGTAAGGTGCATCACGTTAGAATGATGTACCAGTTTCTTGGTTTAGCAATGTAACATTTTTCTTTTAAGTGTGCACTTGTGGAGGTCCTTGAACAAGAGAGCTTTTAAAACCATTGTTCATAAATTTTGATTGTCATTTCTAAAAATCTCTGAAATAATTCTTATATATTTGCTATATTTTGAGAAAATGTGTATGAAGGCTTGAGTGAATGATTTTATCCAACCAATGTTAATGGAATGCAACTGATTTACATTGCCGTTCAAAATTGTTTACATAGTGGACCCACTTGATTTTTACCCTCTCCTTACAGTTAACTATATTTTCAATAACTTAACCTCTTCAAAATGTTATCGTAAATACTTAATTTAAATGTAAATAATTAAAAAAAATTTAAAAAATTTCATAATTTGAAGATGAAATGTGAATATTGTTTGAAGTTTACATCTTTTCAAACTTTTCTTTGAACTTTGTATTAGCCTTTTAACCAGTTTACTGTAATTTTTAAGCTGTTGTGAAATTACTTGAATAGTGTATTTAATTAAGATTGTTACTGTTTTAGATACTGCATGAATCTAAATTGGTCATTTCAGTATTAATATTTTACTGCATTGAGATACTGTATATTTACTCTTTAGAATTTTTCAAACTTTTTTTTTCTTTACTACATAGTTCACTTCAAGGTTTATATTCTCTAAATTATAAAGGTGTTTTATAGGTAATGATTTTTTAAAATCAGTTCACCCTATTTGATTTTTTCCCCTTTTAAATCATGTGAGTAATGCTTTGTTTAATGAAGAATTCTGTTCATTCTAGTAAAATAATTGGTATTCTTTTGATTTGGCAAATGTTAGCTAGCCTTGTCTTATCTGAAGTTTTTAAAGTTCAGGTCTTAACTAAAACTTAAATTTTAAATCTTTTTATCCATATGCAAACTAAAAATTGCATTTTCAGCTAAAAGATAAATAAAATTACTATAAAATATTCAGGCTTAATTATAAATATTCAAAAAAAAAAATCACTAATCAACAATTTTGCTGTTCAATTAAAAATAAGAACTGGATGTTTCTTATCTGAAGAAAGTTTCAAGTTATTACTATAAAGATTTGGGATGTTGGAAGATATTGTCAAGATTTTCCAAAAAAATTTCTTAGACCAATTACCTCTTTGAGGCACAAGTTGCTGATGTTTCAAAATATATTTCACTGAACATTTTTGAGTTAGGTAGCTTTACATTTGTTTAGTTTCCAACAATTGTATTTGTCGTTACTAATTTGGTTAATTGTTATATTAGATATTAATACTTACTACTAAAACAAATTGCAGAACATTCTTTAATTAGATAAAACAAGTATCATTTTACAATTCTCTAAAAAGTTATTAGAAAATTACTGGAGCAAGGTAGAATTATTCTTAAAACCATTCCATATCCTTTTTTAGTTATAGGAAAAGGTGGTGAACAGATATCGAGGTTACAAGCAGAAACGGGTTGTAAAATTCAAATAGCACCAGGTAGGTTTGTTTTTAGCTCTTGACCATGCCAGTTTCCCTTAAGCATCCTACAGGAAGGCATTAAAATTGGTGTTGTCAGTAATCCATGGGTTACTTATTGACATGAATGGTGCTTGTCACTGATGGGCTTTGGTTATATTTAACTTATTAATCAAAACATAGAGAATCTTTTCAGAATTTGTACAAAACAAGAAAAAATATAGATTAATATAGTGACAGTATTAAATTTCAAGCTATCAGGTTTAGAGAATAATGCCTTCCTTTTTAACAACTTGTAAACCTTTTTATATCCTGTTGAAATAGATCTGCATTGAAAGAAAGGTGAAGAGAACTTTTCTATATTTCTTGATTAAAGTTTTAATTTCACTAGAGAAACTAGGTTTTTGGCAAAATCCATCTCTACAATCCTATAAATATAAATAAACCTTAAACTATAAATCTGAAAAGGCTTTTAACTCTAAATTCTATTCATGCTAAATTATATCATCCACTCCATGCAAACCTTTCCTCACCTTTCTTTCAACAGGATTAATCTGTGTGTGTGGTAAAGATGTCTTTAGCATTTTTATCTGAGTTGACACCAACTGATTGCCTTCTCCCTGAGTAGATTTGTTCAGTAAATTTAAACCCATTGATCTACACTTCATTATTGAAATTTGTCTGGATATTATTTTTATTTTATACTTTTTAACAAGATTAGTTCAATGAAATTATTCATTGACAATATTTCTACCAAAGAAAGATTTGTGCCTTTTTTACTTTTTTTTTTTTTTTTTTTTTTATTTCTATTATTTTTTTTATTTGTTTCCAAGATATGTGTAAAGTTGTTCACATTTGATCACAGCAAAATTTAGATTTGTACTTGTCTTCACAAACACTTCATTTGATAACTTAATTTTATATTTGAAAAACACTTAATTATATGGTTGTTATTTTTTCTTTTCCATATAAAATATGAACTTATTAGTATTGTTTTTAATGTGCTATAGGTTAAGTATAACATCAAATTTTAGAAAATGTGTTCAGCTAGAAAATTTTTCAATGTTACTGTTATCTGCTTGTATCATAGTTTAATATCCTAGTTCTTAAAATCAATGTTGACTGGCCTCCTCCACCCCTTGTCACTCTTGAACCTATTTTGTCCCCATAAAATGCTTTAACTTTTAAAATTATAACTAATTTAATTTTATATTGCTTGAATAACTACATTTATTTTTGGTAAAACTTAAATTTACCAAATTATTTTGAATCTTGGATTAAAATCAATAGTTTTAAAGGCCTTGTTCAACTTTATACTAAAAATTGATATAAATGAATTTTGATGCTGACAAGAATTTTCTTCTTTAATCAAAGAAACTCTTTTCTCAAACTTGTCTTCAGGGCATGATGACATAGCAGCACTGTGGGTTACTCTCACTCTTTCCTTTTTTTTTTTTTTTTTTTTTTTCTTTTCTTTTTTTTTTCTTTCTTTTTTTTTTCCTTTTTTTCTTTTCTGCTGATTTTTAGTTGCTGTTCTTTTTTTTTCTATGTAATGTTAGAATGTCAATGTTTACTATTAAATTTATACATATTATTCACTCCAGCATTCTCTTTGAGCAAAACTGTTTGACTTGTGCTAATTGATGTTAATGGACATCAGTTTTTCACATGGTAATAATTTTCTTCTAATTGGTTAATTTTAGCTTTAAAATTAACTCTCCTCTCTTTCTTTCTTTTTCTCTCTCTTTCTCTCTGTCTGTCTTTCTCTCTCTCCCTCTCTTTCAATGTGTTACTGCTGATATATTTCTATATCTATCTCTGAAATATGTCTGCTATTCATATTTGTTGCCTGCTATTTTGTGTCAGTTTGCTGATTGCAGATCTTTTATCCAGCTATCATATTTGGTTTGTTTCATTTTAACTTCTAACTTGCCTTGTTTTCTTGTTTTACTTTCACAAATCTAATTTTTATTTTCATTTGTAGACCTTTTTATAAAAAGACAAATTCTGAAGGTTTGAAAACCCTTATTTTAAACTGCCCTGAAAATCTGGGGACTAATAGAAAGCACCTATGTTTTGAAAAACTTGATTTTTCAGCTGATCATTACATGTTGATATTATGTATTGTATTAGTTATCTTTTTATAAGCTCTTATCAAGCTTCTCAATGTTTATAATTCTTTTTGTTTCCAGATAGTGGAGGACTGCCTGATCGTGTCTGCTCTTTAATGGGTGCACCAGCTGCAATAAGGTAATCAAACTCAGTTTCTCTCCACCTTGGTCCTAGTTTCAATTTCTTCTTCCACCTTTTTCATATTTCCCTGTTACTATATAAATTACTCATTTCTTTTCAGTGCCTGTAAACAACAAATGCAAAAAATAGTAGACAAAGCTCAAAGTGCAACTTTACCATTAGACCAAACTCCTGTTCCAGAAGGACAAAATGTGATCGAAATGTTGATTCCTGGTAATAAAGTTGGGTTGATTATTGGTAAAGGAGGTGAAACAATCCGTCAATTACAGGTGAGTTTTTCTTTTATAATCCTTCACCATTCCCTCTAAATATGCAGTCATCTAAAAAATAAAAACATATATGATGATAAAAAAAATTTATTTTGCAGGATCAAGCTAATGTTAAAATGGTTATGATTCAAGATAGCAACCTCCCAAGTGCTCATGATAAGCCTCTACGTATCACAGGAGAAACATCCCGTTGTGCAGTAAGTGTTTTTTTTTTTTTTTTTTTTTTTTTTTCTATAATGTATATTTATAATTATCTCTTCCCAAATTATTTTGGGTATTGAATTATAATTCATTAATATATCCCCCCCCCCCCATATGTAAAATTAAAGGTTGAAAAATATTGGGCATGTTATTGGCCATTGTCAATTTTCAGGTGTAATTAATGAATAGGTTATAAAAATGGTAACTTTGAAGCCCATCAAATGCATATATTGGTGATACTGCTTAGAATAACACAAATGAGCATGTGCCCACTCTGAATATTTTTTAAGTTTAAAAGCTCCAAAAATTTAAGTGTTTTTTGAAGTTTTTTTTTCTTATTATATTTAAACTTGAATGAAAATAAGATTATTGCAATCAGTTTTAAAAGTTAAGTCAATGAGAATGATACAGGTTTAAATTAGTGTTTTATATATATTGACCTCATTAAATGTTGTTGCTACTACTGCTAGGAACAGTACACTAAGTTGAGGTGTTTGGCTTGTTCCATTAACCAATAGTTAATAGACCTAATTGTGAAATCTTGGTTCTTGCCATTGTATCATGGTTACATCAAGAATAATAGAATCTATCAGCTTATTACCAATTTTAGTATAGTCATGTTTTTTCTGACCCTGGTAAGACACTTCTAATGTTATATCATTTATCTATACATATATAAAGGGCAGTTGTCTGTGTCTGGATGAAAGTACAGATATAAAACAATTAATGCCAGTAAATATATACACATTTACTATCACCAAAAGTAGCTTTTGTACAAAAAATGATTTAATTTATATTCATGACGATATTTCAAAATTAAAATATACATAGTAAGAAAATTAAATTCTTAGTTATGTTGACAGCGTTTGTCACTGTTAAACATAAACAAATCAATAACTTAGACTAGAATTTAGTATTTAAAAACGGTAAATAAAAATACAATTCATTTGAGTATAGTATTAAAACGATTGGATTTTTTTTACTCATTAGCTATTCAGAAATAACGGTTTTAGATATTTACATAAATAATGTATGAAAAAATAAATTGTCCTTTTATTTTAATTCAATTACTTTATTTTTATTCATTTATATTTTTTTAAATTCCTTTTTTCTTCTGATTTGAAATATAATGTTAATTGATGGT
Organism: Doryteuthis pealeii; assembly: GCA_023376005.1. Classification (NCBI taxonomy): domain Eukaryota; kingdom Metazoa; phylum Mollusca; class Cephalopoda; order Myopsida; family Loliginidae; genus Doryteuthis; species Doryteuthis pealeii. The sequence goes on along the minus strand of CM042145.1, from coordinate 16,336,787 downwards.
TTAAAATTTATGGAAGCCCAAAACAATTTTTTATTATGTTAGCCAGTTTATAAAATAAGTGTTAATTTAGTTTTTAATTATTGGGTTTCTTAATGTACAAATATTAGATAAACAATTTTTCATATTGAAAAATACAAGAAATTAACAAATTAAAAAATTCAATAATTAAGTTTTAATTAAATCAAGTTCTTACGGATTCAAAGTTGTAAATATTTTATTACAGGATAAATGATTTTTTTAATTGAATTTTTTTATACACTTTTTATGAACGGTTTAAAAATTGATACTGGGTTTCACTTTTGAACATCCATCCATAAAAATGAGTAATGTAATTTGATATTTAACTTTTTAAACACATGCAAAATTCTTTTAAAGTTTTTATGTATTTAATTTAAAAAGACTTTTTTTTTTCATGAAAATTATTTATTTTAAATTTGAATATGGTTTTAATTTAATTCAATTGCTTAATATTATATTTAAAAAACTTAAATATTAATTTAACTAATTGCCTAATTATTGAATTGAAATTTCTTACTATTTTATTTGATATCATTTCCTCTAATCATGCAATGCAGAGCAGACGCTTCTAGGCAAACTCTAAGGCCAACCCAGTTCAATTGCTTCTTTTTTTTCTCTCTCTCTCTCTCTCTCTCTCTCTCTCTATTCTTTTCCTTTTTGTGATAGAAATAGCTTTTTTACTTAGGGTTTTTTTTCTCCCCATTTCATTTCATTAGGATCAAATTACATAATATCCAACACTGCTTATAAATTTCTTATTCAATAATAACCACCTCACATTCATTGGTATTAACACCATTGAGTGAGTCTATTATTAGAACTAACTTATATCAACCAAGAATAAACTCTTGAATCATTAATTTCTATTTTTAATTTTTTTTTTTTTCAGAGGGCCAGAGATATGGTAATGCAATTATTAGCAGACAAGGATGGTACAGTGGTGAGTTATTCTTGAAAATTATAAATTTTACATTGCCATATTTTATAAACAAGTGAATTTTGTGCTTTAGTTTTTTCACATTTAATCTAAATTTTATCTAAATTTTGATTTATTTTTGTGGCTTTGAGTAAAAAATTTTAAATTTTACTCCAATTTATTCATTTTTTTTTTTAATTTTTTTAAGACAAATGAATATGGATCATCTGTTGGTGCTGGTAATAACAGTGGCGGTATGAGGAGTTCTCCATCAGGTGGAGGCATGGATGTAAGTATATTTATATCCAATTAAAACTAAAGTTTTCATATTCCATTTTCAAACTTGATTTAATAGAAATACACCTGAAACAGTTTCTTTCTCTCTCTCAATCTCTTTCTCTTCTTAGTAAATATTCATGTTTTCATTAATAACTCAAAGGATATAATGGAATTAATAACTTTTGAGTTCCCTTATAGTCCTTATATCTATCTTACCAATTTTTTAAAATTTTATCACTTACTGCTTTCTAGCTTTTGTTATGAACACAGCTATATTTTCATACACATTTACTTTTCCCCATAACTCATAATTTCTAATAGGTTCAAATATGATGCAACTTAGTTTTAGATATATTTATTTTGACTTGTAAAAGAGTATAGAGGATTTTATAAGCTTTAAAGGAAAATTTTGTTTCTATTTTTCATCTAGCTTTTTGCTTCTTGTTTTAACTACATTATGCTGAATTTAATGAACATTATTTTAAATTATTTTTTAGTTTCCTGTTCCTCGGCCTGCTGTTGGTATTGTAATAGGGAAAGGTGGAGAGACCATTAAGAAAGTACAAAATGAAACTGGAGTTCGGTTACAATTCAAGCCAGGTAAAAAAAAAAAAAAAGTTTAAATCTTCGCTTAAGATAATCTTTTTACTTATTCATAATCCTTTTAGTTCCATAAATCTTATGAATTTAATAGTTGCAGAAAATACTTAAAATTCAGAATTTTCTTTTACTTTCATAATGATTACTGCAACTATAAAAAGATTTTGTTCTTGTCTACAAATTGAAAAAGTTGTTGCCTATTTTATTCTTATCCTTGGTTTATAACTTTATTTTTCTTCTAGATGATGGTACATCACCTGAGCGTCTACTTTCTATAATGGGTCTTCCAGATAAAGTACAACAAGCTGCTAGCATGATAAGTGAAATTTTGGGTAATGCAAATGTAAGTGTACATTTTTTTTGCATTTCTGATCTCCATTCTTTTCATCTATAATTGGAATCTAAATTTTTGAATTGGAAGTTTAAACTTATGTATACAGACACAGCTTGACACAAAATTATTTAAGATATCCAGCCTTTTTATTGAGGCATTTACTGTTTTAGCTTAGGATACTTTAATAAAATCATGTTAACTTAGCAATACATGTATTGATCCAACTTCAAAATATGATTTGATATTTTACTATATAAATGAATTAACCAAAATTTTTATTTTGAAAAAATATTGTCTGCAAGATGGGAACATTTGGTTATATAGATAAACAAATTTCATGGTTATGGTTGTAACTATCATTGAAGGACCTGATATTCTAATTATTTTTACCAGGATTACATATGATTTTATATTAACTATCTACAATCACTTTTTTTTTTTCTTTTGTGAGGAGTTAGCCTTTCATATTATACTATGCTATTTTATTATTGACTGTAGCTTATTTGTCAGGTTAAGCTAGTTTTACCTGTTTGAATTTTACTTTCAACACATGTAACAGTTTCAATCAAATACTTTTAAATTATTTTAATTTCATCAAATTTGATCTTTACAATTTGTACAAACCTACTGTTTTGCAGAACCTTTTAACATTGTCAACTTTATTTGATAAGTATTTTAAAAAAAAAATTAAACGAGATTAAGAAAAAATAAATGTTCTACTTATTGTGGAATAATTTATTTACATAATAAGGCGTTACCTTAGACTTTGTCTACAATTTTTTATTTATGTATATACTGTCTTTAATTCAGCAGCAAGGTGGAATGGGCCGCGGTTTTCCTATGGGTCGAGGTAGAGGGCGTGGACGAGGTGGTGGTCCTTTCAACATGTCTGGTCCTCCAGGTCCAAATGGTCCTGGAGGCAGAGGAATGGGTCGTGGCTTTGATCCCAATTTTCAAGATGAGACTACATATGCTGTACCAGCTGATAAATGTGGTTTAGTCATAGGCAAAGGTAGCTACTTGTTTGTTTTTTAAATTGGTGATTTTGAATTTATATTTGGTTAATTTTGTTGTGAGCTAATATTTATTTGTGATGTTTTTAGGTGGTGAGACCATTAGGGAAATCATTCGTCAATCGGGTGCACATGTAGAACTTCAACGTCAGCCTCCTCCTAATCCAAATGAGAAAATATTTAATGTTAGGGGTAGTCCACAACAAATTCAACATGCCATACAAATGATTTGTGAAAAGGCAGGTTTGGTAAGTATAAAGATTTAATTTCATGAACTATAAGTTGCATTAGTTGTAATTTTATTATATTTTGAAAAACATTTTTTTTCTATTTGATTTCCTTTATGAATTGGCTAGACTAAAATAGTTAATCATATAAGATAGTGACAAATAAAATTATTTTTAATTTGTTTTTTTTTTTGTTTTTTTTTTTTTTTTTTTTTCTTTCTCCTATTTCGTCCTTTTAAGTATTGCTCAAAATTTGCATAATATTGTTGCTATGGAAGAAATTGAAGTTTTCCTGTTAATTTTAAATTTATAATTCAAAAAGAAATCAACTCTAGAGATTAGTTTCGAACCATTGCTAATGAACAAAAAATCACTTTGCTAAATAGAAAAATGTTTCTATTTCAGCAACCTCCCCCACCAGGTCCTAATGGCCCAGCAGGACCTGGTGCTCCAGGTGCACCTGGGGCTCCACCTGCTCCTGGAGGCCCAGGTCCTCATGCACCTGGAGCTCCATCTGGTCCTAATGCTCCTGGTGTGCCTCCAGCTGGTGCTGGCTATGATCAATATGGCCAGTATACTCAACCAAGGTAATTAAACCATTTATTTTGTTCCATTTCATCTTGTGAAAACCAGATTTTCTTAGATTTTCATTGATTTCTATTTTATGCTTTAACATTTTAACTTTTCTTTTTTCATCTACAATCCAGTCAACAACCACCTGCTGGTCAACAAGCATATGGAGGCCAAGCTTGGGGTGCAGCATACCAACAAGGTTATCCACAACAACAGCAACAAGCTGACCCAAGTAAGTTTGAAAAATTTAAATTTTCAAAAAAAAAATTATTTTTACTTTAAAAAAAAAACCCTCATCTTCAGAAAGTTTTCTTATCAGCAAAATTGCTTGATTTAATGGTAAAATCTTTAGAATTTCTTTGATAATTTTTTAATGAATCTTGTGGAAACTAGAAATGATAGACATCAAAAGTAGATTTTAAGTTTTTTTATAAATATTGTTTTTACACAAAATCAGAACTACTTGTATATTATCTATATTAGATATTCTGCTATTTCCTTGCTTATATTTGATATCAAGATATTCCTTATAATTACAGAATGATTTATTTATGGACTTTGTTTTATGTAGTCTATTATTTTATTTCAATCCTTTATAGGTTCACTGATCATCTGCAAGTAAATTTAGAAAATCTACAAATAATCAGATGCTGACTTGAATATTTATTGGATAAGGTTGAAACATCTTAGTAATGTGAATACTTAGTACAAGATGTGTCATTTATATTTTATTTGAAAAATACATTTTTATATACAGTTGACACAAAACTTTTTTTTTTTTTTTTTTTTTTTTAGAAGACACTTTTGACATGTTACCTCTGCATAGAATGTATGAAAATAGTTTATTCTCTTTTTGGGTTAAAATTGAAAGACAATTGTAAAAAAAAAAAAAAATAAATAATCTTTACCAATAATTTGTAATGTACTGGGGTTATGGAAATGTACAGTCATAAGTACTGTACATTTCTTTTATATAAGTCTTTGAAATGGGCTTATTTCTGGCAGTGCTATGTTTACTTGCACCATTATGCATGTTAGGTTTAGATATGAACTTTGATCTTGAAATTATCTCTGGTTATGATTTGATATTCTCGCTCTTTCTCCCTCTCATACATATAGTCACTTTTTGATAATTATCTTAGACATGCATTTATATTTAGACATTGCTCTATTTCCAAAAAAATGTACACTATGCTTGAAAGATGTTAACCCTTTATCTACCACTGCCATCCGGAATAGCAAAAGGTGAAATGGTTGACAAGTTAGTATCATATTGCTGATCCTTACTACTGAATAGAAATATATTCATTTAATTCATTTCTCTTTAACTCGACCATTTTCTGATGATCTGGTGTTTTTGGACAGTCGGCACTTTGATTGTTGGGCGGTTTGGGGTGCTCTGGGAAACAGGGTTAAATGATCTACTGTAAACAACCAGAGAAAACTTAGGGAAGTTAATTGATGTCAAAATGTAAACCTGAAACAAATGTATTAAAATATTTTAATGAAATAACACTGCCCTGCAAAGCATGAAATGTAATTAAAAAAAGAATATAAATGACGTGTATTAGATAAATACTTATTTCAATAAGTTAAAGTATATACAATTAATGTCTAAAAAGTAGAAATAACTGACAAAATAGAACACATTTGAGGTCATTATGTACAAATGTTGGGCTTATTCCATTCAATCTGTAGAGATAAAAATGTTCCACAAATGTTGACATTGTTTGGGTCATTTTTCCAAATCTTAAAATTGGGACTGTCTGCTTAAGTAAGAATATGCTACTTTCAGACGAGCCAGACAGTCTGTCCCAAATTGAGCCATAAAAGTCAGCAAGAACGGTGTATTTGAAACAGACTTCAGGAAATAATTAAGAGACCTAGATTTGCTATTCACTCTTAAAAGGGGTACATTGATTCTGATTAGCTCAACAATTGTTTTTACCTGATGTTTTGTGGCAATTTATTTATGCCACTGAACAAGAAATTCATCATAGGTTTTTTTCTAAAGGAGGTATCAATTAAAGAATTGGATAAAGTTTTTTTTTTTTAAAGTCTGCTTTGGATAGCTGGAAATAACATTTTAGATAAAGATCAACAAGAATACTGAAAATGTTGAGAATTAGCGAGTTAATTGCAAAATGTGACATTCCTGGAAAATCAAATTGTATCAATTGCATTAATTATAGGTCCTGTGGTTGTGCCACTTTTATTGAACTTGCATTTAAAGGGGGAAAATAATTTGAATTATTCCTTAGAATCAGATTACATAATACACAAACTGCTAAGAAATTTCTTATTCAATAATAAACACCAATGGAAGACCTTACATTTGTTGCCATTAACATCATTGAGTGATAGGTACGTTTATTTTAGTCTGTCCATATATATATTGTTGACATCTTGATCAAACTTTAATATTCAAATATTTAATTTATTTTATATTTCCCCAAAGAAAATTTATATCGGCATTTCCTCCCTTTTTTTGTTTGTGACATTAAAAGAATTCAAAATTCATACAAGTTCTTGATCTTTAAAACAAGACTGGGTATAGAGTGAACGTATGTAAATATTTTTTAATACTGATTTGTTCATGAATAATCATCTTTTTAGGATAAGAATTTAAATTTCTATTTAATTGAATTTTAGGTTTTACTTTTCTTTTTTTTTATAGTAGATTATGTACACTCATTGCAAAAACCTGTCACTTTTTTAATCCGCAGAGACATGTTAAAAATGAAATGCAATAAAATTTCATATACAGTATTTACATTTTCAAATCTGCTAAGTACTTTAAATTTATCTTTTGTTGTGGGGTACAATCTTTAATTTTTGTACTTTAAATTTTCCTGAAATGATTCACTGTTTATTTATATATTATAATTTTTTTTTGCATATGTTTAACTTCAAATTTAGTAACAAAGAGCTGTTGTTGCTGCATGCAAAAGTGTCCAGATCTGGTTCCATTTTCAGCTGAAAATGGAATTTGAAATGTGATATTTCCGCAAAAGTACATGGATTCTACTGAAATAACTTGGTAAATTATTGCAAGATGATAATGGTTGTACAAACACTAGTATTAATATAGATCCTATTTCAGTTTGTTTTTTCTTGAAAAGACTTTTATAAGATAACTAGGAAAATAGCATATTTTAATTAGGATGTGAATGAAATAAGCTCATCTTTGGGTATAAATGTGTCGTTCTCTCTTTCTTAGAATTTTTTTTTTTTTATATTGTATATTTATAAATTTGATCTTAGAAAAGAAAATGATAGCATAATTGTAAATTATGTTCTATGATTTTAATTTTTGTCATGAAAAATGTATTGCCCAATGTTTACATGAGCTGTAGCTGTTACATACGTAAAAACTATTCTGTAATTTCTTTAAACCCTTTCAGCTTTGATTTTTCCATCTCAGCATTAGAAAAGTCTTTAAAAATGAATTGGGTAGATACTCTAAACTTTAGAGGCTAAAAGAACAAAAAAAAATTTTTTTTTTTTTTTTTTTTTTTTTTTTTTTAATATAAGTTTTAAAAAATATTTGTAAAGAATAATTTTAAAACTTTTACAAAAACATAACTCATTTCATGAGAGAATTAGTTTTGTGTCAATGTTTACATTTTTATCAGTAGCTACATTAATAATATTGTTTATTTTAAAACCCTGTAATTGGTTTTGTCATGTTGACCCTTTTAGGATTTTCTTTTCTAAACAATTATATAGTAGTATCAAGTAACTAATGGTAATAATTTGTAAGCAATTATTAAGGTAGGTATTGTTTTTGTTACTCTGAGGTTTCAAACCATAAATTTAAGTTGCAGTTTCTTTTCCAGATAAACAAGCCCAGGATGCCAATGCAGCTGCATGGGCTGCTTATTATGCTCAGTATTATGCCCAATATGGTCAGTATGGTCAATACCAAGCTCAGCAGGGTGCCCAAGCAGCTCCTCAACAACCGGGTCAGCCAGCAGGTCCTGGAGCTCCTCAACAGCCCCAGATGCAGCAACCACAACAGCAGCAGCCTCCACAACAACAACCACAACAGCAGCAGCCTCAGCAACAGGTGGCACCACAGCAAGCACAACAACAAGCCACCCAGCAACAACAACCACAACAACAACCTGGTATGTTAATATTTCTTCATGAAGACTATATCAACAAACTATAGCAGTATTTTGTCAATCTTGAAATTATTTAATGGATTTGGTATTTGTTCTTGCTGAATCTAGTTTGCAAACAAGTTTTTAAATCTAAAATTAATGAGATCTTCATATAAACTGTTTATAATTTAAATTTTACTTAGAATGCATATAAATTTTTTCTTTCATGATATTATCACTTTTCATTGCAATTAGAGCTAGATTATTAAATCCCATTTAACTTTAATTATAGCCATCAATCCACAAACTGGACAACCAGATTACAGTGCTGCCTGGGCTGAGTATTACCGGCAACAAGGAATGCACTATCATGCCAATATGATCTTACAACAAGCAGCTCAGCAGCAAGGCCAAGTAGCCAACCAAGCTCCTGGGACTCAACAACCGCAGCCTCAGTGATGACTATGATTAGCCTAATCTTAACCCATGGCAGCAATAAGGTAAATATGGCTTCACTGTCCACTGAATCTCTTTCAGCTGCTACAGGTTGTTAGAGAAGAATGCACCATCTTCACAATCAAATCCTCTAATGCCATATTTCCATTTGTCCAACATCACACACATACATTTTTATATATATATATGATATATATATATATATATATATGTATGTGTGTGTGTGTGTGTGTGTCTACCCTGAATAGATAGAATTTCCAGTGTGCTAACATTTTTTTTTTTTTTTTTTTTTTCCCCTTAATCAAAATCCAAAATTAAGATTACGTGAAGTTCTTTTTTAAAGTTTTTTTTTTTTTTTTTTTTTTCTCCCCTCCCAAACTTTTTAGGCAGTTTAATTTGTTGCTCTTAACAATTTGATCTGGTATTTTAAATATAAGATTTCAAATGAATGATTCAATATTTCAAGCTTCAGGACAAAGCCTTTTCTCATTGTGCATCTTATTAGCTGTGTTTTGTCTTCATTTCAGGATGCTTTTTTTTTTTCTTTTCTTTCTTCCTTCCTACAATCATGGTTCTGATGATACTGGACGTCTTAACTTTTTTAATACTTTTTTTTATTTTTATTATTTTTTTTTTTTAGCTTTCGTAAAAAAATTTTTATCATCCCTCATCTCATTATTTTGTGTGTGTAATATAGTATTGTACTCTTGAATTATTGCTAAATTGTATTGGATGGTGCATTCTAACTCTTCACAATCTGTCTTAAACCAGTGGTAAGTATTAGAGGTGGGTATGATTCTTTTAGTTGATATAACACTTAGTGTTAACAACCAATTTATTTTTTTCTTGGAATTATTTGAGATACAACAGCTCCAATCTTCTGAAGTGACTTCTACATCTACCCACATCTGGATAACTATTTTGTTTTAATGTAAAGTTGGCTATTACAAGTTTTAAATCTTCAATGCTGGATGAACCAATGATTGTTAGCTACTACAATCTTCTGCATTATCTAAATTACTATCAGATATTCACCTCCATGGACGATTGGACCGTAAACTTTTTAAAGTATAGAAAATTTACCAACTTGCTATTGTAATTAACATTCATTTCTTTCTCAGTGTTCACTAGTGGTTCTCTTTAGATCCTCTTGGATGACTTTATTAGTTAATATTTTACCTTTTGTTTTCTAAATGTTTTAATGTTTTCGATTTGTATGAATAGAACCCATTTCCAGCTGTGCAAAAATAGTTTTGCTTTTGTTTATTTCATGCAGGATCCCTGAAGACAAAATGTATCGACTCTCTCCTCTGGATTTGTTGACGAAGCAGCCTAAAGTTGTATTGCTACTTCCACGATTCTATGACATGCTTTAGTGGTCCTATGTTGAATATTTGAATGAATGAATGAATGAAAATATATATATACATATGTGTATATATATATATGTGTGTGTGCGTGTATATATATATATGTATTTACATATATGTATATACAATCAGATTGTCTACATATATACATCAAGTCACTGTAGATTTCTAATTGGACTGAAGTTCCCATGGATTTGTTTGAACATTCCATGTGCTGAAAGTGAAATTCTCTCCCTGTTTCTCTGCAGAGGTTCTTAACAATGTGGGAGGGGAGTACAGCACATTTTGAATCAAATTCATGGGTGGAACAAACCCTTGAGGAACAAGTACCATCACTTGCAGCTTCTATCAGTGTTGTCCTACTTTGATCATGCTGTTTCTTTTGACAGTACAAACTTCCCCATTCATTGCATTGTATGTCCCTGCTCTCCTAACCACTTTTCCATGTCTTAGTTGAGTGCCCACAGTCTAACACTGTAACTTGTGGACCTGATGAATTCAGAGCTGCAAGTATTTTAACATAGTTTAGTGTCATTAATCGGTGACCATTGTGAATAAGTTTCATTTTTCTACATGTAAAATATTCATCAGAGATCCTCAGTTTTATTCTCTATTGCCTTGTATGATTAGCTACAACTACACCGCTGCTTTTCAGCACTTAGTTGAAAGGACAGCAGCTGATTAAAGGAAGGTAAGATCATTGGGGAAAATGATTTGCAATAAAGTTTCTTCATGTATTGACTTGTGTTTGTGTTATTAAGTTCCCAATTACCATATCCTAATAGAAGGTAAGTTACTTTCAGGTTACCAATAACTTACAGGACTTCATCTGTTTCTATCGGAATTGCAAGTGGATTTCACCTGGATGGAAGATACATGCCCCTTTCCCTCAATTTTTAGATTCATGAGAACGTTTTTATGCAAATATTTCACTTATTTCAAATTTATTCACTAAACAATTTTGCCAACCAAACCTAATTTTCTGACCTTTCCTTACAAGTTAAGTGATTGTTATAAACCAGCTATATTATATATCTATTATTGACCACTGTTTGCACTATTTTTATGTATTATTTATTGTTACTATTTCTACGTTTCAGTAGATTCAGCCAGAACTTACTGATTTTTCTGTTTGGATGTGTTTTTAATCGATTGTTAAATGTGTGTCCTCCGTCATTTAATTTTGGTCAGCAGGTTTCTCTTAATTCAAGTTCATGTTTTGCTTTCTCTACTGGGTTGGGTTCTTGTCGCATAATGTTCCTCCCTCTCCCATTGATCTTAAACAAATATTACGCTTTTGTAAACAATAGGTAACTTTCTTACCATTGTAAATTAAATCAAATTTTATCTGGCAAGAGGAAATGCATGCAAGTGTGTTATGTTAACACATGCACATTTTCTATATATGGTATAGTTTTTAAATAAATTTGATCTCTTGGGATAAACTCTCAGATGCGTAAATTTTATCCGTATTTATAAATTTAAAAAAATTATAAAAATATCCAATTCTTTAGATAAAGAAATAAATAAAAAATTGTTGCAGTTGCTCTTCTTTGGCCTAAATTAGGAATAAATAGCTGCACTATTTTATAAGAATAAAATAAAGGAAATCAACAAATGTATCCTTAAAACTGCTGCAACTGCTGATAGCTACATCATTAAAAGTAATTGTTTTACATTGAGTTTATTGGTGTTGCTATTTTGTCTAATCAGTGCCTTTTTGCATGGATGTATTAAAGTTATGCCTGTTTTTCTTTCTACACCCCCACCCCCCTCATATATTAGTTATTGCTTAAATCTTGCTGCCCCTGTCATGTTGCCAGTTAAAAGTATTTATGTACAACCCAAAAGAATTAAGTTTTAGATAAATAGAAATCCATTGGACCAGTACTAGCAATAATATACAAATTCAGTGTTAATATTCTTTTAATGCTAAAGATTAAATTAAAATATTTTTATTTAAATTATAATTAAAGTGGGTTAATAGCGTCAGTTACCTCTTACTACACTTTGAACCGCCTTAGATAATGGAAAATAAACTTAATATCTTTGGCCTGATGAAATTTGTTTAAAATTTTATTGCAGTTCTGTTAAGTTCTGAAATTGATTGTCCTTAGCATCTACTTATATATATGTGTATATATATATAATATATATATATGTATATAATGTATGTATATATTCTGAAATATTTAGATTTTTTTTAAATTTTTTTATTTTTATTTTTAAGAATTAAAAAAAAATACTTTGAGTATTTCAAAGTTTGAATGTTCCTTGTTTACATAACTGAGGAAAAGTGATATTTTTTTTCCATTGAAGGTTGCAGTCAGCGATTTTTGCCATATGTGTTGATCTCTATTTGAAGCCGACTCCCAAAAACAGGATGGCAGCTCTTAAACTCTTGCTGCTTGTTTTTATGATTTATCATTGGGGATTTATTCCAATATCACTAGTTGTCTTAATTCTCTCTAAATGTGTTGTAGGCTTGATCAATTGGGGGATTGGTTTCACCATAGAAAGATATTGCACTTGAACAGTTTCTTGATATATTTTTATTTTTTTAACTTTTTTTTTTTTTTCTTTGATTTAAAAAAAAAAAAAAAAAAAATCCCTTGCCATATTCCTTTTGTATTGTACTCAACTAAAAATACGTTTATTTGCAAACTTTGTTATTTATGTCCATTATGCCTTAAGTTATTTAGAATATGACATCCCTCTGTTTGCTTGATTGAAAACAACTTTGTTTCCATCTTAATGTATTGTTTATTTTTCTCATTTTTGCTCCTCATTGCATTTTCTATTGCTGTCTGTCATTCAGTTGTTTAATGCTTTAGATAATCACACTTGGACTTGGTTGACATTTAATATAAAATTGTGGCTTTTGTTAGGTAAAAATCATGTCTTGATTGAAATGTTTCGTTGTTTGATTTTTTTTTTTAATATTTTTTTTTTTCTATAATTTCTATTTTTTTCTATTTATTTATTTTTTTTTTTAATTCTCTCTATTCAGTGATTATATTGGATATTTCATCCTTGTCCGCTATATTTAATATTTAGTCAATTTTATTTTGCAAACACATTTTTCTCTTATGTTGAATTTCTTAATAGAAACTTCCAGCCATGAATACCAAAAATTTGTTTACACCTATTGATAATGCTCATTTTTATTAAGTTAAAATAATTAATTCTATTTAAAATATACCATAAACTTATGAATTTTCTTCATGGGTGAGTATATTCTAAGTTATGATAACCTTAGTATTTTCTTTATTCTAGTACTTTACAGTATTTGCTATAATTGGTTAGAATATTTGAATTTTACTATAATCTATTGACCTAAAGCATTTATACTTATGCCATTAGTGTACTTAGATCATTTAACTACAAATTAACAATGTATTGATTTTGATAAAATAGTCAAATATTTTTAATTTCTTCCTAGTTAGTTTCAAAGTAAATTACAGTTGTTATAAAAGTCTTTCTTTCACCAGTTTGTATAATAAAATCACCTAGTGGCTGTAATGGTATAAATGCTGAATTTTTCATTTAAAAAAATGTTATAAAAAATAATCTTGCAAACTCAGCCTGTTTGATTGATCAGTGATATTATGACTTAAGAATAAAATACCACTCCTTACTAATAAATTTCTTTTTCTATGAGAATATTCAAACTTTTTTTTTTTTTTTTTGATTTGATTACTTTTACTCTAAAATCTTAAATACATTTTACAGACACTAAATGCTGCTGTAATTTAAATGCCAGAATTCCATGGAGATAATGCTGTCTAATCTTAGCTATCTAAAAGGAAACATTTATCTTAAAATTTCAGTCTCTTTGAGATTAAGTATATTTTTTAGATATATTAACTAATTACAAGCAATAATATATTAAATTTTACTTATTTTAGTGAAATATAAACTAATTTTCAGCTTTCTATAACAAAGTACACACTGCTGATGTGTAAAATGTTCTTTTTATTTAAACTAATATTAGACATTATCTCTTTGGTTTTCTGTTATTAAATTTGTGCCTTATCTGTTTAAGCTATGCCTTCAATTCAGTTGTATGAGTGTGTGAGAAAGTTTAGTTCTCTGCCCCAATCAATGCTGAATTTAACCATAAAAGATTAGGTATGCTGAAATCAACCCTCTTTTTTCTTTCTTTTTTTTTCTTTCTTTAATGTCTTACATAAGATGTAACTTCACTACATGACTTCAAATGACCATGATGACTCAGTTATGTTTTCTTTTGAATAATTGGAATGATGCTTTCTGGTTTAATATTTCCCTCTTTCCTTCTTCCTGATTATTTGAAATATTAGAATAAATTGACTAATTTATCCTGATTGTGACTTGGATTTAAAGTCTAAATGATGGATGTCCAATTGGATAAACTGTACATTTACCATGAAAGGTAGTTGATCTGCTTTAAAAATGTTAAATACTCATTAAAATCAATTTCCTTAACAGTGAAATCACCATTTGTTTTCTTTTCATATCAAATGAACATTGTTGTGCTAACTTATGGATAGTCCTAATGTATTTTGTGCTTGCAAATTATTTATTTTCCCCATTAATGAAAATTTGCAAATTCATACTATATTTTCTGTATGAGACTTATAAATTATTTTTGTAATAGTTACTTTATAGGATATTCTTGTTTTGTCTTTTGAGTTTTTTTTTTGTTTTTTTATACAATATTTGATATTGTAATTTATAATGTTAAAATTGTATTTATTTTTTATTATCAGAACATCATATAACTTTTTGATGTTTGTAAATTTTGAACATGCTGTAATCAGTCCCATTTTAGTGTATATTGAACTGTAAGTAGTATGCAAACAGTTGCATAGAAAGGCTTGAAGAGCAGTCTGAAATCTTAAAGCTAAACAACTGCTTCAATGTACTTTTGAGCATTTTCTTAGAGACAATCTTTGTAAAAAGCCACATGGCTATTTATATCTATTTGCTAATTTATTTATTTTATATACTTTATCCATTCTTGAATATATCTGGAATTTGCCTGGCCACTGTTAACTTGAGACATATGCAAAATGAGTTTATCAATAGCTTTCCATTGGTAATTTGATGAAAAATATACTTAGAAGTGAGAAAGGGTGGTTTATTACAAAAAATGTTTGCATACTGTACAAATGCTAACTGGGTTATTGAGGTGGATACTTAAGTGATGTCCTTTTAATATCAGGTACTGCAAAAAGTTAGGTTAATCATTTTTAGTTATGTACTCTTGCGTTGGCTTAGTTTTGATGAATAACAAGTTTTGTTTGCTTTTTCAGGGCTTGATAAGCTTCTATCTTTTTCTTTTTTTTTTTTTTTTCTTTTTTTTTTTTTTTTTTTTTTTTTTCCTTTCTTTCTCCCCTCCCCCCTTTTTTTTTTCTTTTTTTTTTTTTTTTTTTTTTTTTTTTCTCTATTATTGCGCTGTGCATGAACAAGTATCAAGTGATACTATTTTTGCTTCCACATTGGCTTGAGACTGAATTTCAGTTCATCACAGCCTTGAATACTATTAATACTTGATTAAGAAAAATGCTTAGATATTATCAAAAAGACTAAATGATACACTCAAAAAAATTATATTTTTGATGCACTTAACCACTTTGCCCATATTTATTTTCATTCCAATTTTCTGAAATGATTTAACTTTTTTTTATTTTTATTTTATTATAACACTTTCTTTTCCTCTCCCAATTTATTTTTGATTATTTGTATGATTGAGGCTGAATTTGTTCCCAGTTTCTGAAAGTTATTAGTTCTGTTTTAGCTATGAGTCAGGTTACAGGCTTCGTATCCACTGAGGATGTTTGTGGAATGGAGCTGACTGACCATGACAAACACTTGGTATAGTATGCCATTGTTTAATTTTTATCATTCCAAAATGTTTATTGCCAAAGCAATTAAATCTGTTATTGAATTTGCATGTGAAACAAATGTCTTATTTACATTGTCTTCTTTTGGCTCCTTTACCCCATAACAATTGATGATTATTGAATTTAGTTTTTCTCCTCTTTCAAGTTGATTATATTTTATTCTTGGTGGGAACCCTCTTCGGTGGTGGTGTGCTGAGGCTCTTTGTACCATTTACTTTGATGGCACAGTGTTCTCTAATCTAAAACAGCCATTATTGCTGTTCTAGAATGGGCACAGATTTTACTTGACCATTCTCTCCATCTTATGCATTTACTATACATAATGTTTGTTTTTGCTGATACTTTCTATATCCAATCCAAATTCTGAAGAGATATTCAAATGGTAGTGGAAGGAAATAGTTAATTTGTCTTGTATTATTCTTTATATACATATATGTATGTGTGTGTGTGTATATATATATAATATACATACACATTCATCTTCCCTAACACTTTCCATTTCTTATATCTTTTCAAAAATTTGGAAGTATGTTTTGTTGAGATGATTTATCCAGAATCATAAGTCCTTGTTATATTTTTTTTAAATTTTATTTATTTAAAAAAAAAAATATTTTTTATTTTTTTTAATGTTTTGATTGTATGGTTTGTTTCAATATGGCGTTTAGGATGTCAACATTATTTGGTCTATTCACTTTGCTATTCTCTTGATTACAAAATTGCATATTCTTACCTTCAGATATTGTTCATAGTTGTTCATATCCATTAGCAATGACTATACTGCTAAAATATGTATTAATATTAATGTCTTAGATTATTTTAGATAATTGTGACTTATTCTTGTATTTGTTTCAAGAATTTTTCTTGAATGTTACAATATTATGTAGATAAAAGCTTCTAGTAGAATGTTCAGTTAATTGCAGAATATTAAATCTGCAATGATTTTTTTTTATATATATATATATACATCTATGATTTTTTTTTTTTTTTTTGTTTTGTTTTTGTTTGTATTTTTTTGTATTTTATTTTTATTTTATTTTTTTTTCTCTCTCTCTCTCTCTCTCTTTCTCAATCTCTATCAATGACCTGTATGCATTGGTCTCACTATGTTATTACTAAACTATCAGTTGCCTTATTCCTTGTTGACCTCTGAATACTTGAAGCAGTGGGTTTGGGTTGCCAGTCACACACACCCACACACATACACATGTCTAGTGGAGCCATGCTTAGCTTGGATCAAGAAATCCCATTGGATCCTGCTGGTATTGCAACAACCACAATCTCTCTTGGTATGTTTACTAAGGTTTCTCAAACTTGAAAAATATTTTGCTTTATCTATATAAATCCTTTGAACATTGATTTCATGTTTGCTTTATTGAATTGTTGCATTCATTTAAGTCTATATTTGAATTAGTTTTATTTATGGAAGCCTTATTTGCAAATGTGTTCATGTTTTGATATGCAATCATTATTAAATCCAGTTAAGTGAATTATTAAAAATATCTAATCAATAAGATATATCCTGTATCTTCAATTAACTATTACTAAAATACTCGTTTCATTTGCTCTTAAGTAACCATCATATTCATCTAAGCCTTTCTCAGCCAAGTGTATATGTAGTTGTATTTTCCATTAGTGCTGGTTGCAGAGAGGACAAGAACAGTGAAAGAACATTCACAACTCAACTTGAAGAAAATAATTCCAAAAAGACAGTTTTAAAAATCCCATGTGACATAGCCATAGTATATTGGCTTTGTAAGATTCAAATAATCAAAACTAGACCATTGAATAGCTCAATTTTGATGTTCACATAGGATATGTTTTGCAAGTGTTTGTGATTGGTAATCATATTTTGGTCTTTACTTATTCCCAAAACTCATTTTAATATCATCTTTTATCACCTTTTTGTTTTTAAAACTGTAGTGGTGTTAAAAAATATTTTGAATGCCTACCTTTTTACTGTTATAAATCAAAATAAATTTAGATTACAATACTTTTTAGTTTAAGATATTGTTGTGGTATCTGAAATTATCTTTTAAGTAGGAATGAGTTCTGGGTATGTCCCCACTTATTTATTATTAAAATCAGCTCAGTATTTAATGGTTCTCATGCATAATTTGTTTATTGCTCTTGTAATTTATTTAAAAATTTGTTATAGTATACCTAGATATTTATTCTCCCTTTGACAAAATAGTTATGCTTAGATGTAACAAAAATGTAAAGCTTTTGAAATTTCAGGAGCAAATGTCTAGCTCTGATTATGGTGTGAATTCAATCCACATAATCAGATTTAATAAAGTTTATAATTACTGGAATTATAAACAACTTTAACTGTCTTAAATTTTATGCCAATAATATCTTGTGCAAGACACTGGTATTATATATTAATACTTTTATTCTTTCTTGGAAAATTAAACTGGATAGATATGGCCTCCAATATCTGTTGTCTGTGACCCCTTATTGGATTGCCGATGATGACAATAATTCCAGTTGTAACTATTTTTCTATTGATTAGATTTTAACCAAACTATCATTGTATTCCAATCCAGTGTTGGCGCCATGCATGTATCATAAATGTTTCTGGAATTGAGTCCCCTGTTTCAGACATGATTCTATCCTCAGTATGCTTAAAACATTAGTGTCACACATTCATGGTGAGTACCAACCATTCTAAATATTCTTTTGTCACTTATAATATTTTGATTTAAAAGAAAACTTTGAGACATTCCATGTTTAGTGAGTTAACCATTAAGTAATTACAAAATAAGCTTATTAAATCTTTTCTGCTAATTGATTTGCTTAAAAGGCAATTAGTGAACCTCTGAATCAGAAAAATAATTGAATTTTCAAAAAGCAACATGGAATGTCTCAATATATTGAATATGTTAGGAACATTGCTTAAACTTTCTAGATTGCTACCACAAGTGGTGGTTTAACTTTTGTTAATATTTGGCTGTAGTATTGTGAAATGGTTTTTACAATGTTAAATGACTTAAAATATTAATTACAAAATTATTCTAATTTTCTGTAGACTTCAAATTTGTAATTTAAAGAAAATTGATTATAAATGCAGTTACTAGGATTTTAAAATGACAATAGTCAAAAAAAAAATTTTTTTTTTTTTTAAATGTTAAGTCATTGTTTAGAATTTGTCAGTCATCAATGACTGACCATTTAGGTTATTTTCTAATTTTGTTAAATTGAAATATCAATGGTGGAAAAGTTAATATGAAAAAGAGCTTATCAATTTTTCTAGGTCAGTTTATAATAATTTTAAATTTATGATTAATCAAGACACTTGTGCAGCCAACATGACATGAGATCTAATGCTTTTGGGTGGATGTTCATTACATTTTTAGTGATAAATATTTTACATCCACATTTTGATTATTTCACTATTGATTGTGGCATTTAGCGTGATACAAAGTATTTATTAGCATGATTTATTTTGTACAAAACAAAGAAATAAAAATCTGAATTCCCTATGCAGAGTTTATTTACATTGATTCCTATGAATTGACCATGTGACAGTTGTAAAATTAATCCAGGAAAATAAAAAATTTAATTTAATGTTATTTTGAAAAAGAAAAAAAAATGCTGCAAAACTAACGAAACCCCCAAAAGTTCCTGCCAAGTTATCTAGTTCTTGAAACACTTATCATAGGTAATGATTTATTAAATTGACTATTTAGCAATAAAAATGGAGGTTTTTAATACCAAACATGACTAGATTTTAAAAAGATATATTAAAATAGCAATTTGTGCATATTTAGTCTAACTCATCTAATGTGTTAACTTGCTTGAATAATGGGTTTACTTTATTCTGTAACTACACTGAATTGTACATTGGCAGTTACTTTAGTTTTATGCTTTGGATTTTATATTTTAAAGCTTTAGGGGAAATGAAATTGACAAAATAACATTGTATGTTGTCCTAATTGTGATATTGCTGAAATGTCAAGTTAGCTTTACTCATAAATTTTCTGGTTGGTAAAATATTTAATTTTTTATGTATTTGTTTTAATAATTAAAAAGCATGTATTCCCCTCCTGTTATTATTAATCCCATCCACAAACATGAACTGTACTTGATATCTTGGCAAAGAATAATGGGGAGTCATTTCCATCCACATTGCCCTGCAAAAATGTTCATAAACAATCTTGATAATGTGCAATATTTGTGGCACTATCAGATTTTAGTGGATGTTGATGGCTTGGTAGGTTTGCTATCCCCCACAGCCACTGTCACCACACTCATTGCTACTGCTACTTCTCACATACACCTTGCATTCACTACGGATACATTTATACAACTGTCACATGAACATTGTCATTTTCTTGCTTTGCACCAGTCTATTGGGCTTGGCCTAAATGTTTAACTGTTGTGGCTGGATTGATCCACATTTACTGTTTGACTCTGTTCAGGAACCAGAGCTTTCTCTAAAATAGTTTTGAATTTTATTTTTATTTTTTAATCTTTTTTTTTTTTAATTTTTTAACTATAACTGAAAATATTTTAAAATGTTACCATTTCATTTTTGCTTTTGTATACACCTTCCTTTTAAAAAAAAAAAAAAAAAAAAAATTTTTTTTTTTTTCTCTCTCCCCTTCCTCCATTGTTGAATTTTCTGCTGGGTGTATCCTTCTAGATTAGGGAAAATGTCAGAACATCATTTCAATTGAATAGTTGACTACGCCACCATCTAACCCTACTTAAAATTAATTTTCAGAAAAGTTTAGGGTATACAATTTTTTTAGTTGTTGCTTTTCGATGAACAAACTTCACTATAAACTATATTTGGAAAATATATATTTTAATTATCTCAAATTTGAATTCACTTGATTGCTTACATGTAAACATTTAAAGCCTATTAAAACATTATATAGTAAGTAATGTTCTAATATTCATTGATTCTTAATATATTATAGATACATAAACTAGTTAGATTGTCTACTTTAGTTTTAAAAACTTACTAGATTCCACAGCTTGTAGATTCTTTAGTTGGAGGTAGTAAATTGAGAAAACTCATACTTCTCATTTATCTCTTGACAAAAAAATGTTTTTTCTCCTTTCTCTTTCCTTTTCTCTCTTCTCAAGTTTTCACAGCTTATGCTTTTTTTCTTTTTTCTTTTTTTTTTTTTCTTTTTTTTTCCTCCTTCCCTCCTACAAGTGTATAAACTATCAAACATAATTTGAAATGTGACATTCAAATAATCATAGGTAGCTATAGAAACAAAATAGCTGCACTTTATATAATCATTCGGTTTTATCATTTACCTTCAGTATGAGAAATGTAAAAAAAAGTTTTTTTTTTTTTTTTTTTTTTTTTTCTAATTACTAATTACCTACTCATTATAGCAGTCCCTACTACAGTTAATATCATGTTGCAGCCTCTTAAGTTTTACAGTTTCTCCATTATTGGTGTGGATTTTTTTTTTTCCCCCCAAATGATATTATGATTTTGTACTACTTTTATGTGCATTTATCAATTTTCTATTTACTTTGCAAAATTCTGTAATTTTTCTCTAAGCACTGTCAGTTGTCATCAGTATTTGTTGGATTATCAGCCTTTTTGTTATGAAATGGTTGTTTACAATGAAATCCATATGGAGCGAGTCTTGTTTGCTTTGTTAATCAGTGAAACAAACAAAACTCACTTTTGATTGGATTTAAAAAATTGAAAAAAAAAAATTTTTTAAATTTTAAAAATCTGTCGGTTATTGGCCATTTTGCCTGTAATTGAATGTTTTGTTTAGAAGATAGTCTTGTATATAATGATTAAAAAATTGTGTATATATATATATATATAATTTGTAGATAATTTGCATGTGATCATCAACAATTTGCTTACTTTTCCTTGCATTTTTAAAAAAAAATTTATGACCAATATTAAAATGATTTAAACTTAACACATAACCAGTAAAGTACTATGGTTTGTTCCGTTTTCTAGTTTTATTTTATTTATTTTCATTTTTTTGTGGAACAATTTAGCTAAAATTCTGCTTAGGCGTTTATTGAAATCAAAAGCAATGTTCAAATTTAAAAATATATTTTTTTTTTTTTTAAATTTACCTTTTGAATATTATATACATCATATTTAAGCTTTAAGTTGCAAAAAATCGTTTGCTTATCAAAAATTTAACATTTTCAAAATGTCAATTTTTCAAGAGTTATTTTTTTCTTTTTATTTAGTAAACTCAAGTAATTGACAATTTCTAGTTATCCTCCTGCAAATGAAACTGCTTGCTTGCACGTCCTTTTTTTTTTTTTTTTTTTTTTTTTTTTTTTTTTTTTTGTGTAGACAATCTTTCAAATCAATGAACAAGTGCTGTCTTAATGGTTGACTATACAGAAGTAATTGTTTCTTGAATTTTCTATGCATTAAAATGAAATTCAGTTCAATATGCTCTTCAACCTAAAAAAAATAGGATTTGGAAATAACTTGCTTATGTGGTTTAAAGTTTTATATTCAGAAATTAGTATTGACTGAAAATTTAAATCCTAGTTTTAGGTTCCTTTGGGTTAATAATTCAATATTCATTTAGTTACAGAAATAAATTAAAATTAAGGTTATTACTTATGATCTGATTCTTGAATTGAAAGGGCCAAAATCCTCAAATAAGAATGAATGTTTTACAGAAGAATTTTACACTAAAACTGAAAGAAAATACCTTTTAACTAAACCCCAAAATTCAAATGGCTGATGACAAATCTTTTATAATGATATTAAGAGAGCCTTGCATGCCCAGTGACTTCTACTATATTTTGGGGGCAGGTATTAGCTTTAAAAATGTGGACAATACCAGAATACAACTTTTAATTCAATATTCACAGAAATAACCTTATTTTATAAAATAAACTACCAAACATTTAGATAATAAAAGCTACCTCACTTAATTTTTAATTTGTTGATGGTATACTGTCTGGGTCTATTTATTTTCTTAATCATTTTATTTTGTATTTTAATCATACATAATCAATTTACCAACTGAAGAAAAAAAAATATCAGCACTGAATCAGATGTTACAATAAAATAAATTCTCACATCATTTTTTTTTTTTTTTTTTTTTTTTTTTAAATTGAAAAAAAATTCAGCAGTTGCTTTTGTAAATTGTTTTATGAAAAACAATCAATTGTGCTGCTAATCCAATATACTAATATTTAACCTAAAATGATACTTTTAATTGAACACCACCAAAATTAATAAGTGTACTGAGATGCCTTGCTTATAGTTTTTTATTTATTTATTAATCTAATAGTTGACCATCAAAAGTAGAATCCATATTACAGGTAACATACACTCTTTGGTGGTTATGAATAAGCAAATTTTTCTTTGAAGTATTCTTTGTACTTGAGATCCTGCTTTGGCTGCCTTGATTGGTATGAGTAACAAATCATTGGGTGCCCCATATTACTGGCTTTGTGCTAAACTAAGTTAAGATTAGTAAATGACTACTTGGGATTTAGCTTCTGATGGCTACCATTTTATTTTAAAGTAGATTTTGTTCACATGTATCCTATCAAACATGATTAGGAAATGGCTTCTATCATCTTAGTATTTGTAAAAACTGAAAGATCCCAGTCCAAAATTTTTTTTTTCCACTTTTTGAGGTTTTGTTTATATGTATAATATTTCACAGATGAAACAAAAAAATTAACTTAATGTGTTATATTTATGATCAGTCGTTGCTAAATATTTGCAGATTAATCACTTATTTTTGGCAAGTGAATTTAACACCAACATTTGAGTTTACTGGAACATTCAAACTGAAAATATTAAAAGAATTAAATTCAGCAGATAGTACTAATTAATATAATTTATAAGGAACTGAATGTTATCACAGCTGAGTTACTTAATTCCTGTAAGCCTACAATTAACTTGTTGTTCTCTCTCTCTCTCTTATATCATCCTGTGAGGTAAAATCTCTAAAAACTAAATTTTTACTTTAAAGTATTTGTATAGGGTTGGGGTATCAGAATTTCTATCCTAGCAAGGATTCAACTGGTTCAAGTGAAATGGTAGTGATAAATACAAAGCAATAGTCTTGAATGCAACAGTTTAAATGCAACAGTCCCAAAATATATAATTTTTCTTTCTCCACCATCCACTTTATTTCACTTAGCATATCATCCTACTAGGAGTAAAAGACAACTATAACTAGACAATCTATGTTGGAGGCTTTGCTTGTGTTGAGCAAATTGCTGCTGTACAAGGGCTTATCAACTCAATTGACTTTTTTTTTCTTTTTTTTTTTTTTTTAATTTTATAGTTTAACCTTTTAAACAATTCAGTTATCTTGATGATTCTGAATGATATCCAGTTTTATATAATTTCTTGGATTCCTATTGGGCAATTATCTGGTAATATGAAAAACAAGATTTCGACTATTCACTTGAATAAATTTTATTGCATTTTTAAAAATTGCTTGTATAAAAACAAAAATACTTCGAATTTCATGAATACATTTAAAAATCCAATTGTTTTCAGAGCATCTCATCATGGTGTAATGACTGTCTTCATTTAAATATACAAAATACAGTTGATGTAAGTGTCAAGTGTTGTTTGTTTTAAATTTTCCCCATTAAAAAAATACTCTTATTCTGCAATTTTGAAAGCTGGTTATACCACCCTTTGATTTAAGATTCTGTACATATTTATACTGGTAGGATAAAAAGTATGTTTCAAGAATTGTACCATAGCTTAATAGACAGATTGGTTGACCCACAGAAAACTCTTACCTCTTAGATAAATAGTCTCAACTTTTGTTATACAATCTCTAATCTGCCCGCCCCCTCCCCCTTTTTTTATTTTTTTGTGTGTATGTGGTGTTTTTGTTTTTTGTAATTTTTTTTCTATTCTGTATTTTGCTGGGAAGCAGAATGGACGATTATTCAAGGCAATAAAATAGCAATGTAGAAACTATACTTTTATGTATGTATAATGGTATTGTGGTTCCATCTCCAGATAATAATAAAAACATGGTTAACGTTTTTAATCTACAGAGGTTTTTCTCTTAATGAAGATGTTATCGCATTTTCATGCAAATTAATTTAAGTTTGATGTTTTTGTTTTGTTTTTTAAATTTTCAAATCATAGAATTTACTTTTTTAAATGAATATTTTGAATGTTTTACTGGTGTCAAAATAGTTGGGTTTTTTTTTTAATATACTTCTCACTCTCATTTTTGTCCATAGCATTTTTGATGTTCAAAATACCTGTTGTTTGTTTTTGTTTTTTAACTATTCATTTGGAATGTCTTTTTGGGAATACTGTTGGCTTTCTTCTAAGCACTTGGTTTGAGTAACATTAATGACAAACTTGGGCCCAATGCATACCTTTTTAATATTTAGAGGAATTAAAATTTCTATTGAAAATCGGTTTGTGACAGTTGTGAAAGTGAACCTAATTTTGTTAGAGATTTGTAGAAGTATGTGCGCTTGGTCATACAAATTATTAAATCCTTAATCTTTCTGTGGTGAACTGTTTTTAATAAAATGCTAATTTTAAAATGGCATACTGGCTATTCTTTTACTTCTGGTTATCTCAAAATAAATACATGCTTTACAGCACATTTGAAAATAAAATCTATAGAACATTTTGGATTAGCTGATTTTTTTTTATGTCTGTCAGCCTTACTTAACTAATTTTAGAATGTTCAAGCTACTAAGAAATACTGAGTGAAAAGTTTATTTTATTTTCTGAGAGTATCTTTTTTCTGGTTATGCAATAAGTGTTATGCCAAGTTTATATTTCTGGAGAGAGGGAAGAGTTAGTTATGGATTAACTGAATTATTTTTATTTATTTTTAATAAGCAGTCACAGATTTTATCATTTCCTAATTACTCTCAAAAAATTTATTTAAAAAAAAACGAACAAGAAAAACTTATAATATTCCTGCCTATAAAAAGAAAAAAAAAATGATTGTGAAAACAAGATGAAATATCAGATTATAATTAAGTTTGTCCCATTCTCTTAGAACCACTTTTATTTTTTACACAGTTGTAAAAAAAATGTATTTCCATATAATCTGTACATCTGAGGAAGGCCTTAAAATAATGGCCAAAATCTTGACACTATTGAGGTAAGAAGATTCAATTGTCAAAAAATATTGGAATGTTATATTTGTTGATTATTTGATGCTTCATTTCTGACTTCATATTGCTAAACACGTTATTCCATAATAAATTTATTTCAACCAAAATTAGGGCTTTTATAAAGTTGATTTAACAGCTCCCCAAATTCAATCTCATCAGATGGCTAATCATCAATAATTTGAATTGCATAACAGAAAAATGTTCTCAATGTAGAATCTCTCTCTCTCTCTCTCTCTCTCTCTCCCCTCTCAAAATCTGTATATAATCTAGAAATAATACATTGTGCTCTCTGTAGTGATTTAAAGATTCACTTATTTGTACATACTGGATCCTATAATAATAATACAGTGTCTTAGAAATCACATAGAATCATCCCTTACTACCAAGTTTTGGGTACCTCACACACGCACACATACACACATACATACATACATACATATATATATCCATCCTAACTGAAAACTCAGTTTATTTATCATTGAACCAACAAAAAAACATGACCCACTTGTGAGTGGATACTAAAAGCATTGAAATATTCTCAGATTTTATCAACTAGCAAAGAAAATATTACGTGAATGCCAATAAATAAAACTCAATTCTGAGGTCCCTGTTGATTTTCACACACACACGGTGCATGATTCCATTAAACTAAAATCTTTACTAATATTGTAAAGTGAAAAATTTGCATGTATGAACTATTGAGCTCAGCTTAGTCTGACACAGGACCAGAATTGGTAGTAATGATATACTATTAGAATAATGGTCTGCAGGGCTAGCTTGTTACATTGTGAATTATGTGGTCAGTAAAAATTAGATTTTTTTTTATACATCAGTTTGGTGAATAAGGAAAGTTTAGTGGTTTAAATAGATTCTCTTTGCAAGGTTATTGCAAAAGTTAAGATTTTTGTTGGGTCTGATTTGAAATTGTTAATACTTGCTGATGAAATAATTTTTCTCTACAATTCTTCCAACATTATGGCTTGAATCCTTTACAAGTTAATAATTCTATTGATTCTACTATGAAGTGTGTTTGTCAATCTTAAAAAGTAATGTGGCTTTAAGATGCACTTTTGGAAAATTTTACATTAAACCTTACATCACCTCAAATCACATAAAACAAAAAAAAGTGCCTATTTTGTTATTGAAATTTCAAAATGGTATAAGTAATCTATTTTGAAGTAAATATGGCACAAATTTTAAATATTTTTTTCGAATGTTTGGTCATGTTAAATGTGTATAAAGTTTGACCCACTCCTTTCAGCATATTTTCATATAATACTCTATATTATGTTGCGTGTGTAGCTCAGTGGTTCTTAATGGAGATAATTAATTTACATAGTCAACTTTAAAAATCAGATTGCGTTTTAGTATTTATTTCCAATCTAGTCTTTTGTGATCTTAATAAGTAGCTGTTTGGTTGTTACCTAGATATTCAAATAGTGATTTTCTGTCAAGAAACTAGTAATGACCTTGGTTTAGATCACAGGTAAGTGGAAATATAATATCTAACCTTTTTTATTGAAATTTTAAAGAAATAGAAGCAAATATTTTATCCTAAAGAATGAATGAGACAGTTTGTCCATTTAGAATATATATTCATTCATTGTTTAATTTTTTTTACGTTAAATAAACCAAAAAGATGTAATTTAGTTGAAATATTTAAGCTTTTGATCTTTTTATGAATTTAAAAAAAAAAAAAAAAAAAAAAAACTTTGTAAAAATCAAAATTTGAAGCTTTTCTTATCCTAAAATAAATTACAAATGGGTATTATTTAGAATTTAAATATTTACCGTTTTCCATTTTACAAAAAAGGAGGAAGTACAAATTTGTGCCTGTCCCCACTCGTTTCATTTAACATTTAAAATGTAGTGGCTACCATTACAACCAATCTATGGTAATAATACTAAATAAGTTTCTAATCTAGAGTCATATAGTAAAGTTCTTGCCTACTTTAAACTTTTGTTTTATGGGAAAAGAAAAAAAAAATCAAGAGCACTATATCCATTATACTTTGCACTACATACCAAGAGAGATTTACAGTGAAGCATATACTGCTAGAGTGTGTAGACTTTGATCTAGTGCGAACAAAATACTACCAAGCAAATAATTTGAAAAAACATTTCACAAAAATACAACCATCCAGGATTTTACATTTCCTAAAAGTGGGATTGTACTCAAAAATATGAGTAATTGAACAATAGTTAAGATCTATACATATATAGATTTGTTTTCTACTAAACTACTGCTATGAACCCAAAACTTAGTCGGCATTAAATGACCCACCGAGGTTGATATGCCATAAAACATACCAAACCATTATAATTTGCAACAAATTACATTATCACCCCCTTTTTTTTTTTCTTTTTTTTTTTTTTTCCCCTTAATTCATTTGTATACACATTATCATTGTGCTGCAGTTAATAGTATCTTGCTGGTATTTTGTCCCAGGCAATGCTGAGAACATCACCTAGTGTATTAATATTAGGCTTGAAAGTGATTAATCTTTTATTGAGTAATATTTATACTGGAGGGGGGGGGTGTAATTAGTTAATAATTTCTACTTTCCTCCTGTTTTGCTTTAATGGAAACTAATTGATTCCGACTTTTACTCTATGCTAGATGTCTAGTGAAGCTTGAATTTCTGTTGTAACATTGGCTCAGTATAATATTAATGCTTCAATTTTGAAAGTTGTTTAGCTAGGTTATTGTTACATACTCATAATGAAAATTTTGGTGAATCTTGTATCACCACTTGTTGTGTATTTACATTTAATGCTTGAAGAAAAAGAATCCAAAGGGAATGAAATTTTTTTTTTCTTTTGAGACAAATTTCACAACAGCATCTGTTGAATAATTTTACTTATTTTCTTGTCTTATTGAAAAGGGATGAAAATAGTTTCATTGCTTACAAGAAATATATTTTTTAATGGAATTAATAGGTTTATTTCCCTTGTAGGTAAATATTTCAGATAAGCAAGACTTGAGAATGCATGCTCTCTCTCTCTCTCTCTATAGACAAGATGTGACCCATGGGGTCACTCATTGGGCTTTGGGTAGATAATTGGGAGTAGGGAAAAGTGAGTTTGCAAACCTAATTAAATTTTTAAAAAACAAAAAACATCATTTTATAAGATTTCTAAGAAAGGGAATGTTTGACCTAATTTAAATGGACTTGATTCTTAGAATTTTATGTTGAAGCTATGGGCTAGCTGCTTCTGAAGCTAAACATACAAATATATTTCTCACTCTATCACAAAGAAACTAACATATATATATAACAAGGAAGTAATTAAGATATGCATAGAGGGGAAATGACAGGCACAATGTGAATTTAGAGAAGGGTCAGTTTTCAAAAACTAATTAAAATGTTTGTTTTTTCAAACATAACTCAATCCTAAAACTAATGGGTATTTTTCTATATTAATTTTGTGTCATTAATCTTAATAGGAAAAAGGCCTTAAGCAAACAATCATTGATTCACTCAGCTTTTGTATAATAATAGATGTAATCTAATGAAATACTATATGGCTTATAATACATGGTCTACAAAAGAAATAGATTGAAAAAAGAAAAAACTAAGATATTGAAAATAATTAAATTTTCATTATTTATCCCATCTCTTGTTAATTCAGATGATCTGAAACACGGGTTTTTACTGTAAATGAAAATGGTTGGCAAAAAATTGGCTAGGGTTTTCATATTTGCCTAGAAGTGTAGTTGTTAACTGTAAGTTGTAATATAAGTATTGCTCTACAAAATGGTATCATGAGTGTTGATATATGAAATAGTTATATAAACACCCTTTGTGTAGAATAATTGAAATAAAAATCAGTGGCGTGATTGATCATGTGATATGTCAAAGCTGCAATATCACCTGTTTAAAAAAAAAAAATTGATTGGCAATATTTTATTGGCTACAAAAAAAAATTGGTCTTTATTATCATTCTTAAACAGTCATGTTCACACAAAATCACTCATTAGTCTTAAATAGGGTTACAGTTGCATTAGCTTTGAAATTACCAAGTGCTTAAAATAACATTTATAAATGGTCTAGAAACCGGTCTTGGAAGAATTCAATAATTTGTTTAACGAATACTAAAAATAAAAGGAATTTTAAAATGATTTAACTTAATTTCATTTTTATCAATACTCATTGATTGAACAGAACCAGATGTTTATATAATAATAAAGTTAGGGATATTTAGATTAAGGTGTGTTTCATTTATTGTTTGCCATAAATGGTCTCATTTTTGTGTATAGTCTCTGGGAATTATAACTTCAAAATCAGTAAGTGATAGCGACCATGTTGTTATGGCTATAAAAATATATGGTAACTTTAAAAGGCTGTTCCCGATTTGAGTGGTCATCTTATAGGTATTTAATTGGCTCCTCACTAGGCCAAAATGTGACACAAGGTCTGTGTAGGTAGTGATCATGATATACTATTATAAGCTCTGCATAATAGTTTCAGACACAAAGCAGTCTGCCTATAAACTATCAGGCAACAGACCTCGAGTAGCTACATTCCAGTGATTAGAATGACAAATCAGTACATTTGAACCTTTGCCATGAACCTACAACTGCAACCTAGCTTCAAATACATATGAGAACTATCAGTATCCTATCTGATAATATGCAAGCATGTTCTTCATTTTGGACTGAATGATTGGTAGCCATTGCATGTGTACCCTTAATGGACAGATTTCACCAAACAAGTAGACATTACTACTGGTATAGAGATGCAGTGGTTAACATGGTCTCAAACCATCAAGATGGTACCATAGGACTAACAGGAAAATGAACATTATCGTTGTCAATTTTATTGACTATTATTTACCCTTGGTGGTTCAAAGTACTTTATGGATGATGCAACATATTTGGTGACCAATCACCAGATCTCAATGTAATAGAATAGTTTCATCACTACCATATTAATTCTGAGGACTACATGTTGCCATGATGACACTCTAAATGCCATATCAAACCACAACCTGTGACTGAATTGTATGTGCTAAAGATATCCTCCAGTGACTGGTGGAAATGCCCACTAAAGCTTCAGGTCCAGTACTATACTTTTTTTTTTTTTTTTTTTTTTTTTTTTTTTTTTTTTTTCTTTTAATTATTATAAATAATAAACAAATTACACATACTAAAATTTAGAAGCCATTTAAAGATTAAAAAAAAAAAGAATCAAAATAATACTCCATGATCTCTGTGTCCTTAACTTATATGAGTACTACATTAAAATGAAATCCACTTGTTTTAGTTTGCTGTTATCCATTTTCATCATCTCTAGTATTGTTCATTTTTTTTGCCTATTGTAACCTGAAAATGTAGACATTTAGTGAGTAAATGCTCTTTGAGGTATTTTCTTTAAAATCAAAAAAATTGTAACTGAAGAGTGAATGTTGAAAAATAATTTATTTTTCTTTCTCTCACAAAATGAATCTGTTGAACTTTTTTGAGATGAGACCACATGCCAGTATACTATGTTCTTGAACATTTTGGATCATTTCTTTTTCATTCCTGAACAGCTGGGTTGATTGGCATCTTTATCCATCTTCGTACAGACAAAAAAAACTTGAAATTATATGCAGAAATATGTAAAAAGGGTTGCAGCCATTAGATTTATCCTATTTCTAAGGATATTATCCAGTACTACATTGAATACAGTTTCAAGTTATTTGATGAACTCTGAAATTAAGGGACATGTTTTTACTGGTGCTATGGGTTGAAGTTTTTATTATGGATAAGATTTGTATATGAGAGAAACAAACTCTTAACTCTTTATTCGGTTATTTAATATCATTGCATTCCTTGTTTGCAATTATTAGGAATGGTGTATGCTAAAGTTGATGACCATGTATCAATCCATGCTTTGTCCAATGACCATTGTGTTTTTCAGGGGGTGGGGTTAATTGGGTTAAAAAAGGAAAGAAGCCAAACTGTCTCCTGGGTGCTGACATAATGGAGGGCATGACCAGTCTACTTTTCTAACCAATCAAAACTGAGATCCACTAAAAAGCAAATCTAAACCAATGATTTTAGCAACTTAGCCAGTTCTTCATTTGCTGATACAACAATGCAGATCATCTTTGAACTCATCAACCTGGAACATTTGAAACTTGAACACCCATTTCAATTTAATAAACGTGGTTATCACAAAATATCTAATAAGCCTTGATCCACACATTACACTCAATTAGCATACTCTTTCAAAGAAATTTATTTTGTATACTTTTGGTGTATAAAAGCATATTTGTTGATGTTAAAACTTGTTTATTTCATTTCAATGGTCTTCGATCTGGTGTTTTTATTTTTATATATATATATATATATATATATAATATATATATAAAAAGAATGTTTCTCTGAACGGTTTGGACATTGATGATAGCACCTGTGGTAAAACATTCTACCCTTTTAATGCTTAGAAGAAAGAACTTGTCACATTCCAAAACCACCCATTTATATTTTCTTTAATTGAATTGTAAATCTTAATACATCAAGGCCAATCCAAATTTCATTTCCCAAACATATACTCCATACTTGTGACCTAATTCCTTCATATCTGTCAAGTTTGAGAAATGAAGATATTAAACAAATGTCAAAACATAAATTGTGATAAATACACTACCACGTAAAAGTCTTAGAAAACTTTGAATTATTGTCAATTGCTAATAATTTCCAGCTTATAAATGGGTGTTTTGCATTTTGTTTTCTACAGATTAAAACATTGTCCATACCTAATAATCATATTTTATAGCAGGTGTTCTCAATGAAAAGGGTGGGGAGGGCTATACAAAGATGTTAAACCAAGCCAGATACAGTATTTTAAAAAAGAATTCTAATGAAAATTTATTATGTAATTATGTCAAGTTCCTGTATATATATTGTTAATATTTTGACTGGCTTATTTTGAATAATTACTTAGAGGCACATTGGGAGGGAGGTATACAAATCTTTCACCATCTTTACATGTAGGAGATGTCATTCTCTGGCTGAATTCTTATTATTCAAGATAGTGTAAATATTTCTGACAAAAACTTCTCTTTAATGCTGTCCACATTCTGAATTGACAAATCTGTCAATATGCTGACACCTTCATCAGCCAGACAATTGTGTCGTATTTGGTCTGTAACAGAGCTACATCATGCTGAAAAATCTTGCCTACATCCAAGTCTGCTATCAAATGGCTCTTCAGCAACTGAATGTGTATGGAACTGTTCAAGCTACCATCACTTTTGATATATTCTATAAGCATCAGAAACTTACCCTCAAACATTTTTTTTTGTCATGTAGCGTGGATCGTTTCACGTTCCTTGAGGCTTTTCTGAAATATTCTCACTTAGAATGCAGCTCTATCCTAATTTCATTGTTGAATGTTATCTTGTTGAAAAAATCCCATAATTTCTACCTCTTTGACTGAATTAATTTTACCCTTTTGTTTAATACTGGTTTCTTAGCTGAAATGCTCTTCAGTCAATTTTCTTTTAAAGGATTCACATAAATGGTTTCTACTGAAAATAAATTGCACTCACTTCACTTGTTTTGCATTCTTCCTTGGTTTATCCTAAATCATTTCAATACTTTGAAAGAAAATAGTGAAATGTCAAATGGGGGGTGGGGTGGGGGTCATTAGCTATTGCTATCTATAATGCAAACAAGGCAAAGGGAATTTTTACTTTTTTTCTGTTAATCTATTTTGAACTATAAGTACACCAAATTAAAATTTGGTACCAGTGGAGATGATCAACTTCTGTGGTAGTGGAGTGATGGTGCTAGAATAGTTTCCATGGTGATAAATAGGAATTTACTTTCAGAGCATCACTCCTTTTATACATACATATGTATGTATGTGTATGATCAAAAAGTATCATTAAAAAGATTTAGAATTTAAATGACCTACAAACAGCTGAGTAACTTTGATAGCAGTCTGCAAATGCTGTATTCTTCATACCAGATCTAGCAACTTTTTCTTGATTCCTTCATCTTAAAACTAAAATGAGGACATTAAAAAGAATATGAGCAGCAACACCATATCAAAAGAGGAATTTCAAGGGTACTTTGACCAATGTCAAAGGGCGACCACTCTTGACAGATAAATTATTTATTATCCCATTAAACTAACCTTAACCCTGTCTTCTTTTTTTCCTATTAGATCAATAAATAATTTATCGGTCAAGAGTGGTTCCCCTTTGATCATGTTAGACTTATAGGGAATAACCATTATTTCTGTCTTATTAAAAACACCTTTGGCTTAGATACTTTTTGAATACACATTACACAACTTTTGAGAATTTGAATGATGGAAAATTTTGATTGGTTAATACTCTCACTGCATTCCAACATATTTAACTGGAAATTTGGGATTTTAAAAACGGGATGCAATTGTTATTCTCTTACTACAGTAATATGTATTTTACCCAACCCCTCCACTACAGGCAGGATTCGACAGTCAATTTTGAAGCAAAGTACTGCTGATTTGAATTCAATTTTTCTTGTTAGTCTGGTTGTATTACTAAGGCTTGAGAATCCTTGTCCAGGATTTGAACTTGCTTGCTATTTCCATTTCCTACGAGTTATGCTAAGCATCCCCCCCCTCATCCTTACTATAATAACATTTTAGTAAACGGCAAGATATGTTGTCATGAAAAGAGATGGTATATTATTTGTAACCTGGTTTACCTGATTCATTTAGTAAAAGCATAGGTACATGGTTAATTGATAGATTCCACTCAATCTATCTCCCCCCTTCTTCCACCTTAACATCATGTGCCAGAGACGAAGGTAAGTAAGGAGTTACAATGGTAGTAATATTGGAGATTATTACTTTTTATAATTTTTCGAGTCCTTGGCAATTAGAGCTAAAATTGATCTGTCACAAAACAGCACATAGGCTATCAAAATGGCAAGGTAGTGACGAATTATTTCCCTTGATAAACTATTTAAGTATACAATTCATGATCTTCATTGGAAACGTAAAGTCCTACCAAAATCAGTACTAAAAGTAACAAGCACATTCAAATAAAGCGCCAGTCTTTCATTTTGGTAACATTACTCCCCACTAAACTCTCTCTCCCCCCCCCCCATTTTCTTATCTACCCTTGCATTATTATTTTTACACCAGTTTTAATGGGTTTTTCACTGAAATCCAAATGACAATAAGTCTCCTCGCTGATCTCAACAGTGCTGTGGTCTGAATGGTTTTGATTCTTTCTCTGATCCCCAATCTCTTTCCCAGGCCTTTATGGACAGTTCCAAGAGGGTGTTATTATTTATCCTTGCAAGTTTTTTTTTTACACCAGTTTTAATTTAGTGTTTTTTACACTAAAGTCTGAGTGACAGCAAATCTCCTCAGGACTCTTCTAAGTATTCTAGCTGATTTCAACAGTGCTGTGGTCTGGATGGTTTCAACTCTTTCTCTGATCTCCAGTTCCCTCCGTCTCTTTTCCAGTCTTTTGAAGACCATTCTAAGGGTACCAATTCCGATTAGTATCACTATCATATTCCACAGTTTGTTTTTTTTAAGATTTCTATCAAGATTTGGATCTTTGCTGTAGGTGAAAACAAAGATAAATAATATAAAATTGATCCTTCCTGAGCAAAAGGTTATGATGACATTGTGAGTAAAATAAATAGTAAATGAACAAAGAATTATTGGAAAATATATAATGATAATAAAACGTCTTTAATTTCAATATAAAACATTATAAACCATTTTACTGGTATCAGGAATTTATTAATACTGGTGTTCCTTAATCTTGCAACACCCTCTGGTTAAAAATGAAAGTGTCTTCAACTCAGTTAATGGACTCAACAAAGGTAAGAAAAAGGACATGCTACACAGAAATCTTTTTTAAATAGATAAGGGGTGAGTACGTAGAAGTGATAACACTAATATGTTCCAATCTAATCTAGAAAGAAAGAGAGAGTTAAATCGAGATTATTATACTTTTTACATTTACATATTAGACCATATAGCAATAGCTCATAAGTAAACATATCAAATGTAATAATTAAATGACCATACTGTGGTATATTCGCAGGTCCTGCTAGTATAGGGTATTCTGCCAAACTCCCTCAATTTATTCAAGTAAATACGCTTAGAACATGAAAAAATAAATTAGCAACAAAAAAAATTAGTAAAGTAGCAAAACCTACTGCAATGTGGTAATAGTGGAGCGGGGAAAAAAAACAAACAATAACATACATATACTTATTAAACTTCATCAGAGCGAAACAATGAGTAATATATTTTTTAAAAATAGGATAAAACTGATACCAAAATAAAATAGGATGAAATGAATAAGCATTTATTTTTATATGTAATGGCAACAAGGGAGGTAACCCAGGCTTTGAGTTATTGTTCTTAGTCAAAAATTATAATTTTTGATTTTGCAAAATTATGGAAGACTAGATGTGTGAAAAGTTCATACAAAAAAAAAGGTTACACGGCATAACCAAAGCATGTAAGAAAAAATAGCGAAGATACACACCGAAACAGGTAAAGCCCAGACTAAAAATCTAGATATTTTGAAAAAATAGGGGAATAACTTACTATCGTTAGTAATAATTTTTTAAATATATAAAAAAAATCTCATGAAATATGTTGCAGTAAATATTAGGGACCAGAAATTCTTTTTCTTCAAATAAGCAAAGATCAAAAATCTCTCTCTCTCTCAATAAAATAAGCTATTCATTATAAAATCAAGTAGTGAAAATTTCATTAAAATAAATTTTTTTTGTAATAGTTTGAAAACTAAAAAAAATTTTTAATAGTTTTATTATCTCTACTTACATATTTTACCAATATATATGTGTGTATGTGTATATATATATATATATATATATACACACACACACAGGAGCTCCTATACATAAATACATTTTGAAAAATTTTTTTTTTTTTAATGAATGGTTGGAGAGTGAGTAAACTTTGATATCTAAGAACCTGTGAGATATATATCGACCTTAGAAATAAAATTTAAAAAATCAAAATAAATCAATACCATGTGCTGTTGAAATACATTAATTTTTGTTGGTTTGGAATAGTAGTACCTGTTAGGGTTCCATCTATTGGTCAAAAAGGTCTATTTAAAAATTTGATTTGTGAACCAAAAACAAAAAAAATGTCTTAAACATACCAAAAATGTAAATATGAATACACTTCCCTAACCTCTAAGCATAAAGTAACCCTAGATGCTGCTAAAATCAATCAATCAATTTGGCATGCAGTCACTTTCATAATGTTTCACTCTGCCATCTAATATGCATTTTTTAACTAATAGGAAGCAAATTAACAAAAGAAAATTATAATTAAAATTGGATTAGATAATAATAAATTAAAATAATAATAATAAAATAGAATATTAAATTAAAAAATGATCAAATTCAAAATAACATGATCTTGGTTAATTCCGTGTCAAATCATCCAGACAAAAAGTAAAATTGTCACCCAACCCCTTCAATTTTTCTGAATTTTTTTCCAGGTGTGGACTTAACATTAGACAATTCCCAAAATTTGAACTGCCAATTCCAAAAATTGACAGTTATGTTGATTTTTAGCTCTCCAAATTTGGTGTAGTTGGCAAAAAATGGTGCCTTTTTGTAATTTATTTTTAATTAAATAATTGGAAACTCAAATTTTGGGGATTGTTTAACAGTAAGATGGTTATCACCTGGACAAAATTTCAGAAAAATTGAAGCACAAAATTTTAAATTTTTGCAAAATGTAGCTTTGGTTCTGAGCAAATATCTTTTTGGTACAAATAATGTTCAATATATGTGAAATAATAATAGAAAAAATTGTTGTTGTAGACACAGAGCCACATTGAGATATTGATCTTGCTATGAAAAAATCAGAAATCATCAATAACTAAATTGGTTGACTTTAAGACTTCTTTATAGTATTTTTCATTTCCTTGGGCAAAAATGCTTTTATATACCAATTTTTAGGAGTAGGGAAGCTCTGGAACTCATTTTAAAGACAAAAATAGGTTACAAAAAGTCACCATTTTTCACCAACCTCCTCAAATTTGGAGAGCTAAAAATCAACATAACTCTGCCAATTTCTGGAATTAGGGGCTGAAATTTTGGAGATTGGCTAACTTAATCATAATCCACACTTGGACAAAATTTCAGAAAAATTGAAGGGGGTGGGTAACATGGCCTGGATGATTTGACATGGAATTACCCTCTTATTTAAGATTTATAATTTAAAACAAATCATAAAAAATGTTACAAATAACAAAAAAAGATTATTTTTTTTAACCTATTACAAACCTCTATACAATAAAAGAAAAAACTCCATAATGAAATTTTAAATTGATCTGAACTATTTAAAACACTTTAACAATCGTGCAACTAGAGCCAGATTATACCCATTATATTATTTTACAGGAGAACGATATAAAATATGCCTAATCTAAAAGTTTAAATTATGTCAGAGAGGCATTGGCCGCTAAGTAAATTTAGATAAAACATTCATTATTTCTCTGAATTTTTGAGATAAGGCTTGATAATTTGGATTATTCGGACTATTGTCCTCATCTTTGTTGTTATCTGTACAACCTTTCAGCCGATGTTCCCAAGTTTGAGAAGGTTCCAGAGTCCAATAAGAAGGCCAGAGGGCACATCGGCCAAAACATTGAATAGATAACAATAAAGAGGAGGACAATAGTCCGAATAATCCAAAACATTCATTTATTTTAATCAAGAGTGAGCCATCTCATTAAATAACAAGGCTATGAAATTAGACCAGTTCATCTACTGTGGTAGCGGTATCTCATCTACAATGTCAACCTCTGCATAGGTAAAGTATGGAATTTAAAGGTTATTGACCAGATGGAAATCTGATTTGATATAATAAAATAGGAATTCTTGAAAACTGTAGATGTGTCATTGCAACTGTATGGCTGCATCACTTGGGGACTCTAATGAATTATGATTGGAGAAGATAGGAACTACACAAGCATACCACATACTGTTTTACAAGTAGAACCTACAAAACAGCATTTGTACAGCCACTCACCTCCTATCTCACAAAGCAAGTAAGACTCACCAGACATGCTAAGCAGTGTTAGATTCCTATACATGGACACACCAGTATTGGCTGACCAGCAAAAACATTCATGAGCTATAGATAGATATAGATATGAAGAGAAATATATGTAGAGAGATAGATATGAAGAGAAATATATGTATATATATAAATATATAGTTGTGGCCTATTGTTGGTATCAGCCGGACAGCAAGGGAGTCTATCTCCTTTTTGCTAGTGCTAGACTAGGAAGATTGTTTTGCTGAGGTGAAGCGCCACATCTACCGTCAGATCCCCACTAGGTATATTATATATACATATACTTCTTCATCAAATATATACATAGGTATATTATAGATACCTATATATTATATATATATATATATATATATATATATTCCGTTTTTTTTTTTCCTTAAGTGTGTGGCTCTCAGTTCCAGACTTTTTTTTACACACACGTCCAAGTCGCAGCAGTAGTCGAAATGAGCAAAAACAAATTCCTTATATCCAATTTCTCTGTGGGCATAATTTGCATAGATACTGCCATAATCACGCTAAGAGACCACACTCCATAAATCCATCTGTTAATGGCGATCGAGTTTTTTTTTTTTTTTTTTCCAGTTAAAATCTGACTTGCCAAGCAGGTGCTTTTCACGAGAGGTAAGTCACCTCTTTCCCACGTTAGTATTTACAGTCAGATAAAAAGTTATCCATGTTTCTTCAATACAAAGAAGAGTTTGATGATACCGTTTGTTTTTAATAGATGAACAAATATAAGGTGTGTCATTCTCTGTAACAATTTTTAATTCCTCCAAACAATTAAAATCAAACATTGTGGCAATAGACCCAAAATACAATGCAGCAATTCACCAAAAAAACAAAGAATCCAAAATGTTAGTTAGGATACACAACAAAAAACTAAGAAAAATTGTGGAATCTAGCATAATTTTTCGATTTATAATACAATAAAACAAAGACCCGGATTTATAACTTGTCCCCTCACCTAGTTAAACTAGTACTTAAGGATCACAAAATACCTTATATTTGATCCATTAATTTTTTTTTTTTTTTTACTCAATTAAATAAGGAATTTTTTCCATTAATTAAAATAAAAAAAAAAAACCCACACGCACACACATCACATAGTATAAATGGGGATGCCAACGTAAATTAAATTTTCCATTCATTGAAATTAGTTTCCCAGAATTTTCAGGAAGAATTACGTCATAGTTTTAAATTAAGATGCCAACGTTAGTGTTTTGAAGTCTGTCTTTTCTTTCCTCATATTTGAATATCAATAAAAGCAGCCACATACCAAAAGCAGAGGCTTGCAGACTTTTGTTTTCATTAATAATTTATTTTTCCTTAAACCAACGAAGGCCTGACGAAGGTTTGTTAAACAAACCGAAACACTGCAGTGTCGGCTTATTAAACATCATTCGTTAATGAAACTTATATTTTTTTCAATTTTTATATTACATATAAGAATTGTGCGTATTAGTATATACACCAACACAAGGCCTTTATAATGCATTAGTGCATCCAAAAATACACTAACACTGAACATTCAGTAGGGAAAGACAAACAAATAACTCACATGGACAATACACACATGGATGTTTAATACATGCAACAACATAATAACATCATCATTAACATTTCAGTCTTGGAAGACTATATAGTTTTTGTGCCCCTGAAGTTACAGCACCTCCTGTGACTGTGAAGTCCAATATTCAAAAAACATTCTCGACCACAGATGTCGCATGTGAAGGCTGTCCCTGAAGGTGTTGATGTGCCGGTGGTTTGTTGCCGCCACTTTCTTCTGGACCTCTTAGATTCATGGTGTTACGCCAGGGGGACTTCAGACATGAACAGTCCGCTACGGAGCGCCTGCTGCCACCGAGGCGGTCCTGAGCCAAATTTTCCCAGCTGGAAGGAGCAATACCAAAGCACTTGAGATCATTCTTGTAGAATATATATATATATATATATATATATATATATGTCTCAAACAGGTTGTCTCCCTTCAACATCATTTCACAAAAGTGCTTATATGCACACAGAACAGAAAAGATGATTACATACTAGAAAGAGAATGAAATATATATCGCCCTCGCCCGGGTTCCTTGTGTGTGTTTACTGAGTGGATTTTTTTTTTTACATTATTTTTATTTTCCCTCCTGTTTCTTTTTGTTCTCTATCTTCTTTTTTTCCTTCAAGTTGTCTCTTTTTTTTTTTTTTTTTTTTGAGAGGGGAGGGTGTTCAGCACACTCATGAGGGACCCCTAGTTAATCTGATCCAAATATGAACATACTATTTCTCTGAATTTTTTAGATGAGGCTTGATAATTAGTATTATTTGGACTATTGTCCTCATCTTCATTCTATGTTGTCCAATTGGACACATAACCATCTCCTTTATCCACTAGGCTAAGACAGTTTAAGTGACAGTTATCTCTAGATTGCAGGTACAATCCTGGTAAGGGTCAGCAGTAACATAGAATAATAAT
Source organism: Doryteuthis pealeii (assembly GCA_023376005.1). Lineage (NCBI taxonomy): Eukaryota > Metazoa > Mollusca > Cephalopoda > Myopsida > Loliginidae > Doryteuthis > Doryteuthis pealeii. The sequence goes on along the minus strand of CM042145.1, from coordinate 16,295,363 downwards.
TAACACAGCTTAACACCTGTACCCCAGCTTTGGTTTGCGGAATGAGAACAGGATACCCCTGTGGATTTAATAAAGGGTTGGGTTCAAACGTCCATGATGGCTCCCAATTACGACAAGAAGGTTCCTGAGTCCGAATAATACTAAATATGAATATGTTGTATAGTGAGCGTTTCGAAAGAGAGTTGGTGAGATGAGATGAAGGGATAACAACAAGATAAGCTTGTCCATATCACAAAAGGAATAAACCAACTGCACTTCTGCAGAGAGGTAAGACTCCTCCAATGGGGCCACCTGTTCGCCGTGATGTACCCATGACCGTTAAAGCAATAAGTTTTAGCAACCTTATGCACCATTAAACACCTTTTAAAATATAAACCATATCTTGTTTTTTTATTCTTTTCTTAGTAGTATTTGGGACCGCAAATTTCCACACTAAATCACGACCCTTCCCAATGGGGGTGGGGGCATTTCGTTTAGTTCCGAAATATAGGTAAGACTTGTCACTTTTCTGGTAACTAAGTGACAGATCCTTTTAAAAAGATCTCCAAGTTTCCTGTTTGACCGGCTATGGTACCTACAACTATATTGACCTTTTGTTGTCGGTGACATAGCCAGGTGGCAGAAGAAGGACAGTCCATTACACCTGGGATCTCTGACTACTCACTTAGTGGCTCTTGTGTTGCCTTGCCAGAGACGTAGATGTATGGTCCAACCAGTGATGGCCACCCACTGGCTAGCCTCGTGTCTTTTCTCTGACTGCTACTGTTTGCTTGGTGGGTCTTCCCTGACTCTTCATGTACCAGTTTTAATGTGATTTGGTTCATTTTCCTCAGACAAAATTATTTCTCAGTTTGAACTAAGACAGCTGACCAAAATTCCTTAGTTCTAAGCTTTAGGCGATTATAAAAGCTATGACAGAGGAGAATGGTAGGCGGGAGGAAAAAAACAACCCAAAAAACGTTTAAATTTCAGTTTTATCTTAAGGTCTGCCCCTCTGGCCAATATCAGCTTGACCATTTTCCAGTTCACTCCAGTGACCTTAGGATGGCGTGAGGAGTGACTCTGTTTATATTCAGGTTTTCTAGTTAACTACGAGTTAAGTTTGGGTTTGATCCTTATGAACTTCTTTCACTAAAGTTTATCGAAACCAATCAAACCTCTGGATTCATTTCTTCTTCTTAATCAGTCTCTCGGTAATTAAAAAAAAAAAAAAAATACTTCTCCCATCTTTTCCCTCTGACGTAACGACAGAAAATGAGTATCTCTACCATATGTCATACCCAACGGTTCGTTCTTTCTGTGGATCAACGTAACCCCTGTGACTGGATAGGATCCCTTCTCACCCTGTCACAATGTAACTGGAAAGAAAAGGAAGAGACAAAGACAGAAGGTGGTTTTATGGTTTCAGATTTATTCATGGCCACCATGTGGCAAGGAAATATCTCCCTGGCCAGCGTCTAGACACAGTTAAAGCCTCCACTCAAATGGCCGAGAGATTCTCTTGGGGTGGAAGTGGGTCATTTTTTTTTTCCGCACATGTGTGGAAGGTTCTTCCAGTGAAGACTCATGGGAGTTTTTTTATTTTTTTAAATTTAAATTTTATTTTAATACCCACAGTTTTAACTATTCCTATATAATTATTGCTATTTAATAAGTCATTTGTTTGCACACTGTTATATAGTTTCAGTTAATCTGAACATTAGCTACATAAATGAGAGTAACCTCCCCTTGTTTCACTTTGAGGAAACCTTATGTTTTGATCGGCCTTTTTCATTTCACTGTAAATCTACACTGAAAATACGAATTTGTTCGAATCAATACAACTGAATGTTTTAACACAAAAATATCATAAAATGTGTTCTTAATTGTGCTTACGCATTATTTGAAATGAACTTAATTGTTATTAAGAACACATTTTATGATATTTTTGTATTGATTACGGTAAAATGAAAATGGCCGACCAAAACACGTGGCTTCCTCAAATTGAAGTAAACAAGGGAGGTTACTTTCATTTATGTAACTAATGTTCAGATTACCTAGTTTCAAATAACTAATAATAACATTTACAGTTGTAAAATAATGAGTGTAGAAGTCAGTGTGTGCCATCAGTGGTGGGTTGATGTGTTATACAAGTGGAATAATAAAAACGGAATTAGTTGAATGTGTGAGAGATGAAATGGAAGTCACTGACCTTGTCTTCTGATTGGCCGAACCAGGACAACAGGGTAAAGAGATAGTGAGAAAGTGGAGAGTCTGGCTGAGGTGTTTGAAGGAGATGGACAGGGAGAGTTGACTGGATGTTTGCAGAGGACAAACACAATACGAGAATCTGTCTTCCGAGGACATTTATTTGGGTCAAAATAAAATAAAGATCTGTGACCAACCCCCAACCCCAACCCCAACAACATCATCAAGTCTTGTGTTCGTTACTAAAAACAAAAACCGGGCACAAGAACAGAAAGGACCCAAGAAGATCCCAAGTGGTTCCAGACTCGAAAAACAGAGAGAATGCCATCCAGTCCAATGACAGCCCAGATACTCAGATGTCCAGGGGTAGCAGAGATAAAATAAGTAAAAAAGTTAAGTCGTTGGGGTGGCCTAAAGTCGGTATCAGCCTGACAGCGAGCGAGTATATCCCCTTTTCACTAGCGCTAAATCAAGGAGATTGTTTCTTTTTAATGTCTGAGACGGAGCACCACACCTACCATCAGCTTCTCACTTTGGCGAGGGCCAGTATCGAACTAGGAACCTTGTTGTTTCTAGCTGAACGCTCTACCGACTGAGCTAACCCGGCCCTACTTTTACTTTACTCTTTAAAAATAAATAATAATAATTAATTTGTCTATAAAATAAATTATAAGCTACCATAGATTTTACAGTAGATTTTTTTTTGTTATTTATCCAAAGTTAAAAATCAAAAGTAAAGATTTTTTTAAAACCAAAGAATTTCATTATTTCTTGCGGAAACATTAAGTCGTTGAAATATCAGTATCAGCCAGACAGCGAGGGAGTATATCCCCTTTTCACTAGTGCTAGACCAAGGAGATTCTTTTAGCGTCTGAAGTGAAGCACCACACCTACCATCAGCTCCTCACTTTACCGCACAGATCCCTGTGCTACTCATACATTGAGTTGGTGAGAGTCGTTATCAAACCAGGAACCTTTAATTTCCCAGCTTGACACTCTACCGACTGAGCTAAACAAAGATCATAAAATAAGGTAAGTATATTCTTATGTAACTTATGACTAATTTGGTACCATGACTTAACAGCTGTCAAGAAGCACCGAATAAAGTGTATACTTTATGAAAATACATTTGGATCCTTCTATCACTATACAAAATTGGGTGATTTTCACCTTTAGTTGTTAAAATTCCTAGCATAAAATTGTGCGTGCGCATTATCTGAAATAAACTTAATTGTTATCAAGAACATGTTTTATGATATTTTTGTGTTGTATTGTTTTCGAAATGATTCTAAGATTTGTATATTTCACATGGACACTTTCAAAATGGCTACTTTGTTTCAAAGTGAAAGTCATTTTCAAAATGGCTACCTTGTTTCAAAGTGAAAGTCAGTTGGCTAAATTCCTAGCATAAAATTATCTGAAATGAACCTAATTGTTATTAAGAACACATTTAATGATATTTTTGTGTTAAAGCATGCAGTTGTATTGTTTTCGAAAAAGTTTCTAAGATTTGTTTATTTCGCACAGAGACTTTCAAAATAGCTACCAGCTTAGTTCAAAGTGAAAGTCAAGGGAGGTTACTCTAATTGCCTTATTTGTTTGGAATTTTAACAACTAAAGGTGAAAATTACCTAAAATTGATGCCATTAACAGGACATCTCACATTTGAGTTCTGCAAGGGAATAAGTGACAACAAGCAACATCCACCTGTATGTAACTGCTATTTATATAATTGAATAGAATACTATTTAACTCATTACTTTATCCAACTAATTTGTTATCGAAAATTACATGTTCCTCTTATAATAATCCTATTTAAAATGTACTTTTAACAAAAACAGGATCATATTTCATTTTAATGTAGAAATCGCGTTCTCTACAATGAAATAACAAATCTTCTGCCTGGTTTGAGAGAGATAAGAGCTTGCGTTCTACTACACATGATATTTACCTTGTACCCCACGTGTACGGGTTAGGCACAAGGCCCTATTAATGTGGGACCACCCACAATAATGAAGCTCATGGGTGGCGGGTGCAAAAAATGCGTTGATCTAATCTGCATTCCCCCTAAAGGAGGACGCCTCAGGCACTGGGCAATAAACCCAGCTCTGCCCTTTTAAATCAAGGGGGTGGGGGGATAGCCCCCTGGGATCAACGATGTTAGTTTGTAAGGTCCAGAGCCAAAGCCACTACATTCACTACACAGAGTTAAAAAGACACAAGGAAATGAATCCATTACCAACATTATCACCATACTCTGTAAATGTTAAATTGGGCTCGGCAACATAACTTGGTCAAGTCATATTAAAAGTTAGATCACTCAAATAACCTCAAAATAAATTTATTTGTTATTTGTTAAATGTATGCCTTGTGTTTATTATTTCTCCGTATTTTCTGCATAAACTGTGTCTTGTTATTTTATCGTCATTTTAAATATTATTTATGAAGTCGGAATACGCAACACTGGCCTCTACACACACACACACACACACACATACAAAGAAACGAGCCCATTTATAAGCAACGAAGACCCAGTAAGTTACACTAAGTAAATTTATTCCTCGTTGGGCGAGGACGCTTCTCTTCTTGATTTTGTCTTAAATCAAAGTGTTGTATTAGTTAAGTCCCTTAGATAAGTCCTTATGATCTAATGTTAACCCGTTTATCTGCCCCTGATTTGTACATTCTACTTGCAATGGCTATTCTGAATGATCGATATCAATTCTTTGTAGTTTATTTGACCAGGAAACATCAAATTCGTATTGATTAAATTTCTCAATGTCACCTAAATTTGGCACAATAACAGCACTCACCCAAACGAGGAAAATTGGGTATGTGAATATTCTATTGGAGGAACTGAGTATTTAAGGCATTAGTTGGTAGCACCAACAAAACGGCTTCGCTCCAGGTCATTGAAATCGAGTAAATGCACTTTGGCACTGGGTATTCACTTACTTTCCAACTGACATAGATTCTACTGGGGCCATGTATCCCAGTTTTTTTCACCCAACCCCTCCACCATGGACAGAGTGTGATACAACTCCAATTTTTAAACGAAGTACAGGTTTTTTTTTAGTGCTAGTGAAAAGGGGATAGACTTGCTCGCTGTCTGGCTGATACCAACATTAGGCTGCCCCGTCGACTTATCAGCGTATGAGTAGCACAGGGATTTGTGCGGTAAAGTGAGGAGCTGATGGTAGGTGTGGTGCTCCACCTCAGACGCTAAAATAATCACCTTGGTCTAGCGCTAGTGAAAAGGGGATATACTCCCTCGCTGTATGGTCGATACCGACATTAGGCCGCCCCGATGACTTTACTTTTTTACAGTTGGTTTTAAATTCAGATTTTTCCTTCTCCTAGACTGGTTGCTTCACCAAGACTAAAGAACCCCATCTGCCCTATTATGTACCCACATCTGGTGGGTGGGGTGGTTGAATTTATGCATTTCCCAAGTGAAACGCTAAGGAAAATGCAAACAGCTTCGTTTCACTTCGGTCAACGATTCCATTACCCACGACGATAACCATTACACCAAGCGCGCCTCTTAAGCTGATGGTATAGAATGTGATTGTATTCAGATGACTATCCCACTTTTGTTGAGTTGATCTCTACGTTTCAGTTGACGGTTGACATGTCCAACTATTTGATGGGGCAGAAAAAGCAGAAGCAGGAAGGTCCCAACTTTAAGCAGGAGAGAGGATAGAGTGCTTCGACCTGGACGAAGGAGCAAACGGGGTTTCAGAAATCCAGGTTTCAGAAGTCGTTGGGGGTTTCGTCCCCAACGACAATAGGCTGTGTATTTCCTCACTCCGAGCCGGTCGGGGGGAGACTAGCAGAATTCTTGGAGGGTTGGAAGAGGATTACTTCCGACCACTGGATTTTGAGCATAGTCCGGGAAGGGCTAAAACTTCAGTTTGCTTCAACACCGATACAAAGCGGTGTAAAAAAGACCGTATTCAGTTCGTTTTACCAGAGAGATGTTATTTCAGAAGAAATAAAAGACTTTTTAGGAAAACAAGCAATCGAGTTAGTTCCCAGAGCCCAGGAGACAGATGCCTCAGAAAGAGGCTGGGGAGTTCACTTAAACTATCACCAGGTAGCAGGAGTTTGGGACGATCACCAGGGAAGAAATCACATCAATTGGCTGTCCATCTAGCTCTTGTTCAATTACTACCTCATGTCAGAGGGAAGAGAGTTCTTCTAAGGTGCGACAATTCCACAGTTGTAGCTTACATCAACAAAGAAGGGGGTACGAAGTCCCTTCATCTTTGTCTGTTGGCGTGGAAAGTGTTCCATTGGGCAGCAGAGTACAACATTTCCCTTTATGCAGCTCACATTCCAGGAAAGAAGAATGTTTTGGCAGACCGTCTATCGAGGGGCCAAGTGGGAGCTCGGTTGACAGAATGGAGCCTGGACCTGAAGATAGTGGACTTAATTTTTCTGGGGTTTGGGCGTCCAACCATAGACCTTTTTGCTACTCCAGAAAACAGAAGGTTGGGAGTGTTTTGCTCCCCTTATCCGGTCGATGCTGCATATGCCTCAGATGCTCTGGGCATATATTGAACGGAAATGTATGCCTACGCATTTCCTCCCAATATTGATCCATCGGGTCCTTCAAAAGGTGTCACAGGAAAGATGTATTCTTCTTCTGGTAGCCCCACAAGCCCCACGGCAGTCGTGGTATCCAGTCATTTTGGACCTGTTAATAGACTTCCCAAGAGAGTTACTAATAACACCGAAGATGCTAACTCAGAGACGGGGTCAGATAGTACATTCAGATCCAGCAAGTTTGAAGCTAGTAGCATGGAAAATATCCAGCATATTCCATCTAAGGAATCTCTTTCTGGAAATGCTCAAAGTTACATAAAAAATAGCAAAAGGCCTTCCACCAGGAGAATGTACGAGGCTCGACAACAGATATACTGTAGCTGGTGTCTTGAACGAGATATCGACCCATATTCTGCCTCTTTAAAGGATGTGGCGGATTTTCTGGTTCATTTGCACGAAGTCAGGTGTTGCAGAGCTTCAACTATTGCTGGATATAGAACAGCGTTAGCAGCTATTCACAACGGTTGGGAGAAGAGTTCTATAAATTCAGAGAGTCTGCTATCAAATTTAGTTAAAGGAATTTTTAATTCAAATCCTTCAGTGAGACCATTTCTCCCTAACAGGGACTTACCTTTTGTTCTAAAGGCTCTCACTGAGCATCCCTTTGAGCCTTTAGATTCTGCGGATTTAAAGTTTTTATCTTGGAAGACGGTTTTCCTCGTTGCCTTAGCTTCGGCTGCTAGAATAGGTGAGCTAAATGCTTTATCTATCAAAGAGTCGAACCTTAGGTTTGAGGCAGCTGGTATACGACTTTTACCAAAATTAAAGTTTTTTAGCAAAGACTCAGCGGTTGAAGAAAGCCTGGTCACCTTGGTTTATTCCAGATTTCGCCAAATTTATAGATGACGCTGAGGACACCCTTCTGTGTCCTTGTCCCTTGTTTAAGAACCTATTTAAAAGGAACAGAGCTGTTGCGGCAGGATAATGAGGCACTTTTCAATACCTATAAGAAGAACCGGTAATTTATGAGGAAGTGCGTCCCGTTCTCCTGCCTCAAAAATTGCTACCCGGTGACTATCAAAATAACAACCCCAGCTCGTCGTAATTCTTGTTTATTTATCGTAATTTGTCGTAATTCTTGTTTAGATATGAAGATGGGTATATAGTTTGGAATAGACTGAGATAGATAGATAGATAAACAAACAAAATAATATAGATAGATATGAACAAATGGAGATAGATAGATATTTTCGACAAGTAAATTTATTTGGGGGAGGGGTCACATCTTTTTTTTGTCGTAATTCTTGTTTATTTAAACTAAAAACAAGACATTAAGCAAACATGAATAAAAAAAAATCCTAGTATTTAAAGTAATATAGATAAATATGAACAAATTGAGATAGATAGATAGATGGATAGATAGATATGAAGATGGATAGTTTTGAATAGACTGAGCTGAGTTGTTATTTCAATAGTCACCGGGTAGCAATTTTTGAGGCAGGAGACCGGGACGCACTTCCTCATAAATTACCGAAGAACCAATATAGGCCAGCAAGGAATAGTACTATTTCTAGGTGGATTGTTTTCCACTATTAGACATGTCTATGAGGCAGCTGATCAACCACAATCTGAGATATTAGGGCCCATGATACTAGACGTTTGGTTTCATCTTGGCCTTGTTTAATGGAGATTCACTGAGAGACATCATACAGGCGGCTCATTGGTCTTCAGAGAACACTTTTGCATCCTTTTATTTAAGAGATGTTGCTGGGAACGAAGGAAATTTTGCAGGAGCATCCATATTAGAGACAGTCAGTTTGGCGAAGAATAAGTGAGTATGTTCCTTTACTTTGTTTTTCCCCACCTCCCGGAATTCTGCTACAAATTCTGTTTCTTGCATTAGTTATACAGGTAAGTATAGATATTGATATAAACTGAGGTTTTTAAGGTAAAACCCCTGTTTATGAGATATCTATACTTACCTGTATATTCCCTCCCTCTAAAGTTCCTGGTTGAGAAAGGTGCTTAGGAGGCCCTCGTATGAAAGTGATTTATACGTCTTCCTTGATCGAGAGGTCGTAGAGGTGAAGGGAGTTAATCTTGAAAATAATTTTTTAAATAAAAAATATTTAAAAATTTCTGCTCAGATGGTTTTAAGTATCTTGAGTGTGAATTTTATTAGTTATACAGGTAAGTATAGATATCTCATAAACAGGGGTTTTACCTAAAAAAACAAAAAAAAAAAAACAATTTCAGCTTTCCAGCCCACAAGAAGGAAGACCCAGCTTTATTGGGGAATAGGATACAAATACGAACGAACTAAACCTTACCGCATAGACCTTGGTGTAGGTTGTAGAGTTCATAGTGTACGCACATATAAGAGAAATATAAGTTTTTGTGTGAAGATTTACATATTTAATAAATGTATTGTTCTATACTCTCTTGTTCAATTCGACACGGTTTGTTGGAGGTTAAAAGCCTCTTTCCCGTGAGACAAGAGTCAGGTCTGTTTCATGGCATTGCTGGAAGTAAAAAGAGGCTGACGCCTTCGAGCACTTGCGTTATATAATGATTTGACAGCACCATTTAATGATTATAAACAGAATTATTTGGAAAGGTCAAAGGAGGTAATCTCACAACACGCCATCTAACGGTCATTGGCAGAGGTAATTCCACATATATTATATTCTCTCTATGTATAGCTTGATTACCTCCTCGTTATACATGTTAGTTTCTCTGGGAGAGTGTATATCGAGAGAGATGGGAGAATTTGAAATGTATTTGCATGTCAAGTTTCACAAGCAGCTAGCCCGTAGCTTAAATTAGGTAAAACATTCCCTTTCTTAGAAATCTTACAAAATGATTTTAATGTTTTGTCTGGAAGTATTTTTTTTTTTTAAATTTAAGTTGCTTTGCAAATTCACTTTTCCCTAATCTCAATTATCTACCCAGAGCTCAATGGGTGACCAAACGGCTCACGTTTTGTCTAGTATATATATATATATATATATATATATATATATATGTGTGAGAAGTAAATACACACGCGGTGTGTTTATGATATGGCTTTTTTTAGCCGACAATTTTTGGGAGAATATGTGCTTAATTGAAGTCGTACCTAATTTTGAAAGTTAATTAATTAATAATTAATTAATTAGTCGGGCATACCTATTTAAATGTAAGGCTAAACAAATCGAGAAAAATCAATCTCTGTATGTACATTTCGGCCTATTAGGCCTCATCAGCTCTCCCAAATATATATATATGTCTAGTTATATATATATATATATATATATATATATATATATATTATATGATGCTATTAAAATGTTTAGAGAATTTAAGACATGAAAGAAAATTTAAACATTGTTAAAATATTTGAATTTCATCCCCAGAACATAAAGCAACGTTGATAAAACTTCATGTTATATCCAGTAATGTTTTTTTTTCAAAACAAACCCTTTGTCTCTTTACTCCACGTTTCACAAGGTTTAATTCAATTTTATTTATTGCTAAAATATTGCAAATGTCTGCCATTGCCCCGACCAAGCGATGCAAACAAGTTTTTTCTTTCTTACAATTTTTTCCCCTAATTAACTCTTACATTAAACTAGAAATAATTCATTATAAAAAGAGAATCCAGACCGGCTTCTCTTTTTTTGCATCGTCGTCTCAATAAATTATTCAGGAGAAATGTGAAATTTATAGTTTGTTTGTTACAACGGAGTCTATTCTGTCAGTCTCGGCGAAAGTGATCAGACTCAACCAGTTGGCAGGAAGGAAATTGTCATTGGTACAAACAAACATTCACAGAGGAGAAGGCATACGTGACAGATTTTTAAAAGAATTCAAGACTGACCACAGGTCAAGTGGAGATTTTTGGCTCGGCCTAATGCAACGATTTACTCTATTTTTTAACGCAACACTTTGGACTGAACAGAATATATATATATTAAATATTTTATATTTTTGCTTGAAGGCAATTACAATGTGAATATCGCATAAATTCGATAATTATAGAAGATAACAATGACAAGTGAATTTCGCAAAGAATTACTCGGTGTGTAGAATATCGTACAGACTGTTTCAACTTTATTAAGTCTCATCAGAGATATATACTAACGACTTCCCTCCGACAGAAATCGAAACCGGGACTTCAGCAGGATAGTTTAGACACTATACTGTTTCAGCCACGATACAGCACCGAGAAATACTTGCGAAATTAACCTGTTATATATATATATATATATATATATATATATATATATATATATATATATATATATATATATATATATATATATATATATATATATATATATATATATTGGTTAGGAGGTTGATTTAGAAGGCTATCATAATGCAGGTGTAAAGAAAAAATAATAATACGGTAACAATGGTGTTGTGTGTTAACCTGTATTTAATTCTTGAATTTTCGAGATAATATCTCTTTTTCAAAAGATCACTGGAACTGAAGCAGTCTAGTTATGGCATTTCTTTTTAAATTAATTTTTTTTTTTAAATGATGGTATTTTTATATAACTGTATTCTCGTGTTGTATGTTTACATGAATGCGTTTTTTTTGTACTTGCGCGTATGTTGTCATGCGCGTGTCCATGAATATATATATATATATATATATATATATATATATATATATATATATTAAGAAATTTGAAAAAACAAGTGTTCCAAAAATAAGATGAATTTATTTATCGACGTTTAAACGTTTCGGTTTCATTAAACCTTCATCAGGATGTATTATGGAGTGAAGAAATTTTTTTATAGATGACAGGAGATGAAAAATCTTTATAAATTTTTTTTTTTTTTTGTGTGTTAACTGTATTTGTTCAACGTTATATTTTTGAATTTGAGTTACGTCACGCATCATAACATCTTCGCGTGTTCGGATCGCGACTCGTCTTTCAAAAATATAACGCTGAACAAATACAGTTACACACACACAAAAAAATAATAATAAAATAAAAGGACACACTTTCGACCCCCAAGAGAATCTCTCGGCCATTCTGACTTAGGTCTTAACTTGGACAAGACACTACTACTGGCCAGGGAGAAATTTCCTTGCTACGTGGTGGCTATGACCCGCGAATAAAGACTAAATCCTTAAACTACCTTTTTGTTTTTGTCTCTTCCTTTTCTTTCCTTGAATTCCTTCCTTTTCGGTGCAACCACCAAATATGTTGGGGTAAAAAGCAAACCCTTAGAACACGCACCAAGAATAACCACAGCCACCTTTTAAACCTAAAATATTAGACCTCTTGCCACCACATACTCTAAATACTGTGTAAATTTTGTGTTTTAAGACATAAAAAGATAAATTCCCATGAGCCTTCACCAGAAGAACCTCCCGAGCATGTGCGGGAAAAAGGACCCACTTCCGATCCCCAAGATATTCTCTCTGCCATTTAAGGTTAGGCCTTTACTGTGTCTAGACACTACTACTGGCCAGGGGGATATTTCCTTGTCACATGGTGGCTATGACCTGCGAATAAAGCCTAAATTATAAAACCACCTTTTGTCTTTGTCTCTTCCTTTTCCTTCCTTGAATTCCTTCCTTTTCCATGCAACCACCAAATAAGATGGGGTTAAAAGCAAACTCTTGGAACACGCACCAAGAATAACCAAATACCTTTTAAACCTGAAACATTAAAACCTCTTGCCACACCACAGGTATTAGCACGAAGTGTAAGGCAAACTGACTCGTCAATGATTTGAACTCGGGTCGCCGGTTCCATTTCCAAAGACGGTAACCGTCATGCCACGAACGCCTATCTTATATGTAAGCGGAGGAGTTTTCGTGTGTACGTAGATTTTATTTTCCCGGTTTTATTTACAAGTCCTCTCGCGTGCTTGTAAAACCGGCCCAAAGGGTTATTTTCAAAGAAAGACCTTCAAGGTATTTGAGAGTTTCAAGAAGACATATTTACATTTGAGGCTGCTTATTTCTCTTGGATTTTATTTCATAAATCAGTTTATATTTTCTTAACGTTGTTGACATAATTCGACTGAACTGAAAGCTGAATTTAGTTTGATGGTCGCCATTAACATAAAAAAAGGCTTGACTGTGGCAGCCTCGATTTCAAATTTACATTGAGCGCCAATGGCTGATTTAAATTTTAAATTACTCCTCCTCTCCCTCCTGCTCCCCCTAAAATAAAATAAAAAATATATGAAAATAAAAGAATAAAAAATGAAAGGAAATGAAATTTTAAAAAAATGATAGGGTAATAATTCGAGCAGTTTATCGTCGCAATTATTCGGTCGGAGCGTTCAAATTGTCATTTGCGATTGGCATTCAACTCAACTGTGCCAACAACAGATAATTATACGGTTGAAAATCTGGCTGGATTGGATAGATTAGATTTTTAGTGTGGGTCGATAATGTGAATTGAAATTAATCCGAATAAAACAAGCAAATATATCCACAGAGGGACAACCGGTTGTAAACTTTTGAATAATAAAATAGCATCTTGATGGTTTTTTTTTCTCGAAAAACTAATATATATATATATTCTAAGGAATGGAGCCCTCTGTGACGGCCTTTACACTGTGTGTATTAAAAACAGTTAAAATCCCTTCCCATTCTGTAAGTGAAGACAGCCTAATGGTTAAGGTGTCGGACAGACATCCAACCGATCGGATTTCAATTCCGGCTGTAGGTAGCTTACAAAATGTCTAGCCACACTGAAGAGACTTGATAAGTCGAAACACGTGTCAGTGGATGACCCTAATATATATATATATATATATACTAGCAAATATATGCACCCTCCGGGTGCAAGTATTTCAGTTTTAATGTAATAAAATATTGTATTAAATTAGAAAGGCTAATGAAACTAAATAAGAATGCAGATAAAAAGATGTGAAACAGAGGGAGTATAATAAAAGATATGAAACAGAGGGAGTATAATAAAAGATTTGAAACAGAGGGAGTATAATAAAAAATGGAACAACTGAAACTTACTCTTCCATCACTCTCGTCTTTCATTGTTATTTTTTCTAATTTAAGTATTTAGTTATAAGAGGAAGTAAAGAATAAAATGACATTTATTTTTTCTTGTTAACGGATTTCATTTAAGATTCATTGAAGAGATTTTTGCTTATATTCATTAAAATAAAACCAAACAATTATAAATCAATAATACTAAGCACATATTTAATAAAATCACATTTTTAATATCAATATGCAAATTAGCTTTCCCGTTCACACTGTAAACCACTATTTTGTTGTATATATAACTATAATTGCATGTTGTCAGTATGTAGACATGGTTAACAGTATTAATAATATAATACAATTTTATTAATAATTGAGGTTTAGATAAAAATAAAATCATGGAGAATGTGATGGCAATAACTAAGGGAATAGTGATATGAGTAGTAATATAGTTTCGGTTACAGACAGAAAAGCACACAATCTCCATTATAATAAGATATATATATATATATATATATATATATATATATATATATACAGGGTGTTTGGGATAAATTTAGCAGTTTCACAAGGAAAAAGAAAAAGTGCTTGGTAACTACAAAATTTAATGTATTGTAAAGAAATTCAACAGGCACGGAAATTACACTACTGTCAACAAGTTTCACTCAAAATCACCGCCATTAACGTCGATCACAGCCTCAATCCTGCTCCGGAACCTGGAGCAAGCTGATGTTACAGTGTCCCTGGGAAGGGTCTCAAAAAACTACCTTAATTCTGTCGATTAACTGGGCTTTTGTAGTACTGGCACAGCAATTAGCGTCTTTCTCAACAGCGCCCCATACATAATAATCCATGGGGTTAAGATCTGGGGAGTTCGGAGGCCAAACACTGGGACTGGTCAAGTCGTAAAAATTCGCCGACAATAATTTTTTACTTTTCCCAGAGGTGTGACGGGTGGGGGCAATCCTTCTGCCATACCATTGGCTACCCTTGTTATCCAGGGCTTGGCTACAGTGTTTAGCAATTCCACACAGGCATCTGAATTCAACCTGATACTCTTTCTGCAGATTTTCAAGGAATTCTGCTGTACGAACGCAATCAGTCTGTTATGTTGCTTTCTTCTAGCCACAGCCTCGTAGTCTCCATTGCAATTCTCCAGTTGTTGCCTGATTGTTTTTACAGTGTTCAGTGAGCATTGGGCAGCAACCATAATCTCCTTATTTTGATAGCCAACACAGATCATCATTATATAAGTTATTCTCTTCCATGATTCAGGTGGGTTCCAGTCATCCATTCTATCTGTCATCACGTATATGAATGAAAAAGGGTTCAATCTTTTAAATGGTGCGTAGTGTGCGTCAATACCTCCAACATACGGAGAAAAATAACCAAATATAAATATGTCAAATTTATCCCGAAAAACATATATATATATATATATATATGAGAAGTAAATACACAAACGATGTGTTTTGATATGGCTTTTTTAGATAGGAAGGCGGTCTTCCTATCTATAGCTCTGCTGATGAGGCCTAATAGGCCGAAATGTACATACAGAGATTGATTTTTCTCAATTTGTTTAGCCTTACATTTGAATAGGTATGCCCGCCTAATTAATTAATTATTAATTAATTAACTTTCAAAATTAGGTCCGACTTCAATTAAGCACATATTCTCCCATATATATATATATATATATATATATATATATATATATATATATATAAACTGCTAGGATTGTCTAAAGCTAAAATGTAAAAAGTGTTCGATACCCAAGTAGAACAAATGATAACGTTAAACCTAATAATGTTGCATAATTGTATGGTGGCGTAGGGCTTTTGACAAGCCCTGTTGCGAGAGCCCCGAGGGGATGGAAATATACCAGTGACGGTTACTGGCCTCGGTTGACCCCAGAGACGAGAATATCGCATGTCACGTGAGATTTAGTTAGTTGGTCAGTTGACAGCGAGACCCCGGGTGAGATGGATGTGTCTCACCTTGGCTGCCAGCTCCGCGTGGTGAGTTAGGAAACGACAAATAAATCTTTAAAAAGCAATAAGCGTTAATAATTAATTAGGCATACCTTAGTTAGAAAATGAAGAACCAACAAGAGAAGACAGAAGCAACAGGTAAAGAGAAACCAAAATAGGCAAAGACATCATGGCCGGAGACAAGGTAGAATTCAACATGGCGACTAGACGAGAACAGCAAGTAAGTTATATGTATCTGTCTAAATATCTCTCTGATACTCTACACTCTCTCTATATAAGAACTGTTGTGTATATACCCAACGAGGGTATATGACATTGTAACAATAAGTCAGATATACCTACTAATAGTTTCGCTTAGTAGCTCATCAGGACAAGAATATGACTCCAGATTCATGCCCTGGTGAGCTACTAAGCGATACTATTAGTAGGTATATCTGACTCATTATGTTTGACTTTATATATATATATATATATAATATATATATATATATATATATATATATACAATGTGTGTGCGTGTGTGTATGTAAGTCCTATCATTATTGTAATCTGAGTCCTTCTGCTCAACTATAATGAACTAGCCATCTGTTTTTGTATTTTGCTTAGGTGGGATATGGAGAGCCGCTGTGAGCAGTTTAAAGTAGGTAAAGAGTTAATACCATATAACTGTGAATTATTTTGTATTAAGAATAGTTACTTGAAACCATAATTATTTACTAAAGATTATCATTAGTTATAATATATAACTGTGTGCAAACGAATGACTGTTATTAAATTGAAATAATTACTTGAAACTGTGGTGAAACCGGAAGTTCTTACTACGACGACAAGTGACGAAAATTAATGATCTAGCCACATTTTCGACCAATCAGAGACGTTCGCGCCTAAAAGAAATTACCAAGCAGACCCAATTTGGAGCCTGCTTATTATAGATAATGGAATTTTCGGATACCAACCAGAAATAATTTATTTGTCTAAACGAATCCACGTCTTCAAGCGATAAATCACATTCAAGTTTAGAAGGTATGATCAATTGTATCTTTCACTCTCTCTATATTTACGAGATCAGCAATTTATTTGCGCCTGAACTTTGAAATCTTACTCTTTCTTTCACACTTCAAAATTTATAACATCTCTTTTCTCACGTGTTATAATGAACTTTACAAAAACTACATTTTTGTACAAAGACTGATGAAAGAACTTTGCTCGGTATTTCTGCATTACCTTTTTGTAAACTTAATCTCAATACAAGTTGTTTGTTTAAAAACTGAATTTTGTTTTTCATTTATGCCAAGTACCTGCATAAGTTGAATGTTCTTATGGTGTGTTTTATGTTTTGAATAATATTTCATGAAGTTTAACTTTAAACTGGTGACCTCACAACTTATATCAAACAACCCTACATTTGACCACCATAAAACCATATAATTATTAGTATTAGATAGGAATGCTTTAAACCATACAACTGTGGGCAAATTATTTGTATTAGATAGGAATACTTGATATCATATAAATGTGTGGGGAAAAACTCTTAAGAAACAATTACACAGGAAATATAAATATAAACATACAATGATCGCGATTTCCTAACTTCTATGCATAAAATAACCCCAAACATGCCGTTAAAATCAGCCAATCAATATGTGCAATGGATAATCATTCAGATTTAAATTTGTGGAATGTAGACAGGAAAGGATTTTTTTTAAATGACAACGTTAAACATTTGTACACATGCGTTTGAAAACATTACTTCCGCTTCGAATAATCTAAGCCGTACAAAATGACATCTGAATTCTAAGTTAAGTTCGTTTGTACTGCTATCTTGTCCCCAATAAAAGCTGGTTCTTACTTCTTGTGGGCTGGTCAGCTGAAATGGAATTTAGGAACGAAAAGGAACTAGAAAGGAAAGAGACAAAGGCAAGAGGTAGTTCTACGACTTAGGCTTCATTGAACGGAGCATAGTCGGCTGTAGCGAAGGAACATGACCCCTGGCTAGTAGCAGCGACCACACTTAGTTGCGGTCTAGATTCAAAATGGCCGAGGTATCCTTTTGTAGGTAGAGAGTCAGTCCTTTTTTGTCGGACATGCGCAAAGGGGTTCTTCCGGTCAAGGCCCCATGGAAGTTTGTTGTTTTTTAAAATTATATTTTTATTTTTGTATTTTTTTTTTAAATCCCCACAATTTACAAACAAAACCTTCACCGAAAAAAACAGAAAAACAAAACAAAAAAACAACGAAGAACAAAAGAATGAATAACTCGAACTTGAATTGTTAACATATTTTTATTCGTGACTTATTACCAAATTGTCGTTTTCGATTTTTACATCTCTAGAAATAAAACAATATGTCGGACATTCATTTATGAGATTTGGATATTATTTGAGTGTTACTCATTTTTCTTTTGGTTCCAATTCGTGTCGACCTTCCTTTTTGTTGGTCATCAGGCTGAAAAGGGATGAAGGAAAGATAAAGAGACAAAGAAACGTTGTTTGGCTAAATACCTGACTCCATTTTTACATAATTTTTACTATTATGCATTGGTCACACAAGACTTCTATATACTCAAACAAGAACAACAACCACAGTGTGAAACATGTCCAACACCTTTGACTGTTAAACACTTATTCATAAAATGTAGGGTTTTTGCTCACATGAGAAACCGTTATTTTAATGCAAACAATATGAAAGATCTATTTAAAAATGTGGACCATATTACCTTTAGGCACCCCTTTTTTATCTCGATTAAGAAAGGACATGTCTTTCATTTACACCATCAATATCCGGTTATTTGTTAGGGGTTAGGGGTTAGTTTTATAATTTTTTTAAATCTAAAAATCATCTGTTAAAACAACCGAATATTGACGGTGTAAATGAAAAACATGTCCTTTCTTAATCGAGTTAAAAAAGGGGTGCCTTAAGGTCATATGGTCCGATACTTTAATAGTTCAACTTTTATTTCCAGGTTCACAGCTATCTCTTGGTGAGGAATGTTCTTCCCGAGCCAGTCATTACTGTGTTCCTATTGAAGTATTGTTTTACTGGGATTCTGCGCATGCGTATCCCTTTTCCAGTGCTAACTCGGTTTCTGGCGGAAGAGAGGCAACCTTTGCGTTATCATATTATAACAGTACCCAGACAAGGTTATAGGTATATCTGCCCAGAATTTCTTTTTGGTGCCAGGAAGCCCCTCTTTTCCGAGCATGCCCAGATTGTTCTTACTGTCAGGGGCGTCCTGGGAGATTGATATTTTTTGTATTTTACTTGTTCTGCTTCGTCACTGCCATCTTCTTCTTCTGGGCTGTTCCCTTCTGCTGGGCTGGGTGTCTGCTCATTTCTTAGTTGTAATGATTTAGCAAGACTTTATAACTTTTTTTTATTCTTTATTTAAAAAAAACCCAAAGCCCAAAAGGGTCTTCAACCGAGCGGTGAGAAGTTGGCATCTTAGGAGCGAACGATCCTTACGTTTACTCCTTTTGACTAACGGGTAAAATCTGAATAACTAAACTACACTTACAGGCATAATTCGTAGGCTACCCACAAATTATGTAACAATTTATAAATGAAGAACTGTGGCAATTCACACGTCTGAACCTTTCAGAAAATGTTTATTTGCTTTGTGTTAACTTTTATTTGACATATTGTAATCCCCCCCCCAAGAAATAGTAAAAGTTCTCTTGTTGTTGTTGGCATCCTCCCGTCTACGAGAGACGATGGAGTAGTGTCCTTTTTTATTTGAACTACGTAGCACAGGCGGGTTCATATGGAGGATGAGCTGTTGCCCAAGTAGCAAATCTCACCTCTCCACACTGCCGCTGTGATCCAAAGGAAAGGCAAGAAGACAATGCAGTTTGGCAGCGGCAGTGTCACAGGAGTTGCTGGGTAGCTCACCACCTTAGGGACTCCGGCTCCTGATTTGTTTTCGGCGTTTACTCCCCTAGCCTTTTCTTTGGATGAGGTAAAGCCACTAGGCAGCGGAGGTTTTGTATCAGACTTTTCCTTGTCTTAAATGAGTTGTCAACCAAGGCTAAGGAGTCCCTTCTAACCCATTTGGGGATTTTCTGTGAGTAGTAAGTACCCTAATCCTACTACTGTCGGTGTTAAGCAAAATCCTCGAGTCCAGCACATTTTCCCTTAATCTCAATAAAAATACCTCGAGTCGTACAAGACTGATTGATTATAGAAAGGGCACTTTTCCATTGCTTGGCAATAACATGCAAAAAATAATGTAGCGGGTAGGCTATGGTCTCACCGACTGATGGTTGCCTTTGTGTGTTTTGTAGTTTTGTAAACCACAACTGGCAAAAACTTCACATCAATCAGCTTTTTACAGATTCTGGATGCCGCGCGGAAGATTTGGCTGGGGCGATGACTGATAGGAAAGGTTGGAGAGAGAGAGAGAGAGAGAGAGAGAGAGAGAGAGAGAGAGAGAGAGAGAGAGAGAGAGAGAGAGAGAGAGATCCGTGCTGCCAAGTCAACTTTTTTTTCTCCTCCATGATTTTGTAGTGGACTGAAATCATGTAGTGCCCACAAGTTTCCCCATACTCAAGAAGTACTCAGACCCGTCTGAAGTTTGCAATTGAGGAGCCAGATGAATGAGGAGGTTTGGGAGAAAGTGCTGTGGTCAGATGAGATTAAATTGAGCTTTTTGTCATCAACTCGACTCACCGAGTTTGGAGGGGAAAAAAGTTGACATGGACCCCAAGAGCACCATGCCAACCATTAAGCCTGGTGGTGGAAACTTTCTCTGCTAAGGGGACAGGACGACTACACTGGGTCGAGGGAAGATGGATGGGGCCAAGTACAGGGAAATCTTGAGTGAAAACCTCATTGCCTCAAGCAGGACACTGAAGATGGGTCGTGGTTGGGTATTCCAGCATGACAATGACCCAAAGCATATGGCTAAGGCAACAAAGGAGTGGCTAAAAAAGAAGCACATTAAGTCAGTCTTCGGACCTTAATCCTTTAGAGAATCTGTGGAGGGAACTGAAGCTTTGAATTTCCGAAAAACAACCTTCAAACATTAAGGATTTGGAGAGGATCTGCAAAGACAAGTGGGGGCCAAAATGACCCCTAAGATCTGTAACAACTTGGTAACCAACTACAGAAAACGCCTGGCTGTTTTGTTTGCCAACAAGGGTTTCTTCACCAAGTACTGTGTTGTATTTTACTATGGGGTGAAATACTTATTTTTTCAATAAAATACAAATAAATCTGTCACTCAGCTTCCAGTGAACCACCGGTTACGGCAGATGGGAAATAATAATAATAATAATAATAATAATAATAATAATAATAATAATAATAATACCCTATCCTAGCCAGGAGACCAGACCTAGTGTTGATTTACAAAAACAACAAAACAAAAACAACAAAAAACAAGAACGTATCATCTGGTGGACTTTGCGGTTCCAGCAGATCACAGGGTGAAGCTGAAGGAAAAATGAAAAGATGGATAAATACCTGAACCTTGCCAAAGAATTGAATAAGCTGTGTAATATGAGAGTGAAAGTGATACCAATTGTAGTTGGTGCACTTGGAACGGTCCCAATAAACTTGGAAAAATGACTGGAAGATCTGGAAATCTGAGGAAGATTTGAGACCATCCAGACTACTGCACTGCTGTAATCGGCTAGAATACTCAGAAGAGACCTGGAGACCCGAGGAGACTTGTTGTCACTCAGCCTCCAGTGAAAAACTCAAAAGAAGTGAAAATAAGCTTCCCGCTAATGTCCTTAGAAAAGGCATGAACCGATCTATTCTTCCCCCCCCCCGATCCCGGCTATGGGTAAATAGCAGGACAGACTGGGTTATTTAGACTTAGTCAACCAGTCGAGGAGAAGAAATTCAAACCAGCTGTACTCTGCTTAAAAAATTGACCTGATGTTGCATATAAGACACACGTGATCTATTCATCTGCCATTAACATTTCTCATATTGCAATTACATTTCTATTACAATTATCAGATTTGCTGCTTCTGTCTCGGAAGTAATTAAGAGGAAAATTACGCTTGGGGGGGGGGGGCTCTTAATTCTCCCAGTTGTAGGCAAATTGTTCGGACGAAAGAAGACAAATACACAATGGAATTTAACACATGTATTGACCAATAGTAGAAGAATATGTTGCAAATTTTGTTGGCATTTGCTACAAGACTTATCTGTGAGGGGAAATACTGTTCGTTGGAGAAGTGGCACTAACAGGGGTATTCTGGTCGCTGATTGTAGAGACTGTTCTGTAGAGACGCGTTCGTTTTGTCGGTTCTCATCCGATAAGTAAAAGTAGGGGATGCTCTTTTAGAAGCTTCTCGCCTGGGTAACTGTTCTTTTAAATGACGGTGGATGGGGCCCTTCTTAAATTGACTATTTAGGTCCTCGGCCTTCTGATAAGTATGCTGTCGAAACAGCCTTCAGAAAGTATGCTATGAGACAGCCTTAGAAAGTATGTTGGTTAAGGGCAAGGTGATGGGAGCGCTTATTTTAGCGAATCGCTTCGGTGACAATCTCCAGATAAGTAATGGTTTTGATTCTGGCGCCAACATCGTATTGGCGATTCGCCCTCTAGCGGCAAGGGAAGATAGTTCTCTATCAGATTTCCGATACAATTAACTGAAACCGCATTGTGGAACGTAGGATGAAATTCGACGATATTTGCGCCTGATTTCGACTATTGTCACACACGGCACGACACGGCATTGTCTGTATCCAACGAAGATCAAACTAATTACACTAACAACTCACAGTATGGCGCTATAAACTCTTTCCAAAGTGCACAATATGACAAGTAAAGAAATAAACAGAAAAAGGAAAGAGGAAAATAATCCGTCTTCCTGGTTGTCCGTCTTGTTCGGTTTGATTTCTTTGTTTAATGACATGACAACCTTCGTGGGTTATTTAATTACAAAACCATACTTGTAGAAGAACAATTGTGGTACTATTTGACCCATAAGTAAGTAAAATCGTCCAGGTGGCCTAATGTCAGTATCAGCCAGACAGCGAGGGAGTCTATCCCCTTTTCACTAGCGCTAGACCAAGGAGATTGTTTAGGTGCAATAATGCATAAATATGTAGGGGCAAATATGTCGATATTAAGAGGAATTACGGGTTTAAGGGGGGGGGGGCTCTTAATTCTCCCAGTTGTAGGCAAATTATTCGGACGAAAGAAGACAAACACACAATGAAAATTTAACACTTGTATTGACAAATAGTACAAGAATATGTTGCAAATTTTAATGGCATTTGCTACGAGACTTATCTGTGAGGTGAAATACTGTTCGATGGAGAAGTGGCACTAACAGGGGTATTCTGGTCGCTGTGGTTGTAGAGTTTCTGTAGAGACGCGTCCGTTTTGGTCAGTTCTTGTACGATAGGTAAAAAAGTGTAGTGAATGCCTTTTGGAGGCTACTCGCCTAAATGACGGTGGATGGGGCCCTTTTTAAGTTGACTATTTAGGTCCTCAGCCTTCTGATAAGTATGCTGTCGAAATGGCCTTCAGTAGTATGCTATTGCGACAGCCTTAGAAAGTATGCTGGTTAAGGGCAAGGTGATGTGAGCCCTTATTTTAGCATTTCTCCTCGGTAACTGTTCCCTGATAAGTCAAGATTTTGATTCTGGTGCCAACATCGTATGTTGGCTATCCGCCCTCTAGCGGCAGTGGGAGATAATTCTCTATCGGTTTTCCGATAATATGAGTATGTATGCGTTTAGGTATAGCATATATGTATGGATATGTGTGTGTGGGTATGCGTATATGTATGGGGGGTGCATAAGTAACGTGTATTTATGTGTGTACGTATGTATGTACGTATGTATGTACATGGATGTCTGTATAGTAATATCAAAAGAACAGCTAAAACAAGTTATGAAGGTCAGGCAGATTTTAATAGATGATAAAATAGAAAGAGAAGGATTTCTCGATGGGGATGAAAGAGTTATTTTTTAATGTCCGTCATAAACGGACCTCTTTGATGCTAGAACGGTCAAAGGACAGTAGACAAGAGTATACATTCTCAAAGTACTTGAGTTTTTGGAGGTCCATGCGAAAAGTATGGGGTTTATTTTCGCGGGAGCAAGTGTTGTATAATTGTATGGTAGCGTAGGGCTTTTGACAAACCCTGTAGCGAGAGCTCTGGGGGAATGGAAAAATACCAGTGACGGTTACTGGCCCCAACTGACACCAGAGGCGAGAATATCGCGAGTCACGTGAGAACTGGTTAGGTAATCAGTTTTACAACGAGACTTCAAGTGGGACAGACGTATCCTACTTCGGTTTGACTCCGCGCGATGGGTTAGTAAACGGGCAAATAAAACCTTACACCAAAGCCATAAGTCTTGTTGATTAGTTACTACATGACTTAAAAGATGCCCTTAAAAGAAGCCCTGAGTTAAAAGTAGAAAGGAGCAACAAGTTATAAGAGACAATATGTCCGGCCAAAGACATAAAAAGACATGGAAGCGCGTGGTGTAATGGTTAAAGTCATGGGAAATGGACTCGTCGTCCCGAGTTCAAGTCCTGGATGTGGTAATTGCATTTCACTTAGCGCTAATACCCTTGGGAAAGGTATGAATCCTACTACTCTCTCTCTCTCTCTCTCTCCAGCTATGGATAAATAGTAGGGCAGACTTGGCTCGTTAAGCTTGGTTAGGCAACCGGTCTAGGAGAAGGAAAACTCTGAATTCAAACATGTTGAACTCCGCTTAAGAAATTGACCTGGTGTCACATCCTACTCATGCGGAGGGTTTGGTATATATATATATATATATATATATATATATATATACTAGCAAATATATGCACCCTTCGGGTGCAAGTATTTAAGTTTTAATGTAATAAAATATTGTATTAAATTAGAAAGGCTAATGAAACTAAATAAGAATACAGATAAAAAGATTTGAAACAGAGGGAGTATAATAAAAGATTTGAAACAGAGGGAGTTTAATAAAAAATGGAACAACTGAAACTTACTCTTCCATTACTCTCGTCTTTCATTGTTATTTTTTCTTATTTAAGTATTTAGTTAAAAGAGGAAGTAAAGAATAAAATGACAGTTATTTTATCTTGTTAATGGATTTCATTTAAGATTCATTGAAGAGATTTTTGCTTATATTCATTAATATAAAACCAAACAGTTAGAAATCAATAATACTAAGCACATATTTATTAAATTCGATTTTTTAATATTAATATGCAAATTAGCCTTCCCGTTCAAACTGTAAACCGCTATTTTGTTGTATATATAAATATAATTGCACGTTGTCAGTATGTAGACATAGTTAACAGTATTAATAATGTAAGACAATTTTATTAATAATTGAGGTTTAAATAAAAATGCAATCAGGGAGAATGTGATGTCAATAACTAAGGGAATTGTGACTTGAGTAGTAATATAGTTTCGGTTACAGACAGAAAAGCACACAATCTCCATTATAATAAGATATATATATATATATATATATATATATATATGTCCGGCCAAAGAAGTAAAGAATACTAGGCGATCACACATCATGGCCGAAGTAGAAAGAGAAGAAGAGAACAACCAAGTAAGTAAACGACTATCTGATGCCTCTACTCTCTCTCTCTCTCTCTCTCTCTCTCACCCGAAGACTCTATGACTCTTGTGTATATACCCAACGAGGGTATATGAGTACATAACACAAGGGCCCCATATACACAAGAAAGAAATCAGGAGATAGATGAGTAGGGCTGGCTGGGCTGCCGGATTACACTAACCACCCACTCCGTCCACTGTGTTCGAATGAGTATAGATAGCGCACTTAGCTGATCGTTGGACAGTATGGGACAATCGCGATAGTAAGAAACCTGCACCCTAGTCCATTTTTTGAAAAGTGTTACACGCGTCCCTCTCCCTCAACAAGGAATAGCACAAGGAGAAAATAAAGAAACAGTATTTTGTATTACATAAATTTTTCGAGCTGTTGTCCTCATCAACGATTCGGTCGATATGCCCTCCGGCCTTATTCGGGTGTTTCTTGTCGAACTCGGGAACCATCTATATAAGGGTTGAGTTAATACAGTTCTAACTGAAAATCATCTGTAGATTGCAGGTTCAATCCTGACTACAGGTAAAAATACATAGAATATTTTACATAGCTTAATATTTGTACCCGAGTATGGTTAACGGAATGTAAACAATCTACCCGAATGGATTAAATAAATTGGGGTTGGTAAATAAACTGCTGCTCTTCAGGCTGCTTATTCTAACAATGTCGGCGAGGCTTAGAATTGTAAAGAAAAGTAACAATAGCGGCAGTACTCCTAGGTTGACTGGAGTTAACCGCAAATGTGGCAGACGAGATAAGAGTTAAAGAAGTAAAACAACGACAAGATAAGAATAAAAGACTGTATTAAATATAAAGTTGCAAACTTTAGTCTCGTTTGCAGGCAAATATATAATATGTATATAATGGATACAATATGTATATAATATTTATATAAATGTCACTTAGCTGTTTATCCTGGGATATGGGTATTAACGGAGCCCCTTGCTACGGCCTTCTGTTTATATTTCGGATATATTTGGACTTCTGTTTGCGTCCGACTCCGGTCTGTTGTAGTATAGTAGGAGCGACCTTTGTACGGTCCGATCCCTTTCGTTGCTGTTGCAGAAGAGGTGGAATGAGTCTGCACTTTTGAGTTTGGCGCTAAAGTATGCTGACTCATGATTGGTTGGTTTGAAACAGAGGCTCGCAGACAAGGGACGATAACCCATACCCCAGAATTCTTAATATTCTCCCGACAAAGGAAAAAACATGCAATAATGCAATTATTGTATGTTTGCATGCATGTATAATTTGTTAAGAAATATTTTCGGGCTCGACTGCCCTGATATTTCGGCATTATTCTGGCCATACTAAAATTGTTTGAAATTTTTGTTATTGTAATGGACCCATTTATTAGGGGGTATATAAATGTATAAAGATGGTTCTGTATGTCAGAATGTATTTTTTAATAGAAATATCTACGAGTTCGAGACTCAGATATTTCGGGCATTATTGTAGCCATACTAATTGTTTTATAATATTTTGTAATTATAATGAACCCATTTATTAAGGGTATGTAAAAGTATAAAAATTGGTGGAGATTTCGATATTGTGTTATCTCATGCAAATTTGTATGTATGTAATGGACCTATTCTGTGGTCCACAATGGAAGTGTGTAGTCCAGGAGTAATTATTTTTAGTTAATAATGATCCTGTTCTCCCTTTTAAAGAGAAAATCTATAATGGAGTCCTTGAAGTTCAATTTAATTTCAGGGGGTCATTTGCTCCATGACACAAATTATTTTGTGTGTATTAGACCCTATGGTAAGGTCAATAAATTGGTGTAGTTTTAAGTCATGCCCCAGGACTATTTATTTCATCCATGTTGGAGGTTGCCATTCTTTAATTGGTCCTGCGTTTAAGGGATGTAGCCTTTCGTAGTGAATTGGAAGTCCATATTTCTTTTTTCTTTCTTTTCCAATTTGGCCTTTTATCTTATTTTGCTTGTGGAGAATTATAATTAAATTTCTCCTTTTTAGTTTTATGCTCTGCTTCTTCCTTTTTACTTTACGTAGAGTCTCCTTGCTTGGTTTCTTTTTGGATAGCTTGGTTCTATCGGACAATTCTGGAGCTACAAAGTGATTGGAGGTTACAGACATGATATTGTCCTCACTCCAAGGAAGTTCCACCACATAACCATTGAGTCTTTCCTCAACGGAGAAAGAAGTAGGTTCTACTGCGACCATCTTAGGATTTCTTCTGACTGCGACCAGTTTTCCATCTGGGAATCTTTCTGTGTCGACAGTTTTTTCTGTAATTCCTGGGACTTCTACTCTGTCTAGAAATTTTTCTGTGTCCATTGCGGTTTTCTCTGAGCTTCCCTTGACGTCTAGTTCTATGTCTGGAAATTTTTCTGTGTCCATTGCGGTTTTCTCTGAGCTTCCCTTGACCTCTGGTTCTATGTCTGGAAATTTCTCTGCATCGACCACAGCTTTCTCAGTTACCACACTTTCTGTAAAGACTTCTTCCAGGTCAGATAGTCTGTTGTAAATGCCCATCCTAAAGTAGAACTCATTTTGTAGTTCCTTTAGGAATCCACATTCCGCCAAATCTAGCTTTTCCCTGCTGCAAATATTCCTGATTCCGTCATTACAGAAATTCACTTCTTTTTGTTTTCTTTTTATTATTTCCTCCTCCGCCAAAAGAGCCCTTTTCTTCAAGCCAGTACTTTGTTCCAACATTTCTAAGATAAAAATGATATCGTTCTTCAGAGAATTTCTAACTTCTAAGAGAGGAGCGATCCCTTTAAATCCTGTGAAGTTAGTCATCTTCACTCTAATTCGTCCTTTTATTTATTTATTTAATCCTTTCCTCTTTCTATCCCTGTCAACTACAATTTTAGTAGTAAACCTTTATGAATTGGTTACAAGGGGCGAGGGAGGTGTTGACCCTTCTTAGCCGGAACAAAACATCTAAGCAGCAGTGGTCGTAGGGGGGTGAGGAAAGCTGAAATTTTAGTGTTTCTTAGACCTTCCTCTTTTGGTAGAAAAGTGACAACTGAAAATATTTTTGTTTATTTTCTCGTAGCCTGATAATTTTTAGGCTTCGTTAATTTTGATAAAAAATTTTTTTAATAAGTTGTTCATTCAACAAATGAGGAATATTTGTTCGTTTTTTTTCCAATAGTTGTTCATTCAACAAAGTTACGAATGAACGAATGAATTTCCTTTTTTTTTAATAAGTTGTTCATTCAACAAAGTTACGAATGAATTTCCTTTTTTTTTAATAAGTTGTTCATTCAACAAAGTTACGAATGAATTTCCTTTTTTTTTTTAATAAGTTGTTCATTCAACAAAGTTACGAATGAATTTCCTTTTTTTTAAAATAAGTTGTTCATTTCAAAGTTACGAATGAATTTCCTTTTTTTTAATAAGTTGTTCATTCAACAAATGAGGATATTTTGTTCTTTTCCAAATTTTTACATTTGCTATGAATGTATAAGTGTCTTTCTCTGTGGGTCTGAAGCTTTTATTTCTTCTTGTCTACCATTTACGAAAAAGATGTCTTCGTTTGTTTTTTTTGTTTTTTAATTCAAGGGGCATATATTAATGCTTGTTTCTTGAAAGAAGTTGCCAATATTTGTTGTAAATTCGTTAATGGCAGCTTTATTTTATTTTATTTTATTTTAATTCAACAAGTTAGGAAAAGTTTGTTTTTTCTTTTCCAAATTGTTACGAACGAGGTTTCATTCAACAAGTTAGGAAATGTTTATTTTTCTTTTCCAAATTGTTACGAACGAGACAGGAAAACTCAGCAGTGAAGTTGTCTTAATTCTATCCGTTTTCGCTTAATTTCACATTCTTTTACAACTCCAAAGTCCTATATTTAGTAAATATTAGACTTAAAACCTAAAGTTTGCAAAATGTAAAGAAAAGTAACAATAGCGGCAGTACTCCTAGGTTGACTGGAGTTAACCGCAAATGTGGCAGACGAGATAAGAGTTAAAGAAGTAAAACAACGACAAGATAAGAATAAAAGACTGTATTAAATATAAAGTTGCAAACTTTAGTCTCGTTTGCAGGCAAATATATAATATGTATATAATGGATACAATATGTATATAATATTTATATAAATGTCACTTAGCTGTTTATCCTGGGATATGGGGTATTAACGGAGCCCCTTGCTACGGCCTTCTGTTTATATTTCGGATATATTTGGACTTCTGTTTGCGTCCGACTCCGGTCTGTTGTAGTATAGTAGGAGCGACCTTTGTACGGTCCGATCCCTTTCGTTGCTGTTGCAGAAGAGGTGGAATGAGTCTGCACTTTTGAGTTTGGCGCTAAAGTATGCTGACTCATGATTGGTTGGTTTGAAACAGAGGCTCGCAGACAAGGGACGATAACCCATACCCCAGAATTCTTAATAGAATACGCTGACTGTATACCCTACAGATGAGTAAGACTCCCCCTTCCAAATGTAGAAAATAATATTACCTACACAGTAACCTCCCTTTGACCATTGCCAAACAGAGCCCAAGGGTCTCTTAGCCATAAACAGATGAGATACCTCATGCGATTGGCTAAGGGCCTTTGTCAGCGACCAATCAGAGCACACGTTACGAGGCTCAGTTTGGCCGCCAAATTTTGAGGGTTGATACCTTCTATCAGCCTCTTCCGCTACGACTCCCCTCGGAGAACGACGTATTCCTTTCCACGGCTCACAGAAGGAGCCATAGACGTTGAGGAACGATGGGATTTTGAAACAGCTCGGAAGGGCCGATGATGCATATAATCAAACAAACAAACTAGCAAGACATTCCTACCTGGACAGATAAGTCACGCAAGCATTATCTTGCAACACAAACCATACTTTTGCACCACATTTTCTATTGTAACACATTTGTAAACACACACATTTGTACCACAAGTTACACATTGTATTCTGTATATTGTATCTTACATACCGTACTGTTGATAAATGAATTTCGTATTATAAGCCTCGTTGTGTTCGTTACCTGTTATATCTTTACTCGTACCTTGTCTTTGTATTTAGCACCTTTTTATTATACAAAATGCACTAAACTGAATCTGATTGTGTGGCTCCGGTTCTGGAGATCCAAAGAGTGTAGAGTACCTATTCATTGCCATTATTCTCAGGTCCACTATGACCTGGAGTGGTAATACCCGTGAGTCAAATATGGTTCAAATAGATCTTTTGAAAATTATTCGTGTTCGAGTAACTAATAATAATCCTTAGTAAATAATTATAGTTTTAAGTAACTATTCTTGATACAAGCAATTTACACACAGTTATATAGCATCAAAGGTTAGAGAAATGCGTTAATTGTACATTAATATTTGTATTTTTGTGTAGTTGTCTTGTAAAGATTTCTTTCCACACAGTTATATGGTATCAAGTATTCCTATCAAATACAAATAGTTTGTACATTGTTATATGGTTTCAAGTCTTCCTATGTAATACTAATAATTATATGTTTTTAAATAATTGTTCTATTTAATAATAATCATTTGTTTTCCGACAGTTATATGGTTTCAAGTAAATAATAATAATACGTAGTAAACAATTATATCTTCAAGCAACCATTTTTAACACAAGCAATTTACAGTTATATGGCATCAAGATTTCTTGATGCCATATAACTGTAAATTGTTTGTATCAAGAATGCTGGCCCGTCGGCTGGGGCGTTAGAATGCACTGACTGCACCTCTGCAGAGGGGTAAGACTCCCCCAATGGGTGGCGACCCGTGATGCTTAAGGATAGAACTCAGGTGGATGAGCAGTTCATGACTTGCAATACTCCACTTTGGTCATATCTTGGGCTAGACGGGCGGTCGGAGAGGGCCCCCTCCGATCATTCGGCTGGTCACGTCAAGCCCTAGCACCTATATGATTGCCCCAACCCTATTGCCCTTATGGCAAGCCCCAACCCCTTTTTATCATATGGGTGCTAGAAGGCGGTGGCTGAGGGTCTACATGTCCTGGGAATGACGTTAAACTCTATCTGATGGCGAGGTTCCAGTTTTGGAGGTTTGGGGAATGTGGAGCACCCCTTCATCACTATTGCTTCCTAGTCCACTCTGACCCGGAGTGGAAGTACCTCTTAGGGTCCCATCTATGGGTTAAAAAGAAAAACATGAGTTATTAAACAAAATTGTATCATCCATTAAGAATTGATTTATTTCAAAACCTTATCGGCATTAAATAACCCACTGAGGTTAATATGCCGTAAAACAAAACAAACTAAAACTATCAAGAATAGTTACTTAAAACTATAATTGTTTACTGAGGATTATTATTAGTTACTTGAAAACAAATGTGCACAAACCAACGACTATTATTAAATGGAAATGATTGGTTGAAACCATATAATTATTAGCCTTAAATAGGATTACTTCAAACCATATAACTGCAGATTATTTGTATTAGATAAGAATGTTTGAAACCATATACATGTGTACAAACAAACGACTATTATTAAATAGAAATGATTACTTGAAACCATATAATTATCTTCATTAGATATGAATACTTTAAACCATATACACTGAATGCAAATTATTTGTATTAGATAAGAATGCTTGAAACCATATGTATGTGAACAAACAAATGAATATTATTGAATAGAAAGAATTACTTGAAATCATATAATTATTTGTATTAGGAGTACTTGATATATAACTGTGTACAAGAAAAAAACTTTATGGAACAACTGCACAAAAATGTAAATATAAACATACAATGAACGCGATTCCCTAAAATGAATAAATTTAGATGTGTTGACATTCCATTAAAATCAATCAGACAATCAATCATTCTGTCTATTCTAATCTAGTTAGACGTACCCGATAACCCAATGACTCAGCATTTTTCATTTACCACATTTATATCGAATCAGCGATCTGGCACCATAGCCCCCGTAATATCATCGTTTTTCGATTTAAAAAAATCATATTCAAAAATACCCTCGAAGTGTACATATTTCGAAGGAAACATAAGATGTTTCTATGGTAGGAGAAAAAGACAGAAAAAAAAACACAAAAAAAACACTTGGTAAGAGAATAAAGAATTATTTACAAAATATTACAAGTAATGTCATCCATCCCGCTGCTCTTTCAAATTAAACTAATATGGCGCTATAGCAAGCGAAGAAGCCGAAAAACAATATTGTGATCGTATTCAATTATAAAGGTGACAGACGGGTAAATTGTAGTGGAGCTCTTTTCAATTTATGAATGAAATTTCATTCACTTATTTGCCCTTTGTAAGCAACAGTTTTCAAGAAAAAGTTCAACAAAGATTTTGATTGGTGCGTCTCCCTTTGGAGAGGCGGATCTTCGAGCAGAAGTCGAAAAACTTGCTCATGTACCTCTCTATTCCTACATTCTGACACTTGGGGTTAAGCGCGGTGAGAACGTGGCTACAGTCAATAGCCATAAACATTGGATGGATTGTTGAAATAATCGAGAGAAATCTTTGAGAAGAACAATTATTACGCCCTTGCACAGCGTCCGTGTGTATCCGTCAACAAAAAGAAGTCCAACAAGTTAAGCAATCTTTCTTTCTTCTTGCTCTCTTTCTTTCTTTCTTCTTTCTTTCTTTCTCTCTTTCTTTCTTTCTTTCTTTCTTTCTTTTTTCTTCTTTCTTTCTTTCTTTCTTTCTTCTTTCTTTCTCTTTCTTTCTTTCTTTCTTTCTTTTCTTTCTTTCTTTCTTCTTCTTTCTTCTCTTCTTTCTTTCTTTCTTTCTTTCTTTCTCTTTCTTCTTTCTTTCTTTCTTTCTTCTTTCTTCTTCTTCTTTCTTCTTTCTTTCTTCTTTCTTCTTCTTCTTTCTTTCTTTCTTCTTTCTTTCTTTCTTTCTTTTCTTTCTTTCTTTCTTTCTTTCTTTCTTTCTCTTCTTTCTTCTTTCTTTCTTTCTTTCTTTCTTTCTTTCTTTCTTTCTTTTCTTTCTTCTTCTTTCTTTCTTCTTTCTTTCTTCTTTCTTTCTTTCTTTCTTTTTCTCTGTCATTGTCTTCTTTCATTCGCTTTTTTCCACTTTATTTTTTATCGTCTTTGTGTCTTGAAACCCCCTCTCTCTCTCACTCCCTCTCTCTCTCTCTCTTTCACACACACACACACACACACACACACACACACACACACACTCTCTCTCTCTCTCTCTCTCTCTCTCTCTCTCTCTTCTCTCTCTCTCTTCATTTCTACTCTCTCTCTCTCTCTCCATTTTCCTCTGTCTTTGGCTTTCTTTCATTCCTTTTTTGTTCCTCTTTAACCCCCCCTCTCTCTCTTTACGTCTACAAGTATTATTAGAGGATATTTCCCGGGTAAAAGTTAGCAATTCTTGTTCAACAGGCCCATCGCCAGGTAGGTGAGGACTGTCTTCTCTCACCCCCTGAAAATAATCCCTCCCCCATAAATGTGAAAGGAAATCATTTTTGTGTGCTATTTCTTACAAGATAAACCGTTTGTCCACATACCCCCTTAACCACAGACTTAATGGATACCTTAACACAATCGCGATAGACTGGCGACGAGCTTGTTATTCTATGATATCACGGGTAGGTTTATTTTCTTTTTTCTTTTTTTTTTTTACGAATGTTTCAATTTTTCATTCTACACATGATTATACTAGGTGATTCAAAAGTTTTGCAATATTTTGTTACATGTTAGTTTGCTGTGCATATATCACGTAAACGAAGCAGTTCGAATCGTGGTAGGTACCCGATGTCGTTGGTAGTATTGTGGAGCTGGTGCGCTTACACGTTGTACATTGTTATTCTTTACGACTTCGAACTGATCCGAAATGCTGCGGAATCAACCAAACACACATGCTTCCGCCGACCCTCGAGGCGGTGGTCCAGTGGCTTCGGCCCTGGACCGATTAATAGCGTTGATCCCAGGGGGGCTATCACCCCAGGCAATACCTTCCGCCTTGATTTAAAGGCGCAAGGCTGGATTTATTGCCCAGTGCCTGAGGCACCCTCTTGAGGGGGAATGCCAACGGGATCAACGCACTTTTTGCACCCGCCATCTCATGAATCTCGGTTCGTGGGTGGTCCCACATTAATAGGACCTTGTGCCCAACCCGCACGCGTGGGGTGCGCGGTAAATAGATATGCTTCAAGAAACCTCACATGAGTTGCAAGACGTCCGACAATCAGGCAAGACTAGGTAAGCCAAAAAGAGCCAAATCCGAGAAGTAATACTCGGAAAGTATCAGGCGAGCTAGGCATCTACCAATTCAGTGAGGTCCGTTATCTTCACGACCTCGACAAAAGCATCAGGAGCTGCCCAATTGTTGGTTGGTTGGGTTTTACGGCATGTTAACCCTTGTTGGGCTATTTTATACCGAAGATGTTTTATTTTATCCTTTATTGATGGATATTCAAATATTTTAAAACACATTTCTTAAACTCATTTTTTTCTATTTAACCCATATATATATTTACCAACCCCTCCGCACGAGCAGGATGCGACACAAGGTCAATTTCTTAAGCGGAGTTTAACAGGTTTGAATTCTGAGTTTTTCTTCTTCTCCTAGACTGGTTACCTAGCCACGGTTAAAGAGCCCAGTCTGCCCTGCTATGTATCCATAGCTGGAGGGAGAATTGGATTCATACCTTTCCCAAGGGTATTAGCGCCATGTGAAATGCCAACGGCTTCGTCCAAGAATTGAACTCGGGTTGACGAGTCTATTTCCTACGACTCTAACCATTAGACCACGCGCCTCCTATTTAACCCATATATGGGACCCTAACAAGTACTACCATTCTGAGTCAAAGTTGACCTGAGAGTAATGGCGATGAAGGGGTACTTCACACTCCCCCAAAGCCCCAGAACTGGAACTACACCTTTAGATGCAGTTTAACGTTATACCAGGATACTAAGACCCTCAGCCGCCTCCTTCTAGCACATATATGATAAAATTGTTGGGAGTTTTCCATAAGGGCAATAGGGTCGGGGCAATCATATACGTGCTAGGGTTTGACGTGACCAGCCGATTGATCGGAGGGGGCATCTCCGACCGACTGTCTAGCCTAAATAAGGGTCAAAGTGGAATGCTGGATGTCATATACTGCTCAGCTACCAGGAATCCGTCCTTAAGCATCACACGTCTCCACCCACGGCCAACAGGTGGCTCCACTGAGGGGATGTTACCCCCTCTGCATAGATAGTCGGTTTATTCTACAGCCCCATCCGACAGGGCGGCTGTCCAATTGTGCTTTATATTACCAAAATATTGCAAAACTTTTTACTCACCCTAGTGTATCGAGTGATATACCATATTACAGCTGTAGAGGAAACAAAAAATAACCACGGTTATATCTTAGCATTTGAACCCGGTCTACATAGACAGTGTTTTTATTTATTTATCAGTGCCCATTGACTTTACCGCTGCTCCATCTTGCCCGCACTTAAACGTTGGTCATTTTAGGCAATAACAAACAAAATAGAAAAAAGGAAATCTATAATTAACATCGGCATTGCAGTCTCGGAATACTATATGATTCTTGTACCCCTGACGTTACTGCGTCTCCTGTGACTGTGAAGTCCAATGTTTGAAAAACAGCCTCGTCCACAGATGTCGCATTTGAAGGCTGTCCCTGAAGGTGTTGATGTGCCGGTGCTTTGTTGCCGCCGCTTTCTTCTGGACCTCTTAGCTTCATGGTGTTACACCATGTTTGACCGCCAGTCTAGTCTAAGTAAGGGCCAAAGTGGAATGTTACATGTCAGGAACGGCTCAGACACCAGGATTCCATCCTTAAGCATCCCTGAGTGGGCAACGGCTGGTTGGTTCCTAGTTGGACGAAATGCCGTGAAAAACAGGAAGAAAGTGATTGTCAGTGATCAATGTGTGATTGATTGATTGATTAATTTTAACGGCATATTAACCTGTCTGAGGTTATTTTATGCTAACAGGTTAGAGAATCGCGTACATAGTACATTTATATTTACATTTTTGTGTAGCTGCTTATGAGGGTTTTTTTATATTTCGTTTTAACGATATATATATATATATATATATATTTACCAACCTGCACGAGCAGGATGCGACACAAGGTTAATTTCTTAAGCGGAGTTTAACAGGTTTTAATTAGATCACTAATTAGGACTGAGGCTATTTTAGTAGTGACCACCCCAAGCGGAGTTTAACAAATTTGAATTCAAAGTTTTCCTTCTCTTGATTGGTTACCTAGCCATGGTTAAAGAGCCCAGTCTGTCCTGCTATTTATTCATAGCTGGAGGAGAATTGGATTCATACCTTTCCCAAGAGTATTAGCGCCATGTGAAAATGTAAACAGCCTCGTCCAGGAATTGAACTCGGGTCGACGGGTCCATTTCCTACGACTCTAACCATTAGACCACGCACCTCCGTTTTAACAATATAGGATAGTTTTCTAATAATTACTTTGTATGATATTGATCATGTTTATGTTTATCATTTTTGCGTACTTTTATTTCTCTCAAGAAGAACAAAATGTCATCCATATTATTTGCATTGAAAAAAAAAGTTGTCTAATGAGAACTAAATCTCTGAATTAAATCGAACTTAACGGACCTAAATTCCACCATTGTGTCACCCCACCGAAAGAAAAAAATACCAAAATCAGGGAATTAAACAGAATTTAATGAAATTTTCAGTGTTGATATATTAATGAATAAAAGATATAATGCTCCAGTTATTTTATTTAAAAACTTTTACATTTTTTCAGCTCAGTTAACTTTGAACCACGTATTTTTGAGGCGTAACACATATTCTAAAAGATACGTGGTTCAAGTGTTAACTGACCTGAAAAAATATAAAAGTTTTTAAATAAAATAACTGGTGCATTATATCTTTTATTCATTAATATATCAACAGTGAAAATTCGTTAAATTCGGTTAATTCCCTGATTTTTGGGGTTTTTTTCTCTTTCAGCGGGGTGACACGATGGTGGAATTTATGTCCGTTAAGTTCGATTTAACCCTACATTCTATGAGAAAATATTCAGCAATGTAGGGTAATTTACCTGCTATAAACTGTAATTGTTCGTCTTGTTTGAATAAAAAAAAATACGTAAGTCTTTTGTGACCAATGCGCAATCGGGATATAATGACTTTGTGAAAACTGATTTCCATTTTCCTAGCGTGGTGTTGGGTCATTAAAATACGTTTATTTCTATGTATAGAGTTAAGTGAGGAAGGGCCTATCTGTGATTGGACATAGCAATCACGTGACGCGCCCAGTAGTTTTGGCACCCATATTCAACAGACACCTACGGTCTAGCCGAAGCCTCTAAACCAAAAGATAAAATTTGTATTGGATTCCTTTTTGTATGATATAGTAATGTGTAGAAAAAAAGGTGCGTAGGGAAAAGAGAATTTAGATGATAGCTTGTCTATCTATACATCCATAAAGGGCAGTTGGTGGGTATGTATTTATGTATGTCCGGATGAAACTACGAAAATAAAACAATTAACGACAAAGTATATATATATATATATATATATATATATATATATATATATACATGAAATATCACAGGTTATTGTTTTTTGTTAAAAAATTATAAAGATTTTATTTATATTCGAAGATATTTGAAAATTAAAATATACATAGAAATAGCATTGAAATTCTACTTAAAAATGTCCAACATTTGTAAATCTTAAAAGTAAAAAAAATCAATACACCAGAGTTTTTTTCCCTCCCCCTACCCATTCGACACTGGGTAGCCACTTCTAGTATGTAATAAGGGTAAGTTATCACTGGTTCCGTAACCTGGTTTGGTCGTGGGGGCACTAGCCATGTAGCCTGTCCTGGACATGAATAGCCTGGCTGATCCTGTAACGTGCCTACTGCAGCACTGCAAGATGTACAGACCACTGGCCACTGTGCTAAGAAGGCGTTTACAAGGCAAACCATATTTTTAGTAAGGGACGCAACACTCTGGTGTTGTTTACCAACACAAGTCCTAGCAGTCGCGTTTGGGACTTTTCTTCCTCTGTGGTCAGGGGATATCCCGTTACAATGGGCAGAGAACCAGAAGATCAGTGGACACGCGTCGTCGTCATGGTCAATTGACTTAAGTCAACAGATTATCTTCTGTTTCCCGTCTTGGCTTGGGGTGAAACTTCTTACTGTTTGTTTAGTCCTAACAGCTGGACTGTCACATTCATCACAATTCTTCACAGATCGACAAAGTGTAGTACACAGGAATTTCTTTCTTTAACCAATTTATTGTCTCAGACAGTTTTCCAAGAGAGAGAGAGAGAGAGAGAGAGAGAGAGAGAGAGAGAGAGAGAGAGAGAGAGAGAGAGAGAGAGAGAGAGAGAGAGGGGGGGGAATCTCATTCAGTTTTGTTTCCTGTATCTTGTTTAAGTTTGCTTTGTATTCTTCGTTAAATTCGGATCTACTGTCTTCGGCTATTATTAACTTAATTCGTCCCAAGCCCAAAATTTTCCCTCTGGTCCGTCCCGTTCGAGTGCATCAACTCAACTAACCTCTCTGCTTCTCGGGGCAGGTGTTTAAATCCTTTTCGTTTAGAACCTTCTATAAGTTTCTATAAGATTCTTGACCATTCCGAAACACATGTTAAATCTCTCGGTCACCCCAAGACATTAGTGAGCCAGATCAAAGGAGACTAACCCCCTTTTTCAGTCGGTTTTTGGGCGAAATTGATTATGAAAGAAAACATCGATTCTTATATTTGTTTATTTCTAGCTAGTAATGGGAATTTAATTATCTCCCTCGGGTTACTGGGGTCACCTGTTTTAACCCTCGGCTAACCTCAGATATCGTTTTTCCTTCAGGATTTAAGATACCTGCTTAATTATATTACAATCCCATCACTCTCCAAGTCTACAACCGGTTTAAATTCAGAGTTTTCTTTCTCCTAGACTGGCATACCAAGATTAAAGAGTCCAGTATGCCCTACTATTTACCCGTAGTTGGACGGGGAATTGTTGGATTCATACTTTTCCCAAGCGTATTAGCGTTTTATGAAATGCAATCAGCCTCGTCCATTGTTTGAACTCGGGTAGCTGCGTCCACTTCGTACAATTATATCCATTACGCACATAAGGGTGAGTATTGCTAGTAATGTATGGGGTAGAATTAATTATGGGGTAGGATTATGAGGTTTGGGTGTTTTAA
>CM042145.1:16221033-16251033 GCA_023376005.1 Doryteuthis pealeii | reverse complement strand
TCAAATCTTTGTTGTGGTCTACGGACTTAAAAGTTTGAGAACCCCTGGTCTAGAAGGTAATGAGGCTAATTTTTTTTCAGGTTAGTAACCGTTATTTAATATCAGCTGATACGATATTGGTCTGGAAGGTAATGAGGCTGATTTTTGTCAGGTTGGTAACCCTCATTTAAAATCAGCTGAATTGATATTGGTCTAGAAGGTAATGAGATTGATTTTTTTTTTCAGGCGGGCAACTCTCATTTAAAACTAGCTGATCAATGTTGACCTTGAACACGTGTGATAACATCCGGTTCATATTTGCTACTGAGTAATATTGGATAATTACAAGTTTGTTTGGTTAAGTGTTACACGAAAGTAAAACACAAGAATGTTTTACCCATTCTTTGTGCTTAAGGACGGAATCCTGGTGGCTGAGCAGTCGATGACATGCAACATTCCACTTTGGTCCTTACTTAGACAAAACGGGCGGTCGGAGAGGCCCCCTCCGATCAATCGGCTGGTGACGTCAAATCCTAGCTGCTATATGATTGTCCCGACCCTATTGCCCTTATAGCAACCCCACGACCCTTTTTATAATATATGTGCTAGAAGGCGGTGGCTGAGGGTCTTTGTGTCCTGGGTATGACGTTAAACTGGATCTAACTCTGGAGTTCTGGGGAGTGTGGAGTACTGTTTTTTTGTGGGGAGCTGCTTCCAAGATTTGTTCAATCATTCATCATTCTTGTGTAGTTCCCATCAAGCTTTTCCTCAGTGCATTTTGTTAGAGTACAAGTTGTGCAGCCATACAGTAGCACTGACACGACTACCGCTTGTAAGAATTCTCGTTTTGTCTCATTACAGAGATCAGATTTCCCTATAATCAAAAATCTGTGTATAGCACTCCAATTCATTAAATTTAATTGTGTGTAATAAATTTAAATTTGTCTAATTAAATTTTCTTAAAATTACGAATGAAAATGTGAGAAATAAATTATAATTTATATATATTTGTATTATTTGTATTATTCGGACTATTGTCCTCATCTTCATTGTTATCTGTTCAACGTTTCGGCCGATGTACCCTCCAGCCTTCTTCAGGTATTTCTTGTCGGACTCGGTAACCTTCTCGAACTCGGGAACCTTCTTGTCGTAATCGGGAACCTTCTTGTTGTAATCAGGAGCCATCACGGAACTTTGAACCTAACCCTTTATTCAGTCCATGGGGGTATCCTGTTCTCATTCCGCTAGCCATAGCTGGGGTACAGGTGTTAAGCCGTGTTAATTATTATTCTATGTTACTGTTACCCCTAACCAGGATTGAACCTGCAGTCCAGAGATAACTGTCACTTAGAACTTTCTTAACCCAACTCCTTTATCCACTAGGCTATGTGTCCAACTGTATGAAGATGAGAACAATAGTCCGAATAATACAAATAATACTAATTATCAAGCCTCATCTCAAAAATTCAGAGAAATAGTATATATATTTGTGTTTGTTCCGAATTAAATTAGCAATAAAATGAAAAATTACCATACAGACATATGTTTAATGTATGATATGTTTTATGTATAATATCAGATGCAGATAAAAATTCATTAGATGCACGAAAATATTTAACATTAGATGCACGTGTTTGTGAAAAACATAGGGATTCATATGCATGCAATATTAAATATTTCAACATTGGATATTAAAATATTTTAACATAACTCTTGTAAAAATGAGGAGATTTTAAAGTAGCCAGGTCTCTATATACAGATGTCAGAAAGTGATATGACACAGGCTTCAATGGCGTTACGTTTATTCTTACTGTGTATAAGTTCGGGCACAAAAGGGTATACACAATTTGATTCATTGAAGCCGGTGCCACATCACTTTCTGACACCATTATACAGAGACTAAGCTTCTTTAAAATGCTTTCATGACGAAATTTCTATACAAAAATGAGGAGATTTTAAAGAAGCCAGGTCTCTATATACAGATGTCAGAAAGTGAGATGACACAGGCTTCAATGGCGTTACGTTTATTCTTACTGTGTATAAGTGCGGACACAAAAGGATATACACAATAAGATTAAATGTAAAATCATTGAAGCCGGTGCCACTTCACGTTCTGACACCCTTATACAGAGACCCGGCTTCTTTAAAATGTTTTTATGACGTAATTTCTAGCGCATGAATGTTCTTTCTGGTATCATTTGTTAAACAAAAATTAACATCAACAGTCGATATTTGTTTTGTCTTGAAGAAGATTGGAGATGCATATCTGATATATAACTATTTTAATATGTTCGACACTGTACATATCAATTGAAACACTGAGTGTCGACAAATTTGGATTTTTTTTTTTCAAATATCAATCCTTACATTTCTTATTTTTCACTTTCACTTATTAC
This sequence comes from Doryteuthis pealeii, assembly GCA_023376005.1. NCBI lineage: Eukaryota > Metazoa > Mollusca > Cephalopoda > Myopsida > Loliginidae > Doryteuthis > Doryteuthis pealeii. Next base: position 16,248,658 of record CM042145.1, on the reverse strand, counting down.
TCTTCCGCATACTGTCGGATTCATTTCCATTTTATCTCCTATATATTGCGTTTTATATACAAGAATGATGTAATGTGATTTGACTGCTTTGATAACGTTATATAATATTTCTTTATCGTCTCTTCTAGCTACAAACTGCGTCTATAAAGGTATGACTTACATTCCCGGGATGGTGTTTGAGATCACACAGAATAAAGAAACGTTTCTTTGCAAATGTCTCGGACAGGGTTACGGCTATTACAGCTGTAGAAACAAAGGTATTATTACAGAATTCAATTGTAGATATGTTTTTTTTTTAAATGTTAGATATTTATCAAGAACACCCATATGAGACACCCAGTGACGATCAAACTCGCTACTTAGTAGTAATGATCTGCTAGACCAGGTTGCCAGAAGTAAAATCAGGTGGGGTGATGATTTACTGTATTCTGCGGCTATAGTAGTTTCGAGTATTCAGTCCTTCTTCATTTGAAGTGACACCTTTCCTTTGTGACAGTTCTTAGCTTCTTCAGTCATTGACAAATCTTAGGGCTCCTAATCCTGCATTTTGGAGGTCCACACGGAGCTTAACATGCAAGTTTGTGCTGTGGTGACCCCATCGTGCCCGGTAGTTGATTGACTTTATTGCTGCAAATTCCAGGTATTTTTGTGCTGGCATCCGTAACACATGACAGAACATGGACCACACTTATTGATATTGGAATGGTGTTGCACATCTTGTACAGAACCTTGTTATAGGTTAGGCTTGTTTGATTATCAGTGTCCATTAATCGTATCCGACCTGAAATAGAGAAAATTGTTTCGGCCTGGTTCGGAGCCAGAATAAAAACACAAGAGAGGAAATGAGTTAAACAAATATATTAACAAAGAACAGTATTACAAACATATACAAATGAAAAGGTTACTCGCGTGGCTGTCTTATCAGCTATCTGCTGAAATATTAACTCTCGCTTAAGTGCAGAACTGCATAGTTGGAAGAGTTCATGCGTTTGTGGTAAATTACCATGGGGAAAATCCTTAAGAAAAAAACAAAACGGATTCCGTAGAAATCGATCCACAACCTCTCATATCCTGATTATTCGTCAAGTCATGGAAGGGGTTCGAGCAAAGAACATTGAGGCAACGCTACTATTTGTAGATTTCTCCAAGGCATTCGACTCTATACACTGAGAGGAAATGGAGCAAATACTACTAGCATACGGCCTCTCCGAAAAAACGCTTACCGCTTTAATGATGCTCTTTAAGGACACTAAAGCAATGGCACGCTCACCCGACGGCGACACAGATTTTTTGACGCTGGAGTCCTGCAAGGAGATACGTTAGCAGCGTATATACTTATAATATGCCTATACTGTGTACTTCGAACATCATTAGATCACATTAAAAAAAAACGCCTCACACTAAAAAAAAAAAAAAAAAAAAGAAAGAAGAAGAAGCAAGAAGCAGGCGATATCCCACAGAGACAATCACGGATGTGGATTACGCATATGATCTGGCACTTCTTGCAAATGCACCTGAACAAGGAATATCAGCCTCTATCTGAATTCCGATAACACCGTTCATGTGTTTTAAAAATGAAGGAAGCATCTCCATACTCGACGGTAAGCCTCTAAACTCGGTGGAACAATTTGCATACCTAGGTAGTAATATATCATCGACAGAAAGCTACGTTAATACACGTATAGGGAAGGTATGGTCTGCCATAGACAGATTGTCAGTCATATGGAAATCCGATCTCACTAACAAGTTAAAGCGACAATTTTTCCAGGGCGTAGTTGTATCAGTGCTACTGCATGGCGGCACCACTTGGACCATAACGAAGCGCCTAGAAAATAAGCTAGATGAGAGCTGCACAGACCATCCGAGTGAAACGAACAAGTTATGCTCGGCACTGCTGGAGAAGCAAGGACGAACTATTAAGTGATGTTCTTCTATGTAAACCAGCACATGGGCACACCAGTGTGGACCGCCCAGCAAAGATATAGAATGTGTTTCATAAAAGTATCGAGATTGAGCTGTATTCACCAAGATAGAAATGAACAATGAATGGAATGTTAATTTTTTTCAGAATACAATGTGTGTCATAAAAGTGCCGAGTTTAAAGCTGTATTTACCAAGATAGAAATGAACACTTAATGGAACGTTAATTTTTTTCAGAATACAAGGTGTGTCATAAAAGTGCCGAGTTTGAAGCTGTATTTACCAAGATAGAAATGAACAATTAATGGAACGTTAATTTTTTCAGAATTCAAGGTGTGTCAAAAATTACAAAAAATTCCGATACTTTTTTTGACACACCTTGTACATTGACCAGCTCTGCGCGGATACTGGATGCTGTGCAGACAACCTGCCAGGAGCAATGTATAATAGGAACGGTTGGCGAGAGATTGTCATGGATATCCGTGCTACTAGCGCAACATGACAATAATGATGATGATGATGATGATGATGATGATCTTTGGCACAGCCCCAGCTGTTGCAAGCAAAGCTCCGGTTAATCTGTGATTACATCAATAATGTCGGTTATTTGTGCAATTTGCTAATCCGCTGAGGTTTTCCAGCGTGAGTTCGTATTTCATCCTCGTCGCCATTATAATGTCGGCTGTTTGTCTGGACTTTTCGCGTCCTCTATACTGTCTCTTCTTTTTTAGAGACATCATAAGAAGGGGAGATAATTACCACACTGCAATACCCAGGACAAATTTGCAACAGAAATGACGGTGTTGTAGAAGAAACGGTGGTTGGCTGGATATTGTTTCTCTTTCGAAATGAATGTGAGAACAATTCACGATGACAAAAATATTTCATTGTTTGAGAAAACTCACCAGAATAGAATACAAACATCACAGGATATCCAGGGAAGTGAGACTCGTGGTGTATTGGTTAGACTCGTAGGAAATGGACTCGTCGACCCGAGTTCAAATCCTGGTCAAAGCCACATTTCACATAGCGCTAATACCATTGGGAAAGGTATGAATCCAACTACTCTCCCTTCAGCTATGGGTAAATGGTAGGGCAGACTAGGCTCTTTAACCTTGATTAGGCAACCAGTCTAGAATGAAAACTCTGAATTCAAACCTGCTAAAGTCCGCTTGAGGTGGTCACGATTAAGAATAAGCTCAGTCCTAATTAGTGATCTATTTCACTAATATATATATTGTTGTTGTTATTGTCGTACCTATCCAACTTTTAAAAGGGTCTTTCCTCTTATAATTATCATCTTGTACCGCGTTTGGACTATTTTTACTTGTTAATAGAATTCTTCTTTTCCTTTAACTACTACTACTACTACTAATAATAATAATAATAATAATAATGATAATAATAATAATAATAATATCATCATCATCATAATCATAATCTTTTTGTAGAGATGAATTGTGAAGCGAATGGTATCAAATACTTGAAAGGAAACATTTTTTACACCCAGAAAAACGGAAAGAAATACAAATGCAAATGTCTTGGAAAAGCCAAACAGGAATGCCAGGAATTATGTAAGTATCATCAACACTTTCCAATATAATATATATATATATATATATATATATATATATATATATATATATATAAAGATAAACCTAATAAGTCAGATAAACCTACTAAAAGTCGGATCTTAGCCCTGAAGAGCACTTAGCGAAACTTTTAGTAGGTTTATCTGACTCATAAGGTTTATCTTTATTATAGGCTCTACTTAGGTATTGAGCATTTTTTACTTATTAGCTTTAGTTTCCTGGCGGTTTTGTATGAATATATATATATATATATATATATATATATATATATATATATATATATATATAAATTCTTTTTTTCTTTTGGCCAAATAGTGTACCAATATATTATTTTTGGTTGGTACGATTATCTTGGTCTTTTTTTTTTTTACAATCAAACTATTGCTGTTTTTTTTTTCTCACCGCGAGGATTTACCAACAAGTTTGGTATATCAAATATATATATATATATATATATATATATATATATATATATATATATATATATATAGGGGGGGTGAATAATATCAAATATTTCCGTGATAGGATTCAACCGTACATAAATAAAGTTTATACATGATAGAATATTATCACGAAAGATAACATAAAATACTTAGGTCCACATGTAAAAAAAATCAGATTAATAGAGGTGTATAATATATAGGCTTAATTATGATCAGGTGGTAAGTGACACAAGAGAAATTTGTTCAAATGCCTACATTTGGAAACTAGTTCACTTTTTTGGGTTCAGCAAATCTACATTCGTATTTTGGAGAATATACTTTTTTTTCTTCGATGCATAGTCTACAGTTGTATTGGCCACCTTTGTATCATTGTGCTTTTTTTTATTTTTTATTTTTTTTATTAATGCCCATTTTATTATAGGGGTTTTACCCGCTGTGTCTTTTATGTACCATACGTATTTGGATAAGGTGGTACTGTTTGAAAATCTTCTATTATTGAAGCTATTACATTATATATACTAGCAAATATATGCACCCTCCGGGTGCAAGTATTTAAGTTTAATATAATAAAATATCATGTTAAATTAGAAAGGCTAATGAAACTGAATAAGAATTCAGATAAAAATATTTGGAATAGAGTGGGTATGATTGAAAAATAGAACAGCTTTGTACCCCGTCTTTCATTGGTAAATTTTCCTAATTTAACTATTTAGTTAAAATAGGAAGTAAGGAATAATATTACAGTTATTTCTTCTTGTTAATGGATTTCTTTTAAGCGAGATTTTTGCTCATATTCAATAAGATAAAACCAAACAATTAGAAATCAATAATACTAAGCATATATTTATTAAAATCAAATTTGAAATATCAATATGCAGATTAGCCTTCCCGTTCACACTGTGTTGATAATACAATTGCTACTTGGAGGCTATAGTTTCGGTTACAGACATATCTCCGACTAGCAAATATATGCACCCTCCGGGTGCAAGCATTTAAGTTTTATTGTAATAAAATGTTATGTTAACTTAGAAAGGCTAATGAAATTAAATAAGATGCCAATAAAAAGATTTGAAACAGAGGGGAAACAACTAAAACTTGCTTTTTCTTCACTCCAGGCTTTCATTGCTAAATTTTCATAATTTAACTATTTAGTTAAATTAGGAAGTAAAGAATAGAATTACTGTTAATATTGTTAATAGATTTCTTTTAAGATTTATTGGAGAGATTTTTGCTCATATTCATTAAGATAAAACCAAACAATTAGAAATCAATAATACTAAGCACATATTTATTAAAATCACATTTTTATATCAATATGCAAATTAGCCTTCCCGTTCACACTGCAAACCGCTATTTTTTGTATATATAAATACAATTGCATGTTATTAGTATGTAGATATGGTCAACAGTATTAATAATGTATTACAATTTTATTAATAATTGAGGTTTAAATAAGAATAAAATCATGGAGAATGTGACATAAATAACTAAGGGAATCGTGACTTGAGTAGTAATATAGTTTCGGTCACAGACAGAAAAACACACAATCTCCATTATAATAACAAAATATATATATATATATATATATATATATATATATATTTATTTATTTATTTATGTTTTTATTTATACAATTTTACTGTGTCCTTTTAGATTTTTGTGCGTCAGGGACGCAGGACGCGTACCTATCAGCATATCTGGTAATCTGTAGTTTATTTAGCTTATGCTTGAATCTGGCACTCTTACTTTATTTTATTTTTTGAACAGCTGACAAATGCAGATTTGGGAATTTAACATATCGGGACGGTTCGGTCGTAAAAATTGAGAAGAATGGAGGACACTACAACTGCGTCTGCCACGCCGGCAAGGAAAATTCGATTCGTTGTCCTGAAATCCGTACGTATAATTTTCATTCAAAAATTTAAACCAATTCATTTAGTAGTTTTTGCTGTGTCAGCAATATGAAAGGGTGAATCAACATCTCACCAGTAACCATGGTAACATAGTTCATTGTCTTCACAGTTATTGTTAATGGGATGGATGTGCTTGGTGCTGGGATATCTGCTCAACATCAACCTGGAACTCACAAAGAAGAAGTTGTAGATCCGCACATTCGGTAATCCATGGCATATGTTAACTGGTGTGCCACAGAGTTTTGACTCTGATTTCAGACTACAAAACAAAACTGCATTTATAATTCTTATGTCAGTTTTATTCTGTATAAACTGCATACGTGTTCCTTTACCTTGATATTTATGATCTATTTTTTCATTTAGATTTTTTTTTAAAAATCAAGTTAATATTAACTGCTCTTAATGCCACCCCGTCCCCTCCAGTAACCATAGTAATATAGTTAATTGTCTTCAAAGTTATTGTTAATGGGATGGATGTAATTGGTTCAGGGATACGTGTTCCTTTATCTTGATATTTATGATCTATTTTGTCATTAAGATTTTTTTTAAATCAAGTTGTTTATTTATCAAATTGAAAACAAGATTAAAGAGAAAGATTTATTTCACAAATAAAACTAATTTATTAAACCAATTTACCAAGCAGTTTTTGCCCTAGCACCTATATGATTTTCCCAACCCTATTGCCCTTATGGCAAGCCCCAACCCCTTTTTATCATATGGGTGCTAGAAGGCAGTGGCTGCGGGTCTACATGTCCTGGGAATGACGTTAAACTCTATCTGATGGTGAGGTTCCAGTTTTGGGGGTTTTGGGAATGTGGAGCACCCCATTCATCACCATTGCTCCTGGTCCACTCTGACCCGGAGTGGTAGTACCTGTTAGGGTCCCATCTATGGGTTAAATAGAAAAATGTATTTATAAAAAAATTGTATTATCCATTAAGAATTGATTTATTTCAAAACTTTATCGGCATTAAATGACCCACTGAGGTTGATATGCCGTAAAACAAAACAAACCAACCAAACTAGCAGTTTTTGCTGTGTCAACAATATGGAAGAGTGGATCAACATCTCACCAGTAGTAACCATAGTGTAACAAGAGCACGGGGCGAGTGGCGGAGGTGTGGACCGTGGAATTGAGAATTCCCTGCCCCCAAGGACTAAGCGTCCGTGTGTGTGTCTGGCCTGCGCGAGAGGGGTATAGCGAGTGACTCGAGATTGAACTCGCAACCTCCTGATCATGAGTGGTGGAATTGCTGTCACCCCTGTTAGCTGAAGTGGTTCGGCCACTGAGAGAAATAAATGTCGAGGCGAATTCTCTTGAGTAGAACGTCTTTTTTCAGTGGAGAGAACGGTGTGTTGTGTTTCGATCTTAAAGTGAGGTGAACTTTTGACGAATTGTGTAAGAACTACTGGGATTGTTGGGCAGAATATTTTTCATTTGAAGAAACTGATTATTGCGGTCGTCACTTGAAACTAACAATTAGACATTGTAACATAGTTCATTGTCTTCACAGTTATTGTTAATGTGATGGATGTGCTGTGAAGACACTGGGTATTTAGAGGACTTACCAAGGGCCGATAAGGACAGATGATGAACTCCGCTCCTGGAGGCCCTTCCTAACCAGACAGCACTTGGTCTATCGTTTAAAGAGGTAAAGGGCTGGGTTTATTGCCCATCGCCTGGGGTGCCCCCCAAAGGGAAATACTGAGCTATTTTTGGCACCGCCTTTCTGGTAGGCTTGCTTCCTGTGAGGTATCCACATTAAACCGACATTGTGTCACATTTCGGCTCCGTGGGTGATGGATAAATACGCATACAATCAGCTGATAGTTCGTTCTAGAACAGCAGTCCCCAGCTCGCGACCCACGGGTCACATGCTACTCTCGAAGCCCCTACGTGCAACCCTTCACCCATCTTCCAGAATTTCCTCTCCGCCTTTTGATGTTGACTGTGAAGAAGTACTGCAGATGGAATTCAATGATCTTCAGTGTTTTTAAAGATTTAAAGTCTAAGTTTCTTGCTTGCCACATCCTCGATTGAACCAAGTGCTTCAATCTGAACAATTTGCCAACCTTATCACCCACACCCAAGAGTATGCTTCATTTACAATTATCAATTCATCACTTATCTGATGTTTTCTTTCTATCAACCAATTCATTTAACCCTGATGTTACATCTTTGCGATTGCAAGTACGAGGGCGAGTATAAACGTAATGCTATTTTGTTTAGGACAGGTATAATTACCAACACAGGAACATGTAACATACATCAAAATGAAGCTGGTCCTCGATGTATCACATCCCTACTTCTCCACATAGTCACCGTTTCTCTCAATAGCAATGTTCCACCTTCGAATGAGAGCATGTATCCCTGCCCCGTAAAATTCTGTTGACTGTTCTTTGAGCCACTTCTTCACTACAGATTTCTCAAACCCACTTTCATGGTGCCAAAGAGAGGCAAACATTATTCCAATGAGGAGGAAGTGAAAAAGATTAGGAACCCCTGTCTTCTAGGACATCAGACTATCATGCGATTGACATTTTGGACCATATGACCTTAAGGCACCCTTTTTTTTATCTTGATTAAGAAAGGACATGTTTTTCATTTACACCGTCAATATCCGGTTGTTTTAACAGACGATTTTTAGATTTCTTTTAAATTATAAAACTAACCCTAACCCCTAACCCTAACCCCTAACAACAAAAAAAAACGGATTAGCAGCACTATTATATGTTTCAAGGTTATAAAAATTTCAATGTCTTTTTATTGGACCCATAAGAGATTTTTAAATTAACTTTCAGAGTCCCTGTGTGTTGACTTCGACTATGGAACGCTGTCGAAAAAGATGGTTAGTTTGAAGATCGAAGGCCTTTTTTTCAATTGTACGTGTCTCGAGAGCAGAAAAGATTCCTTCACATGTCGACCAATTTGTAAGTTTACCTTTCATTATCAAAATTAAGATTCTTCCACGTGATAAAAAAAAAACGGGACAAAACGAAAGTAACTGAAGTTGAAAATTGAAGAAAAATTGCCTTTACGATATAAATCAATTTTAATCAATTTTGAAATCATCAAAATTCGTGTATAGGTCGACCCTTGACATGGTTCTAAAATCATTGATTTATGGAATTCATTTTTGAGGCCTAGAATTTGCTTCTAGTCCTTCTTGTTATTGCCATATGAGCAATTTGAAGAATACGGTCGCGACAATCATATAGGTGCTAGGGTATGACATGACCAGCCTATTGATCAGACTGTCCATTATAGCCCAAATATGGGACGAAGTGGATTGTTGCATGTCACTGATCACAGATCGTTGAGCAGCCTCAACACTGTCCTCAGGCATCAGTAGTCGCCACCCACAGTCAAAAGGCAGCTCCATTTGGGTGTGTGTGGTCTTACCCCTCTGCAGAGGTGCAGTCGGCGTATTCTACAGCCCCAGCCGAATATCCCCTGAAATTAACATGCAACATATTGTACTGGGTTACATGGTATTAGTAGTAACTAATATTGTTATATAGCCGTATATACCCTTCTGCCAACTCGGGTATATAATAGAGACAGACAGGACAGACAGAGATATATTAGATTAGTTTCATTTCTGCTTGTTGAAGAAGATTCCTGCTAACAGGTTACTTGTTTTATTTCTGCTTTGGTCGCCATTTTCTTTGGGCTTAGGCTGAGTTGGTCATTGTCTTAACATTCATTTAATTGATTAAAACAAGACTTGGTTTTACTGAATAACTCTAAAACTATATCACGTGTCTGTCATGACGCCCAAATGCGTGCCTCTAAGGGGTCAAAAGGTTATTAACAGTCTCCGGTAATTTTCCATGGGGACGCCTTGATTCTAAATCAACAGACCTCAATTTAAATATTCCTAGCTACAGGTATGTTCACAATTCATGACTTCTCATTGTAACAATGTCATTGATTGCTCAACCACCAGGATTCCATCTTTAAGCATCATTGGTCGCCGAATTGTAACAATATGTCGATAATATATTTGTGACGATAGACATTCACCCGATTCGAAGCGTCAGCGTTTCCTAACATGTCTAACTTCTGTTTGTGAGATGTCCCGGATGCATCCTCAGTGTTAAGCTTCTGTGTGTGCGGTTGGTTTAAGTCGTGGCGTGAAGAGCCAAGTTGTTGGAAGTTGCGAATTCAGGCACCCGGATGGAGTATGACCACCTACTTTATTAACGCGATACTGTTTTCATACATCAGTTCTTTGAATTAAATTATCGATTTATCTTTACAATATTCCAACCATTTCATACATATGGTGTAAGGTGTAATTTTACAGAAAATCCAATTTATCTAAAAGGGGGATGCCGACGGGACCACGCATTTTAGCACCGACCATTGCATGAGTTTCGTTTTCTGCGTGGCTTCCCACATTAAAAAAGACTTTATGTTAATCCGGCCTGGTAGGAGGCCAGGAAAATAAAGACCAAGGTTTGCATCAAAGACATAGGATTATTCACAGTTTTCAGAGGAATCTTGAAATGTGCAGATGTGTCTAAGATCGATAACACTTTACATATCAGATCAGCACGAACTGTAAGTAGAAAATATCAAATAACTTTTGCACTGGTTAATTACAGAAGGAAAAATCATTTAAAACCTCTAAACACTTACACAAACAACTGCTTTTTATTTTGACTTATGTATATTTGAAATAGATAAATAATATAATTGTTTGTTAAATATCATTGTTCGTCTTTCTCTTTCATCGCCTCTCTGGGATATCTAATAATTATAGTGACCCCCAATTTGTCATTAATCGTTTATTAGGATCTACCAAAATGTTGACTCGTTTTCATTTTTAAAAACGAATTAAATTTAATTAAATCGATTATTTTAGGTCAAATTTTTTGTGAAATTTTTATCGAGGTCGAAAAGTAGTAACCTAATGAGTATCAGTAAAAAAAAAAAAAAAAAAAAAAAAAAAAAGAAAAATAATATTACACATCTAATTTATTTTAAATACATTTTAAACTATTTTTTCAGTCAATTTTGTTCAAATATATCGTAAACATGGCTGTAAACACAGCCTACCCCCAATTAAAAAAAATTACCAAAAATCACGGAATTATCTGATTTTAATAAAATTTTCAGTGTTGATTTATCAATGAATTAATTTTATAATGCATTAGTTATTTTATTTTGAATTTTACGGCAACTTTGGCAGTGCCTATCGTTTATTGTCCCGTCACTATGCTCTCTATCCCAACTCTGTTATTCTAAGTAGCCGTTAAAGTAAGAAGTGTGTGGAATATTTAATAATTACAGTGACCCCAATTTGTTATTAATCGTTTATATACCTATAATCATAATTGAAAAATTGTTAAAAGATTATTTTTATTTTCTCTCATTCAATTAGCCTATTCTTATTTATTTAAAAATTTAATATTGAATTTTAAACGTCTGGAAGGTGGCATGTTGAACTCAATGTTATTACCATAAACTAATCTAAAAATGTATGTATATATTTACCAACTCCTCCGCACGAGCAGGATACGACACAAGGTCAATTTCTTAAGCGAAGTTCAACAGGTTTGAATTCAGAGTTTTCCTACTCCTAGACTGGTTACCTAGCTATGGTTAAAGAACCCAGTCTGTCCTGCTATTTACCCATAGCTGGAGGGAGACTAGGATTCATACCTTTCACAGGGGTATTAGCGCTAAGTGAAATGCAATTACCACGTCCAGGATTTGAACTCGGGTCGACGAGTCCATTTTCCATGACTTTAACCACACGCTTCCTAAAAATGTATGTAATCTGGGGACAGCAAAAACTGTTTCAGTCCGCGTGTCCTTGTGTTGTTATTGTTATTTTTATTGTTATTTTTTTTTTTTTTGCTCCGAGGAAAAACACGAAAAACAAAACAAAAAATTAGTTATCTCCCTCATATTTTTTTAACATCTCTACATAAATGTATGCAATCGGCCATTTTTTAATATAATATAATTATAATATAATTATAAAAATAATCTTTTAACAATTTTTTCAATTATGATTATAGGTATATAACCTATAATCATAATTGAAAAAATTGTTAAAGATTATTTTTATTTTCTTCATTCAATTAGCCTATTCTTATTTACTTAAAAATTTGATATTGAATTTTAAACGTCTGGAAGGTGGCATGTTGAACTCAATGTTATTACCATAAACCAATCTAAAAATGTATGTAATCTGGGGACGCACAAACTGTTTCAGTCCGCGTGTTGTTATTGTTATTTTTCTCAGTTTTTTTTTGTTTGTTTTTTTTTTGTTTTTTTTTTTTTTTTTGCTTCGAGGAAAAACACGAAAAACAAAACAAAAAATTAGTTATCTCCCTTATATTTTTTTAACATCTCTGCATAAATGTATGCAATCAGCCATTTTTTTCTCTTTTTTTTCAATACCACTAAAAATGATTTATTTTTCTAACCAGATGAAGGCTGTGTCTACAACGGTAGCATCTATACTGCAGGCCAAACATTTCCTTTAAAAAGAAACGTCAAAGATTATGTGTGTACTTGCCAGGCGGATGGTGGGGGATATTATACGTGCACTGAAAAGGGTAAGTAAAACTGAATTTCCTTTTCTTTTTTTTTTCTTTGTGTGTCTTTTGAAATTCCCTGAGTCTTAGACACCAGATGTCGCCACATATTTTTGACTATTAATCACTTTAGTTTAGGTATGCCCAAATTGTGTTACGACAGTCCCCCCCCTCTCCTTTCTTTAATTTTTTGGTTGGGTTTTACGGCATGTAAACCCTTGGATCATTTTATGCCAAAGAAGTTTCTTTCTTGATGGGCATTTAAATTCTCTTTTAAACTCAATTTTTTAAATTCATTTTTTCTTCTGTTTAACCCATAGATAGGACCCTAACAGGTACTACCACTCCGGGTAAGAGTAGACTGGGAGTAATGATGATGAATGTGTGCTCCACACTCGCCAAGAGCTCCAAAATTGAAACTTCACCATTAGATGCAATTTAACATCATACCCAAGGCACTAAGAGCCTCAGCCACTGCCTTCTAGCACTAATGTATTTAAAGGGGTTAGGGTTTTGCCCTAAGAGCAATACGGTCGGGACAATCATATATATATATTTACCAGCCCCTCCGCACGAGCAGGATGCGACACAAGGTCAATTTATTAAGCGGAGTTCAACAGGTTTGAATTCAGAGTTTTCCTTCTCCTAGACCGGTTGCCTAACTAAGGTTAAAGAGCCCAGTCTGCCCTGCTATTTATCCATAGCTGGATGGAGAGTAGGATTCATACCTTTCCCAAGGGTATTAGCGCTAAGTGAAATGCAATTACCACGTCCAGGATTTGAACTCGGGGCGACGAGTCCATTTCCCATGCCTTTAACCATTACACCACGCGCTTCCTATCATCATATAGGTACTCGGATTTAACGTGACCAGGCGATTAATCGCCCGTTTAGCCCAAGTAACGACCAAAGGGGAGTGTTGCATACCATGGACTGCTCAGCCATTTAAGCATCATGGGTCGCCACCCACGGCTAACAAGTGGTCCCATTGCGGGATTTTTTTTTCCTTCTGCAGAGGTGCAGTCGGTGTATTCTACTGCGCTAGCCGACACGGTGACTTTAAAATTTTTTTATAAAAAATTGTAAATTGTCACTTGTTTTAATTTTTCCCTTAAGAATTAACCCTTGAAATAAAATGACTCAAAAAGGGAAAAAAACTATTTAACCAGGAATAACCACATCCACCTTTTAAACGTTAAAACATTAAACCCCATTGCCACTACAAATGTATGATAAATAGACATTCAGTTTTGATATGCCTCAGTGAATGGAAACGTCATACCAAACCCCGCGAGACTGTTGTTCTGTGTTTCCACCACCCCACCCTCACCCCCATGTTGTGAATATCATTCTTGAATAGAGGGATACAAAAAAGGGAAAACTGTTTAATGATGTTTCTCTGAATTTTTGAGACGAGACTTGATAATTTTATTATTCGGACTATTGTCCTCATCTTTATTGTTATCTGTACAACGTTTCGGTCGATGTGCCTTCCTCTTCGAACTCGAGAAGGTTCCCGAGTCCGACAAAAATGCCTGAAGAAGGCCGGAGGGCACATCGACCGAAACGCTGTACAGATAACAATAAAGATGAGGACAATAGTCCGAATAATACAAATAATACAAATGTTTAATGCTGTTATTGAAATTAAGAGAAATGCTCAAATATTGAACATAATTCTGGAATTCAACATAAAAATGATTAATTTTTAACGGCATGTCAACTTGTCTAAGGTTATCTTATGCTTAGAGGTTTCAAGTATTCCTGTCTAATACAAATAATTTGCACACAGTTGTATGGTTTAGTCTAATACAAATAATTTGCACACAGTTGTAGGGTTTCAAGTTCTAATACAAATAATTTGCACACAGTTGTAGGGTTTCAAGTATTCCTATCTAATACAAATAATAGGCACACAGTTGTAGGGTTTCAAGTATTCCTATCTAATACAAATAATTTATCTAATACAAATAATTTGCACACAGTTGTATTTTTTAATAATAGTCTTTTGTTTGGATAGAGTTCTATGGTTTTAAGATGTTTTTCACGTTAAGAGATTTTTTTTTGCACAGTCCTAATACGAATATTTTTAAACCAGATCGATTTGACCCATAGATGGGACCCTAACAGGTACTACCACCCCGGGTTATAGTGGAACTGAGAGTAATGGCCATGAAGGGTACTCTCTAGATTTCCACAACTCGAGCCTCACCATTGGATGCAGTTTGGTGTCATATACAGGACACCCCTTTGGAGGATCTTACTCCTCTTAAGCGCATTCTGAGCCTCGCCAACAGGGGCGAACGAAATACATGGAAGTCCAATATAAATGAATATGTTGTCAGAAATATAGGGAAATAAACAGAAGTTTTCCTCTCTGTTTATTTCCCTATATTTCTGTAAAAATATGTATAAAAAAAAAAAAAAACAAAAAAAAAACCCTGCTGACGTAAAAGAAATTAAAGTTTTTCTTTATTCGGTGAAAAGAATTTTACACCAAATGTGTTGATTCCAATTTTGTAACTGCCAACGTAAAGTAAAATTAAAGTTGGCGGAGCGGCCTACTGTCTGTATCAGCCGGACAGCGAGGGAGTCTATCCCCTTTTCGGTAGCACTAGACCAGGGAGATTGTTTTATGCTGAGGTGGAGTGCCACACCTACTGTCAGCTCCTCACTTTACCGCACAGATCAGATTATCCAGTCTGTGTTATTCATGCGCTAAATTGGCGGGGACCGGTATCGAACCAGGAATCTCGCGATTCCTAGGTGGGTGCTCTACCGACTGAAATTAATGTAAATATATGCACAAATATAGAAAAGGCTGATGAATTTATTAGTGAAATAGATTACTAATTAGAACCGAGCCTATTCTAATAGTGATCACCTCCGCGGAGTTTAGCAGGTTTGAATTCAGAGTTTTCCTTCTCCTAGACTGGTTGCCTAACCAGGGTTAAAGAACCCAGTCTGTCATACTATTTACCGATAGCTGGAGGGAGAGTAGTCGGATTCATACCTTTCCCAAGAGTATTAGCGCTATGTGAACTGTAACTTCGTCCAGGATTTGAACTCGTGTCGACGAGTCCATTTCCCACGCCTCTAACCATTACACCACCGCGCTTCCAACAACAATAATTTACGACAGTCAATAGGAATACATTTCGTATGTGCTGTTTAGATTTTTTCTCCGTTTTATTTATTCATTCATTCATTTATTTATTTAAGATGATTTCTTTGACACTTTTAGACGACTGGCTGCTGGCTACTGAAATTTTGACGATCACTTAAATAGCGTAGTTTTGAACGTAGCTGTAAGAAAATAGGGTCTTATTAAAGAAAAAGAAAAGAAAAATGTTTTTAAAAATGTAACTTCTCGAATTTGTGTTTCTTACATTTTAAGGCGGTTAATAAGGCAGTTACCGCTGCTTCTGGTGGATCAGTCTAAATACTGATCGATACTTGTCAAGGCTCACAACGGAGGTAACAGCTCCTTGCTGTTAAAAAAGAATTAGTGAAATAGATCACTAATTAGGACTGAGCCTATTCTAGTAGTGAGCGACCCAAGCGGATTTAACTGGTTTGAATTCAGTTTTCCTTCTCCTAAACTGGTTGCCTAACCAAAGTTAAAGAGCTCAGTCTGCCCTACTATTTACCCATAGCTGGGGGAAGGGTAGTTGGATTCATACCTTTCCCAACGGTATTAGCGCCATGTGAACTGCAGCTTCGTCCAGGATTTGAACTCTGGTTAACGAGTCTATTTCCTACGACTCTCATTACACCACGCGCCTCCAACAGCTGTCTTTTACTTAGTAAATAAGGTGGTTATTCATTCCTCTTTCAGGAACACCGACAGTAGTAGGATTGGAGTATTTACTACTCACATAAATCCCCAAATGGGTTAGAAGGGGCTCTTTAGCCTTGGTCAGTAACTCATCTAAGTCAAGGAAAAGTCTGACACAAAACCTCCGCTGCTTAGTGGCTTTACCTCATCCCAAGAAAAGGCTAGGGGAGCAAACCACAAAAACAAATCAGGAGCCGAAGTCTCTAAGGTGGTGTTATGCTGAAATCAAGTGCTACCCATCAACTCCTGTGACACTATCGCTGCCAAACTGCATTGGTTCCTTATCTTTCCTTTGCGGCAGTGTGGAGAGAGGAGAATTTGCTGCTTGGGCAACAACTGCTCCTCCATATGAATCCGCCCAGGCTACCTAGTGAAAAAAAAATTGGACACTACTCCATCGTCTCTCGCAGACGGAGGAATGCCAACACAAGGTGGTTATATCAAAATGCTTTGCTGAAGCGCTTTCACGTTCCCTGTATCATCCTGGCCAAATATTTTTGTCCAGTTTCGTCGACAGGGCTTAGAATATGCTGACTGTAACCTCTGCAGAGGGGTACCCCCCACACTCTGTAGCGGGAATAACACTGCTGTACCAGTGTACCACCACCATTGTAATTGATCACTTTCTTTGGTATCATTGTAGTCTACGCATCGAAATCTGTGGGGTGGCAAGGAGTTTAAAGTTTATGGTTTAAAAGGCCGCTGGTTATTCCTGGTCCGTGTTCCTAGGGTTTGCTTTTAACCCCATTATATCTGGTGGTTGCGCTGAAATAGGAATTCAAGGAAAGAAAAAGGAAGAGACAAAGATAAAAGGTGATTTTATGATTTAGGCTTTATTCGGGTCATAGCCACCACGTGGCAAGGAAATATCTCCCTGGTAGTAGTGACTAAACACTGTTAAGGCCTAAATCATAATGGCTGAGAGATTCTCTTGGGGGTCAGAAGTGGGTCCTTTTCCCGCGCATGCTCGGTTCTTCCGGTGTGAAGGCTTATGGGAATTTGTTTTTTATTAATTTTTTTATTTTAGTTTTATCTTAATCCCCACAAATCTACTAGAAAAGAATAAAATCGACACTTGAAATTGGCATGAAAATTACTTTACGATGATGGTGGCTCTACCAGTGTAAGAGAACCTGCTTGTGACTTGCCTGCCCGGATCGAACTCGCGTCCTTTTGGAATGCGAAAAACACGGTTGAATGTTGTAATTCTTCTTCATATTTCAGCCTGAATAATTGAACTCTATCAATGAGGCAAAAATATAAGGGGATAGTTTTAAAACATGTGAGGTGTTCTGTATACATACATACATACATAGCAATAAAATAATCTTTACAAATCACAGCCGTCCCTCACAATCCTATAACACCCCACCACCAGAATCTCTCATGAGCCCTCAAATGACTCATCAAACCCGCTGCAGATCCACAAAGTTTGATGCAAATATGACATAGGAAGGACGTCCTTCTCGTTGTATCATAAAATTTTATGCTTATGCAACACCATATGTCTCTTAAGACCAGAGGCTGACTTACAGACTTTGTTACAGATTGCACAAGACACATTGTTTGTTCCTGGGGGTTGCATGAATTGTTCCTGATGAGATTTTCTATGATTGACATATCCATCCTTAGAAAGCAGAATTCGACCACATGCCTGATATTTCCAACCCTCCAATATGACAGGTGTATCCCTTTCGAAGTTGACGAAAGGGATACACCTGTCATATTGGAGAGAACATACATACATACATACATTGACTCCGAACCTATTTATGGAAGCAAATCAGTGGTCCGGGTTGGAACAGAGGTCTGTAATAAATCTTTTGGTGGTTGAGAAGCGCAAACCATGTGAAATTTACAGAAGAATGTGTGATGTGTACAGAGAACCATGTTTTTTTGTTAAAAGTATTTACAAATGGGTAAAATTGTTTTGTTTTTTTAATGGTCAAAATAGTATTCAAAATAGACAGACCTGACCAGCCCACAACTGTGAGTTCACCTGAAAGGGTACATTCAGTTTATGTGCTCATTTTGGCTAACAGAAGTGTTACGATGAAAGATCATTCTTGAACAACTGGGAATTTCAATATGTACAGCTCACAAGATCAAATACTGGACATCACCTGGAGGGACAGGATCACCTGGACACAGCAGTTCTAGAGAGAGCTCAACTTCCCAGCTTGTGTTCTCTACTGAGACAGTGTCGTCTCCGATGGCTGTGACATGTCTGCCGGATGGATAATGGACGAATCCCGAAGGACATCCTCTATGCAGTGCTTTCGTCTGGTAAGAGACAGATTGGTCACCTCCAGCTGCGTTTCAAGGATGTCTGCAAGAATGATCTCAGGTGCTTTGGCATTGCCCCTTCCAGCTGGGAAAATTTGGCTCAGGATCACCCTCGGTGGCGGCAGGCTCTCCTTAGAGGACTGTTCATGTCTGAAGTCATCCTGGCGAAACACCAGGATTTGAATATAAATGAATATTTATACATGTTATACAATGAAATGAAGAATTAACTTGTGTTGACAGTATCAAGAGATGGGCCATGTCTGCCGGGTGGATGATAGACGAATCTCGAAGGACATCCTCTATGCAGGGCTTTCGCCTGGTAAAAGACAGATTGGTCACCTCCAGCTGCGTTTTAAGGATGTCTGCAAGAATGATCACAGGTGCTTTGGCATTACCCCTCTCCAGCTGGGAAAATTTGTCTCAAGACCGCTCTAGGTGGCGGCAGGCTCTCCGTAGCTGACTGTTCATGTCTGAAGTCACCCTGGTGCAACACCATGAAGCCAAGAAGAAAGTGACGGCAACAAAGCACCGGCACATCAACATCTTCAGGGACAGCCTTCACATGCGACATCTGTGGTCGAGGCTGTTTTTTTTTTTTTTCGAACATTGGACTCCACAGTCACAGGAGGCGCTGTAACTTCAGGGGCACAAGAACTATAAAGTCTTCCGAGACTGCAATGCCAATACAGCTCACAAAAGTGTACTTGGTGACCTTGTTTTTTCTAAAGTCAGTTGTTGTCGGATCTCCCCATTAATCTCGAATCATTTGAATGAGGAAAAACAAAACAATAGGTACCACCAATTTGCCCTGTAACACCCCCCCCCCTATATTTAACACAAACTTGTATAAAGGTTAATATTATCTTGAAAATTTGTTGTCCATTCAAAAGAAGAAACATTAAAAAAACTCTTGATGATTTAAAAAAAATTCTGCTCACGAAAATAATGAAAATTATGAACGAAAACAATGTTTACATTTTCGCACCGTTAAATCAATTGAAATTTAACGTAGCCAAAAACAAGTTATAACTATAGTCTTTTTTAAAAAATTCTATGAAAAATCAATTAATGGTTCGATTTTCACGAAAATTTCCATAATTGCTTACCTTTTGATGAAAATATGTTTGAAATAGGTTTTCCTAAATATATATTAGGAGAAATATTTTTACCAGGTCTACCCCCCCCCCCATTTTATCCTATGATATATGAAAAGTGAACCGATAAAAAACGATTTTTACTTTTTTCTATAGAGATAAAAGTCTGAATAATTATATCCGAAGATTTTTATAAGTTTTTATACGGGAGATTTTAGTAAAAGAAGCATGAATACAGAATCCTGCTAAAAAATATCAATAAAGAAACTGACCCCGTTGTCAAAAAAACGGACGGTTTTATTTATTTTTCAAAATAACGGTGAGTAATTTTTCCCAATCGGAAAATTTTATCTTAGAATTAACTGTTTTTATTTGTAACAACTCTTTATGTTCATTTTTTTTTTGCGAGATTTTTTTTTTTAAGTTAAAAAATATTTACGTTTCTTCCTTCAATATGGCCTAAACTGATCACGTGAAGTATTTTGGTGGCACCTACCATATAAAATACATGAATTCACCTTGCTCTGAGGCAAAGAAAACTTTAATATGAAAACTGTGCAAACATTTGTGTTATAAATACTGAAAACTAATTCAACTGTTTTTTTTTTGTTTTTTTTTGTTTTTTTTCATCTTTCAGCGAAAGGTTGTGTATTTGAAAATACTTCCTATAAAGCCGGTCAAGTTTTCGCCATGAGACAAGATAGTTTAAACCTTTCTTGCATCTGTATGGATAATGAACAGGGCATCTATAAATGTCAACGAATGTGTACGTAATAACTTTATTTTCCATACATCTAAATTGTGATTGGGGGGGGGGTATCATTAAACATATAGATCTGAATCGAACATTTCATAGAAAAAGATCTGCTTTAATAATCATAAAATAATTATAATCTCTCTCTCTCTCTCTCTCTCTCTCTCTCTCTCTCTCTCTCTCTCTCTCTCTCTCTCTCTATATATATATATATATATATATATATATATATATATTCAGTAAATGAAGGAAAAACTTTAAATTTACTTCATTGCTAATATCCATGATTTTGCTCATGCCTGAAGATGCCGCTGTAATGCGGTTGAAATAAATTATTGCAATGAAGCAAATTTAAAGTGTTTTCCTTCATTGATTGAATATAGTGCTACTCTCTTCTGCATAACATACAATGTACGCAATTCTCTAACGACTAGCTATAGCACAACCCCAGTCAGGATGATATGACGTTAAAATCAAATTGACATTGTGTCACATCCTGCTCATGGTGGAGGGGTTGGGTAAATATAAACTCAGTTTTCCCTCTCTTAGACAGGTTGCCATTCCAAGGTTAAAGAGTTCAGTCTGTCCTACTATTTAATCATAGCTAGAGGGAAAATAGTTGGATTCATACCTTCTCAAGAGTATTAGCACAAACAATCTCGTCCAGGATTTGAACTCGGGTCACCGTGTCCATTTCATACGACGATAACCATTACACATCAAACACTGAGTAATTGCATATAAATAACAATCAACGACAGATGTTTGTTAACCCTGATTTTCATCAAAGTCAACAAAAAAAATGCCTTTTCTTTGCAAAAACTCCGAACCCGAATGTGTGTACAATTTTGAGAAGAAAAGTTTTGTCGCAATTTTCTTGCAATGGATTTCTGGCCAGAGTTTGAAAAAAAGAAAAATCGATATAAAGGCAACTTGTCATAGCTGACATAAACTTGACAGGCGGTGCGTGTGTGGTGGGGGGAGGGGGGGTATGGTGTACATATTTAATATCTTTCTATTTTGGACAGTAAGAGTGTTTTGACCATTCAGAAAAAAGGTTGCTTTACATTGTCTTTGGTTTCAGATTCACAGCAAATTTTAAATTCAAATGCGCATTCTCGTTTCAATTATCGCCCCGAACACGTGTCGCCAACAGAGGGACATGCATATTGTTATAAATCTCAGCTGACCTTTTGGCGTTTTTTTCTTCTTCTTTTTTTTTTTTTTTTTTTTCAACAAAGGACGTGCGCATGCGCGTATATCTACGCGCCTAAGATGGATAAAGCTTATTTCTTTCTTTATTTTTTATTTTTTATTTTTTTCTTAAACGCCGATCTACTTGAATGAGATCTTATTAGAAAATGTTTATTTTCTGCAGTTTTGCAAAGATTTTAAATAAATGAGGATATTTGCCTTTGCTTAGTACAGGGTTACCCCCACCCCACCCCCACCCAAAAAACAGAATCCAAATTCTGTTTTTTGGGGGGTCACCCTGTATATATACTATTACTGATGCAGACTACCAGCACACACACACACACACACACATATACAAACAGATCTCAAATTCTGTTTTCTTTGGGTCACTCAGTATTTAAACAAACTTTATCTTTGGGGTGGACAAGGGAGTTTTGATCATTTTTAAAGAGGCACTCGTAGCGTAACGGTCGAAGAAAGTGGACTCGGCTAGCCGATTTCAAATCCTGAATGAGCCTGTTTCCATTTCATCTAGTGCTGGTGAAAGGTACGAATCCAACTACTTCTCCCCCAGCTATGGGTACATAGTATGCATTTACCCAACTCCTATGTATGGGGAGGATGGAATACAAGGTCAATTTTTAATCGGAGTTTAATAAGCTTTCCTTCTCCTGTACCAGTTGTCATACCCAAAGTCAAAGAGCCCAGTCTACCTTAACTATAACTATAGGCATGACATAACCCCAGACGGGTTGATATGCCGTTAAAATCAATAAACCACCAACCAACTTAACTATAACTGGAGGGCGAATAGTTGATTCCATACATTTCCCAAGGGTATTAACGCAAACAGCCTTGTCCGGGATTTGAACTCGGGTTACCATGTGCATTATTTACGACGATAACTGTAACACAACGAGCACCTCTATGGGCAAATATTAGGGCAGTCTAAGCTCTTTAACCTTGGTGTGGCAACCAGTCTAGGAGAAGGAAAACTGAATTCAAACTAGTTCTCTGCCAAGAAAATGCTCCTCCTCCACGACAAAAAACTTATGATCTATTCGGGTCCCATTTATTGGTCTTGTAAATCCGTTTGAAAATTATCAGAATCAGATAATAATACTTGTGTTGGGTTCAGTAAATTGACAATTCCTGTGTATAGAGTAAGTGAGGGAGAGGCTTTCTGTGACTGGATATACCAATCACGTGATGAGCCCAGAGGTTTTGGCGCAAAATACCAAAATCCAGGCAGAGAGGCCCGGACCAGATCCGATGAGGCAGTGACTTTAAATTCTCTCCCCAAGAACCACCCTAAGATACCAGGTATCTTCCCCAGCACGCCGGTAAGTCCCTCAAAGTCAACTTTATACACAGGAAGGACTTTATATTGTTACTCATTGTTTTATTTGTTCATTAATAAATTGTTAGAATTAAACTAAGTTTTAATTCATTTATTTGTTGCTTTTAGCCTTAGAATTAAATGCTATACTAACAAAATACTTTAAACCATATAACTGTAAAGACATGATTATGATTAAATAGGAACAATTACTTGAAATCATATAATTGTGTTCAAATTATTCAATTATAAGATAGGAATACTTGAAACTACCTAACCGCGTGGAAACAGATAATTGTTATTGAATAAGAATGGTTACTGGAAACCATGTTTAAATTATTAGTATGTAAATGTGTAATTGCTTGGGAAAAAAAGTAGACGGTATTAAACAAACCCAACAAGGGTTGACGTGCCTTAAAACCAACAACCTTCTTCCTTGCGCGTGGGTGTGTATGTAATTGCCGTTGGTCTTAGTAGAAAGAAAACGCTTGACGCCTCATACTGATGTCATCAAGTTTATTTGATGAACACTGTGAAAACTGTACAAAGGAAGAAATGGATAACATTTAATAAAAGATAACAAATACATTTCGATAGAAATGGAAAAAAGAAAGAAATAGACAGGCAGTGTCGTA
The DNA here is from genome assembly GCA_023376005.1 of Doryteuthis pealeii. Taxonomy (NCBI): domain Eukaryota; kingdom Metazoa; phylum Mollusca; class Cephalopoda; order Myopsida; family Loliginidae; genus Doryteuthis; species Doryteuthis pealeii. The sequence continues at coordinate 16,225,089 of CM042145.1, read as the reverse complement.
TACACATTCTTACCGTGTTGCCTCTTTGACCAGCAGTAGTGAAACTAAAAGTAGGGGCGGTATAAGTGATTCCCTTACCCATTTCCGCTTTGATAGAGCGCAGTGAATTTAAGAGTCAGCAGCAACTGACAAAATGGGATTTATGAAAAAGGACTAAATTATTCTAAAAGTAGATATTATGGTAGTAGTTAAATTGGTAAAAAATGACTATATAAAAGTGAAGTAACAGGTCAATTTAATGACCGTTACAGTGAATGTGGGTATGTTTTCTTCAAGTTCAGTAGTTGATATATATATATATATATATATATATATATATATATATATATATATATTTGTGAATAAAAAGGCCTTAAATACCAGGGGTATCGTGATTATGGACCATTTCCACTCGTGGGTATCTGAGGCCCACCGAGCTTCGTCAGACCACGTTTTTATTTTGTTCAGACTGGCAAAAGATTAAATAAAAACGTGGTCTGACGAAGCTCGGTGGTCCTCAGATACCCACTTGTGGAAATGGTCCATAATCACGATACCCTTGGTATTTAAGGCCTTTTTATTCACAAATAAATTTGCTCTGTTTATAAAAAAATTAACATTGAGCTCTTAGACGGAACCTGAACTCTACAACAAACTACTGGTAGAGAATAGACCAGCCTAGAATCACCCTTGTACCAAGAAACTTGGTACCCCAACAAAGTATATATATATATATATATACTTACCCAACCCGTTCGCCATGGGTAGAATGTGACACGTTCGGAAGTATGAGACATCCAGCGAGGATTGAACTCGCTATTCAGTAATAATGAATCTGTGAGACTAGCTCGCTAACTATTACACCACGATGAGACGCCCTAAAGGTATTATCTTCTATATATAATGAAGATTCAGTCTCTACTTGTCTGTAACCGAAACTACGTCACTGCTTACGTCACATTAATTTCAGGATTTACGTAACTTTATTAATGAGTATTTAATTTATAGTCAATATTAAAAATTATAACTTTTTTCTTGCAGTTACTGGATGTATGTATAACGGAATAAGTTATGAGATCGGAGAGGAGTTCCCAACAAAAAAGGGCCTTAAACATTATCGATGCTACTGTCTCGGACAGGGTAAGGGCTACTACTTATGTGAAGAAGCAGGTAAGACAATCAAGAGAATTATTATTATTTCCTTTCTCATTAATATTTTAATATTTATACATGAAAAACTAAGAGGAATTACGGGTTTAAAGGGGGAGGCTCTTAAATCTCCCAGTTGTAGGCAAATTGTTCGGACGAAGAAAACAAACACACAATGAAAATTTAATACATGTATTGACAAATAATACAAGAATTTGTTGCAAATTTTATTGGCATTTGCTACGAGACTTATCTGTGAGGTGAAATACTGTTCGTTGGAGAAGTGGTGGTAACAGGGGTATTCTGGTCGCTGGTTGGAATGTTGTAAGGATGCTTTGTCAGGTCGTTTCTCATTCTTCAGCCTTCTGTAGTATGCTATTGTGACAGCCTTCTGTAGTATGCTGATACAATGCCTTAGAAAGTTTGTTGGTTATGGGCGAGATGGCTGGAGGCGCTTATTTTCGCGTCTTTTCTGGATAACTGCTCCGTGATAAGTAAAGGGGTTTAGATTTGGCTCCAACCTCGTATGTTGGCTATTCGCCCCCTAGCGGCAGGGGGAGATAATTCTCTATCAGATTTCCGATAAAACAAAGTCAGGTATGCAGTCAGTTACGATTTTTGTCACTATTTTTAGGCTGCAGTGAGAACACTTTACAGTGGAAATCCCTTGTGTTCCTTAGTGAAGAATCCTTGGTTGTTCCCTGGTGTTAGGCAGAGTCCTTGGTTGTTACTCTGCATTACTTAGTGTTAGGTAGACTCCTTGTGTTCTTTAGTGTTAGGCAGAATCCCTGGCGGTTTCTTGGTTGCTAATCCGTTCGTCCGTGTCGAATAACGTGCAAATGAACGGCTTTCAAGATCGGCGATTAAATAGTTAACTAACCAGGTGTTCGAGCGTGTTGATTGGCTGGCTTTAATCCACGCGCCCATGAAGAGTCTATAAGTTTAAGTGGTGAACTTCAACACACCTTGTATTACCAAAATAATCGTAACTGTAATAGTCTCTGTGTGATATCGTCGGCTTCTTGCCTTTTTTAGGGTAAGCCTTTTTCTTTTATGAGATCTAAAGACGTTCGGAGTACGTAATCTAGGCATATTGTGAGTATATATGATGCTAAAATGTCTCCTTGTGGGACTCCAGCGACAGTGTCGAAGAAATCTGCGTCACCATAAGATAAACGGACCATTGCTTTTGTGTCCTTGTCGAGTATCATTATAGCAGTAACAGTTTCTTTGGGGAGACCATGTCGTATTTGCTCCATATTTCCTCTGTGTATGAAGAAAAATATACAAACTGTAGTGCTGTCTTCTGTTATCACACAAACCATCAGAGTAAAACGAACAAGACACCACTGGAGAAGCAAGGACGAACTCATACGTGACGTTCTCCAGTGTACACCTAGACATGAACTCACCAGTGTAGGTCGATCAGCAAAAACCTACACCAATCAGTTCTGTGCAGATTCTGGATGCTGCGCAGATGACCTCCCTGGGTCGATGACGGACTTTGACAGTTGGGGAGAGAGAGAGAGAGAGAGAGTCATGGATATCCGTGTTATCAGCACGACCTGGCGTTCACCGCTGCTACTACAAATAATGACCCCTCTAAAAAACTCTCTATTTCTCCAGTCGTCAAATCGGTCATTGCCTTTGGGAGGTCCTATTTACAGCATCCAGAATCCGCACCGAACTGATTGGTGCTGGGTTTTTTCTGCTCATAAAACTTAAGAACTGGGGTTTCGTTAATTGCTGTTTAACCCCTGAGAATTTTTTTTTCTGAATCTCTTCCTAAGTCGATGTTATCCATTTTTCAGAAGTTTTACTTCCGTAAATGATTTTCTCTGTGGTTCTTCCCAATTCCACGCAATTGCTTCTTTTTTTTTATATTTTTTTTTATAAATCTGTCTTTGGTTGTATGATATCCGCTACATTGCGTAGGAATCGTCCAAGGTACCGAATCATTCCAATAATTCTACTGAGTTTGGATGCACAAGTAGAGTTTTTTTTTAATTCCAATATCACCCGTATTTTTTCTTTCTTTAATTTCTCTAAAAGGATTTGATAAAAAAAAAAAAAAAAAAAAAAAAAACACTTATAAAAACAGTAGAAACGTTCAATTTTTGGTTCAGTCAAACCTCGATTTTCGAACTTAATCCGTCCTAGAAAAAGGTTTGAAAACCGTACTATAATATACAATTCACATTTGACCACGATGCTGATTCTTTTTAAGTCAACACATAAACGCACATTTTTTTTATTCACTAGGGCTACCACTTACATACATTCATATTTATATTCACATCCATACATACTTACTTCCTTACATTCATTGATCCCTTTCCGAATCTCTTTCTTTCTTTCTTTCTGAACTGTGCGACTCTAGCATGATCTCGGTTGATTATGTGACCAGATCCATGTACACAACTTTCCCCACACCTACGTGATGAGAACACGTACCCCACTTCTACCCTTTCCCGTGCGTTTGACAATTCCTCAGTTCTTTCCACAACACCAAAGCGACAACACGTACCTCCAATCTCCACTGAAACTCAATAATTTTTTACCGCATGAGGTCTGTTGAGAACTTTGAACTTTCACCTCTTTTTATCACCTTGTAAAATTGTTTGTTGGTATTTCATGTTCATCATATATATATATATATATATATATATATATAATCAATGGTAATATTATGGTTTCACACTCATAAATTAAAGATTCATCAGATGAATTTAGATCAGATTTAATCTTTAAGTTTAAGCTTCTGCGCGCTCACCCCCTCTCAATTTTCTCCTACTCTCTTTCTTTCTTTCTTATTATATTTTCTGTGTAGCATGTCCTATTTCTTCCCTTTCTTTATAATAAAAACGAATTAGCCAATTATTTAGCTGAGGTGACAACATTAATAAAAAATGAGAATTCCGTGGATAA
>CM042145.1:16105400-16221023 GCA_023376005.1 Doryteuthis pealeii | reverse complement strand
CCCATATAAAGGGTTATATTAACCAAAAAAGACGGTAGCGAAAACTTCTATCCCAATGGATCCCTTACCACGATGCTAAAAAAGAAGGAAACACCCCTGCTACCGTAAACAAGCAAAACAAAAAAAGGGGGACAGCCAATCCAGCACACACCGCAAAGAGCGAGATGAATTAGAAGTTGAAGTCCAATGTTTGGGAAAAACATCTCGACCACAGGATGATAACGGTCCTACCGTTACATTAAGAACACAGTATTAATATATAGATTGTTTCTTTATGCATGTGGAAGTCTTGAATTTTCCTTCGCACGATAATGTGCCCGCCTATGCTTCTAAATCTTTCTTCTTCCATTCTAAGGCGGTCCTACTAAAAAATGTTTGGAAAGTATTGTAGCTTATTTACTGTGAATCCACTCCTGAGCCAATTTAATATTCATGTGGCTACCACAAATCTTCAAATTAGCGAACCATTGTATGCGGCAAAGAAGACGAGAAAATTCTTTAAAATGGTTACTTATTGGTGATTCACGCCAGATGTAGGCAGACAGGAGTTAAAAAGAGAAACACATGAACACGACATAGAATTCCAAACGAGCTTGTATTATCATACATAAAGAAATATAAATTAATTACTTGCAAACGAAGGTTTGTCTGCAGGAATGATATCATATAAATAACATAGTCCACTTAACTGAGTTCCTGAGGTAGGGGAATTATCGGAGCTCCTTGCCACGGCTATCTGATGCTCTCTGATGAATACAAGAGACGTCCTTGTTTCACGTCTGACTTCGGAGTAGCTGATCAGAAAAGGAAGAATTGTCTCTTTGGTTTTGCCGCTAAAGAATGCCGGCCTGTGATTGGTTGGTTGAAAGAGAGGCTCGTAGATCAAGGACGATAACCCTACCTCAGATATTTTTATATACTTTTTTCAAAGAAGGAAGACGAAAATGATTTCGAAACTGTAATGAAAAAATTAAAAACCTCATTTTGTATTCAAGAAGAACAAAAAGGTATTACAAAAGCCATGTTTCACTCGGGAGATAATAGAAGTTCCTTGGAAAAATGTCAACAACCTTTTTGAGAGCATTATATGAGCTTGCAGTGTTGGGTTAGTTACATGTTTTATTTCCTGTGTGTGGGGTTAGTGAGGGAGAGGCTTTCTGTGATTGGATATACCAATCACATAATGAGCCCAGAAGTTTTGGCGCAAAATACCAAAATCACCAGATAGATTCTGGACAAGCTCCCGGCTACACGTCGACGAGAAATTCTTTCCAATAAACTGCTAAATCAGAAGATACGAGATATCCTCTCCATCACACCGGTAAGTCTCTCAACCTTAACTCTATACACAGGAAGGACTTTATATTGTTAGTCATTGTTTTGTTCTTTAATAAATTGTTTAGAATTGAAATAAGTTTTAATTCATTTATTTGTTGCTGTTTGTCTTAGAATTAAATGCTATACTATCACTAATACTAGTAACTTCATCAACTAGAACGAAGAAAATATGGGACAGATTCATATTGAACTTCAGGACAAAGGATTATCAGAACACCTTCTGCTTACTCCAGATTTGAAACTCGATAAGCCATAGAAATGGCAAGAAGTTATGAACAAATCAGAACACAAAAAGAGGAAAGGCAGACAAACAATATTAAAAGAAATAATATGACCGTACACAGTTACCGCCCCTTAACCATCGCCTGATAGAGAGCCTTTGTGTGATTGGTAAAGGCCATTGTCAGCGACCAATCAAATACATATCACTAGTTTAGCCGCCAAATTTCGAAGATTGATTCCTTCAATCTTCCCTTTTCGCTGCTATAACTCGTCACTACAAGACGTGTTTTTTGAAGCCAGCTACCAAGAGCCAATGACATCGTAAAGTCGAATAAAACTCAAGCTATGCAAGAGACGCTCACCTCTTTTTACCAGTGACAAGACAAGATAAGTTACGCAAGCACATTATTTTTGCAACCTAACCTACACTCTACAATTTGTACAATTTATAACAGATTTGTATACCACAACGTTACATATTTGTATATTGCGCATTGATGTTTGTTGAATATACTGTTTTGTCTAAAAGTCTTGTGTCTGTTTTCCTTACCTGTTGCCTTTATCATTATCTTGTCTACGTATTTGCCACAATATCGACGAGTCGAACAAAAGAGAGAAATTTCAGAAATACTCTGACCGACACCAGAATAAAAATATAGCTTTAAAAAAAATGCAACCGGCTTCATATTTCAGGGCAATATCCAGCAAAAGGACAAATTTATAAAAAATTACTGGTTGACAAGTCATGTGACAAATTACAAAGTAAATATTTACTTTCATGCCAGCATTTAGCTATCAACTCTGATCTTTTATTAAGCAATTATCTTAATCTAGAAAACTTATATGGTATCCCCCCCCCCCGCCAAGCACAATCTAAAACTTTTTGAACCCTCATTACAAGTGTATACTATTTTTAGAATAGACCACTTTGGTTACTTCCCCATGGTTTTCTTTATAATCCCACTGTATTTAGATAGTCTTGAGCTATTTGCATATTGTTCATTCATGAAAGAAACTTTCTGATTATTGTATCATTCTTTCCGTGGTTACTCTGTTGATCCTATTTATATCTAATCTCTTATCTGTGACCAGTTCTTTGGTTTGGTTGATTATATTTTTAATAAGGCATTTGTTCTCCAATTACACTGGTGACTTAAGTCATATCTATTAATAATAAAGATTCGGTCTCTATTTGTCTCTAACCTAAGCTACGTCACTGCTGACGTCGCAGTCATTTCAGAAATTAAGTAAGTTTATCAATGAGTTCATTGTTATTTATAGTCAGAATCATTACTACATGAAAGTATTAAAATTCTACGAAAAATCAATTAAGTTCATTGTCATTTATAGTAAAAAAAAAAAGTCATTTATAGTAAAAAAAAAAAAAGTATTAAAATTCTACGAAAAATCAATTGATTGTCAAATTTTCACGAAAAGTTCGATACTTATTCACCTTTAGATGAATTTATGTTTAAATTAGGTTTTTCCTAAAATATATATATATAAGGGGAAATATTTTTTTTACTGGGTCAACCCCCTTTATTTAATTTTTATGAAATCCGAAAAAAATATATTTTACTCATACGATTTTAAATTTTTTTTCTAAAGATAAGAGTCTAAATAATTAAATCAGAATTTTTTTAGAAGCTTTTTTGAGGTCCCCACTGTCGTAAAACAAAACAATTATCTCAGTGGAGTGAATATGATGCTTTTTAAGTAAGTAATCAATCTTTAAAAAAATATTAAATGTTTTATTTTATTTATTTAATTTCCCCACCCCCTCAGGCAATATCTTTCAAAAAGGGTTGTTTTTTTTGCTAGTATATATAATATGATGTGTATATAGAATATATGTTGCTTCCGTGGTGTAACAATTATCGTTGTAGGAAATGGACACAGGGGACCAAGTTCAAATTCTACACAAGGTTGTTTGTATTTTACATCTGGGGTTATTTCATACCTAGTAGTTTAGGGAATGTGTACATTGTACGTTTATAATTTTATTTTTGTGTTGTTGTCTCTTTAAGATTTTTTTGCACACGGTTATATGATATCAATTATTCTTATCTAATACAAATAATTTGCAAACAGATTCAGTAAGAGGAATTTTACGGTCTTTAGGGGAGCTCATCTCCCAGTTGTAGGCAAATTATTCGGACGAAAGAAGACAACACAGTGGAATTTAAATACATGTACTGACAAATAGTACAAGAATGTTGCTGCAAACTTTGTTGGCATTTGTTACAAGACTTATCTGAGAGGTGGTCAGTTCTCGTACGATAAGTAAAAAGTAGGGAGTGCTTATTAGAAGCTACACGCCTGGGTAACTACCCTTTTTATGGGCTAGATGATGGGAGTGTCTTTTTAGTGACTCGCATCGGTGACAACCTCCAGATAAGTGATGGGCTTTGATTCTCCCGCCAACCTCGTGTTAACGATTCGCCCCCTAGCGACAGGGGAAGATAATTTAACTATCAGATTTCCAACATCAGCCACTTTCAAGTATTCCTATCTAATACTAATAATTACATCGTCTAAAATAATCATTTCTATTTAATAATAGTTATTTGTTTGGACAAAGTTATACGGTTTCAATTAACTAATTATAATAATCCTTAGTAAACAATTATAGCTTTAACTCTTTGCCTACTTTTAACCACTCACAGTGACTCTCCGACTACTGTGATCCTACTGATGGTTATGTAAGATTCAAGGTTATAATAATGTTATAACTTGTTGAAACGAAACAAACTCCGACAAGGGTTTTAAACATATAACAAGATGGACTTTAATACAGGCACATGGAAACAATACATAAAATAGGAATACATGATACAGAGTAGATAATACAAATAAGATATAATAAAAATGACACATTCATGAATGGAAATACAATATTTAGGTATAAAAGAGATACCTAAATGTACATATAAGATATAGGAGTTAAAGATAGTCCATATGATTGAAGTCACTTACTGACTTAGTTCGTACGTGGGGGGAAGGCCCCCACGAGGGTGGGGAGTAGACACAAATGTCTAACCTATGTTTCCAGTCCCAGAAGAAGGAGAAAAGAGAGTGAGAGAGTTTGAATCCGGCGCTTAAATACTACAGACCTCCCTGGTGGTCGGCACTGAAACCCGGTGGGAAGATAACTCTTCCATGCAAAAAGGGCAGACAATCCCAACAGTTAGTTCATTATAACTGAGTAGGACTCAGTTTACAATAATAATAGGATTTTATTTGAATAGAATGAGTTCTGAGGTGAATAGATAGTGAAATTTGGAATATTCCATCAAACAAATAAAGAATATCTAGAAAATTTGGTACAGCCGTGGGGGAAATTTGGTCGGAAAGTAAATAATAAGTAATACAAAAAAATCAGTTATATGGTATCAAGTATTCATCTACTAATAAAGACTTACTCAATTTTGTTTTGTATATTTGCAAAAATTTATTTTTGTTAATAACTTAATATACAAGGTGTGTCAAAAAAGTATCAAGATTTTTTGTACTTTTTGACACACCTTGTATTCTGAAAATAACGTCCTATTCATTCTTCATTTCTATCTTGGTAAATACAGCTTTAAACTTGGTACTTTTTTTGACACACCTTGTATTCTGGAAAAAAAGTAATGAATTGAACGTTATTTTCTTTTTTTCAGAATACAAGGTGTATCAAAAAGTACAAAAAATATTGATATTTTCTTGACACACCTTGTATATTAAATTTGGACTACTCAAAATGAAAAAAACTTGAATGATTTGGACGGGGGGTGGGTGGGGAGGTGTATATCTAAAGAAATTCTTTTTTGTTTCTTTTTAATTAATTTTTATTCATTCATTTTATTCACATCTTTTTGTTTCCTTTTGTTTTTTAATTCATTTTTATTTATCTTATTCATATCTTCGTTTCTTTCTAATTTTTTTTTGTTTAATTATTTTTTATTCGTTTATCTTATTCCTATCTTTTTTTCTTTTTAATTCATTTTTATTTATCTATCATATTCATTTGTTTTATTCCTATCTTTTTTGTTTTATTTTCTTCCAATCAAGCAATTGGATGTCATTATAATGGAAGCCATTATACAGAGGGCGATTCCTTTAACATGGAAGAAAATGGCGCCTTATTCCAATGTCTTTGCCTGAGTAACAAAATGGGATTTTTCAAGTGTACGAAAAAAGGTATTTTTCGAAACGTTTCTTGTATTAACTAAATACAGAGTGTCCCAAAATAATGTATACACTCTTTGAATTGTTATAACTTATTCAATTTATCTATTTTGATTAGTAAATAAGATTGATACAAAAGAAAGAATACAAAAAGAGAAGAGAAAAAAGAACCATGTATCTTTGACAATCTGCGTTACGCCTCAAAGATACATGTTTCTAAGTTAACTAACCTGAAAAAATGTAAGAGTTTTTAAATAAAATAACTGGTGCATTATATCTTTTATTCATTAATATATCAACACTGAAAATTCCATTAAATTCGGTTAATTCCCTGATTTTTTGTATTTTTTCTTTCGGCGGGGTGACATACGATGGTGGAATTTAGGTCTGTTAAGTTTGATTTAACCAATATGCATTTACCGTTTGGCTTTCATATTTTTTAAATAATTCAAGACTAGTATTATTTAGATTATTCGGACTATTGTTCTCATCTTTATTGTTATCTGAACAACGTTTCAGCCAATGTGCCCTCTGGCCTTCTTCAGGTATATCTTGTAAGACTCGAGAGCCTTCTTGAACTCAGAAACTTTCTTTTCAAACTCGGGAACCTTCTTGTCGTAATCTCGAGTCCGACAAGAAATACCTGAAGAAGGACGGAGGACACATTGGCCGAAATGTTATACAGATAAAATTAAAGAAGAGAACAATAGTCTGAATAAACTAGATAATACTAATTATCAATGTTACATAATTATTAGATACCTAATATTTATGGCAATAGTGTAGAAATGAAAATGGCCGTTATAAGCTACAGCCCACGGCCTTGAAGGATGAGTGACAACGCTTGACCTCACTCTCACCTTGCCTTCCGGGGATAAATTGTGAGAACCGGAAGGCATAGAAGACCCTGTCTTCCGTTTTAAGGATAGTAAGTAACTCTAAGTAAGTTAGCAAGTAGGAGCTGAGCTCGTAGGATGTGCGCAAATGTCTGGGTTGGGGATTGAAAATAAAGTAACATCAAAGTAAATCGAAGTCTTGTGTTTATTACCTAAAAACTAAGAATGACACAGGGCTTCTGATAAGGAGAAATCCCTAACAGAAACCAGACCCGAAGTCCCCAAGAAAGTCCAGACCTTAGAAGAGACCAGACCAAGATGATAGACGATCAGAATAGCAAAGCCGGCCAGAAGAAAATACGACCAGGAGTAAGAAGTAAGAAAAGGGTATACAACATCAAGCCTCATCTCAAAAATTCAGAGAATTAATTAAAAACTAGTCATTTATGTAAATTTCCAAATTCTATTTCATGTGAAAGAGGAAACTGCATGTTTTTTCAAAGGAAAACATTGCAGCTCCTAAAAACCAAGTTCTAAAAATGTTAAACCCCTAAAAATCCATTGCTTTGCTGTACTCTAACAATCAAACACCTCAAATTCAAAATGCAAAATTTCTCATTATTTGCAGAACATTATAGTGTTACAGGCTATCCAGATATCAAGCACTTTTTTATATATATTGCCACACCAAAGAACAAAGAAATAAAATAGTAAAAAAAAATAAAGAATCAGATGGGCCTGGAAATAAACAAACAGGCTAATGCTTGATAATAAAACAAAAAGGGAGGCCAAACCTGGAATGATAATCAGACATTGTTGAACACACACACACACATAAACACACACACATGCAGATAATTTGGAACATTTGAAACACAAAACAGAATGGACAGTCGCTAGCAACAGCTCCAGTTTCAGAAATCTTCTGTCGAAGAGATTTTATCTCGAAATATTAATATTAAGAATAAATCACAGGTTAACAAACAACACCATAGTTACCTTATTTTTCTTTACACTTGCATTGTGATTGCCTTCAAAACCAACCAACAAACCAATATAAACACAATGCTTCAAGCAAATTATAAAACACTTTTTAGAATAGTAAAAGTTTTCCTTTCCTTTTTCCAACTTCATTATTTTCATTTGAACTTAATTTTTTTCTCTTTTTCTTTTCCCCCACCATTGTTAAATTCTTTCCCATCCTCCATTTTGGAAGCCATTGGTTGCAATGCCCAAGGAAGAACATTTCCTGCTGGAATTACATTTGGTCTACAAATTTTGCAGAAGAGTTTCATGTGTCGGTGCATCAGTGACAACAGAGGTACATATTTTTGTACCCAGACAGGTAAGTTGATAACAATTTTTTTTTTTTTTTTTTTTTTGAACCCACTCCAACTTTACTATTGTCAACATGAGTAAAACTATGTAAAAACTAGTAATTACTTAAATAGGGTAATCAAGAAAAAATAACTTTTTGTGAGTGCTCACAAAAAAATTTAAAAACGGAATTAAAAATTTTTTTTAAGAGCACTGCTAATGACAGACAAGAATTTGTGTGGAGTTATTTATTGGCCTTTTCATATTGTGACCTTAGGGGGTGTGTTGAGAAATTTCTGATATAAGGTGTGTGCTAGATCCTCGCCCCTACTTATAGACTCGGCAATAACTATATGATCATACTCTTGGCCAATCACTGACAGTACTCTGCTGCTGAGACAATACTTAAACTGAGCATACTGGCCATAATTGCTTTGAACCTTCGTGGACGATGGACATAGGATTAAATCACTGGACCATTAACACTACACAGGATAGGACTTATTCACTTAGCAAAGGATTCCAAACTCAGGACTTACTTACTTTAAGCCCTTTTCAACTGGCCAAGGATGGCATTTAAAAACTTAACATGTTGGACATCAGATATTTTGAACAATTTCTAAACAACCTTCATACACAGTTGTCCTAAATTGAGTCTGACATTACCTACCTAGGTTTTACCTAAAGGATCTTCAGGATAATATAATATTGTTATAGCAAAATTCTGTTTAAAAATTTTTTTGTGAACATTGCTAATGACAGACAAGAATTTAGTGTTGATTTATTTATTGGCCTTTTCATGATGGACAATTTCTAAACATCTTCATACACAGTTGTAACATTTTCCAACTACAAATGCTTATATTCCAAAAAGTTATGGATGGATTTTGATAATTCAAAAACCCAAAATATTATATCAATCTATATTTCATGAATACCGTGTTATAGCAAAATCCCATTTTCAATTTTTTTCATGAGCACTGCTACTACAATATATCAATAAATCAAGATTTACATACAAGGTGTGTCAAAAAGTATTGAGATTTTTTGTACTTTTTTTACACACCTTGTATTCTGAAGAAAAAAAAAGTTCCATTCATTAATTTTTTTCAGAATACAAGGTGTGTCAAAAAAAAGTACCGAGTTTAAAACTGTATTTACCAAGATAGAAATGAAGAATGAGTGGAACATTTTTTTTTCAGAATACAAGGTGTGTCAAAAAGGTACAAAAAATCTCAATACTTTTTTGACAAACCTTGTAGATGATGTGGATAATTTGCATATCGGTTTTAACAAAATTAGAGTGACCTGCAGATATACTACAGTATGATATCTTAATTATTACAATGTTTGATATGTATACTTTAAGAGCTATTGCAAAAAGGTTCGATATGTAAAAAGTATAATAATATTGATTTAACACACACTCATTACTTCCATCCCTCTTTACATTCCATTGAAACAGATTAGTGTTATTACTTCCACTCCTGCTCTTGTACCTTTGTGTGTCAGACTTCAACATCCCCCCAACCCCAACTATGAAGCTTTTCGGGATCAGGTGGGGGGGGGGTTTAAAGTGTGACACACATAGGTAGGTAGTAGGTAGGTAGGTAAGCTGTTATTTATTTTTTCTAATATTGTTATATTCTCAAAAGTATTAAAAGCAATCCTATGTATAATTTTATATAGAAATTGGACCGTATGACCTTTAGGCACCCCTTTAGATCTCGATTAAGAAAGGACATGTTTTTCATTTACACCGTCAATATCCAGTTGTTTTAACAGACGATTTTTAGATTTTTTTAAATTATAAAACTAGCCCTAACAAACAATCGTATATTGACGGTGTAAATGAAAAACATGTCCTTTCTTAATCGAGATCAAAAAGGGGTGCCTAAAGGTAATATGGTCCTAGAAAATAAAAATAAGTAATAACTTCAAACAACAACAGTAGCATTGCATCCAACAAAGCCTTCATCAGATGATGACTCTGGGTTCAGGCATGGTTTCGGGAAGCATCATTACCACTAACCCAGAGTGCCCAGCAGTATCTCACGATACCACCAGACTTTGTCGGTTTGATGTCACATGTAGGATTGCCATATCCATGCTGATGCGGTTAGAGCTTTATCCTGGATCTTTTTTTATGTATTTCCTCTTGTCTGGTGGAGAAAGTCCAAGTTTAGTAAAAAATGCCAAGGTTGAGTTGGTAATGAATCCTCGGCATCCAACTTCGATAGGAAATACATCCATTATCCATCCATTTCTGACATTGTTCTCGTAGATCTTCATATTTTTCCAACTTACGCTGATGTGCCCAGTCAAGATTTTCCTCAAAAGGGACTTAACTCAATGATAAAAGTTAAAAAAAAATTTTTTTTATTAACAGACCAGACGACAATATTAAGACTGGGCTGTTAACGTTATTTCAGTTAGAAATACGAGTTGATGTTTTTTTATATGCATTCTTATTTAGTTACACTAGTCTTTCATATTTGTGCCCAGCAGAGGGTTCATTTTTTTTTTTTTCTAGTATGTATAATAACTTTTATTCAAAATAAATTAATTCTATAAACAATAAAAATCCTGCAAGAGTGATGAACTGTCAAAAATTAAAAAAATGTATTTATTCATTACAGGAAGTGGTTGCTATAACAATAAGCAGAATTTCAAGAATGGAAACACTTATGAATTGCAAGATGGTTTGGATCGTTATTCTTGTGTCTGTGTGACAGGCGAAACTAGTCAAGTTGTATGTACACAGCTTGGTGAGTTCTCCTATTTTACAAGGGAAATTTGGATAGTGCTTGCCTTGAAAATCATCATTTAAGTGGCACTAATTCTCAAATTGTTTTGTCTAAGGTTAGAGTACACATTGTACATTTTGTGTACACAGTTGTATGAAATAAGAAGTAAAGTCGGTGTCAGCCAGACAGCGAGGGAGTCTATTCCCTTTTCACTAGCACTAGACCAAGCAGATTATTTTGGCGTCTGAGGCAGAGCGCCACACCTAGCATCACTCTTCACTTTACTGCACAGATCCCTGTGCTACTCATATGCCGAGTTGGAGGGCCAGTATCGAACTCAGAACCTTGTGTTTCGTAATCGGACACTCTACCAACCAAGCTAAACTGCCCTTCTTAGTAAATAATTAAATAACCATTATTAATAAATACAAATAATTTTCAAATTTTAATTTGAGCCAAATATGAGGTTAAAGTCATAGGAAATGGACTCGTCGACCCGAGTTCAATTCCTGGATGAAGCTGTTTGGATTTCACATTGCGCTAATACCCTTGGGAAAGGTATGAATCCAATTCTCCCTCCAGTTATGGGTATATAGCAGAGAAGACTGGGCTCTTTAACCATCGCTAGATAACCAGTCTAGGAGAAGGAAAACTGAATTCAAACCTGTTAAACTCTGCTTAAGAAATTGACCTTGTATCGCATCCTGCTTGTGTGGAGGAGTTTGGTATTGATAGATATATATATATATATATATATATATATGGGACCTGAGAGTAATGACAATGAAGAGGAACTCTAAAGTTGCCAAGAGCTGGAGCCTCATCATCAGATGCAGTTTACAGTCAGGATGGGCAAATCTAGTTTTTGCATGGTCACCGCTTTTAAATTATAAAAACTGGAATTTCCATTCCCCAGTTTATGTTACAATCCTCTCCTCTCGTGGAGAAGAGCAAAAGTCAATACAGCTCTGTGTCAGTGTTGTTGACTGAATAAAATTTAAAAATATGTCAGACATTATTAGAGACTCTAGAGCTCAATCTGAAATAATTAAACAATTGCACTCATAATACATCATAATTGATAAAAAAATTTTTTTACATAATAGGAATTATATTTCATACCACTCCTCCTTGCAGTCTCAACTTCTATATGTTATTATAATGAAGATTGTGTATCCTTCTGTCTGTAACCGAAACTACGTCACAATTCCCTTAGTTATTTACATTATATGGTTATTAAATAATCCTTATTTAATCTGAATTAACATCTTAATTATTAACAATGTCTGTATTAAGGTCTAAGATAGATTTGCCTCAATATCATCAAGAAACAAATGTTTACATAGTATGTGGTGCGAATAATTTGCATACAGTTTTAACAAAGCCGTGTTTAATAAACAATTACTTGGTGTTATTGATTTCTGATATCATTGCTTTATTCTCAAATGTATTAAAAGGAATCCTATGTATAATTTCATATTGAAATCAATAAAGTAAAAAGAAGTGTAATTTTCATTAGGCTTCCTAAATTAAAATAATATTTAATTATATTAAAACTCAAATACTTGTGCCCGGATGATAATCTGAACATTAGCTACATAAATGAGAGTAACCTCCCCTTGTTTTTTTACTTTGAGGAAGCCGCGTTTTGTTTTGTAAAAACAGATTTTTAGACAAATTGGGTATACCTATACTTTTCTAATATACAGGTACTCTCATAGAAATATTAACATTTTTTTTTTTTTTTTTTTTTTTAATCACCTGTGGTAGATTCTAAGCATATGTTGACAGGGATGGTGAACATGCGGAGACTGTTTGAAAATATATTAGAGGTATTCCTATAAGGATGTTAACATCGTTAAATCGATATTAAAAAAAGATGTTAATATTTCTATGAGAGTACCTGTATATTAGAAAAGTATAGGTATACCCAATTTGTCGAAAAATCCGTGTTTTTACGAAACAAAACACACGGCTTCCTCAAAGTGAAAGAAACAAGGGAGGTTACTCATTTATGTAGCTAATGTTCAGATTACCCTTTTTTTATTTTTTATTGTTCTTGTAATTTATGTATGTATTTTTCCCATTGTAGCAAGTTCCTGTACTGATGGATCCAAGGAGTATTTAATCGGTCAACACTGGTCCATGGATGTCAATGGTAAGAATTATTCATGTAAATGTCATGGGGAAAAAGACGGACATCGAATCTGTTTTTTAAAACAAGTATAACAACCCAAAACAAGTTACAATTCATGAGAAATAAACAAATAAAATTTGTAAAAATTTGAAAAACCAAGTATTTCTGGACTCTTTTTTGTACTACTTATCCATTTCATCATCTCCTTGAAAATTTACTTTTCTTCAGTACAAGTTATCTCCCTTTACTCGAACAAGAGAATGTCATTATAGAAAAGGTCGGGCTAGGTCGTAGTTTTATAAGGCATTTTATCAGGTCCCAACGGTAATTGAATTTGTTTACTGAAACATACAACTTATGTATGCAAGCAAACCTTTTCAAAATTGAAGTATGTGAAATCAACCCATCGAACGAAATAGACTGAAACATTTGAAATCAATTCTCTTGATTGGATGTAGTAATTCCAAACCAAACATTGACTATATCTAGAAAGGCAAACTTCATCACTTTCTGCTAATGTTGTGTTCTTTGATAATGTTTTGAAAATAAATATGTTGGTTAAATTTGTTTTTGTGCATCTTACGCCACTCATCCATAAATATAACTTGGAAAGATAAATTTTGTTTTACATCTTTTTCTCAGATTTCGTTCTGGCTAGAAAGTATTGAACACAATAATAATGTGGCCCACGCTCGTTATTTTTTCAATTATCCGGCCCACCATGAAAAAAGTTTGGTGATCCCTGTTATAGAATATAATATTGGAAACAAGAAAATGCCATGCAAAATGAAGTTTTATTCCTTGTAAAAGGAAAGGGAGAAAAAAAAGGAAAGGGAGAAAAAAAAGGAAAGGGAGAAAAAGAAAAAAAGAATTAACATTCAGCAAATAATTTTATCAATTATCTTTATTACCAAAGCTTGAAATGTAATGATGAACAGAGAATGAATAGGTTTGAAGATTTTTTTTCTTTCTCAGTACAAAAGAATAAGTTCTTGAATTAAAAGACAAATAGATGTTTTTTTTTTTTTTTGTTAACTTAGTCTGCTTATTTAATTGAACATAACAAGACTAAATTAAACAAAACTGTAAAAAAATTCTTTTATTCTATTCAAGAACTAAGGAATGCATTAAATGATAAAAAAAATTTTTTATTTAAGTTTTAGTTTGCTTTGTTGGCTTTTTCAAAATATTTCAACTTGTCTTTTGGATCAGGAATAATCTGAAAAATAAATAAATAAGTTCAGTTTTCATGGAAAAATATGAATGGACAAACAAAATGTTATGCAATACATCATTATACAATTTCCAACCTTAAAAAGTAAAGATAAAGATAAGAGACTCTCGCCACGATTCCTGATTTTTGTTGGTTGGTCAAACACTGGTGGACCATGCCGCTCAGCCACTGGACTTTGTGTCATCAGACCGGATCAAAAAGAAAATACAAAGAACAACTCAGAGGTGGGGTGTGTGACACTCATTGCAATTGTATCTCTACAAGTTCTCTAGTTCACATCTTAGAGTTGCTATCTTCTCAGAGCTGTATATACGAGACGTGTGGCATAATGGCTAGAATTGTAGGAAATGAACATGTCAACCCGAGTTCAAATCCTGGACAAGGCTGTTTGCATTTCACATAGCGCTAATACCCTTGGGAAAGGTATGAATCCAACTATACTCCCTCCAGCTATTGGTAAATAGTAGGGCAGACTGGGCTCAGTAAATATATATGTTGAAAAAATAAAGGAAAGAAAATGTTGAATGGATAAAAATGTTGAAGTGTCGACACGTGTTTCGGCTGAGAGAATGTTCTTGTACACAATGTATTCTATTTATTATTATTTTAAATACAAAACAAAATAATAGAAATAATAGAAATATATAAAAAGGTTTTTTTTTTTTTAAGTATACAGAAGAACGTCTGTCATCAGGACAAGATGTTTGATATTTTAAATTAAAACGGTAAGAATACAGAGAATTTGGAAGTGTTCGAAAAAAATAAATACATAAATAAATAAATATATATGAGATTCTGATTTCTATTACTTCCAGATCTAGGTCACCCGGCCACATTCAAAATGATGACACTAAAATTTTAACTTAAAAAAAAATCCCCCTTACTAATTTCACTGTTTTTATCCAGTTTTTATCAGTTAACAATATTAAGGTATCAGTTAAGATATTCATTCACTGATCATTTTCACAGTTCATCCACTATTCCTTTGATATCACTACACATTACTTATCTGTTCCATGCCTTCAACTATATATATATACATACACCATAATACCACACAAGCTGAGTAAGCAAAGAGAGAAGGGAAGAAAATCAAATTTTCTAAAATACTGACCGTAGCAGCTCCTGGTTTCCACCCAGCTGGACATACTTCTCCATGACTGTCTGTATATTGAAAAGCCTGCACAAGACGTAAAGTTTCATCAACTGAACGACCAACAGGCAAGTCATTCATAGTGATTTGTCGTAATATACCCTTGGCATCAATGATAAAGAGACCACTATAAACAAAAGAAACAAATTGTTAATAGTTGCCTGTCACCTTAATGTCACAGATATCAAATAAAATCCTTAAACTTATTTTAGATATGGAAGATATTGAATTCTATATAGAGATGAGCGGTTTAACCGAATAAGAGATTTTTTTCTGATTTTATCTACACACTGAAAAATGCACAGAGATTTTTTTAGCAAAACCATTTAGTGTAGTGGTATTACTACTGAGCAACCATATCCAACAAAACAGTTGAAAAAGACTTTCAGATTTTTATAAAATTAAATTTGATTAATATTTGTACTATTGCAAGAGAAAAAGATTGAACAAAAATATGATAAAAACACATTTAACTCTTAACATCCTGTTGAGAATTTTCTAAGTCCATAGCCCCATTCCTTTAAGAATTTATCAAAAAATGGCTAAAAATGGTCTTTGCATCTAAAGTTACCTGTTATTTCCCTTAAATCAAATGCTTATAAATATGTTTAATATTACATTTAAACAAATGTTCTCATTTGGGGTAGATAAGAAAAATGAATGTGACTTCTGGCCGGGTGGAATGAGATGGTATAGGATGTTAAGAGTTAACTCTTAACATCCTATACCACCTCATTCCACTATTTCGTTTTTTTTTCTTGTTTAGGAAATAAATGTGATGATTTATTACTTCACAAAAGAAATGAAAAAAAGGAAATACAACAAATATGACACTTCAGAAATCTATTTTATATTTTATCATAAAACTTTTTCAAATGGATCAAAAGGAAATATGACATGATGTCTGAAATCTATTTGTTTCAATTATCAAAGTTAAATAAACATTTAAACATACTTTTTGTTGTAAAAGTAAATAAATAATTTGTCCCCCTAAATATCTAATCCTTATTACATAAGAGAAGGAATGGCTTCCTTAGAAAGTAAAAATACTAAATTAAAAACCGAAAATGAACTGGAAACCAAGGTATCAAGGGAAAAATACCCCAAATTAATACCAAAACTATAATTGCCAAATTGCCTAACTCTAATTCTATATAATAGAATTGAAATAAAAGCAATATTAGAAAGATGTTATTTGCAACAAACATTAGAAAGTTTCAAATGAGAGAATGGATATTAAATAACATCTTACCGTAAACTGTGTCCTAAATTCTGCAAATAAACACCATAAGCTTTGGAAATCTCATGTGTGATGTCTGATAAAAGAGGAATTTTCAGATTACCTAAACCACCTTTTGTTCTTGGGGTATTCAACCTACAAAAGAAAAAAAAAAAAAAAAAAAAAACAATTTTCAACTTGATATATTCTAAAGAGATTGATTTCACAATTGTACAACACATGAAAACATGTTTTTAAATTTTTTTCAAGAGTGAGGTGTTATTGGCATTTCAGTCTCGGAAAACTATAATATAGTTTTTGTGCCCCTGAGGTTACAGCATCCCTTGTGACTGTAAAGTCCAATGTTAGAAAAACATTCTCGGCCACAGATGTCACATTTGAAGGCTGTCCCTGAAGATGTTGATGTGCCAGTGCTTTGTTGCTGCTGCTGCTTTCTTCTGGATCTCTTAGAATTGATTTCACAATTGTACAACACATGAAAACAAGCATTTAATTTTTTTTTTTTCAAGAGTGAGAAGTTATTATAAATGTAAGGTACTAATTTTACAAATACAAATTAAATCTACATAACTTTCTTTATGTGGAATGTGCTTGTAGAAAATACTTCACATTTATTATCATACATACTTATTTGCTTGCTTTAATATTCTTTTGAATTGTTTATTAATAACTTCAAAGTTTTGTTTGATTTGGATTGTTTTACGGCATATCAATCTCAGTGGGTCATTTAATGCCAAGTAAGTTTTGAAATAAAGTCATTCTTAATGGATACTCAATTTTTTTTTATAAACACATTTTCCTATTTAAATCATAGATGGGACCCTAACAGGTACTACCACTTCGGGTCAGAGTGGACCAGGGAGCAATGATGAAGGGGTGCTCCACATTTCCCAAACCTCCAGAACTGGAACCTCATCATCAGATAGAGTTTAACGTCATTCCCAGGACACGAAGACCCTCAGCCATCGCCTTCTAGCACTAATATGATAAAAAGGGTTGGGGCTTGCCATAAGGTCAGTAGGGTTCGGGCAATCATATAGGTGCTAGGGCTTGATATGACCAGCTGATTAACTTTCAAGCAAAACAAACATTAAATAACTTTGTTAATAAATTATTTTATGATATTTCCCTTTTTTAGTGTTTGTTTTGCTTGCGAGTTATTAATAAATGAAAATATTAAAGTAAGCAAATAGGTATGTATGATAACAAATGTGAATTTTTTTTTTTTGAAAATAAATTAAATGTCTGTTGGACAATTGTCTGAGAACCAAATGTGCTAGGTAATTTGATTATTAGATTAAATTAACAACATTTGGTTCATTAACTTCAGTAAGAAAAATCACTTATAATTTATGTATTTTCTGCATTTTTAAGAAAGGTAAAAATGTGACTTAAAAAAACAGATGTATGCAGTTTATGAATGAGGAGTTGTGAATACAAGGTGTGTCAAAAAAGTATCGAGATTTTTTGTTCTTTTTGACACCTTGTATTCTGAAAAAAAATTTTTTTTAAAATAATGTTCCATTTATTAATTTTTTTCAGAATACAAGGTGTGCCAAAAAGTACCAAGTTTAAAGGTGTATTTACCAAGATAGAAATGAAGAATGAATGGAACGTTATTTTTTTCAGAATACAAGGTGTGTCAAAAAGTATTAAAAAAATCTTGATACTTTGACACACCTTATATGACAAAAGTAGTTTGGGGGATTTTACATGGGTAGACCAGTTGTGTGTGTGTGTGGGGGGGGGTGATAGTAATCAAATCAAGACATTAGTTAGGAAAATCATTTGTATCAATTTGGGTAGTCATACTGATGTATCGCTTTTAAATGAGAAATATATTTTTTTTTAAATGAAGATTTTTCTGTGTATATGGTAAGATTGAAAGGAGACTGGTAAACCAAACAATTGTTTCAAATTAAAAAAAAAAAAAAAAAAAAAAAAAGAAAAAGAAAAAAAAGTATATCAGGTTCATCGCTGCTTAACGTTGGTGATCTAGTAAGAACCAGTGCTTTCAGCTTGACCATAATGTATGTGTGAAAATTATTTAACAGAAAGGATGTGATATATTCTTTTGGCGGCCAGACAAAATTTGTAACATCATTCTGAAGTTTTGACTTGTTCACCAGATATTGCATCTTCAAGATTACCAAATTCTCTCCAAGAAAAACATTTCAATTCCTTGGAAGAGCGCAAAAGGTACCGAGAGCAGTTTTTTTTTTTTTGGCTCAAAATATGAAATTGCATTAAAGATGTTTATGCCAAATATAGGAGAAGAAAAAAAATTTAAAAAAAACTTATATTTTTTGTGAATACGATCTGGCTATATTTTTTGTTAGTGCAAACTGACCCATTGGTATACCAAAAAATATAGCATGATTCGGTGGGTTGTATCACATTGGCCAATACTTTATATGGATGTATATTATGGATAAAATTCTCATTGTTTGTATGTAACCTAGTAAAAATTGCATTATATATATATATATATATATATATATATATATAAAATAATAAAATTCGAAGGCAATACAATGCGTAAAAAATAAAGACAAAAAGATGTTTATATGTCTAATCGATTTCAAAGCGAAGCTTTATCATCAGTTTTATTTCAGAAATGACGTGCTTATGTTTTTTTTTATTTGTGTGGTTATAATTTCTCTTCTTATTTCCTTTTCCTCTCTTTTTTTCTCTCTTTCTTCTTCTCCTCCTTTATGAATGGGCGAATAACTGTAATTTCTTATTTCTCTCTTTTTTTTTTTTCTTTCTTAAAAGTTTGTTGAGAACAAGGCTGACATCCATGGTAAGTGTTGCAATGTGTTGCAACCGTGTGAGCATGTCATAATTTCAAAAACAAAAATGAACAAATAAATAAAAACCGTTAATAGAAAATTTTTTTTTACATACTTAGCTTTTGTTTCGCTTTCACCTTTCATTTCTTATTCTTTCTCCCTCTCTTTCTTTTGTGTTATTTTTCTTCTTTTTCTTTTTCCCCCTTTATCCCCTTTGTTCTCTAATTTAAATTATTTTTTTATAGTAAATAAGTAAATAAAAGATTATCTTAAATTATGTATTAGTATTGATAGAAAAAATAAATTTGTATTGCCTTCGAATTTTATTATTTTATAACATACTTAACAATGCTTCAAGCAAATTACCAATTACTTTATATATATATATATATATATTATATAATATACACACACACACGTGCGCAGTATGCTGAGAGTACGCGTCCTGCATCCTGATGCACAAAAATCTAAAAGGACGCAGAAAATCATATCCATGAATCCCAGAGTTTTCTTTTTCTTCCCCATACCATTTCAATTAACTGTAAATACATTCAATAGTTTCTTAGAATGAAACATAGGATAAGTTACCAGGTAGGAGTTAGGCAGCTTTTGTTGTTTCCCTAGATAAATAAAACACTACAATCTATTAAGAAACTTTAGTTGGGACCCATTGAATTTCCTGTACTCATTCAAAGCAAATATGTGCATCCCAGGATGCACTAAATCAAAAAGCTATTCAGCATCACTATATATATATATATATATATATATATATATATATATATATATATATATATATATATATTTACCAACCCCTCACACGAGCAGAATGCAACAAGGTCAATTTCTTAAGTGGAGTTTAACAGGTTTGAATTCAGTTTTCCTTCTCTTAGACTGGTTGCCTAACCAAGGTAAAATAGCCCAGTCTGCTGTACTATTTACCCATAGCTGGAGGGAGAGTAAAAATTACATATAGCAAGATTCTTATTACAGAATAAAGCAATTTCCAGTCCAATTTGCAAATTTTGAGAGGTCTACATTTTTTTCTCAGTCCTCCATATTCTCAATCTAATGACTGAAATGCAAATTAGATCCTTTTAATCCCTCCTAAAATCAGGATCATCATGGATTACTGTAACAACCAGAACCAAACAGATTCATGGATGGTAGGAAATAAATTGCATACAAATTCACATTCTAAACAGTAAGCAGAGATGCTGATAGGTAGACAGTAAAACTTTATCCAGGTGTCCTAGGGGCACATTTTTTCCTTTAAAAAAAGCATGATACATTGCACATAAACAACCTGTAACAGTTTAGGGATGGGAGTTCTCTGCTAATTAACAGAGCAAATTTCCACTGCCAACATCATGGGTTTGCTTGAACCTGCTGTAAATATTCCTGTTTTTGTTGCAGTTTTTCTTTTTTCTTCCCTCACCATTTAAAGCTAACTGTAATGACAGTTGAACGCTTTCTTTAAATGATCAATTTAATTTTGTGAAGGGGTGATGATATATACATTTTAATATTTTGTTAGAAACAAACTACAAGGCCCAATTGGACACATAGCGTAGTGGATAAAGGCGTTGGTTTAATACAGTTCTAAGTGACAGTTATCTCTAGGCTGCAGGTTCAATCCTGCTCAAGGGTGACAGTAACATAGAATGATAATTAACATAGCTTAACACCTGTACCCCAGCTATGGTTAGCAGAATAAGAACAGGATACCTCCATGGATTGAATAAAGGGTTGGGTTCAAAGTTCCGTGATGGCTCCCGATTACGACAAGAAGGTTCCCAAGTTTGAAAAGAAGATTCCCCGAGTCCGACACAAAATACCTGAAGAAGGCTGGAGGGCACATCGGCCGAAACGCTGTACAGATAACAATAAAGATGAGGACAATAGTCTGAATAATCCAAATAATACTACGGTAGGGTTTATTAAGAAACTTTAATTGGGAGCCATCAAATTTCCCAGGGATCCATTCAAATCAAATCTGTAGATCCGAGCTATCAGCATCACCAAGTAAGTATAAAATTCTCTGAAATTATTAAGTTATATATAAGTTGTAAACACGGTTTGTTTGGAATGGCTTTTTGCCGATAATTTTTTGAGAGAATAAGTGCTTAATTGGAGTCGTACCTAATTTTGAAAATTAATTAATTAATAATGAATTAGGCGGGAATACCTATTTAAATGTATGGATAAACAAATCGAGATGGTGAAGGGGTTATGGG
Source organism: Doryteuthis pealeii (assembly GCA_023376005.1). Lineage (NCBI taxonomy): Eukaryota > Metazoa > Mollusca > Cephalopoda > Myopsida > Loliginidae > Doryteuthis > Doryteuthis pealeii. The sequence continues at coordinate 16,199,600 of CM042145.1, read as the reverse complement.
ATCGGCCTGTCAGCTTGGCAGTCCGGTTTCAAATCACGCACAGGGCGGTCTTCCGATCTATAGCTCTGCTGATGAGGCCTAATAGGCCGAAATGTACATACAGAGATTGATTTTTCTCGATTTGTTTATCCATACATTTAAATAGGTATTCCCGCCTAATTCATTATTAATTAATTAATTTTCAAAATTAGGTACGACTCCAATTAAGCACTTATTCTCTCATATATATATATATATATATATATATATAACCTTATGTGAAATTGGTGAGAATGATTGATGCAAATTCTTCTAATGTGAGTAAATATTTGAGATGATGAAAATTAACACCTAACTCAGTGAAGTTATTTTAATTAATGCTGGGTAACCTTGCTTGTACAAATACAATAAAGATTTGGGGTTACAGGGTTTGAAAAACTTACCAAGCCAAATGTGTAAACTGAGAATCAACAGAACAAGCAACAACTGCAGTGTTCAAAGCTTTGAATTCATCAACTCGGTCACTAAATGCAATGATTTCTGTTGGGCAGACAAAAGTACTGAAAAAAGGAAAAAAAGAAATTATATAAACAAATTAACTCATTTATATATATATATATATATATATATATATATATGCACACACACAGAAAAATAAAGCGAACCAAAAGCAAAAGAATAGTTATAATTTAGCACGCTGTTTTTTGTTCACTTTTTATATATTTCCTAGGCTTCCAATATCACAGAAAACGTTCATAAGAACAACTAAATTTATATATATTATATATAAAACACAGTCTTTCAGAAAAATTGATAGTCTGAAGGATATAAAACAAATATATCTTATAATTACTTCAATTGAATAATGGTAAAAGTTATTCCAAGTGTAAAAGCAAAATTTTCTTTGAAGTTCTTAAACTGACTATATATACGAACTAGCGAAATCTTAAACTGAAAGTAAATTGTTGGTTCCTAATTTCAACTTTACCTGATGACCAGTATATGATAAAGTTTATAGAGCATAGAGGACCCACAAGGTTCTGGGTTTGATACTGCGCCTCGCCAACTCAGCGCATGAGTAGCACAACTTGGATCTATAAGGTAACGTGGGTAGCTGATGGTAGGTGTGGCACTCCATCTCCAGACACAAACACAATCTCCCTGATCTAGCACTTGTGAAAAGGGAATAGACTCCCTCACAGTCTGGCTGTTATTGATAATAGGCCAACTTATATATATTCATTTATTTGATTTAAAATCTTTAATATTCATCACAAATACACAAAAGATAAGTTTTCATTGCGATGTTGAAATATTGCACAATAATACTAAGTCTATACAGAAAATTGTAATGATTGGTTGGTTGGTTTTGTTTGTTACACATATCAAGTAATGAAATGGGTATTCAATTGGGACCTAACAGGGGGTCAGAGTGGACAAAAAAAAACCTCACATCAATAGGTTTAACGTCAACATATAGAACAAAGCACCATATATAAAAAATAAGGGCAATACAAAAATTGTAATGATTACCATTTAAATGAATCATTTTTTTTAAAAATTAAAAAAAAAAAAAAAAAAAAAAAATAAGAATATGTACAATGCTGATTAATTTTTAATATTAACAATTCACAAAAACTAGTGTGCAAATATTATCAGCGAATTAAAAAATGACTTCCATTGACATCCAAGGGAGACAACTGCGTGTGAACTAAATGTAGAATAAAATTTCTGCAGCATAATTCCTGCACTTAGACAAAATATATTACATTTTTAAAGGTGCAATATTTTTCTATTTTATGCAAAAAAAAAAAAAAAAAAAAAAAAAAAAAAACATTGAATAAAAATCCTAAAACAATTCATTGAGAAGCGCGAAAATAAAATGCATTTTTAAAAACTTTTTATGATTTATTCCATTTTTGTAGAACTATCAAATGATCCTCTTAATGAGTATTTACCCTTCTCTCATGGGCAGGATGTGACGCAAGGTCAATTTTTAAGCAGAGTAAAAGGGGGTTTGAATTCAGTTTTCCTTCTAGACTTGTTGCCTAACAAAGGTTGAAGACCCCAGTCTGCCCTACAGTTAACCAATTCCTGAAGAGAGATTCACACCCTTTTCCCAAGGGTAGTAGTTAAAATGCAGATAGCCTGATCCAGGATTTGAACTTGGGTCACAGATCTCTTCATCTTTCAACATGTTTTATTTCAAATCAAATCTTTATCAGTGGCTATTTTCTTTTTTTGTTTTAAATTATTAAAAAAAATGTATCACAAAATAAACATGAAACAAAGAAATTAAATTAAAAACCACATGAACATAAAAGGCAGTAAAACTTGGGATTTCTTGAAAATGTAAAAAAAATAAAATATAAAAGTTTCAGGATTATTTGGATTATTCAAACTCTTGTCTCGTCTTTATTGTTATCTGTACAACATTTCAGATAATAAAGATGAAGACAAGAGTCCAAATAATCCAAATGATACTAAATACCAAGCCTCATCTCAAAACTTCAGAGAAATAAAAAACAGTTTCATAACTTACAAATCTAGTGGGTAAAAGAAGAAGACAAGATATTTTCCTTTAAAAGATCGGAGACCAATTTCTTCAAATTTGCCATTAATAACTGCTGTGCCATTCCAGTCAGGGGCAGGCTTGGAAACTAAAAATAGAAAAAATATATATATATCTAAAAATTTAAAAAACAAATCAATCTTTAATTCAAACAATTAACCCTTTTGCAAGCAGAGTGATATTTTTTTTCAGAAACTGTACACAGGCAGAGCAACATTTATCATTTTGTAAATTGCTCAATGTAAGGCATTTTCCTATTGGCTGCTCATTGACCAATTCAGTATTAAAGAACAGAAACATTGCTAGGTGACCCCACTGTGGTGTAGGATTGTGTAAAGGTTCTTTTGCAAAATACAATTAAAAATGAGTGCTATATTGTTTTCATACTATTGTACTATAACACACAATTGCTTATCAAATATTTTTTTTATAATATATGATTAATTGCCTTGTTTGAACATACCCTCTATTTTGAAAATTTTCTGAAAATAATTTGCCTATTTTACAGGGATTCAAAAAAAAATGACCTTCCTGCAAAAGGGTTAATGTGGACATAATGTATTTGATTTACAGCAACAATTCAGCTTTTAGTAGTTTGACATCAAAACATTCCATGTGGGTACTGAAGAATCTTCAAGGCTTTTAAGTCTTCAACATAATGTATAAGCACAGGCAGGTGTGGAGGAGTATTACATTGAAATTTAAAGAGCAAGCAAAAAGTCCAAAATTACATTTAGAATCTTAAGTTATAAAGCTTTCATCAACAAAAAAAAGCAATAAGTTCTGTTTAAAAAAAAAGTAAATTTGTCTAAATATTTCAGTCATATTATTCTTCTAATAAATCTCTCAATACTGCAATCCTTATTTTTAGATAAACAAAATTTAAACTTACCTCCACAACTGGTGTACAAAATTTGAAAGTAGCAATTTATAATGGAAGACAAAACACATACAAGAGTAAGAGAACATATCTTCCATCATAAAGAGACATTACCACTCCAATAAATTAACAATGTCCTCTTAATATAAGATACATGATTTAGTAACACCCACTGCAGTTTATCCCAGGCACATAGATTTTTAAAATAGGAGTAAAAAGGACACATCTTCATTATCATAAATCACATACATGTGCACTGTTCATTGCTAGCCTAGACATGTCACCGTGGGACCTCCAGAGACCCAAGTCTGCCTCCGACCAAGGCCCAGATCAAAAAGAACGATTTTTCACCTCTTCTGTTTTTGGTCCCGGGGGCGGGGAAGGGACATACCCGCTTCCACCTTCCTCAGAAAACCTGAGACTTCCATTTTTATTTTTAAATCTAGTTACAGAGTCATTGGTTGGTCAATAGCTGGCACCCGTTGAGTGTTTACAATTCTAAACTTTAACCTCTTTTTGTTCTTATTTCTTTTTCTTCTCTTTCTCCAAAAATCCGATTACCGTTTTCTTTTCAATCCCCAAATTCTCAGTAGACCATAATAATTACGCTACAGGACTGCACAACTAAAAAAAAAAATTTTTTAATAAAAATTCAAGGTAATTTTACATTGAAGGTACCTCAACCATTTTTATTACAGAAGACCAGACACATAAGCATCTGCTTTAGAAATAGAGAAAATTCTTCTTTTTTTTTTTTATACAAAAGATAAAAAAAAAAATTGAAGTCTTAGGTGAGCACATTGGGCCACAGCTTGCTTGGCTTTAAAATATCAAACAGAAAAAATAAATAGAAATGAATGTGTCACTGGTCACATAACCTGATTTGATTGTAGGAGTGCCATTCATGTCTTAGGAAGGATTAGCCTCTCCAGGTATTCATAAATCATCTGTTAAATGCTGGCAGGTAATAATTCTCTAATGAAGAATGAATGTTACAAAGATATAAAATCATGTGTGCGTGCGTGTGTGTGTGTGTGTGTGAAAACCTTTTCTTTCTTTTTTCTTTAGAGGACATTGTAAAATGTCTTTGTGATGGAAGATATTTTTCTTGTGTGTATGTGTTTTATATTTCATTACAAACTGCTACTTTCAAACTTTGTACACCAATTGTGGAGGTAGGTTTAAATCTTGTTTATCTAAAAAATAAGTGTTGCAGAATTGTGGAATTTATTAAAATACATCATAACTACAATAAGTTGCTGAATTTTGAAAAAGAAATAAAAATTTTTAAAAATAAATAAATCATTTCATATTAGTTTATTGATTGATCTGTTATTGATTTAAGAAATATTTATTCAGCAAGAACGTCTCAAAGGATAAAACAATTAGGAATTGGTCAAATGAATTTCTAATTAGAATTGAACCCACAACCAAATAGTGAATCAACAGAGAGCATTTACTAAATGTCTTTAACTCTTTGCCTACCAAATTTCCCCCACAGCTGTAGCAAATTTTCTTGGTATTTTTTACCTGTATGATAAAACATTTCAAATTTCATTATCTATTAACCTCAGAACTTATTCTATTCAAATAAAGTATTATTATTATTATTATTATTCAGTGTAAACAAGTGACACATGCGAGATTTGTTGCCATTGGATTACGGTAGGATTATAGAGGTGGAAGAGCCACTGTGAGTGGCTTAATGTAAGCAAAGAGTTAAATAATTAACATTCAAAAATGCAAGTGAACAAAAAAATTTTTTTTAAATAAATAAAAGGAGTTAATAAATTGTCATTTAAACAAAAAAGAAAACAAAAAACAATTTTTAACAAATAACCTGATTGACTAATTTACTTTAACGGCATGTCAACCTGTCTAAGGTTATTTCATGCTTACAGGTTAGGGAACCACATTCATATTTACATTTTTTGTGTAGTTGTTTCTTAAAATTTTCTCTTTTTCCAAACAGTCCCAATCAAATACTAATCATTTTCAAACATATCTCTTTGACACATAGATGGGACCCTAACAGGTATTACTACTCCAGGTTAGAGTGACCTGGGAGCAATGGCAATGAAGGGATACTTCACACTCCCCAGAACTGGGGCCTCACTATCAGATACAGTTTAGTGTCCACTTGAGTGAGAGAGTCAATAAGGATAGTTGTATTATTAATATAAATTTGAAGAAAACCATCTTTTCTTTCGTTTGTAATTTCCCCATTTCTTAATTTAAAAAGACCTTAAGCAAATAATTTAATCTTGTTTTACTATGATATCTAAAAAAAAAATGGACTCTTGTCAATTTCAATGTATGAGGATTCATCCAATGAACAACCTACACAGTGTTTTGTTTATAGTGGTGAAGGCTTGTGTTGGACCATCTGCACTTTTTGGCACAGCCGATAGGGAAGAATTGGTGCACAAGGAATGCCACAAACCAAATCAACGACTGACCTCCGTTTTTTTTCAAATTCAGTTTTTCTTCTCCTAGATTGGTTACCTATCCAAGGTTAAAGAGCCCAGTCTGCCCTACTATTTCACCCATAGCTGGAGGGAGAATAGATGGATCCATACCTTTCCCAAGGGTATTAGCACTATGTGAAAATGCAAACAGCCTTGTCTAGGATTTGAACTCTTTAACCATTATGCCATGCACCTCCATAAATATCTATACATTCATATATTATTCATCAACATTCAACTACAAACGCCACTCAAATAACGATAACGAACCATTTTTTCCATACATTTTTCTAATTCAACGCATAAAAACATCCATCATATCCACATAAATCATTGTTTTCTTCTCATTTTCACAGTCCTGATGAAGGTTTCCATTGTAAACTGAAATACTTGAGTATCGACTATAAATTTCCATCCATCATAACATCCCGTGTTTGTTTTTAAATTTTCTCCACATATTGTCGGATTAATTTGCTCATCTTACTTTCATTCATATATTAGTACATCAATCCATAACCTATTGGGTGTGCAGATATTAAATGGACCCTCACAACCAGGAGTGCAAGGGGGGGAAAAAAAACACTCTTTATATGCCAGAACATCAAAAACAGGATAGTTCAAATTATGAATAAATTTTTTTTAAATTATCTGGTTCATTGGCTGCATTGCTGCATCCCCCCCCCAAAAAAAAACTATTTCATAGAAAAACAGGATACAGATGCACAACTGTAAAACCTGGGCACAAGGCCAAAAATTTATAACGGGGGGACAAGGTGACAAAACTGGTCATGCTTTTCTTAGTCTTCCTTAGCTAGTTCCACTCACCAATTGATCTATTCTAAAAAAAAAAAATTGAAAAAAATTACTCTCATCCATCGCCTTTCACAGCTTGCTTCCATCAAAATACCTGGGGCACACTATGGTTGTTAAACCTACTTAAAGTCCCCTGAGGATGAAAAGCTGAAATTTTTTATGTACAATTCGAATTTAGATGTGGGAGTGGAAAAAAAAAAAAAAAAAAAAAAAAAAAAAAAAAAGTCCCCAAAACAAAATAGTGGGTTGTTTGGTTACCCACCTTTTCCCTCTTCTAAGAATAAGAACCGCCAACCGTTTTCAGGTTGATCAGATTTCCTAAGTTGGGAATGGGTGTCCCTAGTAGGGATAGAGTAAAAAATGGTGCAGTGTTTGGGAGGGGGAAGGTTTGGACCTGGCAAAAATACTGTTGGCTACCCAGGAGCATGGGTAGGAAAAAATAGCTGGTTCTGTGCCTTGAGCAAAAAACAGGGCCGTAGATGCTCATTCCACCACCTAAGAGAAAAACCTAACTATATGTTGTTTGCTAATACAATAATAGTCTTATTGAAAATAAGAGGCACAGCAGATAACCTCTTCACTATAGATTTTTCATCAATATATGAAAGAAAAAGAATTGTCATAGAAAAGAGGTACCCAACCTGTGGGCCACATACTTTAAAAATTTCACTCTGCCTTTTGATACTATTTCTCTGAATTTTTTTTTTTTTTAGATGGGGCTTGATAATTTGCATTATTTGGACTACTATCCTCATCTTTATTGTTATCTACACAAGGTTTCGGACGATGTGCCCTCCGGCCTTCTTCAGGTATTTCTTGTCAAACTCAAAAACCTTCATGTCGTAATCAGAAGCCTTCACGGAACTTCAAACCGAACCATTTATTCAATCCACTGGGGTAGACTGTTCTCATTCCGTTAACCATTACCGGGTACAAGTGTTAAGCTGTGTTAATTATTCTGAAATAAATACCTGAAGAAGGCCAGAGGGCACATCAGCCAAAATGTTGTGTAGATAAAGATGAGGACAAGAGTCCAAATAATCCAAATTGCCTTTTTATGTTGACCATGAAGAAGTACAATTACAACTGAAGATGGAACTCGTGAATTTTCAGCGTCAGAAGATTTGAAGTCCAAGTTTATTGCTTTCCAGATCGTCAATTTCTATAAAAAACAGATACTTCAATCTGGACAATTCCTCAATCTTATCACCCACAAGGAGGATAAATATCCTCCTTGCTGACTTCTTAACAAGCCAAAATAGACGCAGGGTCATTTTAATGTGGTGTGCCATAAAAGAAGCTAAAAAGTAGTGAATGTGTTTGGCCCTACATACACAACTATGAACAGTTGTTCTCCATAATGAAGCATGCCAAGAGCACACTGCATTTGTAACTGTCAAATCTAATGTGCTCCTTCTGTCAATCTTTTCATTTAATTCTGATATTATATCTTTTTGTGATTGCAAACAATATCAGATGTCTCATTAATAAATCATGAGTGTTAACTTGTGAATTTAGCTGTTTTTTTTAATTTTTATGATCGTGGCCTGAGTTAAGCTTTGTGACCCTTGGACTGAAAAGGTTGGTGACCTCTGTCATAAAAAGGTGCAAGAGAACAAAAACCTTAATTATCTCCCTTTAACCTGACAAATACCACCCACCCCTACCTCTGAGCTTCAATCTACTTTATTTTCCATTTTTTTTTCATAAATCAGCCTCATATGTTTGATACAATGAAAGGAATAAAGCTGAAGATATAAAGATATTGGGCTTACCTTATGGCCGAGACAGTTGTATATTTTTTCACCATGCCAGAAAATGGTGGTCAAATCCAGCTAAAAAAGCCTGGGAATTTGAATGATGATTTTCATGACAAGGTTGCACTCTTGCTCTTGATAACTGTCACAGCAACACAAACCTTCCTACTTACGTACATACTAATTTAACCTTCACCCATACAAAGCTAAATAAATACTAAGTTAACATCAAGATCTGTACCAACAAACAATGATAAAGTTTGTGCTGATCAATTGATTTTAATGGCATGTCAACCCATTTAGGGTTATTTTATGCCTAGATGTTAGGGAATCCCATAAGTTTATATTTACATTTTTTGTGTAGCTGTTTCTTAATAGTTTTTTGTATACAGTCCTATTGAATACAAATGATTTTTAAAGAGATCTATTTCACCTATAGATGAGACCCCAACAGGTACTACCACGCCAAGCCACACCATCAGATGCAGGTTAGTGTTGCACCCAGGACCCCTCTCTTTTTTTTTTTTTTTTTAAAATTCTGTCAGGAATACAGTCAGCATATTCTAAGCCCCGCTGATAGGGCATTTGTTGCACACACACACACAATGATGCTGATAGCCTTTTGATTTAGTGCGTCCTGGGATGCACATATTTGTTTTGAATAAATCCCCGGGAAAATTTATGGGTCCCAACTAAAGCCATCTAACCCCTACCTTGTAACCTAGCCTGTGTAATTCATTTCTTAGAAACTATTGAAATGTATTTACAGTTAGCTTGATATGGTGAGGGAGGAAAAAGAAAAACACTGGGACATATGGATACTAGTTCTTTTAGGTTTTTATGCATCAGGGATATAGGACGTTTACCTATCATCTCTGCATGCACACACACACACAAAATGTCACCCTGTGATTTTGTTCATATGTAATATGTAGACATTCCATATTTTTCAGACATAATACCAAAATATATCCAAATAAAATAGTATGGAAAATGTTTTTTTCAACTTAAAGCAGTTTTTCAGAGTTTGTGTATGAAGTGGAGGATTGGTTTTCGATTATTAGATATTATATAAAAAATATAATAACAGACTAAAATTTTGAAAAGTATTGCAAAATTTAAATATTTTCTTTGAAATTTTTTTTTTTTTGACTTTAATTCTAAGAAAATCAGATGTAAAAAAAAAATTTTTTTTTTTTTAATTTTAAAATAGATTTGCAGGTTTTGGACAGTTTATAATGTAGATTTTTATCATCCATAATTAACATGTTATGAATACAAAAAATTTAACTGTAATTGAAAATCTAAAAATAATTCTATTGAAAATAATGAATTTAACTGGAATTTTAATATATTATTTTATTTTGTCTTAAAATACACTGAAAAATAAATAATTTTTACAAAAAATATTAAGTAGGTGTATCGTTATCTTTCCTTGAACAATATTGATGATTTAAAATAAAACATGATATCACCTACAATGGCAAAAATTATTCTTATTAAAACACCATCATAGGCAACAGTCTATATATTCCTGTCTCTAATATGGCTAGGGGTGTGTGTGTGTGTGTGTATATATATATATATATATATACACCAACACACACACACACACACACACACACAAGGTGCATAAAAAATATCAAGATTTTTTGTACTTTTTGACACGTATTCTGAAAAAAATATGAATGGAACATTAATTTTTCTTCTTCAGAATACAAGGTGTGTCAAAAATGTACAAGTTTAAAGCTGTATTTACCAAGATAGAAATGAAGAATGAATGGAACGTTTTTTTTTTTTCAGAATACAAAGTGCGTCAAAAAGTACAAAAAAATCTCGATACTTTTTTTTTTTTTTTTTTTTACACACCTTGTGTATCTAAAGTAAAACTTCAGTAGAATATATCAATGTTAAGCATATTTTTATTTTCTATTCTAAAATTAAAAGTAAAACAGTTTCATTTATAAAAGCTCCTCTCCAGAAAGCAAGATTGAAAGTTGTGCTCAAAAACAAAAACTGAAAATATATGAAATGTCTTGAATGCGTGCAGCAGGTTGAAGCTCAACAACTATCACCAGATAACACTTTTTGTCATTATTTTAAAACCAAAAATGGGGGAAGAAAAATTGCAGAGAATTTGGAAAAGGTCACAACAAAAACAAACAACTACCTGTGGGACTGCCCACCATTGAATGGCCAAAAACTGAAATTAAAAAAAAAAAAAAAAAAAAAAGAAAAAAGTTCAAATCTTTTTAACAAAATGAAACTAATGCCAGGGTTCAAAATTTATCTGAATCTAAAATAGCCTTTGATTACAACAACTGTTTTCAATATCAAGAAGTTAAAACTTGGTTTGTTTTGTTTTACTGCATTTCAACCTCAGTGGGTCATTTAATGCTGATAAAGTTTTGAAATAAATTCATTCTTAATGGATACACAATTTTTTTTATGAACACATTTTTCTATTTAACCCATAGATGGGACTCTAACAGGTACTACCACTCCGCATCAGAGTGGACCAGGAGCAATGGTGATAAAGGTGTGCTCCACATTCCCAGACCTCCAAACTGGAACTTCACCATCAGATAGAGTTTAACGTCATTCCCAGGACATGAAGACCCTCAGCCACCGCGTTCTAGCACCCATATGATAAAAAGGGTTGGGGCTTGCCATAAGGGCAATAGGGTGTTAAGGGGCAATCATATAGGTGCTAGGGCTTGACATGACAAGTCGATTAATCAGAGTGGGCCTCTCCGACCGCTGATTTAACAGTTGCAAACGCAGTGTGCTTTTATTGTGCTTCATTTTAGAGAACAACTGTTCATAGTTGTGTATATAGTGCCAAATATTCTCACTACCTTCTGGCTTTCTTTATGGCAGACATTAAAATGACCTTGGGTCTATTTTGGCTTGTTAGGAAGTCAGAAAAATATCCTATTTGCTGGGTGTGGGTAATAAGATTGGGGAATTGTCCAGATAAAAGTGGAGAGAAAATTTTAAAAGTTGAGTGTAGGGCCACATGGATAGGTTTTGAGGGCTGTGAAACAACAGTTCCTAGTGATGTGTGTTGTGCTCACTATTTGCTGAGTGTGGGTGATAAGATTGGGGGAATTGTCCAGATAGAAGTACCTGGTTTTTATAGAAATTGAGGATCTGGAAATTAAGAAACTTGGACTTCAAATCTGTTTTTAAACAGGTTGACCAAAGGAGCACATCAGACAAGTGGCGATTTGATATTTGCAAACACAGTGTACTCTTGGGATGCTTCATTTTGGAGAACAACTGTTCACAGTCTAATGTACTGTAGTACCAAACATGTTCACTACTTGCTGGGTGGTAAGTTTTGGGAATTGTCCAGATAGATGTAATTAGTTCTTATAGAAATTGTGGATGTAACAAGAAAGAAACTTTAACTTCAAATTTTCTGAACACCGAAGATCAATGAGTTCTATCTGCGGTCAATATTGAAGAGAAAATTTAAGTTAGTTAAAGGGCCAAATATGGTCAGCAGATTGATAAGTTTGTCAGTACGTCACACCCTATCTAGGGTTATTTTATGCCTTGAGGTTAGGGAAACATTGTAAGTTCATAATTAAATTTTTTGTGTCATTTAAGAATTTATTTTCTTTTTACACACAGTCCTAATACAAATAATTTGCAAACAGATTTATTTGACCTATAGATGTGATCCTAGTAAGCACTCCCACTATGGGTCAGATTAGACCTAGGTGTTATGGAAATGAAGGAGCACTACCACTCCGGGTCAGATTAGATTAATACCCTTGGGAATGGTATGAATCCAACTACTCTCCCTCTAGCTATGGATAAATCGTAGGGCTGACTGTGCTCTTTAACCTTGGTTAGGTAACCAGTCTAGAAAAACTGAATTCAAACCTGTTAAATTCCACTTGGGGTTTTCACTACTAGAATGGGCTCAGTCCTAATTAGTAATCTATTTCACTAACTGATAGCAAATGACATTCCCCCAGTTTAACGGCTATAACAGGGCTCAAAGAAAGAAAGAAAGAGAAAAGGAAAAAAGAGAGAAGAGAAAAAAGAAAAAAAAAAGAAAAAGGGTCAAACTCAAGTCAAGATTGGCATAACTAGGTCAGGTCAACCGTTAGTGTTCTCTCCTCCCCCTTCTCTGTTTTTGAATACAGAAATAACCAATCAGATCGTTTCCTCGTTCCCGCCTTTTAATGTGACATTCCTCTCAGTATGCTATTGGTAATGAAACAAGATTTTATAAACAACAGAAGTCGGATATAGTAATCGTCTGTTGAGGGTTAATAGAAACCGACGTGGGGGATAAATGATACTTGAAATACTTAGAGTGAAGTGCTGTTAGTAACTAACGAAATGAATAAAATTGTTATCATAAACCCCAAATGATCCGTAGTTGGTTAGCAAATTTTAAACTGTTAAGTGCAGACTCTACTGAAATGTTTACAACGTGGGTATTTTCATGTGTTATTTGGAAATTTATTATATTGTTAGTTAGATTTGCTACTTAGTTTTTAGTTTTTAAATTAAAAGTAGCTTAGTGTATTTTTTTTTTTTTTTTTTCTAAGAAGAAACTGTTATAAGTGGGGGTTTTTAACAGAAAAATTTCTTAGAAATCAATAAAAAAAAAATTATTCCACGTCTGTTTTATATCTTTGTAATATCTTTTTTTTTTTTTTTTTTTTTTTTTTTGTTGTTCAAAACAAGCAGAAAACCCCCGCTTTTTCACAAATACAAATTTTATGATTTTGTAATTTTCCCCGGCTAATATTTTAAAAGTATGGTAACCCAAAAGTCGATTTTTTTTTTTACAGTACTAATTCACTAACCCTGATGAGAGAAAAAAAAATAAAATTAGGGAATTATTCAATTTTAATGAAATTTTAAACTTTTGAAAAAGATATTAAAATAGATATTACTGATAGCTGTTTTCATATTTTTAGTTGAACATTTTTTTTTTTATATCTAATAAATAAAATTCATTTAAAATTATAATCGGTCCATTTCTAGCATTAAAATTTATTTTCTTACATTAGTAAAAAAATATTCATTTAATAACATGTTTAGATTTGTAAGCTGGGTAATTCCATGCCAAATTTTCAGAAAAAAGTAAAATTGTCACCCACCCCCCCTTCAACTTTTCTGCAATTTTTTTCCAGGTGTGGACTATGTTAGAGTTAGACAATCCCCAAAATTTGAACTTACAACTACAAAAATTGGCGGAGTTATGTCGATTTTTAACTTGACAAATTTGGTGGAGTTCGCGAAAATGTAATCTATTTTTGTCTGTAAAATGAGTTCTATAGTTTCCCTACTACTAAAAATTGGTTTAAAAAGGAATTTTCACCCAAGGACCAAAAATGATATTAAAAAAATCTTAAAGCCAACCAAGTTTAAGTTATTGATGATTTGATTTTTTCTGAAATTTTGTCCAAGTGTTAATTAAATCCGGTCAATTAAAAAAAAAATTTTTCATTCCCTTCATATATGTTGAGCCCCAAAGACAAAGAGGTTTAAAGTTAAGCACCAACAATTTAAGTGTAGATTTTCACTAAAAAAATTAAAATTAAATCAATTATTCAAGGTCAATTTTTGTTTTAGTCGAAAAGTCGTAACATAATGAGCATTATTAGTAAACAAAAAAAGCAAAATAATATTACATATGTAATTAATTTTTAATTTTTAAGCTGGTTTAAATTCAAAGTTTTCCTTTTCTTAGACTGGTTGCCTAACCAAGGCTAAACAAACAAACTATTTATACAGAGCTAGGGGCCAGGGAAGAGATGGATTCATGCCTTTCTCAAAAACATTAGCGCAAAGTGAAACACAAACAACCTTGTTGCAAGATTTGAACTCTAGTGTCACCAATACCATTTCATACAATAACAGTTTTATGTTCATAGGTACCACCAAAATAGGTCACGTGATCAGTTGAGGCCATATTAAAGGAAAAAATGTAATTATTTTTTAACTTTTTTCAAATCTCGCAAAAAAGAAATCAGTTGTTACAAAGAAAAACTGTTAATTCAAAGATCAAATTATCTGATTGGGAAAAAATTACTCATCGTTATCATGAAAAATAAGTAAAACAGTCCGTTTATTTACAACACGGTCAGTTTCTTTATTGATATTTTTTAGCAGAATTCTGTATTCATGGTTCTTTTACTAAAAAGCTCTCGCATCGAGACTTATAAAAATCATATTATTCAAACTCTTATCTTAATAGAAAAAAAGTAAAAATCATTTTTTGTCGGTTCATTTTTTCATATTTCATAAAATAAAATTGGGGCGGGGGGTAGACTTCGTAAAAAAAAACTATTTCCCCTAATATATTTTAGAAAAAAATCTATTTCAGACATATTTTCATCAAAAGGTAAGCAATTCTGGAAACTTTCGTGAAAATCGGACCATTAATTGATTTTTCATAGAATTTTTTAAAAAGCCTCTAGTCATAACTTGTTTTTGGCTACGTTAAATTTCAATTGATTTAACAAACATGTAAACATTGTTTTTCGTTTGTTTATAATTTTCATTATTTCCGAAAGCTATGAGGTTTTTTTTAATGATTCTTCTTTCGAATGGACACAAAATTTTCAAGATAATATTAACATGGAAAATTGGTGGTAGCTAAACATGGTAATACGAATGTTTGCTGGTTTGTTTTGTTTTTTTTTTTTTGTTTTTGTTTTATAGGGACCTCCAATTTGACGTGTCAAATTTACCCCCCCCCCTATATTTAACACAATGAAACTTGCATAAAAGGTGAATGCTTTGTATTATGAGCATTGAGATTCATTTTTTAGGGGGGGGGCAACAGTAAAAATTATTTAACATTTATTTGTGTAATTGTTTTACTTATCAAATGAAACGTCATTTGTAACAAAAATAAAAAAATTATAAAACATTGATTAATTTTAAAAGTATTTATTTATAAAGCACCCGGTAGAACTCTTAGTTCAGGAATTTTTCTTTTTATTTAATAAATCAATTTTAAAAATTTTTTTTTACATATCTCCCACTCCACCCCTACCGGTATATCTACCTTTTCTCTCGAATCATCTTCATACATATTGCCACGTGTAAAATAGAAACCAATCGCCGGGGGTGTAACTTCAAACAACCTTTTCATTTATTTATTCATTTTTTTAAAAAAAAATAAAGATCTGCTGTTATGACACGGGCATTTCTGGGGTTGGTTAATCTATAAACAGCTGTGTAATTTCACAATGATTTTATTGATTTGATCTTTTTCCCCATCCATGTCCCAATCCACACAGCGAAAAAGAGAATTAAATAAATTAGATAAAATGAATAAAAAGAAATCAATAACTTATAACCAAAGTACATGAGATGGGGAGGGGGTGCATCGTCCCTGGATCTGAGGATTTTCTAGTATCTAGGAAAATATTTGCATACTGGAAAAAAAAACAACAAAAAAAACTAGCAAGCATTATTATGACATTTTTAGCAGAATTCTGTATTCATGATTCAGGTTCTTTTACTAAAAAAACTCCCGTATAAAAACTTGTAAAAACCTTCTGATATAATTATTCAGACTTTAAAAAAATAAAAAAGTTTTTTATTGGTTCATTTTTTCAGATTTCATAAAATAAATTAGTCCTCGACTTATTTTAAACATAATTTCATCAATAGGCAAATAATTAGCGAAATTTGTGAAAATTTGACTGTTTGTTGATTTTTCATAGAATTTGGGTTTTTTTTAACCGGTAGTCATAACTTGTTTTTGGCTACGTTAAATTTCAATCGATCTAACGGTGCGAAAATGTAAACATTGTTTTCGTTCATAATTTTAATTATTTTTTTTTTTGGGGGGGGGGGGTCAAATTGGAGGTCTCTACCGTACAAGCAATTATTTCTATTTCATGAGTGACTTTCGCAATTAATTTCGATTATTCCTAAGTTATAAAATTGTTAGCTTACAAAAGTATTTTTCGCAGAAAAAAAAAAAAAAAAAAAAAAAATTAACGTAAAAAAAAATCGCCGTAAACTTAGGAATCCAAAATTTCAGGTTGCGGGTCCAGATTCGACCCGGAATGTTTTTAATTTGCTCACGGTGTCGCGGCTTGATTCCAAAATGGTATATGTTGGGCTACGGCCCCTAGAGTAAAAGTTGAAATATGTGACTCACTGACACTCGCAATTATTATTTGAGATATACACACAAAACCTAAACAATCTAATTCTAATACTTTTAATTTATCAAAGAAAACGAAAAACTATTGGACTAAAAAAGTTGTCTGTTGCTTAGATCAATAAATGATCAATATAATTTATCATTATGACAAAGTTCTTAGCAAACACTAATTTACGTTGAGATAAAATTAAAATCATTTGAATAATAAATTTAAAGTGTACATTATTAACATTTCAAAATATCAGTACAGTACACCTTAAAAACTAAAATAAAATTAAATCTAAAAAATAAATAAGATAAAAAAGCTAACATGAGAATAAAAAATTCAGACTAACAAATTCATTAAAAAAAATAACCGGTTCATGTAATTATTGGGTTTTAAATTTATTATTTTGAAAATTGAAATATTAAAACGAAAAGAAACAAGTTTATTTGATTAGCATCTAAAAACATCGTTGTATTTTATTTTTCACAAATTCACAAGGCCTTTCTTCTTTCTCATTCGAACTTTGACTAAATAATTGGTGAAACTGGAACAATTCTTGGCGACTCAAGAAATAAATAATGGAACACTCAGCGGCTGAGTCAGCCGTTTGTAATCATTACTGTTGTCTGAGAGAGAGAGAGAGAGAGAAATGGTTAAAAAAAAACAAAAAAAACTGTCTTTAAATTTTAAAGACTTAAAAAAATATCCAGGTTTTTTACTATTTCTTTTTTAAGTTAAAATATTTTAAAGAGGTTATGGGAAAAAAGCAAATTAGATTTTTTTTAAAGAAAAATATTTAATTTCATTATTTCAGAATTTAATTTCTTAAATATCACAGAAGTAAAGTTACAAATCCATCCGAAATTTGAGCTATTAGAAACCTATTTCTTAAAATTTCAGCTATCAAACATCTATTTTTTTCGTGTATGTGCCAGATCGAAAATTACATTTTTTTCCTTCAAAATTCAAAGTATATTGAATTTTTCAAAAATGTATTAAATAACATAAAATTCTCGAGTGTGTTGTGTCTATAACCGTAACACAAGGATAATGGCAATTCATAGCATTTTTTAAAATCAATTAACACTTTAAAATAAAATGCTGTTGAGAATAAAGCCATTCCCAGCCCAATATGCAAGTGAATGATTTTTTGTGGGGTCTGCATTTACACTGAACATTTTTTAATCATCCAAATTCTCGATAACAGAGATAACTATGAAATGCTGATTATAATCCTTCCCCAACAGAAGCATCAATATAATTATGGATAGCTGTTAACTAGTTAAAACCATTCACTCCCTTCTAAATAGAAGCATCAATATCATCATGGAGTGCCGTTACAATCGAAACTTAATCGGTTCACAGATCGTCTAGTTACTTAAAATTAAAAACCATATAGTATATGGTTTTTAATTTTAAGTAACTAAGCCGAAAATCTCTATATAGAGAGATTTTCGGCTTTTTTAAAAAGGAAATTCATAAGAGAAAATATTTCTTAAATATTGCGTGGACTTACTAGTATCATACAGAAATGATAGCAACAACCTAAGGGGGCGTCTACACCATTTCTGGTAAGTTCTTAAATTAAGAAAAAAAGACCGAAAAAGCCGGTCAGAATTTTCGTCTAAGAAAAAAAAGAAGAAACAACGTTTTCTTACAATTGTCATTAACAAAATTAAATAATGCATACTTATTGCTTTACTCCACTGGATGGTATGTCCAGAGGTTCTTCGGTCTTCTTGGGGATAAACTTGCCCACCTGCAAACGAATAGCATTGTTCATCAGCAATGCAAACTGCAAACGATATTAAAACGACAAGACAAACAACATTAACACCAACAACCGCCATCTTGCTTCCCAATCCACGTTGTCTTTAAAAAAATAAAACCAACCTCTTTAGTTTCGTATACTAAACTTCATAGACGAGAAGGATAAACCATAAATAAACCATAAAAAGATTAGTAATATCTTTTGTTTTCTTGAGATTAAATTGTTATGAATATTTTTAATGCTAAAACTCTTGAAAAATATTTCTTCACATCAAAGCAATCCTTTCAAATCCGCTATGTTTCACATATATCGATATTTTTTACTTATTGAATACGAAACTATTGCTTAGAACGTAATCAAATGTTTACCGTTGCCTTAGTAACGGGCTGAGTCGTTACTTAATTTTTATTTATAATATTTACAATGGTGGTAAGTAGAGAGGTGGATGCTCTGGATAATGATGGACAGTTAATTTTGAACGGGAATATGTCGCCAGGAACACCACAAAAAACTAATACTGATTCTCAGGTAAAGTTCACTATATTTTTTTATTTTGTCCCATCTTGATCACTAGGAAAATGATTTAAGAGTTTAGTTTACTTCGCAAGTTCATTATTTGTTGTTGTTTTTTTAAAACACATCTCGATTAACAGAGATTATCAACGTAGGTATGTTATTTTCATTTTACTGACTTAACATTAAATGCCCCTTTATTCTTTTTATCGTACTTGTGTTTTTATTTTTGTTGACTTGGGGTAATAATGAACAATAGCACGCAAGAGATCATTAGAATCGCATTTTACGTATAAATAGCATTAGATGTCGGAAACTCCCGAAGTAGCCTAATCTAACCCTAACACTAACCCAATCTCTAACCCTAGCGTCTCAAAGGTTTCGGGTATTTCCGTGAAATGTTATGAAATGTAATGCTTTTTACGAAATCTGATGATATAGGCACCAACAATTTAGGCTCAGATTTTCACTTAACGAATTAAGATTAAATTGATTATTTAAGGTCAACTTCTTGTTTTAGTCGAAAGGTAATAATGAGCATCAGTAAAAATAATATTATAATAATATTAATATCTTACTTTTCAGGTAGTGTCAGGTAGTATATTAGGTCTGAGACATAATTACATATGTAATTAATTTTGAATCCATTTTAAACCTTAAATTAGCCCCAAGATTTACGAAATCTGACGCTAAGTATGAAGTAATTTATGTACTTACCATACACACGTTATTAAGAGTTTAAAAAAAAACTTATAAAAGTTTCTTCTTAGAAATCAATAACAAAAAAAACATTAAAAACAAATACACCATGTACAGAAAAATTATTAACTTGTTGATATTTTATTTAAATGAAATATTCCTTTGTTGTTATTTCAAACACAGAGAAAAACTAAAGTGCGCAAAATCACTTTTATTGGAAATTTTATTTATTCCAAAAACCTGTATGATATTTTGCATGCCCCCTTTATTTTTGTCTGTCTTTCAATATCTCTTGTTTTGTATTCTGCTACAAAAATAAACAAAAGAAAAGGCCCCTGTGGCTGGCTCAGGAAGCTGGACATTGGTCATGTGACACCAATATCTGTCTCTTTTTTTTTCAACCTGGGTCAAGGTGAGAAGACACTCCTCTCACTGTGGCGAAAAAACCAGCAGATTGTCTTGTAAGAATTGCTGTTCTACAGTTTATGAGAAACAAAATATAGGTTCACAGAAAGCAATGACAAAAATGAAAGCACATGTATCTTTTAACCTATTTTATTACATGTAAACACAATAACAGACAATATAACAAGTACTAGGGGCAGTACTCACAGTTCTTATATCTCCCTCGATGAGGGGGGTGCTCAGGATGAGTCTTCAGTTGTGACTCCCTCACTGAGGGGAAATTCCTTCAGTCACCGGGGACTGACATAAGAGCTCGCTTCTACGAGGCTCACTCGTTGGTACCAAAAGGGTCTTCCACTCAACCCGACCGGGGACGTTACTTTTTCTACTTCCTGTCCCCAAGGCACAGGAGAGTTCTAGTCCCTACAGTCTATACTTTGCGCGGGCTGACGAGAGCCCGAGTAAGCTAGAAACTGACATTGGCCAGGCCCCACAAGGAATTTTATTGCAGAATGTGGTTTACTGCTATCTGACGCCAGCCCAGATCCCTTGAAACAAGCACGGTGGTTCTAATGAATACCTTCGGTGAGAAAGGACACAATACATCGCGCAAAAACCTAACTTCTGACGAGAGAAGAACCAAGCAGCAAATTGTCTACACTTTCGGCACGGATTGACGAGAGCCCATGAGCAAGAAAAAACAGCGACGACATACTTGTGCCAAGACAAAGAGCCTTTCACTTTGGCGATAGAGGCAAGAATATTGTAAAAAAAGACTTTACCCCTTTTTCTGTTTAGAAAAATCTAAGGCTAGTAGCCTTCGCATTGCTTTCGAACTGTCAGACTGTTTTTGTCTCTCCTGCGTAAGAGAAGATATTTTTTAAGGGTTGTGTTTTTATTGTTTACACCCTTACACTACCAGTAAGTCAAAGCTTCCTCCTTTTTTGTGTGTGAATATATGGAGGCGCGTGGGCTAGTGGTTAGAGTCGTGGGAAATGGACTCGTCGATTCGAGTTCAATTCCTATACGAAGCTGTTGGCATTTCACATAGCGCTAATACCCTTGGGAAAGGTATGAATCCATATATTCTCCCTCCAGCTATGGGTTAAATAGTAGGGCAGACTGGGCCCTTCAACCTTGGGTAGGTAACCAGTCTAGGAGAGGGATAACTCTGAATTCAAAATTCCTGAGGTCGGTCGTTAATTGGGTTTGTGGCAACCCTTGATGCACCAATTCTTTCCTATCGACTGTGCCAAAAAGTGTGAATGGTCCAACACAAGCCTTCACCACTATAAACAAATCACTGTATGGGTGTTCATTGTGTGTGTGAACCCTCATGCGTCAAAAATCAACGAGAGAGTCCATAATATTTCTGTAAATTGTTATTTGGCGCCTAAATTTGTATCAAGTTAGCTGATGCCCGCATGGGAATTACATGCAATTTTTTGTATTATATATCTTAATTTTTTGCCTCCTTTTGGAGATACTTGTAAAGAAATTCTTTCTTATTTTCAAGCAAGATCATTTGTAGTTCATTTCCCTCCTATTTTCTTTTCTCGGTGTTGGTTAAATTTTAAAGGTCGGAATTCTTCTGAAAAGGGAAAAATTTCCGACATTTGTGTTCAAAAATTGAAAAGATTGTTTCATTTTACAGAGTAATGTCTCATATTATTCTAAACGTTAATATTACTGTCATGTAAGTAAAAAGTAAGTAAAGTGGTGTATTGTCGGTATCATCTAGACAGCGAGGAAGTCTATCCCTTTTCACTAGTACTAGACCAGGGAGATTGTTTTTGCGTCTGTGGTGGAGCGTCACACTTCCCATCAGCTCCCCACTTTACTGCACAGATCCAAGCTATGCTACTCATGCACTGAGTTGGTGATGGGATGACAAGGGGTTTAATGTTTTAAAGGTAAAAAGGTGGCTGTAGTTATTCTAATCAGTGGTGGGGGGGGTCACAGTCAATTCTGACGCAAGGTTCCAATCGACAGTCTAAACACTCCCAACTGTATCATGCTCCAAAATCCAATATCCAAAATTATTTCTGTGTCCCGCTCGTCTCGACAACAAAATACTACTGCAGTCGTTCCCTCCGGTCTGTGAGAATAAGTCCTTTAAATACACCTCAATTTCACCACATCCGGGCTCCTCACTCATAATTGTCCATGCAGCACGTGCGACACTCATCAGCATGGCGCGACCACCTACATCCAGGCCACTATGCTATTTCTTATTTCACTGATCGTCCACAGCTCTCACATTCTGAAGGAAGCGGGTTCGACTCTAGGTCAGTCCTACATGCCAGGCAAAGCCTAGCCCGCTTCCTTTGAGAATACGGCAAGTCTTCACGCCTGCCACTTTCTCTGTCACACCGTGTTGCACGAGGTAGATCTCCTTTCTCACTACAGGTATTCTTGGTGTGTGTTCTAAGGGTTTGCTTTTAACCCCATCTTATTTGGTGGTCGCTCTGAAAAGAAAGGGATTTAAGGAATGAAAAGAAACAGACAAAGACAGAAAATGGTTTCGGCTTTATTCACCGGTCATGGCCACCACGTGGCAAGGAAATATGTGTCTAGATACAGTTAAGACCTCAACTCAAATGGCCGAGAGATTCCCTTGGGGGTCGGAAGTGGGTCCTTTTTCCACACGTGAGGAGGATTTTTCCGGTGAAGGCTCATGGGCGTTTGTTATTTTAATTTTAATTTTTTTATTTTAATCCCCACAATGGTTGGGCCTGTATCAAATATGGAATCTTGTGGTAGATGCTCTACTGACTGAGCTAAAAAGGAACTAAAAGACTTGATATAATGACATTCTTGTGTATGTTGTTGATTTTACGGACCAGTAGGCACCCCAGCTGGAAGCTGTTTTGAAAGGAACACCTTTTGCTTTTCAACTTAAATTCCCGGTTGTTTGTTCACAAATAGGTATCCATTAGGAGTGAAATATGGATGATTTCAGGATTTTTTTTTGCTTTAGAATTTCAATGTAAGTTTTTTTAAAAGTTTGTTCATGTATATTTGCAACCCAAAAGCACGTTTTTATACTAAAATAGTTTTTGATTTTAATTTTTAAAAATTAGTTATTTCATGTTGTTGTTAATTCAATAGGATTTTTTTTAAATTATAAAACTTTAGACGAAAACACATTTTTATATTAAAATAGAGAAATGCAGATATGTTTATTTAAATGAAAATAGTTTTTATTTACAAAATATATTTTATGTTTATTAAATAAAAGGATGTTGTTTGGAAATGGTATCACACAATTTATAAAGTTTATTTTCCATGCACCTCTCGTACCACAACCAGAAGAGTGCAGTGAAAAGCAAAGACTGTTCCTTTTGAGGCAGCTCCCAGCTGGGGTGCCTATTGGATAGGCATTTTAAAATGTGTGTACTGCATTGGAAATTACACACACACACACACACACACACATATATATTGTGACATATGATGGTAGTCAGAAAAGAAGTTGGACAAATACATTTTATGTCTGAGACAAGATGTCTTAGAGGCACAAGCCCGCAGCACAGACATTTTCCCCAAGGAAGTGAAAATGAATGGAAGAAAGGAATAGACATTTTCTCCAAGGAAGGGAAAATAAATTGGAAGAGAGAAACGACCATTTTTCCCTAGGGAGGGAAAGGAAATGAGATATTCAGTGTCTAGTCAACAACCAGGACTTCAACTGAAAATCTCGGAAAGCGAGTGGGCTAAGATTTAATCTTTACTGCGGAATGAAGTCCTTTATACTCCAAACCATAATGTTGTAAAGAACAGATTGGGAGTCTGGCGAGAAACCTGAAAATCATCCATATTTCACCCCTAATGGATACCTACCACAAAGAGAAGTCTTCTAAACTTCAAGTTATCATGCCAGATAGAATTATCGAATTCTATAGTGAATGTAAGAGCTGCCGAATAGCAATTAAAGCAACCTCAAGTCATGAACGGTCAGTCCATTCCATATTCAACCTGGAGGGAAGAATTATTGAATTCTTCAACCACCCTTCAAATTTTCAACCCAGCAAATAGAATGAACCCAAGACATGAATAGTCAGTCTAGTCCATGATTTTTCACTTCTCAAGATGACAATTTGCCAAGCTGTCCTCAAATAAGCTGAAATTGTCTTGACAAAAGAGGTTGAGAATGGATTTCTGTGACTCTTATGTGACACTCGATGCAGCTCCTAATGGACATGTCAATTTTCTTAGGGGGATAATTATTTATTGTATCCCTATAAGTCCAATTGAATTAAGAAAATAATGACTGCTTAGTAAATATCTCAGCTAAAAGCATCTATAGAATATACTGACAAAGCAAAAAAGGGGCCAGTCTCTATCTTGACAATAAATATTCTCCTATCTCGCTGCTGTTACTATGAAGACCATATGTTGACTCAAGATTTTAATCAGCACTTGTCATTTATTTGTATTAGCTTCTATAAATAAAAGAGGAGATAACTCTGTTGGCTTTTTTTAGACACATACTAGGTTCATAACTCTTACTGACATTTAGTAAAATGAACAAACTTTGTGATTGATTGAAATGTCATTTATCTGGTTTATAATAACTAAAATAGAAAATCAAATCTGGTACAGGAAATTACTTACATATTGAATACAAGCTGAAATTAATCAATAGATCATTGCTGTCAATAATCAACTTATAAATTTTTTCATGTGGTACTTAATAAAAATTGAATCATAAAACCTTTATTTGATTCGTTAAAATGGTTAAAAGGTAATTTTAACATCTAAAAGTACCATACTTATTTGTATATAATATGCTACCCCCCCTATTCTTAAGCTAGGGATGTGTATTATACACGCAAACTAATATTACCTTCGGCCATATGTGTCACTACATTTGGGATGGCATGGCCAAAAATAAATCTATACATATATAAAGGGCAATTGGTGTGTATGTATGTCCGGATGAAACTAGAAAAATAAAACAATTAATGACAAAGTAAATATATATACACATTAAATATCACCAGTTCTTGCTTTTTGTACAAAAATTATGAAGATTTGATTTATATTTTAAGATATTTAAAAATTAAAATATATATATATAGAAATAGCATTGAAATTTACTTAAAATGTCCTGCATTTGTAAATCTCAAAAGTAAACAAATCATTACACCAGGGTTTATTTGCTCCCACTCTCTACCAGTTACGCTGGGTAGCCGCTTCTAGTTATATCTATGGTGTAAAACTAACTAATGTTATGAGTATATATTTGAGCAAAATATTGAGAATTACATTTTTATATAAAATATAAAAACTATATTTTAGCAAAATATAAAAAACATTGTTCTGCTTACATACATACATACATACATACTTTCATTGACTCTTCTCAGAATCTATCCATTCTTTTGTACCCCGCCCTGATGCATATGTGACAATCAACACAGTCCACTTGACCCTTTCCCACTTATTTGGACGATTCAGCAATTCTTTCCAAAACACCGAGACGACATCACACATTTACTCACTGTTCTTTGACCAACTATGTAGGAGTGACAAAATTTTCTGACCGTTCTGTAAATTTGATGCATAAGTAAAGTCCTTCCCATCCCTGTGTCCGACCTCTCCATGAATCCGAGGATTACGGGACAATCAACACTTACACCCTACCCAACCCCAATGCATATGTGAAAATCAATATGTGCCCCACCAGACCCTTTTCCCGCATATTTGGACGATTCTGCAATTCTTTCCAAAACACCAAGACGACATTATGCATTTACTCACTGCTCTCCAAATCAACTTGATAGACTTGTACGAATAGTTCAAAAGGTATACATATTGGATACATGACTCCGACAAAGGTTAACAGACAAAAACATTTAATATATACAGCACATGGATATGACGAGATACAAAGTACATAGGTAAAAGGGTACATAAACAAAGAGTACATAAATAAAGATGAAGACACGTTCATGAATGGTACAAGATATACAAAAAGTACAGACATGAGACTAGGGATAGTCCATGCTGTAAATGACTTACAGTAATGTAAGGGGGCAAAGCCCCAACGAGAAGGGTTAGACCTTAACTAACCCATGTGTCTCGTAGTATCAGGCACAGGAAAAGAGGCCGAAAGGGTTTGGACCCGGCACTTAAATACTATAGCCCCCTAGCAGGCACCAGCAAACTAAACCGGGCAGACAACTCTCCCAGGCAAATACGAAACTAACGCTACAGACTCAATACTTTTTTTTTACCGCTGAGGTCTGTTAAGGACTTTTGAACTTTTCATCCCTTTTGTCATCCTGTTTAATTGTTTGTTTGTGTTTATGTTCAATATATAACATACATGTTAAATCTATTGTCTTCAGTTTTCCCTTTTTTGTTTTTTCATACAATTGTTTGATGTTATTAAAGACTGCTTGGTTAAGCTATCTGTCTGATCTTTGCAGACAAGAGAAGGCAGAATAAACATACTTGATAAAATATAGATTATAGATGTAGGAAATTTTGGGGGCTTCTTCAGACAATGGGGGAGTGGGAAATATTTAAGCCTTATTAAGCAATTGAGCTTGTGAAACAGAAAGGAATAATTTTTCAGTGAGCAAATAAATCAGGACTCCAACTTGGAGTGAAAAATTGAAACGGATAAGAAATTTGTTTATTTACAATACAAATATGCTAATATATGTTATAAGGGTTGCATGGTAATGCTGGGTTGGAGAAGAAGAAGGGTGATAAGAGGTAAATAATGAAAAGACAAACGACAAGGAAACGTGTATATATGAATGCAACATTTATAGAAAAGAAATATGTACAGTTAGAAAGTTTGTTCAATGAAGAGTTCTGTTTGTGTCTTTAAGGTAGTACCTGTAGTCAGGATGAGGCAGTGGACAATAAAAGAAGTTTAGCTTGTGGCTTCAGTTTCACATATGGTAGAGTGGGACTGGACAAGTTATAGTGGGCAGCACATTTATTCTAGCTACTTGAGTTGTACAGACAAGCGTTCTATTGTGTTTTTAAGGTATTACTAGTAGTCAAGATGAAGTGGTGATCTAGTTTAGTAGTGATAGGGAATTATAGGGATGTTTGAGTTTATTGTCAGACTGGCTCTCACCATTACTCCTTGTCTGAGGTTGCAACAGTTATTTTCAGTGTTTATACCAGGTCTAAGGTGAACTATTAGAAGTGGTTGATATACAGATAATGACGTTATGTCTCTTGCTCTGCATGTAGTCACATGGGAAGAGAGGGTATGGCTTTGTGTGTGATGGGATTGAACTGTTAGGGTAGGTTGACTCGCTGCATATTGTGTGTGACAGGGTTGAATCATTTGGGTACGTTAACTCATGCTGACTGCTGCTAGCTGATATGTTATGTTCACTAGTCTGTTGGGGGGGTGGGGTTAGTTATTGTATTTTGCTGACACTCCTATGAGAAGGATACACTATGTGTTTGCACAATCCGAGACCAAGCAAACATGTATGTGCAAAAGTGAGTTTGATACATATCTATAATCAAGGTAAAGAATATGAGTCTGTAGTAATATTTCCATATGTTTCATAGATTTGAACATTTTTTTGTACTTTTTGACACACCTTGTATTCTGAAAAATTCAACATTCCATTCATTGTTCATTTCTATTTTGGTAAATACAGCTTCAAACTCGGCACTTTTATGACACACCTTGTATTCTGAAAAAATTAATGTTCCATTCATTGTTCATTTCTATTTTGGTAAATACAGCTTCAAACTCGGCACTTTTATGACACACCTTGTATTCTGAAAAAATTAATATTCCATTCATTGTTCATTTCTATTTTGGTAAATACAGCTTCAAACTCGGCACTTTTATGACACACCTTGTATTCTGAAAAAAATTAATGAACCATTCATTGTTCATTTCTATCTTGGTAAATACAGCTTCAATCTCAACACTTTTACGACTCACCTTGTATATAGCCAGACTGAGCGTCTATATAACATGTTGAATAAGCTTGAACTTACTGATGACTCATCAATCATGTGTGTGTTTACATTGCACAAATAGAGAAATGATTTTAAATATAAACAAGCTGTCATCTCTTGTCACATATTATATTTGATTAAGACTTGACCAGTCAACTTCAATAACATGAAATTTCAGTTATAAGTTCATACGTATCTATAAATTTACATATAATTATTACACAGAAATTTGAGAAAGTAATTCTATAAAAAAAAAGAGAAGAGTAATATGTTCAAATGAATGTGATATTAGAATGCTATGTTAATGAAATGGCTTGACCACACATTTGCCACCTGGTAGAGTGTCATTTTATTCAAAAATCCATTAAAATGACATAGATATTTCATATTCAATAATATGGATACATGTTCACTAATATTAAAGAGTGGAAATTCATATTTAACGAAAAAAAGGTTGCCTATAAAATTGTTATGCATATTGTAGAGAATAACAAATGAATATTCTAGCATCAAATAAATATGAACAAATAATTTGATTTACTTTTTGATATCCAATCCACAAAATAAGTTTCCATGCATATAGAGAGATGTATATACATATATTTTTGATGCTTGACACCTAAAACCATTTCTCATTCTCATACAACAGAGAAAGGCACATATTGGTTTCCAACCCCAAGGCCATTTCCCATCCTCGTAACACCGCCCTGTCGGTCGGGCGTTAGAATGCACCGACTGCACCTCTGCAGAGGGGTAAGACTCCCCCAATGGGGCCACCTGTTGGCCATGGGTGGCGACCCGTGATGCTTAAGGATAGAGCCCAGGTGGATGAGCAGTTCATGACATGCAATACTCCACTTTGGCCCTATCTTGGGCTAGACGGGCGGTCGGAGAGGGACCCTCCGATCAATCGGCTGGTCATGTCAAGCCCTAGCACCTATATGATTTTCCCAACCCTATTGCCCTTATGGCAAGGCCCCAACCCCTTTTTATCATATGGGTGCTAGAAGGCAGGTGGCTGTGGGTCTACATGTCCTGGGAATGACGTTAAATTCTATCTGATGGTGAGGTTCCAGTTTTGGAGGTTTGGAGAATGTGGAGCACCCCTTCATCACCATTGCTCCCTGGTCCACTCTGACCTGGAGTGGTAGTACCTGTTAGGGTCCCATCTATGGGTTAAATAGAAAAATGTATTTATAAAAAAATTGTATTATCCATAAAGAGTTGATTTATTTCAAAACTCTATCGGCATTAAATAACCTACTGAGGTTGATATGCCGTAAAAAAAACAAAAAAAACATCCTCGTACACAGAGAAAGGCACATTTCCAATCCAAATTAATTATGAGGGTAATAGTCCTATGCTCTTAGTTGCTGCACAATTAAGGTAGTCATGGGGGTGTTATTTGTTCATTAAATCACTTTTTCCTCAGTTATCATGGCATACCAGTGATAACACATTTTGTTAAAGTATCTTGTAATGAGATACAACACAAGTGGGTTCATGCTTTTTCTAAAAATGTTATTGGGAAATGAATATATGAAGATTCAGTTGGAATTTGAAATGATTTTTTTTCTGCTCACTCAACTCTCCACAACTCTAAACTTGATATAATCTTTTTGATATAAAGTTGATTAGACAGAAAGGAAAAATAATGGAATAAAAAGATCTTAAATTAGTTACAAGTGACAGAAGAGCTTGCCAATTTCAAAAGTTGTTTGTTTATTAACAGATAAATATAACAGCATGCTCAAACAAGTTGATCATGTTTTTGATTTTGCACTGAACCAACACTCCAGTCATGATTTATGAACTTTGATCTGTCGTACAAAACAAATTCCGTGTTTGGGATTATATTTTCCTTGATTTATTATAAGGAATAGTAGATAAAATACAGTTGTATCGTGAGGTGGAAAGATACACAGGTGAATGATGTGCTTAACACATTTATTAAGCACCAGCATCCGGTGCTAAACGGATACATACAAACACAGAACAAATAAGTACAAACAATTAACAAGACAAACTTACACTAAAAGAGGAGGGTCATTTCAGTATAGCCAACTCAGCAAAGTCAGTCTGAATATTATTCAGCTAGTTAATCTACTTTAATCGTAGGCTATTTTATGGTTATGAGCCAGTCCATCTGGTAGAGTACTGAAGGGGTGTTAGCTATTCTACAACAAATACTTAAATTTCCAGCATGCCTAAATAGAGTTCATGGAGAAATAAATCACTTGCTGTTGGTTGGGAGGCAAAGCCCCCACTTAATGGGCATTGACACCATGTGTCTAGCCCATGTTTAGTAGTTGCTGGACTGAGGGAAAGAGACTGAGAATTCCCGGGCTACTGCTTAAATACCTCAGCCCCCTATAGGTGAAAACCTAGCAGCAAGGAAATATAACCCTTCTGGACCCAAGTCCATCCCAGCAGGGGCAGACAATCGCTACAGCAGTAAGGAGACTTGTGAAAGTAGAACTAGTTTATTTTAGAGAGAAAAAAAAATATTACATATACCATAGATGTGTTAATGTAAATCAGTAAGTGAATTAAGACACAGGCATCATTTTGATTCTCATTTTATTTGGCACTAGCAGAGCTACCCGACATTGCCTGGGATTTAAAAAGTTAAAAATAGATCTATAACAATATAATTTCAAATTCATTTATCAAACCCCCCAAAAATCTCTAGACAAATTTTACATTAAACATTTCTTGATAAAGAATATTCTTTATGTTTTCTTGTAGAGTATAGACAAATGGATTGATTTTACCTCACATACATGAACAACCAAAACTTGTAGACTAAAGTCACTCAAGTCAGATTTTTAACCTTAAATGACAGTTAAATTACCATTTGCAGACCCACCTCCAAATTTTCGCAAGTAGAAAAAACGTCACATTCTGTTTTAAAGAAATATGTTTTTATAATTTTATTTTTATTAATTTTCTTGCTAAATTACTAATTCTTACATTTTTCATTTCGTTAACTTTTTATTTTATTTCATGTTCATGCCCCATGTGCTAAGAGACTTTCTCTATCTCCACCCCAAATGACTTTTTCCTTCACTGACAAATGAACAGTTAAATGCAAAGCTTGTAGACTAAAGTCACTCCAAGCCGGATTTTTAACCTTAAATGACATGTGGACTTATACTAAGTCATAACTTAGATGATACAACACACTGGTATAACCACATGTGTACATGAATGAGCATGTTTCATGTATACATGTGCATATGTGTGCATAAACGCAGCGAACAATAGAACCATCTTGACGCCTCTAGTGAACTTACCTCTACCCCCCCCCCAAAAAAAAAAGACTGACCTGAAGTTACTGTTGCTTATCTGACACACAAATGCAAAATACACAGTATCCCTAATCTCACTTCATTCTCAGAAACCAACAATCGGATTACAGCAATTACTACACGCAACCCATCAGTCAGATCCCCAAATAAGTTGAAAGGGACTCTTTAGCCTTGGTCAGCAACCCATCAGTCAACGGAAAGTCTGACACAAAATCCTCTGCTGCCTTGAAAGGAAAGGCTAGGGGAGAAAACCCTGAAAAAAATCAGGAGCCGGAGTGCTTAAGGTAGTGTGACGCTGAAATCCAGTGCTACCCATTAACTCCTGCGACACTACCGTTGCCAAACTGCATTGGTACCTTACCTTTCCTTTGGATCACAGTGGCAGTGTGGAGAGGGGGCATTGGCTGCATGCGCAACAGCTTATCCTCCATATGAATCTGCCCAGGCTATGTAGTTCAAAGAGAGAAAAATTATTTTTAAAAATACAAAAATAAAAATAAAAATAAAAAATTATTTAAAAAATTAAAAAATCAAAGCAAAAAAAAAGAAAAAAAAAACCAACAAACTTTGACACTACTCCATCGTCTCTCATAGATGGAAGGCTGCCAACCACATGAACAACCAACTTTTATGAGAAAAACTTGACATGCACTCAATTGTTGAACAAACACAATCTCTTATCTATATTTATATATAGATTAATTAAAATTCTTTTTATATATATTTGGTTTATAATCTTTTATTTTTAAGTTGTTTATTTTTATTTGTCTTGTTTTCTTTTTATTATGTTTTATCCTTATTAATTTTTAATTTATTTAACTTTCCTTATGGAAAATTATGGGTAAAAATATGGATTTTATTGAACTTTGGTCTTTGCCGGTCTCCAGCAATTTTCTTTTATAAAAAGAAATGCACTCAGTTGTTGTACAAACAAACATACATACATATGGACATAAAGAATCTTTCTTTTCTATATATATAGATTAGGTATACCCAATTTGTCGAAAAAATCAGTGTTTTTACAAAATCAAATTATCCCCCCATTTCAAAAAAATTTACCAAAATCAGGGAATTATCTAATTTTAATTAAATTTTCAGTGTTGATTTATCAATGAATACATTTTGTATTAGTTATTTTATTTCAATCAAGAATGTCAAATTTATTTTGTAAACACAGATTTTACACCATCTTTAAACAGCATTTACAGCCATATTTGATCAAAATTGATAAAAAAAATCATTTTAAATGTGGAATATTATTTTGCTTTTTTTTACTGATGTTCATTATGTTACTACTTTTTGACTTAAACAAAAATCTGACCTTAAATAATCGATTTAATTAATTTTAATTCGTTTTTAAAATGAAAAGCAGATGAAAAAATGGGTATTCTTAATATAGCATCTTTTTGAAAATACTTTGTAAGTCATGAGTTATTTAAATGAGAGAAAAATAAAATTCTTTCATGTTGTTTATTTATATTTTTTTTTTGAAACAGAACCGAATTTCTGGCCAAAGAAAAATGGTCATAAACTTTGAGAAAATCTTTAGTTGCCTTAGTTTCATTTGGTTTTTATTTATCTTAATCTTTTACCTTTTCTTATTTCAGGATAATCACCAAGGTGAGGAAAATCTAGGTCAATGTTTTTTTTTTAAAAAAACTGTAACAGTGCTTCACATAGTGTAATTGTTAGCAAGTTAGACTGGCAGACCATTAATTGTATGTATTTACCTAACCCCTCCACACGAGCAGGATGTGACACAAGGTCAATTTCTTAAGCAGAGTTTAACACGTTTGAATTCAGAATTTTCCTTCTCCTGGACTGGTTACCTAGCCATGGTTAAAGAGCCCAATCTGCCCTACTATTTATCCATAGCTGGTGGAAGAATAGGATTCATACCTTTCCCAAGGGTATTAGCGCTATGTGAAATGCAAGCAGCCTCATCCAGGATTTGAACTCTGGTTGAAGAGTCCATTTCCTATGACTCTAACCATTACACCACACGCTTCCATCAAGATCTTGTATAAGGAGGTGCATGGGCTGGTTTAGCTCAGCTGGTAGAGCATATATATATATTTACCAACCCCTCAACATGAGCAGGATGTGACACAAGGTCAATTTCTTAAGTGGAGTTTAACAGGTTTTTTTTCCTTCTCTTAGACTGGTTGCCTAATCAAGGTTAAAGAGCCCAATCTCCCCTACTATTTACCCATAGCTGGAAGGAGAAGAATTGGATTCATACCTTTCCCAAGAAAATGCAAACAGCCTTGTCCAGGATTTGAACTCGTCTCATCGTGGCCATTTCCTGCAAAGGTAACCATTACATCACGCACCTCCAAGATAACTACTTGTTTGAGTCTCACCGAGTGCCCCATGCATCAAGCCTTGTTCCACATATAAGCTAACCTTAGTAAATAACTGTGATGGTTTTAAAAGTGAAAACAAAGATACTAGGGTGAGTCAAAAGTTTTGCAATATTTTGATAATGCGAGGCATAATTCGGCGGCTCCAGATGCTTCTGCCAAGATTGTGAAGGTAACAAACTATATATTGGTTTTTGAAATGCCAAGCTCGCCTGATACTCCCCAGGTACTACTCACTAGATTTAACCCTGTGGCACGGCTTTGGAATCCACGACCTGGTCATCATTGCTGCCTGGGTGAAATTTTCCTGAACCATCTGGTTATTGTACGGTGATCAACTGGTTTTTGAAATGCCAAGCTCGCCTGATACTCCCCAAGTACTACTCACTAGATTTAACCCTGTGGCACGGCTTTGGAATCCACGACCTGGTCATCATTGCTGCCTGGGTGAAATTTTTCCTGAACCATCTGGTTATTGTACGGTGATCAACTGGTTTTTGAAATGCCAAGCTCGCCTGATACTCCCCAAGTACTACTCACTAGATTTAACCCTGTGGCACGGCTTTGGAATCCACGACCTGGTCATCATTGCTGCCTGGGTGAAATTTTCCTGAACCATCTGGTTATTGTACGGTGATCAACTGGTTTTTGAAATGCCAAGCTCGCCTGATACTCCCCAAGTACTACTCACTAGATTTAACCCTGTGGCACGGCTTTGGAATCCACGACCTGGTCATCATTGCTGCCTGGGTGAAATTTTCCTGAACCATCTGTTATTGTACGGTGATCAACTGGTTTTTGAAATGCCAAGCTCGCCTGATACTCCCCAAGTACTACTCACTAGATTTAACCCTGTGGCACGGCTTTGGAATCCACGACCTGATCATCATTGCTGCCTGGGTGAAATTTTCCTGAACCATCTGGTTATTGTACGGTGATCAACTGGTTTTTGAAATGCCAAGCTCGCCTGATACTCCCCAAGTACTACTCACTAGATTTAACCCTGTGGCACGGCTTTGGAATCCACGACCTGGTCATCATTGCTGCCTGGGTGAAATTTTCCTGAACCATCTGGTTATTGTACGGTGATCAACTGGTTTTTGAAATGCCAAGCTCGCCTGATACTCCCCAAGTACTACTCACTAGATTTAACCCTGTGGCACGGCTTTGGAATCCACGACCTGATCATCATTGCTGCCTGGGTGAAATTTTCCTGAACCATCTGGTTATTGTACGGTGATCAACTGGTTTTTGAAATGCCAAGCTCGCCTGATACTCCCCAAGTACTACTCACTAGATTTAACCCTGTGGCACGGCTTTGGAATCCACGACCTGATCATCATTGCTGCCTGGGTGAAATTTTCCTGAACCATCTGGTTATTGTACGGTGATCAACTGGTTTTTGAAATGCCAAGCTCGCCTGATACTCCCCAAGTACTACTCACTAGATTTAACCCTGTGGCACGGCTTTGGAATCCACGACCTGGTCATCATTGCTGCCTGGGTGAAATTTTCCTGAACCATCTGGTTATTGTACGGTGATCAACTGGTTTTTGAAATGCCAAGCTTGCCTGATACTCCCCAAGTACTACTCACTAGATTTAACCCTGTGGCACGACTTTGGAATCCACGATCTGATCATCATTGCTGCCTGGGTGAAATTTTCCTGAACCATCTGGTTATTGTACTGTGATTCAACTGCACCTTCACCTTTTTGTAACAACAAATGTTTTTGGCTGCTTTCACGGTGTTATGGCCCAGTTCAAACTCATAAAGCATAAGTTTCCAAATTAGACTACATTGCATGTGAAACTTTCAAATCACACACAAAGTGCAGCAATGCACAACGTTGTCAGTGCACCAACTACCATAATACTACCAACCACAGTGGGTCCTTTCTATTGCTTGAACAGCATTGGTCATATAATATATGCACTGCAAACTATATCAGGTTGCTCAATGCACTACTGATACTATGTAACCCAGTACTACCTGTTTCATAGTCGGATCATCAGTGACTAAACTGGTAACTCCACAGATTTTGTCTGGTGAGAGGGTGGCTAGACACTCTGCAGGACAAAAAACAAGACCTGTAAAAGGGCAGAGGAAGCATTTTTCTCAATGACCATCTAGCATTATCTCTAAAGTCCAACCCCTCTTTATTGCAGAATGGCGGTGTAAACGTGATAGTGTCAGAGCCATACCATCGGGAACTTAAATTCCTAGTAGGGCCACCCAAATCAGACAGGTCTGGCACCCAGTAGTGTTAGGGCAACAACCCAGCCAAAGGGGCTCTGGTGAACATTCCAAGAGGCATCTGCGCCAGAAACTGGCATTTACTTCTAGTCCTCTTATCCCTGCGTCTATTGGATAATCTGCAGCAAACAAGAGTATCTGCTTGTGGGGTTTTTTTGGGGGGGACCAATTATATACTTCCTATTCCCATGATACTCCATCTCTCAATGGATGGGGTCCAACCCATCCCCAGGTGAACGCTGATACAAGACAAGAAGAGAAGATACTGCAAACTAGCATGTATAAAAATATTGCAAAACTTTTGACTCACCCTAGCATCAATATTCACTAGGGTGAGTCAAAAGTTTTGCAATATTCTAGTAATGTGAGGCACAATTCAACATCTCTAGATGTTTTTACTAAGATTGTCAAAGTAATGAAGCACATTGGACTGTGAGATGCCGAGCTCTCCTGTTTCTCACCATATTTACCTGACTAAAATCAAAGTTAATAGGAAAAATTAAATTGAAAAAAAAATTCTATCTTTCAGTCCACAAATACAATTAAATTTCAAAACATGTATTTTGTTTTTTTTTGTTCATTTAACACAGGATTTGACTAAAAGAGCAACACCCAATCAGCTTACCGTTCCTGAAGTTACCGACTTTGCTGAACGACCTTTACAATGGAAAGATGATGATCAACTAAAGTTAAGTCAAACAAAAAAAAAGGAAAATGTTGACAAAGGTTTTTAAAAATTCCTTTCAATTCACTGTTGTTGTTTTTGTTGTTGTTATAACAATGTTATATTTAATTAACTAGACAACCCCCCCCCCAATCCTGTTGTATAATATAAGATTAAGTAAATTATTTTTTAAAAACTAATTTAGTGTCCTGTTGTATAATATACAAAGCTTGTTCAGGTCAATTAAGTAAATTATTTTTTAAAAACTTTGTTTGTTTGTTTTTTGTCAACATTAACTTTATTATAACAAAATACTCACATAGTTTCACTTCTGATATATTTCAGGAAACTTCATAGATCCAATCACCTAGAACTTAAAAAAATATTCTCAGTAAAGAACTACTTAGTATGCCTTTTGCTATCGTCCAATAAATAGAATAATAAATTAATTAGTAAAAAAACAAAAAGAATTCTGTTGTGTAATGTAAAAAGTTTGTTCTGTTCATTAAGTAACATTTTTATAAGCTTTATTTTTGTTCAGTATTAACTTTATTCAACAAAATATTCATACATAGTTTCACTATCTTCTGATATGTTTCAGACAACTTAATTCCATTTGCCTAGAACTTTTTATCTTTCACAGCAAAGAACTGTTCAATGTACTTTTTGAACTTTTCCAGGCTGTAGATGTTTTGATTTTTCTCATCAACCCTTTTGATGCTGTATCTTCCAATTTTTCCTAACGTACTGGGGTGCATACTGCAGCAAAAAACAAAAAAAACCTTTAAAAAAATGAAATTTGACGATTAGTATGACATTCAAGATTAGCATTATCACCACCACTCTCTATCTTTATTTCTTATCATATTTTTTATGTGTAGCATGTCCTTTTCTTCCCTTTCTTTCTTTATAATGAAAACAGAATGGTCAATTATTTAGCTGAGGTGACAATACTCATAAGAAATATGAATTCTGTAGATAAGCAACACCAGATACTCAGGATTTACATTTTTGTATTTCATCTTGGAAAATTTGGATGGTCTGATTTTTAACCAGAGGGTGTTGCAAGATGATAATGGTCGGAAGATTGAGAAACATGCGTATTAATGTATGGGCAATTTCCATGTCAAATCTATTGAGAATTCTGGGGTATGGGGTTATCGTCCTTGTCTACGAGCCTCTGTTTCGAACCAACCAATCACGAGCCAGTATACTTTGGTGGCAAAGCTGAATAAGCAAACTCATCCTCTTCTGATCCAGCTTTCACTGGGGACAGACCTAAAACAGGGTCGCTCCATCTCTTCCTCATCAACCAGAATCGGAGTTGGACATCAAACAGAACATCTATCATATCCGAACTATCAGAAGGCTGTAGCAAGGGCTCCGATAATACCCTATCTCAGGACTCAGATAAGTGACAAATTATAAACATTTGTGCAGACGAACTAAAGTTTGCAATCCTTATTGTTATATGTAATACACGTCATTTATTCCTATTTCTAGTTGTTTGGTTATTTCTTTAACTCTCAACCTGTCTGCCACACTCGTGGTTAACTCCATACTTCAAACCTTGGAGTACTGTCGTTTCGTGTCTAGTTTCTTTATAAATCATCCAAAAAAAAGTAAAATTGTCACCCACCCCCTTTAATTTTTCTGAAATTTTGTGCAGGTGTGGACGATATTAAAATTAGACACTCCCCGAAATTTGAGCTTCCAATTCAAAAAATTGGCAGAATTATGTTGATTTTTAGCTCTCCAAATTTGGTGGGGTTCATGAAAAATGGCGACTTTTTTGGAAAGCTAAAAATCAACATAACTCCGCCAATTCTTGGAATTGGAAGCTCAAATTTTGGGGATTGTCTAACTTTAACATCGTCCATACCTGTACAAAATTTCAGAAAAATTGAAGGGTGTGGGTGACATGGCCTGGATGATTTGACATCGAATTATCCATAGATGTTCAAAATCTTTTAAAATGCTTTTTAGATTGTCTATGACTCATTAAAAACAAGTTTTAAAAAAATATTTTTTGTTTGGAAAAAAAGTAATGTTTGTTTTTTTATTTTCATATTTTCAGATACTTTATCCTCAAAGGAAATCCAGGCAGAAACATCAACAGAAAAGTAAGTAAATTCCTTTCTTTTTTTTTTGGCCCACCAGAAACCCCAGATTGCTACAAACAAAAGAAATCTAAATTCAAGCAGTTTTATATTGTTTCTTATATATTTCACAAAATATGAGCTGATGAGTGTAAGTTTTTGATGATCAGCCAACATTGGTGTGTCCATGTGTAGGAGTCCATAGGAAAACATTACTTATGTTTGTTCTTACTTCCCCAGTGAGTATCTTCCTCATGTATATCTTGTTGTTCTAGCTTTATTGAAAGCTTCCCTTCTCTCCCACATATATCTCCTCTATGTTTGAAGCCATCCCTGTCAGTCTGAGGTCATGACTCATAGGTCAAAACCAGTCCAGCAACTGAGGATATGAGGTGGCAAGGGGTTTAATATTTTAAGGTTAAAAAGGTAGTTTTGGTTATTCCTGGTGCGTGTTCCTAGGGTTTGCTTTTAACCCCATCTTATTTAGTGGTTGTGCTGAAAAGGAAGGAATTCAAGGAATGGAAAAGGAAGAGACAAAGACAAAAGGTGGTTTTATGATTTAGGCTTTATTCACTGGTCATAGCCACCACACAAGCAAGGAAATATATTCTTGGCCTGTTGTAGTGACTATAGACACAGTTAAGGCCTAAACTCGAATGCT
This sequence comes from Doryteuthis pealeii, assembly GCA_023376005.1. Lineage (NCBI taxonomy): Eukaryota > Metazoa > Mollusca > Cephalopoda > Myopsida > Loliginidae > Doryteuthis > Doryteuthis pealeii. Next base: position 16,160,292 of record CM042145.1, on the reverse strand, counting down.
GAGAGATTCTCTTTGGGGTCAGAAGGGGGTCCTTTTTCCTGCACATGCACAGAGGGTTCTTCAGTGAAGGCTCATGGGAGTTTTTTTTTTTTTTTTTTTTTTCTGCCAACTCAGCACCAAACATTGGCAGTTAATTCAAGTCTTTTTCAGTTGCCTCATTTGTCACAAAAAACAGATGCAACTCTTGAAAGAGACATTTCCACAATCTTTTTTTACCCTGAGGCTGATGGAGAACACTGAACTTTTCTTTACTTTTTCCTTTTCTTCCTTCTTAAATGTATGTATCTGGTTAGTAAAACCTAACTTTTACATTATATTTTGTGGGGTGGCAAGTGGTTTAATGTTTTAGGTTAAAAAGGCAGCTAATTATTATTGGTGCGTGTTCCTAGGGTTTGCTTTTTAACTCCATCTTATTTGGTGGTTGCGCTAAAAAGGAATTCACAGAGAGAAAAGAAGAGTCAAAGACAAAAGGTAGTTTTATGACTTAGGCTTTATTCGCAGGTCATAGCCACCATGTGGCAAGGAATTTCTCCCTGGCTAGTAGTAATATCTTGCCCCAGTTAAGGCTTAAACTCGAGAGATTTTCTTGGAGCCGGGAGTGGGTTCTTCTGGTGTGAAAGCTCATGGGAGTTTATTTTTTTTTTTTTTTTTGTTTTTTTATTTTTTATTTCATTTTAATCCCCACAATTTACTGTCTAGAGTTTTATTTCTATTATTTTTTATTTTATTGTTTTATGTTCTTTCATCGCCATTTGGTTAAGCCACTATCCAATCACTTTGCACTAGTAAGAAGACAGAATACTTTGTAGTAATTTTCGGTGTTTTCTAGTAATTTAAAAGAATTATCCCATTTAGCTCAATTGGTAGAATGTTCGGTTGGAAACCTCAAGGTTCCTGGTTCGATACCAGCCCTCGCCAACTCAACGTATGAGTAGCACAGGGATCTTTCGGTAAAGTGAGAAGCTGATGGTAGGTGTGGCACTCTATCTCAACGCTAAAACAATCTCCTTGGTCTAGCGCTAGTGGAAAAGGGGATAGACTCCCTCGCTGTCTGGCTGATATCGACTTTAGGCCGCCCTGACGACTTTGTACAAAGACTATGATAGAACTTTGCCTGGTTTCTGCATTACCTTTTTGTAAACTTAATCTTAATACAAGTTGTTTGTTCTTAATACTGAGTTTTGTTTTCTATGCCATGTGCCTACATATTTAAATGTTCTTATGGTGTGATTTATGTTTTGAATAATATTTCATGAATTTTTAACTTTAAACTGGTGACCTTCCAACTAACATCAAACAACCCTACTTTACTCACCATAATAGTATATGTGCTTTCCCTTATAATTTTATTTTTGTACCTTATTAATTCTATTGAGGGTTTGTTTTAGGTACTGAGCTGTCATATATCGACAAACCCTATACATGTTTATGGAGCAGAATTTTGTCAGGAACCCATTTGTGATCTCTAAGTAGCCCTATGTTAGAATTTGATATTTAATATTTTTGACACACTCATAAATGTGGGAAAAAAATTACAGCACAAGGTCAATTAGCAATATATACTACATATTGCTCACTTTCAATATACAACATCGGCTTTAGAATACACCGACTGCACCTCTGCAAGGGGTAAGACCTCCTCAATGGAGCCACCTGTTAACCATGGGTGGCGACCCGTGATGCTTAAGGATGAAATCCTGGTGGATGAACAGTCCATGACATGCAACAATCCACTTTGGCCTTTCTTAGGCTAGACGGGTGGTCAGAGAGGCCTTCTCTGATTAATCAGCTGGTCACGTCAAGCCCTAGCACCTATATGATTGTCCCAATCCTATTCCCTTTATGGCAAGCCCCAACCCTTTTTATCATATATGTGCTAGAAGGCGGTGGTTGAGGGTCTTAATGTTCTGGGTATGACGTTAAACTCTATCTGATGGTGAAGTTCCAATTTTGGAGCTCTGGGGTGTGTGGAGCACCCCTTCATCACCATTGCTCCCTGGTCCACTCTGAACCAGAGTGGTAGTACCTGTTAGAGTCCCATCTATGGGTTAAATAGAAACAAATGTGTTTGAAAAAAATTGAGTACCCATCAAGAAGGAATAAAACAAAAACATCTTTGGCATACAAGGTTGTCAAAAAGGTATCAAGATTTTTTAAAACTTTTTGACACATCTTGTATTCTGAAAAAATTAACATTCCATTCATTGTTCATTTCTATTTTGGTAAATACAGCTTCAAATGCAGCACTTTTATGATACACCTTATATTCTGAAAAAAATTAACATGCCATTCATTGTTCATTTCTATCTTGGTATACAGCTTCAATCTTGATACTTTTATGACACACCTTGTAAAATGATCCAATGGGTTGATATGCCATAAAACCCAAACAACCAATTAACATGTAATATAGACCAACACCCAGAGATAGGGGTCTCTTTCATCACATTTAATGATTATTTTTAATAATTTGTTAGGATCATATTTTTATAAATGCCTTGAAATAGCATACATTTTATCTGAAAATAGAGATTCAAATTTTGATTATGATTGTTTTCCAAATAACCAAAGCAGAAATGAATGAAATCATTTTAATGAGATAACATGTAGGTCATGGTATTAGAATACATGTATGAATAGTATGTTCTATGATTTTATGATATTTCCAGATATACAGAAAATATTTTGGTGTTTTTTAGTCCAAAATATTAGTATTTTTGAGGGGTGTTACTTTAAAATCTGGTTATAAAAAGTAAACTTTTACTGAAATAATCATAAAAATTTCTAAACCTTTCAATCCAAAGAATCAGAAGATTTCCAGAAACTCTAGAGGAATTTTGTTTTAAATTTACATTTTAAAGACGGCACTACAATGTTGATGATAGTTTTACACGCACAAATTTTACAATTATATTTTTGATAAAACTGCCAACTTCAAAACATCATAAATTTTTAACAAAAAATGATAGAAACAAAATTTTAAAAAACATGTGTTTGCCCAAAATTCAAATTAAGAATATTTACATCTAACAATCTTCAAAAATAACCAATATCTGGTCCCAATCCCACTGTAAATATTCTCAATAGAATTAATTCACAGATTACACTGGCCTGCAATGTTTTTAAGGTCGAATATATAATAGCTGATTTTAAGGCAGTTTTTTTTTACACCGAATTAAAAAATCATACTCATTTTTTCTGATCAGATCAAATTTTTAAGATACAAGCTTTAATTGAAATGTAAAGAACAGTATTTTAGCTGTGACAAGTCTACAGTCTTTTGAATAAGTGTTATTATTATATACAACTTATTCAAGCACATCTTAAAAACCAGACCTGACTAAATACAAAGAATGGTATTTTTGAATTCAGTATAAAATGGTGGTTGTATATCACTTGATAAACCTTTGACCTTTGGAAAAAAATTTTTTAATGCAGGCCAGTGTAATCAAAGAGCAAATTCTTGAGTTATAATGAAATTTAATGTGTCTACACAAGGCTTTGTCACTTCAATAGATGAATTATTTCTATTGCAGAGACATCAAGATTTTTTTTAAAAATTTGGAAATATTTGTAAAGTGAGTTCATTTCTCACTCAATATTCAATGAATATAACTTTGTACCAAAGTTGTCTTAATCTCACTCGTGTATTCAAAATATTATTTTAATTTTATCAAAACATATCACAACTTCAAATTTCAAATTCTTATATGTTTACTTTATATTTATTATTTAAATATTTTTACTTATTTCAGCCTGACTTCCTCAGAAAGTGACTTCTCTCAAAACAATAGCAATCTTGATCAGGTAAGCATGTCACATTTAGACAGGTTTCTCTTCAATGAAACAACTTCAGCCATTTTCCCCAGTATCTATGTAAAACCATAACACAATATCTTAGCCTATTGAAGGACATAAACCCACAACTAATAATACAGTCATAGAAACACCAAGATATTTGGAACTTTCTGGGTTTTTTTTATTATTGTTGCTTACAAGAAATATATATACAAAGGGTGTCAAAAAAGTATTGAGATTTTTTTGTACTTTTTGACACACCTTGTATTCTGAAAAAATACCGTTCCATTCATTCTTCATTTCTACCTTGGTAAATACAGCTTTAAACTTGGTACTTTTTTGACACACCTTGTATTCGGAAAAAAATGATGAATGGAACATTATTTTTTCAGAATTCAAGGTGTGTCAGAATTAACGGTTAATAACATCATATTCACACATTCACTATACACTTAACATCTTTCATTTTGTCCCTCACATAAACATTACTTAACAGTGTCCTGAAGATGGTACAATATACCGAAATGCTTAAGTATTGACACAAAAAAATTGTTTCCTGATCATAACATCCTGTGTTTGTTATATTTTTAAAATATTTTCTTCTCATATTGTTGGATTAATTTCCTCGCCGTATTTCCATATATATATATATATATATATATATATATATTCTAGCTCTATATGCCAACATTTAAAAAAATGATTGTCTTATAAGAACATATAGAAATATTTTAGTTGGTAATACAAAAATACTTCATACTGACAATAATATCAAAAAATTAAAAATCCTTGAATTTAGAGAATCTACTATTAACTTTGAAACTGTTATGTCTTGGAAATACATAAACGAGAAGGTTGAGTGGTTGTAATAATAATTTATTACAAATAATACAAATAACAAAATAAAACGGCTTTAGGCCGGCAAGGTAAAAAAGTCTCTTGGTAAGATTACTTGGGAAGTTGTCGCACGTGTGGTTGGAGATCAACTCGCATTACTCTGAGCTAATCCACTGTTGCTTTTATATACGTATCTCATTTGCATACGTAAGGGTTACTTCTCTTTACAACACCTCCCCCTGAAGCTGAAATCTTCTTGATTTTAGCTTCACAATACCGCTTTCGTTTGGGATCAGGGCTCAGACGCCTGACAACTTTTCTTTTTCTGGCACTTTTCCTTATGGGCAGCGTTTCCTGCGGCAAAGAATTCTGTCTAGCCTGTATGGCAGGCTCAGGAGAGACATTCATTGGTTCCTGTGCACACAAGGGTTTGGGAATATCAAATGTGTCACACAAAATTTCCATCGGAATTTCTTCTTCACTTTCAGAAGATCTTGGGCGGATTTGATTTATATGCCTTTTGCAGATAAACTTTGGGCCTTGAATGGTGTATACCATGTTCCCAATTCTTTTTTATATATCCATCCATCCAATAATTTTTTCCTTTTTGAAAATTTTTAAAATAAATTTTATCTCCTGTACTATAGTGCCGTACTAGAAAGTTTTCTTTTCTGGTAACTTTTTTCTTTTCATCTGGTAATAATCTATCAAATATTGACCTTATCTTTCTAGCAAACATAAGTTCTGCAGGGGACGAATTTAAATCATTGCTTGGATTTGGTGTTACCCTGTAGATGGCTAGAAACTTCTGAATAGTTCGATCATCTGTGTCAATATTTTTATTCTTTTGTAATGCACGCTTAAACGTGTCCACAAACTTCTCTGCCAATCCATTTGATCTAGGATGGTAAATTGGCGTAGTGATATGTTGTATGTCCAGGGAATTACAGAATTCTTTGAATTCATATCCCGTGAATGCTGTACCATTATCACTGACTATTGTTCTAGGTACACCAAAGCGACTGAATATTTCATCCAGAGCGTTTATGGTGTTCTTTGATGTAGGATGTCTGGTTTTGAATATTTCCGGCCATTTTGAAAATGAATCCACTGCGATTAAGTAAAAGAATCCATTTAAAGGTCCAGCATAGTCAATATGTAGACGTGACCAGGGAATGTCTGATTTTGGCCATGGGTTAGTCTTCACTGGAGGATCTCTAGCCGCTAATTGACATCCTTTACAAACTTTTACCCAGTTTTCCACTTCTTTGTCCATACCAGGCCAATAAACATATCCTCTGATTAGGGATTTCATCCTTGAAATGCCAGGATGGCCTGTGTGAAATTCTTTTAGAATTTTTCTTCGGAAGACTTGTGGAATTACAATTCTTTCTGCATACATTAGTATGTCTTCACAGATGGAAAAAGGTGAAATTTTTATTACCTTTTTATTCTTTTCAGTCCATCTTACTTGATTTTTCATCTTATTTATGAAATCATCCTTCATAGCTTCTTTTTTAATTTCCTCTAGGGTCACTGGAAGTTCTCGAATTGTATTACAAACTGAATTAGAACATTCATTTTCGTCCTTGAGTGCTGCTATTACCGTTTCTTCGAAACTTTCACCATACTGCGGAATCAATCTGGATAATGCATCTGCATGTCCAAGCTTTTTAGATGACACATGTTCCATCTTAAATTGGTAGTTTAGCAGAGTTACGGCCCATCGCTGTAATCTGTTCGCCGTATGGGTAGGGATACCTTTCTTTGATCCGAAAATCGTTAATAACGGTTTATGATCCGTCTGAAGGATAAATGTTCGTCCGTGAAGGAAACGATTAAATTTTTTGATTCCAAAAATTATCGACAACGCTTCCTTCTCAATTTGGCTGTAATTTCTTTCAGCTGAGATGAGAGTTCTGGAGGTATGTGCGATGGCTTTCGTAGTTCCATCTTCATATTTATGGAGCAATGCAGCACCAACTCCATAGTCACTTGCGTCCGTTGCTAGAATGATTTGCTTATCTGGGTCAAAATGCGCTAAGGCTAAATCTGATAACAGACAACGTTTAATTTTCTGAAAAGCAGATTCACATTCTTTCGTCCACTCCCATTTAATGCCTTTTTTTAATAACTCATTCAGTGGGGCTCTTAAATTATGTATATTAGCAATATATATGGCGTAGTATTGCACCAAGCCCAAAAATGATTGCAATTTTGTTACTGAATTTGGTGCAGGCATTTTCTCAATCGCTTCGGTCCGCTGCGGATCCGGTTTACGACCATCCTTATCAATGATTTGGCCTAGGTACTTGATCTTTTCCATAAAAAAATCACATTTTTCCGGACTCAACCGAAATCCAAATTCCTCTATTCTTTTGAATACTTCTAGACATGTTTCTTGTGCTCTTGATCATCAGTATATCATCTAGATATGCCATCGCAAATTCTAGTCCTGCGAGCATTGTGTCCATCACCTGCTGAAAAAGGGCAGGGGCTACCTTCAAACCAAAAGGCAGTCGGTTAAGTTTGAAAATACCTTTATGAGTATTTATGCACAGGAATTTAGAGCATTCTTCATTTACTTTAATTTGCAAATATGCGTCAGAGAGGTCAATCTTGGAAAACATTTTTCCACCATTCAATTTCGAAAATAGATCTTCTGCTGAAGGAAGTGGGTAGTTGTGGTCCTTCAAGCACTCGTTTAAACCAGTTGAGAAATCTGCACAAACTCTTATCGTATTATTTTTCTTTTTGACATAAACTGTCGGACTGGCCCAATCAGTATGGTCAACTTTTTCAATTACTTCCATTTTTTGAAGTCTTTCTAACTCCTTTTCGATCGCGTCCATCGAAGAAAAAGGTACATTTCTCTTTGGTTTAAAGACTGGTGTGGCATTTTCTTTTAACTCAAATTTGGCTTCTGTCTTCACGCAGTGTCCAAGACCTTCAGAAAATACTCTTGGGAATTCAGCTTTCAAGTCCTCCAGGAAACTTTTCATCTGACTAGATTTTACCATGTTTAACTTGTTGCAAAAAGAGTTTGCAGGTCGTTCCCACAAGTTAAACAGTACTATCAGGTCGACTCCGAATAGACAAGTGTTCCTTCCTGGTACTACATACACCTTCGACTTGTAAGTTTGGTCCAAAAATGAAATATTGCACCTCAGTTCCCCTTTAAAATCCAATTTTCTTCCACACACACTTTTCGCCATTTTGCTGGTTTCCATTAACTTCGGACGACCGATTTTTTTCCAGATATCTTCATCAATTATACTGATATCCGACCCACTATCCAGTAGTAAGGTAACAGTATGCCCATTAATACGTACATCTACATACTTTCTTTTTTCACTACGTTTTTCACTCGGCTTTACTTTTTTCGCTCGAAGTGTATTAACTCTGTCGGTCTTTCGTTTCTTCTTACGGCAGTAAGATCCCTTGTGGCCTTTAAATCCACAATTATAACAAGTTTTATTTCTAAACCAGCAACTTTTTCTTGTATGACTCGTACTACCACAGCATTCACAATTTTGGGTCTTGTACGTTTTAGGGATCCTTTGTCCTTTGACGCGTTGTACTTTCCATACATTTTTCTCTTCAATGCGGGTGTTGTCTCGCTTCACATTTATTAGTCGTTGGCACTCTTCTGTAACTTTTTGTAAAGTTATATTTGGGTCTGACTCCATTATTGTCAAGATCCTAGATCTAATGTCTTTGTCTCTAGGTGCTGTTAATCCTTGAACAAAAATAAGACATTTAAAAAGATCTGCCGAAATTTCACTGAGTTTGAACGACTCGCATAAACAATTTACAGTACAAGCATATTCTAAATAATCTTCATTCTCAGATTTTTGTATATTTAAACATTTATACCTAGAATGGAAAAGACTGTCTCGCTTATCAAAAATTGTAGACAACGTATGAATTGTTTCTTGAAACGATATTTCTTCTGGTTTCTTTGGCAAAATTAAATTTGCGTACTTGGTGTTTTCGTCTGTTCCAAGTTTTGAAGTAAAAGTGTCACTTTTTCTTCGTCAGTCCAGTCACTGCACCTTTTCGTAAAAATTGTTTCAAATCTTCTGAAATATGCAGGGAATGTATCTCCCGAGTCTGGGGAATAATGAAACTCAGATAATAAATTTGAAATTCCTTCTGCAGAGAAAAAATTCGTTTTTTTCTCACCTATCGAGGCCAGCATTATTTTTTCAAAATGTTCTTGTTGTGTCAACATCTGTTGCTGTAACATCTCGGTTTGTTCCTTTTGTGTTTGTTGAATTAACAGAGTTTGTCTCTGTTGTTCTTGAATGCTAATAGTTAGCATCTTCGTAAGTTCAGCTAATTGCTTCATATTAGCTTAACACAGTAATAATTTTACACAGTTCAATTCAAAATTCTTTTTTAAAGTTCAACAACTGTAATTTTACAAAAATTCGCCAAAAGCAGTACTTTTCCAAAATTTGCAAAAAGTTATTTTTAGTTTACACAAAACACTATGAACAAAAACCTTTTTCAACAAAATACGTTTACACGTGCCAAAAATACGAAAACAAAATTTCTTCCAAAATGTCTTGTTCAATATTTACCAAACAATAAGTACATACGAGCTTTTTCCTCAATGATTCGTAACTTTACGTTTTAGGTTCGAATCCAGCTCGCGTTTCCCAAATATTTTTCCGTTGTACACGTCAACAAATGTACACTAATATCTTCCGGGATATTTATTTACGTCTGACAATATTTCAGAGAACAAAAGTTTTTCATTACCTTTCGTGAGTCTTTATCCAAAAGAAAATCCGTACTTTTCACTAGATATTGTAGATATCTCGAAACTTAATTTGAAGACTTTTATCCAGTATTTACGAAAGTAATACTGTAGTCGTTCGCATAATTCTTTGCCGCTGTGATTCTAAAAAATCCTGACGGTACTTTTTTCGTACGAAATCCTTGAATCAAATTTCTCACTTCGTCACTTTTATGTTATTGCATTAAATATTTTCCGTGAGTTCGTCATTAGACCTTTTTAGAAGGTCGTTCATCCTCGTTTGCCAACTGTTATGTCTTGGAAATACATAAACGAGAAGGTTGAGTGGTTGTAATAATAATTTATTACAAATACAAATAACAAAATAAAACGGCTTTCGGCCGGCAAGGTAAAAAAGTCTCTTGGTAAGATTACTTGGGAAGTTGTCGCACGTGTGGTTGGAGATCAACTCGCATTACTCTGAGCTAATCCACTGTTGCTTTTATATACGTATCTCATTTGCATACGTAAGGGTTACTTCTCTTTACAACAGAAACTAGGGAAACTTTCAATGTTTAAAATAGATAGATTACAATTTATATTCCAAAATACTTAAAATAGATTGATAGAACAATTTATATTCCAAAATACTTAAAATAGATTGATAGAACAATTTATATTCCAAATACTTAAAATAGATTGATAGAACAATTTATATTCCAAAATACTTAAAATAGATTGATAGAACAATTTATATTCCAAAATACTTAAAATAGATTGATAGAACAATTTATATTCCAAAATACTTAAAATAGATTGATAGAACAATTTATATTCCAAATACTTAAATAGATTGATAGAACAATTTTATTCCAAAATACTTAAAATAGATTGATAGAACAATTTATATTCCAAAATACTTAAAATAGATTGATAGAACAATTTATATTCCAAAATACTTAAAATAGATTGATAGAACAATTTATATTTCAAAATACTTAAAATAGATTGATAGAACAATTTTTATTCCAAAATACTTAAAATAGATTGATAGAACAATTTATATTCCAAAATACTTAAAATAGATTGATAGAACAATTTTTATTCTAAATTACGTTTACCTAGCTTAATAAAAAAAATATTTAAAAAATAAACTGCCACAGTTGATTAGTGTCACTTTGGTAATAAAAGCAAAACAATAGTTTAGTTAAAGATTAAACAGTTTTAATAATGAAAGACAGATATACTCTACCTTGATAATGGTTTAGATAAGAAAGAAAAGTATTTGGTCTGCAAATAATGGCTCTTTCAGAGAAATCATTCATGCCTTTCAAAATTATAACATCAAAAGAATTATTAGGAAGCTTGAAAGAAAGAATAAAAACTTGAAAAAATAAGGATTCTGTTTTTTTTAAAATTTGTTTGAATATATATGCATGTATATGTGTTTATATATGTATGTGTGTGTATGTATTTATATATATATATGTGTGTGTGTGTGTATATATATATATACACACACACACACACACACACACACACACATATACACACACACACACACATATATACGAGGCATGTGGTGCAATTGTTACAATCATCACAAATGAACCCAGAGAGAGGGGTTCAAATCCTGGAAAAGGCTGTTTGCATTTCACATAGCACTAATACTTTTGCAAAAGGTATGAATCCAACTATTCTCCCCACAGCTATAAGTAAATAGTAGGGAAAACTGGTCTTTTTAACCTTGGTTAGGCAACCACTCAATGAGAAGGAAAACTCTGAATTCATACCTGCTAAACTCTACTTAAGAAATTGACCTTGTGTCCCATTCTGTTTGCGCAGAAGGGTTGGTATATATATATATATATATATATATATATATATATATATATATATTATATATATTGTTGTATCCCGAAATGTAGGATATACAGAATTGATAATAAAAACAGGGAATATGTTAACAATAACAATATTTGTTTAATTTATTCTCACTGACAGGGAATACACTGGGATGGTTTTGGATTCAGTTTCGGCTTGATAGGATATGCATGTCACGTACCGTGCTCAGTTCTTGTCTGGTGCTGTCAGTATTTCCTCCTCCTTTTTTCTAAGAGTATCCGGTTCAATATATATATATATATATATATATATATATATATATATATATGATTAATTATTTCATATATATGTGTATGTCATATGAAATATGGACTGAAAAAACGTAAGCATGTTGTTGAAAATAATATGCATCATTTATACAAATATGTACAAAGATATACATTCATGTGTTCAAAAAAATATTTGTAATGTTAATGACTCCTCAAAGTTACAGCAAAAACAAATAAATTGTTTTGAAAATAACAATCTTCAAACAATTTTAAAGCTATGTTTAATTTTCTTTTCAATATTACGAGGGTGAGTCAAAAGTTTTGCAATATTTTGGTATGTACTATTTTGTGGCAAATATATCACATCATCAAATCAGCTCAAGCCATGGATGGTACCTGCTGTGGTCAGTAGTATCTGTTCATGTAGTCAGGGTGCATGAAAGTAACGTTGGTTGGTCGCACAGGAAGGTGACTGCTGCTGATTTGGTCAAAATCAGTGCGAGTGAAATTGGTTTCAAAATTTTGCAATTTCAATTTAAACCAGAAAATGTAATTTTATTTTATTAAATGAAATGAATAATATATAACTAGAATTCAAATTGAAAATATGCCCCCCCCCATTGTGCTTTGGCATTGCCCCTTCCATCTGGGAAAATTAGACTCAGGACCGCCCTCGGTGGCAGTAGGCTCTCCATAGCGGACTGTTCATGTCTGAAGCCACCCTGGCGCAACACCATGAAGCTAAGAGGTCCAGAAGAAAGCGGCTGCAACAAAGCACTGGCATATCAACATCTTCAGGGACAGCGTTCACATGCGACATCTGGGGTCGAGAATGTTTTTTTAACATGGGATTTCACAGTCACAGGAGGTGGTGTAACTTCAGGGGCACAAAATCTACTGTATTTGATGGCATATAAGACGTACTGGCATATATGACGCACCTCCATTTCAGCAGGTCAGATTCAGGAAAAAAGTTTTTTAGTGTATTTAAGCATATATTGTTGAAAACAGTCTAGCTGTGCATTACACAAGCAGAAACATAGCTGTATAAAAGCAATTTGGCAGTACAGGCAAGAAATAAGCATACACAAGACATCTCAATAGCAGGAAATAATAATAATAATAAAATTAATAATGATGATGATAATAATAATAATAATTAGTGATAATAATAATAATAGTATTAGTGATGATAATAATAATAACAAAACATTGGACACGAAAATAATACAATAATGCCAGCAATAAAATAAGGATGCATGGAGTTTAGGGTAGGTAAATACGAGCGTAAGCTGGGTTAGTGAGCATCATAGAGAAGATTAGCTTAGGCCTACGGGAGGTCTCAAACTTCACCTACGATGTATAAGAAGCAGGGCAATTTTTTTTTCTGTATGCCGTCAAATACAGTATATTATAATCTTCCAAGACTGAAATGCCAATAAATTACTACTGACATTCCTGCTTGGCTGCTTTTTACCTCATTAACTCATTAATTAAACTGTAACTGTAATAATATTTTAAAAGATTTAAAAAAACAAATAATTTTTTGTGCTATAAATGAAGCAAAAGAAAAACAAACAAGTATGGATGTTGCTGGACACAAATAACAGTATCATTTTATTTAGAATATCTGGACCATATAACCTTTAAGCACCCCATCTGCGATCTCGATTCATAAGGACATGTTTTTCATTTACACCGTCAAAATCCAGTTTGTTAACAGACGGTTTTTAGAGTTTTTTTTTAGATTATAAAACTAACCCTAACCCCTAACCCTAACCCCTAACAAACAACCGGATTTTGACAGTGTAAATGAAAAACATATCCTTATGAAACGAGATCGCAGATGGGGTGCTTAAAGGTTATATAGTCCGAATATTCCTTGAAAAACCTATTGGAAAGATTTGACCAACTTTGACAAGTGATTATTGTTTAACATATAGTGTCAAATTGCACGATATAAGAACCCTTAGGTAAAAGGAAGGCCTTGTTTTATGACACAAAAACTTTGGCAAGTATATATCTATATCTTGCTTCAAGACCATTCACTGATTGGGAAGCTTTATTGAGAATTCTGAGGTATGGGGGTTATCGTCTTTGTCTACGAGCCTCTGTTTCAAACCAACCAATCACAGGCTAGAATACATTGGCGGCAAACACAAAGTGGGAAATTCTTCCTTTTTCTGCTCGACCAGCATTGAAGACGGACCACAAATTGAACGTCTCTCATATCCAGCATTACGACCAGATAAGCTATAGCAGGGGATCTGATAATTCACCCTACCTCAGGAGTCAGCTAAGTTTTTTACAAATTATATACTTTTGTGCAGACGCACTAAAAGTTTGCAACCTTATTGTTATATATATTCTGTAATACACGTCTTTTATTCCTATTTCAAGTTGTTTGTTTTATTCTTAACTCTTGACCTGTCTGTCACCATTCATGGTTAAAACTTCGGTTGTTAACTTAACTGCTCTTTCTACACTTTGAGAATGTGAGGGCAAAGTTTAAAGAAGGCAAAATATATGTTGTATACCCGCTTACTGAATCGGGTATATATATGTAGGGAGAGTTCTTATGAGATAATGAGAAAGGTGGGAGGCATTCGTATAATTTCTCCCACATTTTAAAGTCTTTATCTCTTACTTACTAGCTTGAATAGTTTAAGTAGTTGGTTAGTACTTTAGTCTGTCTCTTGCATAGTTGGGACATTTCTAAAGATGCTGGTCTGACTTTATTTCTTCATTATTAGTTCTGGTTCTGTTGAAGCTGGTTTGCCATTAATTCACAAAGACGACATAAGGTTTATATTTTAAGTGATCAGATCTGTTTATTTTCAACCAGACTTCTCAACCGCAGTTGGAGTGAAGCAGAGACGATGTTTACATCATGGTGTCTCCTGCTAAACTGCTGACTGATTAAGCTAAACTCTGGGTCTTCTGTCCTCACGTTTCCCAGTGTTAGAAGCTACGGGGTCAACTTGATGTTACTGAGTGTTGATTATCTAATCCCCTCTGATTTTGATTTTCAACAAACTTCTAATTCAAAATCTAACTACACTACAGTCATAATTTGTAGGCAACCCATGAATAATGTAACACATATGGCTAAGTAAAACTAAATGTAACTCCCATATCTTTTTTTAAATGATAAAAGATAAAATAAAATAATAAGATAAATTAAAAATTCGCTGAAATTCAAAATCTAACTACACTACAGTCATAATTTGTAGGCAACCCACGAATAATGTAACACATATGGCTAAGTAAAACTAAATGTAACTCCCATATCTTTTTTTAAATGATAAAAAATAAAATAAAATAATAAGATAAATTCAAAATTTTTGAAATTCAAAATCTAACTACACTACAGTCATAATTTGTAGGCAACCCACGAATAATGTAACACATGTGGCTGAGTAAAACTAGATGTAACTCCCATATCTTTTTTAAGTGATAGAACTTGTAAAAGGGTCAGCTTCATGGTTTTTCTGTGTGGTGAATATACTGAAAAAGAATTGGTTGAAAGGAAAATAAAAATAAATTCTAACTTTTTATATTCCAGAATTCTCTTCCAAATTCCAAAGATGGTCAGTCAGATGACCATAAGGGTCAGAAACAGACCAAAAGAGGTTCCTTAGAATCTTTGACAAAGGATAAAGAAATCCTGCCAGATAATGGTAACCTCCTTCCTTTCCCTACCATTTCTATTGTTTCACCCCAGGGGGAAGAAACACCTGCCAGTCTAGATAAAGAAGATGAAGAAAATGATTTTGATCAAGAAAAACTAGGAGAAATGAAGGATTCAGGAGAATATTCTAGTGAAAAGTTCATTGAAGAAGGAGAGCCACATTCTGGAGTATCTTCAGGTAATCTTTCTGATAAGGATTCAGATGAGAGTTCAGTCACTGATGATCAAAGAAGAGCTCTTCTCGAATTGGAACGACAGCAAGAGGAAATTGCCAACTCAGGTGACAGCTTTTGCTTATATTATAATCAACTTTTCTTTTTATTTCTATTTTCAAGTCATCGTCATCAGGGTGGCCTAAAGTCAGTATCAACCAGACAGCGAGGGAGTCTATCTCCTTTTCACTAGCATTATATAAGGTGAGACTGGACAGGCTGTGATGAAATATTGCCACAATATCAGCAAATCTTAAATCTTATTGAAGATACCTCAATAAAAATGTAGCACAATAAACAGTAAAAAAAAAGTAAAGTCGTCAGGGTGGCCTAAAGTCAGTATCAACCCAACAGAGAGAGGGAGTCTATCCCCTTTTCACAAGCGCTAGACCAAGGAGATTGTTTTTTAGCATCTGAGACAGAATGCCACACCTACCATCAGCTCCTCACTTTACCGCACAGATTCTGTGCTACTCATACGCTGAATTGGCAAGGGCCGGTATCAAACCAGGAACCTTGAGGTTCCTAGCCGGACACTCTACCGACTGGCTAAACTGACCCTATTGTTACTCTGATGTACATATTATCTCTTCTGATAAGACTCTTCTGATAAGACTCTTCTTCTTCTTCTTCTTCTTCTTCTTCTTCTTCTTCTTCTTTATTATTATTATTATTATTATTATTATTATTATTATTATTATTATTTAGCTTATTTATCATTACCCCAATCCCTTTTTATCATATGGGTGCTAGAAGGCGGTGGCTGCGGGTCTACATGTCCTTGGAATGATGTTAAACTCTATCTGATGGTGAGGTTCCAGTTCTGGAGGTTTGGGGAATGTGGAGCACCCCTTCATCACCATTGCTCCCTGGTCCACTCTGACCCGGAGTGGTAGTACCTGTTAGGGTCCCATCTATGGGTTAAATAGAAAAATGTATTTAAAAAAATTGTATTATCCATTAAGAATTGATTTATTTCAAAACTTTATCGGCATTAAATGACCCACTGAGGTTGATATGCCATAAAAACAAAACAAACCATTATTTATCATTAACCTACAGACTTGATTGGATACTTTGTACTTTTTCAGAGTTTCATGAAGTCTTATTTATAGGCAAACCAATATTGTGCTGATTTAAACCGTGAATGTGGAATTAACAAGAGTTAGAAACAGAAAATACATGAACACAACTTGTAATTTCAAATAACACTATATTATTACATTTATACATAGAAGAAAATATACCCATAATAATTTCTGTTGCAAATGATAGTATTGTCTGTGACAAATATCAAATTATATAAATATAAACGAATACAAGTCCACTTAACTGAGTCCTTAGAATGGTTATGGTAAGTTATCCTACTTATGACAGCCCTTTTCTATCTCTGGTGAATTATTGGGAGTGATGATTTTTACATCTGACTACATGAGATACTGGTTAAAAAGAGAGGAAGATTTCTATCTTCATTTTCTGGCACCGAAAATTGTTAAATAGTTATTCATTTTAAATAGGATAAATACAAAAAATAACAATGAAAAACTATAAATCAGTAATATTAAACCCCTAAAGTATAATTAGAATTACATTTTACTAGCTATTATTTATAATTAGAATTAAATTGATAATAATACAGAAATGAAAACTAAGGAATGAATACACGTGTGGAACAATACATTGATTTTTTTCTCATTTTCGTATGATGAAATCATTTCAATTTGATTGAAACCATGGTAGACCCTTATTTTTTCCTCTAATAATATTATAATAATGAAATTTATTGTGTACAGTGCTCAGGTGCACCACAACTCATCAAAGTCTCATGTCAAGTACACAGAATAATGTAGTGTCAGGAACATGAACAGTTTACAGTAGTAATATGTATGTATGTGTGTGCGTGTGTGCATATGTATGTGGAGAGTGGCATCAGGTATAGTGTCGACGGACTACAGGAAGCATGGAGGCTTTGAAAGACTCAGTGCTTCAGCAGCCCACAACAGACGCGGGCAGTTTATTCTGTGTCTCCGCAATTATAAGCGTGAAAAAATGTTTCCGAAAGTCACGTGAGCAGTGCTGTTTTCTGACTTTGTAGGCATGCCCACGTGTGTTGGAAAGATGGAGATCAAAAAGGTGCTCAAGGTTGCTGTTGTTAAGATGATTAATGATCTTATGAGAGTTTACCAGGTCAGTTGCCAGACGCTGATGGAGGGTATCCATTATATTTATATATATATATATATATATTATTATTTATATTCATTATTATATTATTTATATTCATTATATATATATATATATATATATATATATATATATTATTTTATATTTTTTGAAGGCAATTACAATACGTATATCGTATAAAATTCGATAATTATTGAAAATAATCATGACAAGCAAACCCGCCGGGTTTGCTTGTCATGATTATTTTCAATAATTATCAAATTTTATACGATATATGTATTGTAATTGCCTTCAAAAAATATATATAATAATATACTTTACATAACAAAGCTTCAAAAGCAAATTATCAAATTCCATTTATATATATATATATATATATATATATATATATATATAAGTTAGGATAGTGTGTACATTTTGAAAATAGCATGGGCGAAAAACTATCTGTAACCAAGCCTCATTGACTTCAATTAGATATACATATTCTATCAATGATATTGAGTACTATTTACTTATAAATATATAGCACTCTATATTATCACTATCAATATTTATATATATGTATATTTATATATGTATATTTATATATGTGTATATATGAGAAAGTATTAGAGAGAAAGATTTCTCTCTTATACTTTCTCATCTCTTATTTTATTTTGAAAAGATTTCCATTACTGTTTAGACAACACTTTTTTCATCCTAATGTCCTGATGATGGTTTAATAAAAACTGAAACATTCTAACGTCAACTTCACTATCAATAATAAATTTATCTTTTTGGGAATACTTTTTAGATACTTTTTAGACTCCCTCACTGTCTGGTTGATACCGACAATAGGCCACTCTGCCTACTTTACTACTACAACTTTTTCCAGCTATATTACATCTGTGTGTGTGTGTGGGTGTGTGTGTGATACATATTCTTATTTATTATATCTACATATACACATCATATGTTGTTCATTATAGATCTTCTGCCTTTTGAAAACAATATCAAAAGCCGACTGCATCAATTGAACCAGGAACTAGCAAATGAAGAACTACAGAAAGTTGAACGAACAACTAAGGTTGCCTTTAGAGAAGATTTGGTAGAGGTCATATCCCCAACTGAAAAACCTCAACAAGTTAAGATAGTCAAAGACAGTAAGTAAAACAAATCTTTTACACTTCATATTACACATGTAAAATTGGATGATTCATCGACTTTATTCAGTGATCGATCTTTAAATTGGTTGGATTTTGGGGTATTATTGCATAAATGCGTCCTGGCCTCCTACCCTAAAAAACGCTACGCGGTGCCTACTGAAAACTCGACCTGCACTACGATTGAACTCCCTAACTTTTTAAAGGCGTTTTTCCGAAAAGTTAATGTGATATGAAAGCAACATTTTACCCCCTCCCCAGTTTTTTCTCGACAAGTAAATGTAAATATTTTAACTCTCCCCCACCTTTAAAATATTTTTTTACCAGTTTGAAGGCATTTTTATCGCAAAAACTTTTTTTTAGTGGTTTGAAGGCGTTAAAAGTAAGCCACCATCCAGGTTTTTTATCAAAAAGTAAATGTAAATATTTTACCCCCCCCCCTTAAAATGTCTTCTTTTTTTTTGGTATTTTCATTTTATTTTAATTCAAAACAACTGTCATGAAGTTATCTTATTGCTTTCATATCACATTAACTTTTCGGGAAAAATGCCTTCAGACAGCTAGGGAGTTCAATCATAGCGCGGGTTGTTTTTTCAGCAGGCACCACTTAGCGTTTTTTAGTGCAGGAGGCCAGAACGCATTTATGTGATATGTACCGGGTTTTGAATTAGATACTGTAGTTCACCAGGGTTAAAGCAGAATATTGTTCACAAAACCAGTGCAAATGTCCCTTCTTTCTTTAACTTTGCTTTTTCTCTCAAAATATATATCCTTCAGAATCTATAGCATGAGTAACTTCTGAAGTTTCTCGACTTGCTTTTGGCCTTTCTACTTAATGACATCAGAGCCCATACAACTTTTTGTGCATCCAGGCACCTGAATCAAGCCACATGTCCTCATCACTCTTAAGTCATGTTTTTTTGCACACTGAAGGACACAAGTTCAATTTAGGCAGACAAGACACAACAGGGTTCTCTTACACTGCTAAAGCACTGTTATTCTCACTACAGGTTTAAATTCACATTTCTACTTCTGATTTTGGTAAGATCATGTGTTATATACCCGTTCATCTCTGCCAGGTATATAATGGAGAGAGAGTAGGGAGGAGAGGAGGTGGGCTCTTACTTTTCTGTTTGGTCCACTTCATTGGTGGCCATCTTCCTTTGGGCTGACTTCTTCCTTCTTCTGTGTCGTGCACATTTCTTGTTTGTAATAAATAAGCAATACTTTGTTGTTTTTTAAGACGTCTATTCTTTATTCAAAACCAACAGCCCAAAAGGGTTTCTAACCGCGGGGTGAGAAATTGGCATCTCGGGAGCAAAGGACCCTATGTCTGCTCCTTCTAACGACCAAAATCTGACTAACTCTAATTTCCGTTCTCATGACTTCTTTTAACCAATCAGTATTCAGGTCAGAGAAGGTTAAACTGCCATCAATAACTTTTTTTCAACGGTTAATGGTAATTTTCCATTTTCCGTTATTTGAATTTTAACTACACTTACATACATAATTTGTAGGCTACCCATGAACTATGTAACACATGGATGATGGTGGATACATTTGAAATCATGTCTGAAAAAATATATTTTATATGTAAGTATGCACATATATATATTATCCCATCTTCCCTTATTGGTCAGTAATCTGCCTTCTCTTGTCTGCAAAGATCAGACAGATAGCTTAACCAAGCAGTCTTTAATAACATCAACCAATTGAATGAAAACAACCAAAAAGGGAAAACTAAAGACAATAGATTTAACATGAATGTTATATATTGAACATAAAACACAAACAATTAAACAGGATGACAAAAGGGATGAAAAGTTCAAAAGTCCTTAACAGACCTCAGCGATAAAAAAGTATTGAGTCTATCAAGTTGGTCAAAGAGCAGTGAGTAAAATGCGTGATGTCGTCTTTGTGTTTTGGGCAGAACTGGTGAATTGTCCAAATATGCGGGAAAGGGTTCTAGTGGGGTATGTGTAGATTGTCACGTACATATCGGGTAGGGTGTAGGTACATGTTGATTGTCACGTATTTATCAGAGTTCATGGTGAGGTCGGACACAGGGGTGGGAAGGAAAGAATGTATAGATTCGGAGAGGAGTCAATGAAAGTATGTATGTATGTGTGTATGTATGAATGTATGTAGGCAGAACAGTCATATTGTCTAATAATTTCCATATTGCTGGCCATAATGCACTTCCTTTCTGTTGTCGATCTCTCCCTTCTTCTTCTACATGTTGGCTTAAATCCATTGACAATTTCATCTTACCCCTCATTATGGAGGTCTTTTAAGTAGCATTTGACAACTGCATGGGTCCACCTGTTGTCTGTGAACTTTATGACATATTTGACTTTGAGGAACTTCTACTTTCAATACTCCGCAATCACATCTTTCACCCCATTCTGCTCCCAAATCACCATTAATCAATATATATATATATATATATATATATATGGTTATTTCCTATAAATCTAACATAAACAAAGGGGAACCATTCTTGACTGATAAATTATTTATTTATTGATCTATTAGGAAAAAAGAAGACGGGGTTAGGGTTAGGGTTTAGGGTTAGTTTAATGGTGTAACACCACTGGCGGGCTGCGAGACCCTTCTATGCACTTCTGCAACTCTCTTGCGTTCACTGCATCTTTCTGCACTGCTTCTTCTGGCCGTTCATCTCGTCTCGTCTAGCAATGATTCCATGTCGTCTGCTAGTTCTCTACTAGGACCTGTCCACGTTGCGCATATGTGCTCAAAACATCTCGCAGGGGCCCCCCGCCAAAGGGGTGTACAAACAAACAAGTGTTACAAGAGAAAGAGAGAATAAACAACGAAGACAAAACAAAATCAGTCAGGTGAACATTAGAAAAGGCAGGGAGGTATATAACTTGCATCTATCTGCTGCTATCTCCCATGGTTGTCGAGATGGGGGACACCCCCCCCCCCCGTTCCTTTTGGCGACCTCTTCTAATGCTAGCTTTTAGTGGGCATCTAACATCTTATCTCTTCAGTGTTCAAGGCTCATCTGCCCTCTTCGCTGTCCAGAAACTAACTCTCTCTCCGCTGTCCCAAGACTAACTGACTAAAACTTTTTGAATCTCCCAGAATTCCAATTCTCACTATCAAATCTCGTCCAAATCTCATCCTCCGAGATTTGAAACTCCTTTGTTCTAACAGACCACCCTCATGGTGTTTTATGACCTATCTGACCAACTGGTCAACTATTAAAGTTGTTCACAACCCAGACTTCTCGTCTCTAATCTGGGGAGTTATCACCCTCTTAATCTTCCTTGAGTTTTAATGGTTTATCTAACTTATCATTGACCCTACTTTACACATATAATATATGTAGACACACACACATGTATATATACACACGCACATATATATCTATATCTATATATACATACACACACATGATCTACTTGAACACACTTATCTTATATATGGGTTTTACTACTACTTATTCGGTCTACCACATACACACACATATATGTGGTTTGACTTACTACCTATGTATCATAACTACCTAGAAATATATATACATACACACCTACTGTGCAGCCACATATGCATGCCCAATGCATAGTATTATAATGGGAAAATAAATTAACAATTTATCAGTCAAGAGTGGTTCCCATTTGTTTATGTTAGACTTATAGGAAATAACCATATATATATATATATATATATATATATATATATATATATATGTGTGTGTGTGTGTGTAAGTTGAAAATGGAAATGAATCCAACAATATGTTGAAAGCAAAAATAAATAAAGGAAAGAAAATGTTGAATGGATAAAACAGATTTACTAACACGTGTTTCGGCCAGGAGTTTGTTCATGTACACATGTATTCTATTTATTATTATTTTAAATATAAAATAAAATAATAGTAATAATAAAAAATTATAAAATCTTTAAGCATCTTCAAAATTCTCTGTATTTTGACCACTTTAACTTCAAATATCAAATATTTTACTCTGATGAAGGCTGTTATTCTTGTATGCTTAAATATTTATAATTTTCTATTATTATTATTTTATTTTATATTTAAAATAATAATAAATAAAATACATGTGTACATGAACTAATTTATCCATTCAACATTTTCTTTCCTTTATTTATTTTTCCTTTCAACATATATATATATATATATATATATATATATATATATATATATATATTAAAGGTGATTTCTGATTCAATTCAGGATTTAACTATGTCATCAGATTTTGGCGGTTAATTCAAGACTTTTCTTCAGTTTTCCTCCAAGTTGTCGCTCGATCCAAGTGGTTCTAACATGACTCTCCAAAGAGACATACCACATTCCCTTAATATTTTTTTTAACCAAGATTGGTGGAGAACATGGAACTTTTCTATACCTTTTCCTGTTATTTCTTCTTCTTAAATGTACATATTTGTTAATAATACCTAACCTTTATGCTATATTTACTGTCTTGAGTTTTGTTTTTATTATTCTTATTTTCTTGTTTTATGTTCTTTCATCGCCATTTCATTAAACTACTCCCTGATTCGTTCACACAAGTGAGAAGGTAGAATAAAGGAGTACATATAATACTAGTACCTTCTCTGAGAAACAAAAACATGTACAAATTAAATATTCCATATCTTTAAAACTGTCTTTTTAGATGAAGACCAAAAAGAAACCAAGAAAGATGAGAACGCAGATGGAGAGATTGAACCAAAAAAAGATTCAAGCGAGTCCAGTCTGGAGACTGTCTTTGATATGGTGGTGGAACGAGATGGACACTTTGATCTGGTCACTCCAGAAGATATGACCGCCTTAGCCGAATATAGAAAAGGACAACAATCTTCTAAAGATGAAAAGACTAAACATTTAGGAAACAGGTGTCGACCCAGTTCAGCCATCCCAGCCAGGAGCACACCTTCTACTTTCAGGATTCCCAAAGTTCGCCCTATTTCCTGTCCGACATACCATTCACCTTATGGCTTGACACCAGAGCAGAAAGAGTTGGCACGTAAAAAAATGGCTTTGCAAGAACAAGCAAAAAGGGAAGAGGAAGAAGAAAGGAAAATGAGAGAAAAAGAAAAACAAATGATGAATGACGAAGCATTTCAATGTTGGTTGAGACGTATTCGTGAAAATGAACAGGCTACTCGCAAAAAGGAGGAACACATGAAAGAGATACTGCAAAAAGTAAAGGAAGATAAGGTTTGTAAAAAACTTCTTTAAAAAAATAAAAGTAAACATCACTTCTCTTCAAATGATTGATTCATTGATTGATTTTAATGGCATGTCAACTTGTTTAGGGTTATTTTTTGCCTAGAGATTAGGGAATCATGTTCATTATACATTCATATTTACATATTCTGTGTACTTGTTTCTTTGAGAGGGTTCTTTTGCACACAATGTTATCGACTACGATTAATTTTTAAACAGATCTATTTGACCCATAGATGGAACCCTAACAGGTACTACCACTCTGGGTTAGATTCGACCTGGGGTTGATTCAGCTACTCAAGTTCAAATCCTGAACAAGACTGCTTGCATTTCACATAGCATTAATACCCTTGGGAATGGTATGGGTAAATAGTATGGCAGACTGAGCTCTTTTAGTACGGAAATCAGTCTTGGAGAAGAAAAACGCTGGATTCAAACCAAACCTGGAGAGGGATGGGCTCTACCATGCTATTCCTACCCAAGAGATGCTACATGAGTAGCGCCCTCATGACTAAACCAGCTTACAGGATAAATCTAATGCTGCAGGAAATTTTTATACAAAATAAAAATCAGAATGCTGGTTTCTATCTTCTTATTATAATGGAGATTGTGTGTTTGTTTGTTTGTCTGTAACTGAAACTATATCATTACTCAAGTCACAATTCCCTTTGTCACATTCTGCAGGATTTTATTTTTTATCTAAACCTCAATTGTTAATAAAATTGTTTTACATTATTATTACTGTTGGTCATATCTACAGGTATTTGCCTCATACTCCACTTGTATAGGCTGGGCACAAGGCCTCGTTTTAACGTAGGCCCACCCACAAGCTGAAGCTCATGGGTGGGAAAGAACAAAAATTGCATCGATCCCTTTGGCATTCCCCCCTCAAGGGGGGGCCTCAGGTGCTGGGCAATAAACCCAGCCCTGCCCCTTTAAGTCAAGAGGGCAGGTATTGCCTGGGGGGAAAGCCCCCTGGGATCGACGCTATTAACTTGTAAAGATCCAGGACTGAAGCCACTGGACCCCCACCCCATTGGGCGGGTCTACATACTAATAACATGCATTTATTTATATACACAACAAAATAGCGGTTTACATTGTGAACAGGAAGGCTAATTTACATATTGATATTAAAAGTTTGATTTTAATAAATATTTGCTTGGTATTATTGATTTCCAATTTTTTGGTTTTATCTTAATGAATATGAGTAAAAATCTTAAAAGTATTCTATTAAAAAGAAATAACTGTAATTTTATTATTTACTTATTTTAACTAAATAGGAAAATTTAGCAATGAAATATTTTTCGATTATACTCTGTTTCAAATCTTTTTATCTGCATTCTTATTTAGTTTCATTAGCCTTCTAATTTAATATAATATTTTATTACATTAAAACTTAAATACTTGCACCTGGAGGTGCATATATTTGCTAGTTATAAGAAGGTTCTTTCACAGACTTGTTCACAGTCAGGCTTCAAACTTTTGACCAGATAAAGATAATCAAATATTTTTATAACCTAACTATTTTTTTCTCCTCCCAAATATCATACAGCTGCTGTTAAGATGTTCTATTTTTTCTTGAAGGAATACCAGCAAAAAAAGCTGAATGAAGAAAGATTCCGTAAATGGGTACAGAGTAAAAGTGAACAACAAAAGCAAGAAGAGCTGTTGAAATGTCATGAAAATGAAGAATATAAAAGTTTCTTGCAACCCAGGACCCCAGAAGAAGTTGAGAGAGCTTACAAAAGGTAGACCTTTTTTTTTCCTTTTTTTGTAAATTACAATACAACAAAACATGTGTAGTTATAGCTGCCTACAGTCTATGAGGAACAAAATATAAGTTCACAGAATGTAATGACGAAAGGGAAAGCACATGTACTTTTAACCTTATTTATTCACATATAAACTCAACAACAGTCAATATAACAAGTACTTAGAGGCAGTTCTTACAGTTCATATATCTCCCTCGTTGAGGGGGGTGTCAGGTTGAGTCTTCAGTTGTTACTCCCTCACTGAGGGGAAAGTTCCTTCAGTCACAAGAGACTGAGACAAAAGCTCGTTTCTACGAGGCTCACACGTTGGTACCAAAACCGTAAAGAGGGTTCTTCACCCAACCTGACAAGGGACGTTACCTTTTCTACTTCCTGTCCCCGAAGGCACATGAGAGTTCTAGTCCCTACACATGAATATACTCAACACCATAAATGAACATTCAACAACTTAGATTCTTTGTAAGCCCTCTGAAGTAATATAAGGAAGGAGAACCTTTATGTACATTTCTGTAGTTGAATTCCACCCCATTTGTTGATTCTATTATTGGTTGTTACCATTTCTTTGACCACTGCTATCAAGCTGTCAATATGACATCCTGGTCAGTAAGTTGCACCTGTTACACTCTCCCTCTCTTTTGAATTGGGATTGTCTTTGTTGGATGTTCTTGCTCACTTGAAATGCTAGTACCATTCAGGTGGTTGAAATATGACTAACAATCTTACCATAGATCTTTTGCAAAATTAGAAAAATTTCAATGCATATCGCATAAATGCGTCCTGGCCTCCTGCCCTAAAAAAACGCTAAGCGGTGCCTGCTGAAAATCTGACGTTTGAAAGTGTTTTTCCTAAAAAGTTAATGCTATATGAAAGCGAAGTTTTGCCCCCCCGCCAGTCTTTTCTCAACAAGTAAATGTAAATATTTTACACCCCCCTCTTTAAAATATTTCTTTTTAATGGTTTGAAGGCGTTTTTATTGGCAAATAACATTCTTTAGTGGTTTGAAGGAGTTAAAAGTAAGTCACCCCAGGTATTTTTTATCGACAAGTAAATGTAAATATTCTCCCCGCCCTTTAAAATATCTTTTTTTTTTGTATTTTCATTTTATTTTAATTCAAAACAACTGTCACAAAATTTAAAAAATGCAACAGAATTTTTGGAAATAAAAACAATCAATACATTGTTAAACAAATACAAATAAAAAATCAGAATATTTAGATATTCTTTTTTTATTAGCACGGGTCGGATTTTCAGCAGGCACCGCTTAGCATTTTTTAGGGCAGAAGGCCGGGATGCATTTATGCAATATGCACCGAAATTTCTATTAAAGTTTTTTCTAATTTGAAACAAAATTTTTTACAATGATCTTTCAACTTAGGGGAAAAAAGGAAATGTACACTACAGATATATTCAGTGTAGCATACCACCAATACTAACCAATGTGGCATGATGCAGGGTTTTTATACAAAAGTTCAGGGTTTTGGTTTAGCTCAGTTGGTAGAGCATCCACCTAGAAATCACAAGGTTCTGGGTTCAATACTGGCCCTCTCCAGCTCAGCATATTAGTAGCATAGCTTGGATCTGTGTGGTAAAGTGGACAGTTGATGGTAGTGTGGTGCTCTACATTAGATCCAAAAAAATCTCCCTGGTCTACCTCTATTGAAAAGATGCTAGACTTTTTCACTGTCTGGCTGATACTGACAATAGGCCATTCCTTTAATTAATTTACTTAGTGCTCAACAACCCTTCGATCATGAGCATTCTAAAATATATAATTTGCTGTTTTAGAAATTTGGCTTCTTTTTGGATGCATTTTTTTAAAATGCGTATTTATTGTTAAAAATAAAATAAATTTAGAAAAATAAAATAATATAAAATAAATAAAAATATAAAAATATAAAATAAATAAAATAAATTTTAAAAAATAAAATAATTAATAAAATAAATTTTAAAAAATAAAATAAATTTTATTTTTAAAAATTATAAGCATTTTTATCATTAAAAAAGCTCAAAAGAGTTTGCAGTAAAAGTGTATATGAATATCCAAAAGTTCAGGAAAATGTTCCGGTTACAAATGAAAGTTTAAAAAATATAACGGAATTTTCAAAAAAAATTTTTTTAAAATGCGTATTTATTGTTAAAAATAAAATAAATTTAGAAAAATAAAATAAATAAAAATATAAAAATATAAAATAAATAAAATAAATTTTAAAAAATAAAATAATTAATAAAATAAATTTAAAAAAATAAAATAAATTTTATTTTTAAAAATTATAAGCATTTTTATCATTAAAAAAGCTCAAAAGAGTTTGCAGTAAAAGTGTATATGAATATCCAAAAGTTCAGGAAAATGTTCCGGTTACAAATGAAAGTTTAAAAAATATAACAAGTCCAACAACAGGAATCTTTTAAAAAAAAATTTTTTTTTTTTTTTTTTGAAAATTCCGGTACTGATCGAGGGCGTTCTGTGCCTCGTGATTATTGATATATTTATTTCGTTTTTCCGTTTACAATGTTGCTTTGATAAAGACATCTTCATAATGTCGAAACAAATTTCTGTCAGCAAAACTTTTAACATCTTGTTGTTTTTTCTACAAAACTTCCTACACATATTGTCGGATTCAATATCCATTTTACCTTTCATATATATATATATATATATATATATACACACATACACACACACACAGACACACATGTACACATATATAATCCATTATCAGTGCATCAACTACCACAATACTACCAACGACAGCAGGTTCCTTCCATGGCTCACATGATATATGCACTGCAAACTAGCACAAATATTACAAAGCTTTTGACTGATGCTAGTATATATATTAAACATTCTTAAAAAAATGAGAAACACAAAGTATGCCTGTAGCAGAATTTACATGTCAGTTTTTATGTATTTAATATTTCTTAATTTAATACTGGGAATAGAAATAGCCTAAAAAGATATTACATATCTTTTTGTTAATAAAAAAATTACTTCTAGAAATCTTTCTTGCCATAGAAACTCTGCATAATGAATAGATTTTTATTTAATTAATTCATAATTTTGTTTCTTTTTTTAATTTTAAAAATTCCAGCGTTGATTTTTGAGAAATGTTGCTCAGCAGGTTTTTTTTGCAAATCGTTTCACTTGTTTTACAACTTTTGATAAATGTTGACATTTTACACCCAATGTTAATATTAACTCCTGAATATCTTGTAGTACACACACTTCTTCCATCGGTGTTGCTGTCATCAACAGCAGATATAACGTCATCATATGAACTTTTCAGGCTACCCTCACAGTTTGGTTTATCTGCATAACGGCATATCAACTCCTTATGGGTTATTTAATACCAAAATTAGATTATAATTATAACTATATTTTCAATGTTCCATTGCACATTTTTATTTGTCTATAATCATTTGATTGCACAGTTATATATGATATCAAGAATTCCTATCAAATACAAATAATTTGCACACAGTGGTATGGTTTCAAGTACTCCTATCTAATACTAATATTTTATACAATTATATGATTTCAAGTAACTGTTTCTATTAAATCATAAATTCTTTTTTATACACAGTTATATACTTTGAAGTAACTAATAATAATCTTTAATAAATGATTACAGCTTCAAGTAACCATTCTTAATACAAATAATTTGCACCCAGTTGTATGTCATCAAGTATTCCTATTCAATACAAATAATTTTCAAGCAGATCTGTTCGACCCATAGATGGAACCATAACAGGTACTACCACTCTGGGTCAGAGTGAACCTGGGAGTAATGGCAATCAAGGGGTACTCCCACTCCCCAGATCTCCAGAACTGGAGCCTCGCCATCAGATGCAGTTTAGTGTTATACCCAGGGTACTCCTTTGGGGAGGGTCTTACCTCTCTGCAGAGGATACAGTTGGAATATTCTAAGCCCTACTGACATGGCAATTTTTTTTCTGTAATGTTTTAAAGACCACCATCAGCAGTCATTAAGCTTCATACAAAGCTAGTTTGTAACTATAGAATTTATATTTATTTGACAAATAAATAACTAAGGGAACCCACTCTTTAAATAGCATTTAGTATACACGAAGTTATCTCCCTTAAAAAATCAAGGCGAAATCAATGCTGGAGAGCATGAATGTCAGCCATTAATATTAAATTGCAAACACACAGGGTGTCCACAAAGTCTTGAAACAGTTTTAAAATTGAACATTTAATAACTCACATTGTACAGATGATAAAATCTTTTCATAAAAACATATAAAAGTTCAACTCTTAAAGGTTTAATATTAATATATTTCTTTTATTATTGCACTTCAACATGACCGCCATCTTTGTTGATACATTTTCAACCTGTAGCGGGACTTTATGGACATGCTGTAGAAATAGTTTTATTCTTCAAGTAAGTTTTGTGTTAAGGAAACTCTGTTGTGCTACAATAAGAAACTCAAAAAGCGAAACTGAATTGGTGTAATAGGGATGTAGTGAGCCAGAAGTTAACGCTTTGAAAGCAAAAAATAAAATGACGAAAATAAATGTTTTGTGCATAGGGATTGGGGCATGATTAGAGAGAAAAATAGAAATATTAAAAATGATAATTTTCAACCAATCAGAGACGTTCGTGCCTAAAAAGAAGTTTATCAAAAAGACCCTTTTTGGAGCCTATCTAGATCCTATATAAGAGAAGATTTTTTGAAGAAGAGCAGAGAAAGAACCAACTTGCCTGAATACTCCACGCTTCTCATTTTAAATAAATATTTCCATAACTCTCTTTCTCTCTCTCTTTCTCTCTCTCTCTCTCTAAATAACTTGACTGCTGATTTCATTTTAAACAAAACCTTTCCTTTCTAAGTTGGACTCAACTCAACAACTCTTATTATCTTATTACACAAACATTTAAAAGAGTATTTCTGCAGGACTTTGATCAGTATTCTTGATTATTGTAATTTTTGTTTCAATACACATTTTATTTATTAAATGTACTAGCAAATATATGAACCCTCCGGGTGCAAGTATTTAAGTTTTAATATAATAAAATATCATATTAAATTAGAAAGGCTAATGAAACTAAATAAGAATGCAGATAGAAAGATTTGCAACAGAGGGGGTATGATTGAAAAATAGAACAACTTTGAAATGAACTCTTCCATCATCTTCCATTACTCCCGTTTTTCATTGGTAAATTTTCCTAATTTAACTATTTAGTTAAAATTGGAAGTAAAGGATAATATTACAGTTATTTCTTCTTATTAATCGATTTCATTTAAGATTTATCCCCGAGATTTTTTCTCATATTCATTAAGATAAAACCAAACAATTAGAAATCAATAATACTAAGCACATATTTATTAAAATCAAATTTTAAAGATCAACATGCAAATTAGCCTTTCCATTCACACTGTAAACCGCTATTTTGTTGTATATATAAAAACAATTTACTGTTATTTGTATCTAGATATGGTCAATAGTATTAATGATGTATAACAATTTTATTAATAATAGAAGTTTAAATAAAAAAAAATCATGGAGAATGTGATGTAAATAACTAATGGAATTGTTGCTTGAGTAGTAATATAGTTTCGGTTACAAACAGAAAAGCACACAATCTCCATTATAATAAGATGAATTCTTTGTTTTTCTGCCTTTTTACATGTGTCCTTATGGTGTGATGAGTAAATTACCTAAATATATATAAGTCCAAACTACTCCCCCACCATAAACTGGTAACCCCGACTCATACACCGTAGAGATATCAATATCATAAAGTCAGCAGAATGACCTATTGTTGATACCTGCCAGACAGCAAGGTAGTCTATCCCCTTTTCATTAGCGCTAGACCAGGGAGATTGTTTTGCCGAGGTGGAGTGCCACACCTACCGTCAGCTCTCAGATGCTTTACCATGCAGATCTGCTGTTCATGCACTAAATTAGCAAGGAATGGTATCAAAACCAGAACCTTACGATTCTTAGGCAGATGCTCTAACAACTGAGCTAAACCAGCTCCTCAAATATAATAAAGATATCAACATAATAGAGATATCAATATAATTACACTTAATTAAGTATAGATGAATTAATGCTTCTTTTGATATATATATATATATATATATATATATATATTTATTTATTTATTTATAATTACAAAGTCGCTCCTACCATTGGTTTCTGAATAACAATTTTTCGGTGTTATTCGTCTTCAGAGGCGTTTGACTTTTGAAAAAAATGGACAGTTTTAAACTCCCGGCACGTGTCAACGCGATCCGTTAATCGCTCCTGCATTTTGGTTACGTCATTCAACGGCATCATTATTTGTCGTCATTGTTCTTATGGTGATTTAAAATTTTTTTTTTTTTTCGTTTTTATATTTATTTTAGTTTATGTGTGTTTATTTATATATGAATTCTTAATATAAATATATTTGAGTTAAGGTAGTGTGGACATGGAGTCAAAGCCTGGTTACTGACAGTTTCTTACCTATGTGATCTTAAGATCCTGAAGATCACATAGGTGAGAAAGTCTATCAGTAACCAGGTGTTGACTCCATGTCTATGCTACCTTAACTGCCTTGTTTAATCACTCTGATGAGCCGTGAAATGGTGAAACAGGACTGTGATGTGATATGTATAAGATAAAGCAAGAATTCTTCCAAGCAGTGGCCATGTCAGTGCTACTGTATGGCTGCATCACTTGAACTTCAACAAAACACTTGAAGAAAAAGCTAGATTGGAACTACGCAAGAATGCTGTGTGCTGTCTTGAACAAATCCTGGAAGCAGCACCCTAAAAAAACAGCAGCTGTATGGCCACTTACCACCCATCTCACAAACCATCAAAGTAAGACAAGAAGACATGCTGGACATTGCTGGAGAAGTAAGGATGAAATCATAAGTAGCTCCCCACAAAAAAGCAGCTATCGCACCTTCTACTTCACAGTGAGTATCCTATCCAAGGCGTATCACTGCTTTTCGTAGCACGTAGCTAACTCTTCCAAGCAAGAATAACAAAAACCGTGGGTAGGGTAGTTTATCTTTATTCTCTTCGCCAGAAAGCGTAAGAAACTGAAACATGAAAGAACAAGTTTACAGAAACAATGCAACAAATACAGGGGTAATAATAAGATGGAAAACATGCATGGGAAATGCAAACAAGGTAAAACAGTGGACAAGGAGTTTAGTAGTAAACTCATAGCTAAAGAGGGTACATGGAAGCCGGGGTTAAGAAAGCTAGAGATCCATAAATATGGGGTAGTATGGAGGCAAACAGCAGGAGACGAAGGGACCAAATGAGGTCTAATAAGTAATGATAGGAAGAGATAAGCCGAGAGGGAGTTAGTCTTACCCGTTCTCCGAGAGAAGAACGAGAGGGAAGATGAGACACGTCCGTTCGATAGGCAAGCTAATTTGGAAAGGAATTAAAAATCCTGCTTACTCACGGGGAATGCTGGGAACTGAAAGATTGTATTTCCAGTGGCGAAATAGTATCAGATGTAAACAAAGCAAGAAGGAAATAAAATGGTGTAAGGGGCACAACTCCTACGGGAATTCTAATCTGGGCGAGCCAGGACAGCAGCTATACGGCCATTTACCTCCTACCTCATAAATCATCCAAGTAAGATGAACAAGACATGCTCTACAATGCTGGAGAAGCAAGGATGAACTCATAGTGACATTCTGCTGTGGACAACTACACATGGACACACCAGTGTAGGCAGACAAGCAAAAATTTACATTGATCAATTCTGTGCAGATACTAGATGCCGTGTGGAGGACTTGCCAGGTGTGATGACCAATAGGGACAGGTGCCAAGAGAGAGTCATGGGAATCTGTTTTGTTTTGTTTCTTTTGTTTTGTTTTACAGCATATCAACCTTGGTGGGTCATTTAAAGCCAACAAAGTTTTGAAATAAATTCATTCTTAATGGATACTCATTTTCTTATAAACACATTTTTCTATTAAACCCATAGATGGGACTCTAACAGGATCTACCACTCCGGGTCAGAGTGGACATGGAGCAATGGTGATGAAGGGGTGCTCCACACTCCCCAGATTTCCAAAATTGGAACTTCACCATCAGAAAGAGTTTAACATCATTCCCAGGACATGAAGACCTTCAGCCACCGCCTTCTAGCATATATATGATAAAAAGGGTTGGGACAATCATATAGGAGCTAGGGCTTGATGTGACCAGCCGATTGATTGGAGGGGGCCTCAGTTGAGTGTTGCATGTCAGAGACTGCTCATCCACCAGGATTTCATTCTTAAGCATCATGGGTTGCCACCAGGTGGCCCCATTGGGGGGGGGGTCTTACCCCTCTGCAGAAGTGCAGTCGGTGTATTCTAAAGCCGCAGCCAACAGAGCTTGGGAATCTGTGGTGACAGCACAACTTGATGATGTTAATGATATATATATATATATATATATATATATATATATATATATATATAACATATATTTTGGCAGCATTTTTCTTTTATGCATTATGCATATTCTGTTGAACTCGTCCATTCCCCATAACATTCTTATAAACTTGTGAGCCCCTTCTCCTACTTATTCCTACTGCTAATGTTTGTTTAAAAAGAAACAATGGAAACATCTCATCAGTTCACACCTGATGATGGCACTGTGTAGTGCAGAAAGTACTCATGTAAGAACCTTTGGTGGATTCATACACCAATTCCACTCTGATATAAAAAAGATGGCCAGACAATTAGAAATGATAGAAAAGAAACTCGTCAGACAAGAATTGTCCATTGAGTTCAACAAAACATGCATATATATATATATATATATATTAAAAATTTGAAGGCAATACAATGCGTACAAAAAAAAAAACAGATGTTGTTTTTTTGTCTTATCAATTTCAAAGAAACTCGTCAGACAAGAATTGTCCATTGAGTTCAACAAAACATGCATATATATATATATATATAATATATATATATATATATATATATATATAAAAAATTTGAAGGCAATACAATGCGTACAAAAAAAAAACAGATGTTGTTTTTTTTTGTCTTATCAATTTCAAAGAACACTTTATCTTCAGAGACGAAAATCAGAAATACTGATTTTCGTCTCTGAAGATAAAGTGTTCTTTGAAATTGATAAGACAAAAAAAACATTTTTTTTTTTTTACGCATTGTATTGCCTTCAAATTTTTAATATATTATAACATACTTAACAATGCTTCAAGCAAATTACCAATTACTTTTATATATATATATATATATATATATATATATATGAGAGAGAGAGAGAGAGAGAGAGAGAGAGAGATTTTATTCCTAGCTTAAAATATTGACTTGTAGTAATTTCTAATATTCTATTTTAGTTTTCATTCTGTCCATTTTTTCTTTTTCATTTCATTCTTTTTAAAAAAGTTTTTTCTTTCATTCCATTCTTTTTTTTGCTTTTTTCTTTCTATCTTTTCTTCCTTACTTTTTTTTCTTTTTTTCAATTTTTCCTTCATTTCATTCCATTTTGAAATTGTTTTTCTTTCTGCATTTCTTCTTTTGACCCAGGTGGCTGAAAAAGAAAAGTCAAGAGACAAGACGACAAAAATTCCTGGCCAAACAGAAGCACCGTCTTCAGCAACGTCTGCTGCGTCGTTCCCGTCTCATTCGAAACATGACATGGGATGTATGCCTGAACAATTCTTTCCGCTTCACTGACCACTACGGACTTGGTTAGGTGAACCTAAGCACCAATCAACCAACATTCTCACATCTCACCTCAGACAGATCTACAGCATTTATGCCACTGATGGCACAATAACCTTTTTATATTTCCACATTTTCTTTTTAATAATCTTTTTAGTTCTCAAAAAATATCAATCTTCAGTATATTAATACCTACGTTTCCTTTTAAACACTTAAAAAAAAACCCACTATTTCTCTGTATTTCTGTAGCGCTTATATATAAATAAATAAATATATATATATTTCCAATTTTTCTAACATTTTCTTTTCTCACAAGCAATTCTTTTAATTCATACTAATCTTCTCATTCATATTGCAATTTATATTCCTATATATCAATATAACTTAGCAAATATTATTACTGTACGCTATTCATGTTCCTGAGATTAGTACATTATTCTATGTACTATAGGTAATCTGAACATTAGATACATAAATGAGAGTAACCTCCCCTTGTTTCTTTCACTTTGAGGAAGCCTTATGTTTTGGTCGGCCATTTTCATTTCACTGTAAATCTACACTGAAAATACGAATTTGTTCCAATCAATACAACTGCATGTTTTAAGACGGAAATATCATAAAATGTGTTCTTAATAACTATTAAGTTCATTTCAAATAATGCGCAAGCACAATTAAGAATACATTTTGATATTTTCGTGTTAAAACATGCAGTTGTATTGATTCAAACAAATTCGTATTTTCAGTGTAGATTTACAGTGAAATGAAAATGGCCAACCAAAACATAAGGCTTTCTCAAAGTGAAAGAAATAAGGGGAGGTTACTTCATTTATGTACCTAATGTTCAGATTACCTATAGTACATAATGTACTAATGTCAGGAACATGAATAGCGTACAATAATAATATACATGTATGTGTGCACATGTGACCATCCAAATCTGGCAGCATTCATCACTCATCGTTTATTCTTAGGTACAACGAAAAGATGCCCCTAGGGGCAGTTGATAGATATCCCAACAGGTGGGATCACCCAAGAAAAAGGGACGCAACTCCACATCTCACACCAATATATAATAAGTAATTAACACAAAAACTAATTTTATAATAGAGTATTTTATCCTTTGCATAAATATTAGATAACTTCACTTTTTTCTTCTTTTTTTCTTTTTGAAACTTCAACATTTAAGTGTTAATACAAATAACTTTAACTCAATACAATTCTTTTAGATATTCATTTCAATGGCTGTATCTTTTGTATAAATTCTAAAACCTTTTTTTTTAATATCAATCTAGATTCATTTAAAATATATGGAACTCTCCCAAAGAAATCCTAATACTCATTGTTTGCTTGTTTCTTTTCTTTCAAAATCAACCTCTCACGATAAATTCTTCAAATCAAGTTCTATACCTTTTCAGGTTCAATTTGGAAATAATCAAATTCAATTTGAAACTAAACAAATTCATAATGAAATAAGCAAGTTCAATTTGGAACAAGAATTTTTTTTGTTAGATAATACTTTGAAATTGAATATTTTAATAATTAAGTAAAAACATTTGTTTAAACCAGGGGTCACCAAACTACAGCCCATGGGCCGGATCCAGTCCGTGAAGGCATTTTATCAGGCCTGTCGACAGTACTTGAATTCAGTTTTACAAATCTCACTAAACCTTTCTGCTAATGATGCGGTTTTTTGATAATGTTTTG
This sequence comes from Doryteuthis pealeii, assembly GCA_023376005.1. Taxonomy (NCBI): domain Eukaryota; kingdom Metazoa; phylum Mollusca; class Cephalopoda; order Myopsida; family Loliginidae; genus Doryteuthis; species Doryteuthis pealeii. The sequence continues at coordinate 16,123,220 of CM042145.1, read as the reverse complement.
AAAATAAATATGTTGGTTAAATTTGTTTTTGTGCATCTTACACTACTTATCCATGAATATAACATGGAAAGATTAATTTTGTTTTACATCTTTTTCTCAGAGCTTTCGTTCTGGCTAGCAAGTATGGAACACAATAATAATGTGGCCCACGTTCATTATTTTTTCAATTATCCGGCCCACCATGAAAAAAGTTTGGTGAAAAATTCTGGTTTAAACCATAAGATATGCAGCTACACACACACCACTATTACTATATCATCACATAGACAAAATATTAAGAAGACGGAGACTGAGATTAAAACATAGCAAATATTAGTAGCATATAATTTATATGGGCAGTGGTGAGAGTTAATGGAATCTCTTTGGGTCTCTGAAACTACTGCATACAAATGGATTATTGAAGGTTTGTTTTGTTTTGTTTTACGGCATATCAACCTCGGTGGGTCATTTAATGCCGACAAAGTTTTGAAATAAATTCATTCTTAATGGATAATGAAATTTTGTTTATAAACATGTTTTTCTATTTAACCCATAGATGGGACCCTAACAGGTACTACCACTCCGGGTTAGAGTGGACCAGGGAGGAATGGTGATGAAGAGGTGCTCCACATTCACCAAACCTCCAAAACTGGAACCTCACCATCAGATAGAGTTTAACGTCATTCCCAGGACATGATGATCTTCAGCCACCATCTTCTAGTACCCATATGATAAAAAGGATTGGGGCTTGCCATAAGGGCAATAGGGTTGGGGAAATTATATAGGTGCTAGGGCTTGATGTGACCAGCTGATTGATCGGAGGGGGCCTCTCCGACCACCCGTCTAGGGCCAAAGTGGAGTTTTGCAAGTCATGAACTGCTCATCCACCTGGGTTCTATCCTTAAGCATCATGGGTCACCACCCACGGCCAACAGGTGACCCTATTTGGTGGAGTCTTACTCCTCTGCAGAGGTACAGTCGGTGCATTCTAAAGCCCCAGTCGACTGGGCTGAATTATTGAAGGGGACAAGTTGTATGGAAGAGGGGGTCAAAGGTATTGAAAAATTTTACAAGAACATTGAGATTACTTTGTCGAAGAAATTGAAGCTTATTTAGCAAAAAAACTGCTTAATTCCAAATTGAATATGGCTATTCCATTTTGAATTTACTTGGTTCCAATTTGAATTTGGCTATTCCTTTTTGAATTTGCTTAGTTTCAAATTGAATTTATTATTCCCAAATTGAACTTAGCTACAGACAAATCATACAGTGGAAACCTTTTAGAATTTAACAGTATTGATATTCTGTTTGAAGTCATAGAAAACAGTATTTTTTTCTATTAATAACTTTTCAATTTAAATCGATTTATATTTAAATGTGGTCAAATTGTATAGAAAAAAAAATATTTGATAAAATATCATTAGTTTTTTAAAAATTTTTATTGACCTCTTATCAAAATAAATATCTGAATGATATATTTTAGGTATAAGTAAAACACTTTTTTATTATTATAAACAGATCTTAATTTTGATTTTTTTTTTCAATTTTAATGTTTACCCAGGCAGAATTTCTATGAGGGGTGGCTGAAAAGTTCTCAGCGGATCAAGAAAGGAATGATAATCTATAACTGTTAGATATACATGCTTTTCCACATAAGTGTCACATTGTGGTGTAATGGTTAACAAGCTAGTTTCATAGATCTTTCTGTCAATACATATATAAAGGACAGTTGTGTGTATGTCCGGAGGAAACTATGAAAATAAAACAATTAACAACAAAGTAAATACATATTCTCATTCACTACCACCAAAGTTAAACTTTGCACACAGAAAATTATGAGGATTTGATTTATATTCAAAGATATTTCAAATATTAAGACTTACCTAGTAATAGCATTGAATTCTACTTAGCCTGCTTAGCAAATGGTGATGATAGCCTAATTTATATCTTTTTTTTTAAATTGTAAATTATTGAATTAAAATTTCTTACTATATTGTTATATGTCATGTTATTCCCTCTACCCAGGCGATGCCAGGTATCCCCTTCTAGTTACTACTGAAAAGCAAGTTTAATCCTTGCTGGATGCCCCATACTTGTGATCTTGTGTCACATCGTACCCGTTGCGGACTGGTTGGATAAATACCTACATGCTTTCCCACATATCCATTTCGCAGTTCAACACACTTGGCACAATGATAAACAAACACACAGATAGTCTTAAGACTCTTTTTCCTGCCCCACCCGGGGGGGTCCAGTGTGCTTCGGCCACTGGACCGGGTTAAAGTACAATTATTAGCGTCGATCCCAGGGGGCTTTCCCCCCAGGCAACACCTGCCCCCTTGATTTAAATGGGCAGGGCTGAGTTTATTGCCCAGTGCCTGAGGCGCCCCCCTTGAAGGGGAATGCCGAGGGGATCGACGCAATTTTTGTTCTTTCCACCCATCAGCTTCGGCTTGTGGGTGGGCCCACGTTAAAATGAGGCCTTGTGCCCAGTCCATACAAGTAGGGTATGCGACAAATACAAATACACAGATAGTCTTAAGAAACCTTTATTCTACTTTGAATAATGTTACAGTTTACTGAGAGCTTATATACTCTTAGAAACACCAAAGAGTTACCCAAAGGGGAGGTAATAATAAAATAGGGTGTTATATACCCCATCGTCGGGTATATACATTTAGAGAGTGGAGACTCGTGTGATAGAGAGAGAGATACAGAGTTGACACTTACTTGTTACTTCATTTCTTCTTGCTACGTCTAGTTGCCATGTTTCCTCTCCTTCTTCTCTGGCCGACATCTTGTCTAGTCTTCTTTTTCTAAGGGGTTCTTTCAGGCTACTTTTTTTAGTCATGTAATTAATCAACTCGCAAGATTTTTATTTTCTAGATCAAGATTTATTTCTGCCCATTTTCTTCCGCATGGGGAGATTCAGCCTCAGCAGAGCACGTCGACTCTGCTTCAATTCTCAGGTTGAAACTGAACTAAACTAACTAAATCAAATGACGTGCGAGATTCGCGCCTTTGGGGTCAAGGTTACCAATGGACCTTGTATTTTCCCAATTGGCCCCCTTGAATTCTCACTACAGGGTCCGTCAACAACCACGCCACCACACAATTATGTAACAAGGGGAGGTAACTCTCAATTACTTATTACATTTGGTTTGAATTATTTGTCAAGTTGATAAAACACTTCTTTAAAAAAAATTAAAGAAAACAAAAAGTGATTTCCTTCTTGGTTGGGCTGAGTGCTTTTCAGTAGATTTTCATTACAAATGAGATAGACTATAAAAGTAGTCTGCCTCAGTAGCAAGGCATACGGCTATTACTTTAAAGTAAAAAGTAAAGTCATCAGGGTGGCCTAAAGTCAATATCAGTCACACAGCGAGGGAATCTATCCTCTTTTCACTAGTGCTAGACTAAGGATATTGTTTTTTAATGTCTGAGGCGAAGCGCCACACCTACCATCAGCTCTTCACTTTACCAGACAGATCCCTGTGCTACTCATACGCTGAGTTGGCCAGTGAACCTCAAGGTTCCCAGCCTGACATTCTACTGTGAGTTAAACTGACCTCTTTAGGAGGAGGGAGTCTACTACCTTTACCTAAAGATAAACATATGTTCCCAAGATTGATTGACTTTACAGGATTCATGATAAAAATATCAATTTTTATTAGGGTGAGTCAAAAGTTTTGCAATATTTTGGTAACATGAGGTACAATTCGGAATGTTTTTGCTGAGGTTGTGAAGGTGGCAAAAATGACACTGGACTGTGAAATGCCAAGTTTGTCTGATACTCTCCAAGTGCTACTTGCTTGATCTCCCTCTATGGCTTGGAGTATTATATACCCCTTTTGTATTGGGTGTAAAAAATATCAAGAGAAAAGGAGATAGGCTCTTACTTGTTCTGCTTTGTTGCTGGCCATCTTCCTTCTGGGCTGGTTCGTCTGTGCTCATTTCTTGTTTGTAATAAATAAGCAAGACTTATTTGGTTTTTAAGACATCTATTCTTTATTAAAAACCCACAGCCCAAAAGGGTTTCTAACCGCGGGGTGAGAAGTTGGCATCTAGGGACAGACGAATATTATGTCTAGACCTTTTGACTAACGGCCAAAATCTAACTAACTAGACCCAATTTCCGTTCTCACGCTCCCATTGGCAGAAACCGTGGGGGGGGGGGTCAACTAAAGATCATTACCTATCTATAATATAACCACTTCTGATTTTTATTTTTCAATAAATTTTAATTCAAAATCTAACTACACTTACAAACATAATTTGTAGGCTACCCATTAATTATGTAACAGAATCCATGCTTTGAGACCTACCTGATCTTTGACTCATAGATCAAAATCCGCTTAGCAACAAACATACATACCAAGACAATATTTCAACTGTCAATTCGGAATCAACTATGTCATCAGATTTTGGTGCTTAATTTGAGAGCATTTCTATGAGAGTACCTTTATTAGTGTTAGGTAACCTAATGAGTTGCTAAAGAGTTGCTCCCCTTTGATCAGTAAGGGACTGACGGGAACCCGGATATGGGAATTCTGCCATGTTACTTTGGACTGGGATTTTGGACAGTACAGACGTGCGTCAGCATGCTTGAACTAGTGACCACATGCGTCAGCACGGTTGGGCTAGTTCAGCCACTTTTAGGGTAGAACCATTTTCTACCCCTGTGTTAAATAAAGACTGACAAGCAGAGAGTCAACAGACAAGGCTACTGGCCTCATGTGTGAACACACACATAACACAAAGGACGGCCCATGTGTGAACACGCACGATAACCCAAGGACTGGCCGGATACATGAACACACGTATCATACACACAGCGCCCATCTAACAATCACATACAGGATACACACACAGCTGAACTCTATCCAAAACCATTTGACTGTATTCCCTGTCAGTGAGAATAAATAAAACATATTGTTAACATATTCACTGTTTTTTATTATCAATTTTGTATATCCTACATTTCGGGATATAACAATTAGAAAAGAAGAACAGATATCATAGAGAACATACATACACCCACACACACATACTTACACATTATTATTATTATTATTAAAATAATCCTTTGTACGAAATAATAGCTTCAAGTAACTATTATTAATACAAATAATTTGGGCACAGTTATACCTTGCCTGGTTCTTGCAACCCAAGTGAAATTCCTTATACCATTTGTTTACTGTACTGTGATCTCAACTGCACCTGCACCTTTTGCACAACAAATGTTTTTAGATACTTCCACAGAATTTTTGGCCCAGTTCAAGCATAAGTTCCTAAATTAGACTATATTGTACATTCGTTCCTGTGGCTTTCAAATCATGTACTTAGGGAAGCAATACACAACGTGTAAGCTCACCAACTACCATGATACTACCAGCTACACCCAGTACTTTCTACAGCTTGAACTGATTTAGTCACATGATTTATGCATCATAAATTAGCATGTCCCAAAATATTGCAAAACTTTTAACTCGCCCTAGTATTTTCTTTATTCTTTAAATACCAAATAAAACTGGCAATAACAATTTGCTCATTGTCATGCATAATTTAAGATGGGAATACTTGAAACCATATAACTGTGCCCAAATTATTTGTATTAATGTTACATAATTATTAGATTCCTAATATTTATGTACAGTAGTGTAGAAATCAAAATGGCTGTTATAAGTTGCAGCCGGTGGCCTTGAAGGATGAATGACAAGGCTTGACCTCATCCTGATCCTTTCCAGTGGATACCGTGAGAATCGGTGGAGAAGACCCTCTTCCGGTTTAGATTAGAAAGAGCTTTTTAGTCAATCGGCCAAAAACCACGAGGGTGGTAAGTCGTGTTATGCACGCTCTGACTCAATCTGCGCAGTTAGTCTGGTGGGGATTTCGAAATAAAACATGACCTAAGTAAATCGAAGTCTTGTGTTATTATCTAAAAACTACCAATGACACAGGGCTTCTGATAAAGAGGAATCCCCAATGGAAGACCAGAACGAAGTCCCCAGATGAAGTCCAGACGCTAGAAGAGACGCTAGAAGAATAGAAGTAAAAAAGTAAGGAAAGAGTTATACAACATTAAGAATAATTACTTGAAGCTATTATTCCTTACAAAGTATTATTTTAATAATAATAATAATAATAATGTATAATTATGTGTTCTCCATGGTATTTGTCCTTCTTTTCTAATAAAGGTACTCTCATAGAAATGCTAAAATTGTTTTGAATCAACTATCAAATTTCCGCCAGCCCAGGGTAAAAAAAGATTAAGGGAATGTCTCTTTCGGGAGTCGTGCTACAGGCATCTAGATCTAGTGGCAAACTTGAGGGAACTGAAGAAGGTCTCAAATTATGCACCAAAATCTGATGACATAGTTGGTTCTGATATTGACAGTTTAAGGATTGTCTTGGTATGTACCTCTGTTGCTAGGCAGATTTCAATCTATGAGTCAAAGGTCATGGTCTTGGACTGACAGGGATGCAGCTGGACAGAAAAGAGATGTGTTTGAGGGAGAAGGGGAGCCTTCAATGAAGGCAGAACACATACCATTCCCAAGGGTATTAGTGCTTTTTATTCATATAAATTCATATCCTTATTCAGTCATCAAAGTATTTTCTTTGTCTTTCTATGATCTTACACCACCTGTTAGACAAATGTCATCCTCCATCATAAAAGAACTGGGTTATCTTCAAGACATGCACTCTCAAATTTTTCAGCTTTTTTTAAAGAATTCTCCCTTCAAATTAGCAGCAGTAGCCAACCTCGTACACTTGGTAATCTGAACATTAGCTACATAAATGAGAGTAGCTTCCCCTTGTTTGTTTCACTTTGAGGAAGCTGTTTGTTTTGGTCGGCTATTTTCATTTCACCGTAAATCTACACTGAAAATATAAATTTGTTTGAATCAATACAACTGCATGTTTTAACACGGAAATATCATAAAATGTGTTCTTAATAACAAGTTCATTTCAAATAATATGCAAGCACAATTAAGAACACATTTTATATATTTTCATGTTAAAACATGCAGTTGTATTGATTCGAACAAATTTGTATTTTCAGTGTAGATTTATGGTGAAATGAAAATGTCCGACCAAAACAAACGGCTTCGTCAAAGTGAAACAAACAAGGAGAAGTTACTCTCATTTATGTGGTTAATGTTCAATTACCATACAGTTTATGACCTGCTTTTTTCGGGAAAATAAACTTGTTTTTCATTTAAATTCTGAAATAATTTTGTTTTATAATAAATTTGGGGGGCATTTTTCAATAAATATGTCTCAATGAACATTTTTTTTATCAATTAATTAATTTTTGTTTTTTAATAGTAAAATTTTTTTAACAACGAATTGAAAACAAATCATAAATTATTTGAGCATTCAGATGAAAAGCAACAACTTTATTTTAAAAAAAAAACCCCAAAAAAACCATCAAAAGAGAATACAAGGCTGGCTGCTAATTTGGGAATGCATATCTTGAAGATAACCAAGAACTTGGAATTTAGAAGTATGAAGGTGAGTAAAAAAGTAATGTCATTTTGTTTGCCTCTCAAACCCTTCTTTCGTGGGCCCATGAAAGAGGGTTTGAGAGGCAAAAATAGATCTCTTACTATCACCATTGTTTGAGGTAATAGCATCAAAGATCATCAACTAAAACGCACCAAAAATCTTCATTTTCGCAACATTTAGCCTAGAAATTGGTTTGAAAATTTAGTAATTTCACTATTTAAAACAGAAAAGGTTGTCATTTTAAATGAAACGAATAAAATATTGTAACTAGAATTCAAATTGAAAATATGCCCTCATCACCATCGACATCTATGATGTGCCGCTTTTTACCCAATAATTAAGCTTTAACAGTAATAGCACTTTAAAAGATTGAAATATAATAATGTGATAATTCTTTATCTTAATTTGCAACTTTTGCCACATGGGAAACATTACAGTTCCAAAATCGACCTAACCTACTGTCCATATCACAATAGTGAGGGAATCAGCACTCCAGTTCATATTGTCAAGTGTCCCACACACTCACCTGATCGGGATGAACTCAAAGGGTAAATAAAAAATGGCAAGTGTAGTCTTGGAATACATTTTGCTTCTTTTTCTTTCCTGACTCATTGCTTCTATGGTTTCGACTAGAATCTACAACCAAGTAATCTTTACTCAACAACAAAACAACACAGGGTTAGGTCATTTAACAGAGAATGGACAGGCTGTAATGAAATATTGCCACAATATCAGCAAATCTTAAATCTTATTGAAGATACCCTCAATAAAAATGTAGCACAATAAACAGTAAAAAAAAGTAAAGTCGTCAGGGTGGCCTAAAGTCGATATCAGCCAGACAGCAAGGGAGCCTATCCCCTTTTCACTAGAGCTATATAACAGCAGGTGAGACTGGACAGGCTGTGATGAAATATTGCCATAATATCAGCAAATCTTAAATCTTATTGAAGATCATCTGAGGCATAACACTGATTCTCAAAGATAAGTGGTTCAAAGTTAACTGACCTGAAAAAATGTAAAAGTTTTTAAATAAAATAACATGCATTATATCTTTTATTCATTGATATATCAACACTGAAAATTTCATTAAATTCGGTTAATTCCCTGATTTTTGGTATTTTTTTTCTTTCGGTGGGGTGACATACGATGGTGGAATTTAGGTCTGTTAAGTTTGATTTAACCAATAAAAATGTCCTCATTCAATTTATTTTCTTTTTTACCCTTTAAAAATATAACAATAGAAATAATGGAGATTCGCTTCTGGTTTTGTCTGTAACAAAAACTATGTCACTGCTTACGTCGCACTGCCTAAAATCGTCATAAATAGAATACACTCAAAATTTGAGCATGCAATGTTAGACAGTCCTCATTGGTTTTTTAAACAAGTTTTAATAAATACATACCTGGTATTATCTATCTATATATAGTTTGTTTTATTTTAATATATATTTAAAGTTATCAGAACTAAGTTTCCATTTCAATTTTTTTATTTTTTACTCCTTTAATAAATTTGATGATTTTACTTTACTTATGATACAAACTGTCTGATATTAAATTTTTTACTCCCACCCCTCAGGCAATATGTTTCAAAAATCTATTTTTACATTGCCCGGAGGGTATTTTTTATTTTATACTAGTAAAAATAATACTAATTATCAAGCCTCATCTCAAAGTGGTGTCCTGAGTATGACACTAAACAGCATCTGATGGGGATACTTAGATTACACTGACTGTATCCTCTGCAGAGAAGTAAGACCTCTCTGCCCCTAAAAAAGAAGTATCCTGGGTTGGTTGGTTGGTTGGTTGGTTGGTTGTTTTTGTTTTATGGCATATCAACCCTTTTTGGGTCATTTAATGCTAAATCAATTAATTTTGATATGTGGGAATTAATGAAATAAAGTTAAACCAAATAAAAATAAATAAAACAAAAGTAAAACAAAATTAAACTAAATATTAAAAAAATAAAATAAAAAGACACAAAAAGTAACAATATCCCAAAAGGTCTCAGACCAGAAGAGCCCTCTGGGCATGTGCAGAAAACCCCCAAATTCTTGGCGCCAAAAAGGACTCTCACCCCTTTTTACTCCAAGACTTTGAAGGAGACACACCTATTGACTTTGCTCGGGAAAATATCTCCCCTCTAGGAAAGAGTGTAAATCAACGAATAAAGGTCTTATCCTAAAGTTACCCTCATCTTTATTCCTTTCGCTTCTTTTCCTAAATTCCTTTTCAGCTTACCAGCCCACAAGAAGGAAGAAGCAACTATATTGGGGTTTAGACATGACTACGAGCGAGCTTAAACCACATAGAACTGACAACCAACGACACCTCATAGATATGTGGTTATTTACAGCACATGCTGTTGCTTAAATGGTCACCCATAAGTATCCTGGGTTATTTCCTATAACTCCAATCTAAAAAAGGGGAACCACTCTGAATGAATTTTATAAATTATTTATTCATTTATTGATCTACTAGGAAAAAAGAAGATGGGGAAGGGTTAGGGTTTAGGGTTAGTTTAATGGGAAAATAATAGGTAGATTAATTAGCAGATAAAATTCATTCAGAGTGGTTCCCCTTTTTTAGGTTGGAGTTATAGGAAATAACCAGTATCTGAGTATTACACTAAGCTGCATCTAGAGGTAAAGCTCCAGTTCTGGAGCTCTGGAGAGTAAAGAGTACCTCTTCATTGCCATTACTACCAGGTCCACTGGAGCTCTGGAGAGTAAGGAGTACCTCTTCATTGCCATTACTACCAGGTCCACTGAGCTCTGGAGAGTAAGAGTACCTCTTCATTGCCATTACTACCAGGTCCACTGGAGGGAGAGTAAGGAGTACCTCTTCATTGCCATTACTACCAGGTCCACTGGAGGTCTGGAGAGTAAGGAGTACCTCTTCATTGCCATTACTACCAGTCCACTGCTGGAGAGTAAGGAGTACCTCTTCATTGCCATTACTACCAGGTCCACTGGAGGTCTGGAGAGTAAGGAGTACATCTTCATTGCCAGGTCCACTGGAGGTCTGGAGAGTAAGGAGTACCTCTTCATTGCCATTACTACCAGTCCACTGGAGCTCTGGAGAGTAATGAGTACCTCTTTGTTGCCATTACTACCAGGTCCACTCTCTACTGGAATGGTAGTACCTGTTAGTGTTTCATCTATGAGTATAAATAGATGTTTCAAAATTATTTATATTCAATATCACCATGTGCCAAAAAACATCCCTTAAGAAACAACTACACAAAAAATGTAAATATAAACATACAATGTATGCAATTTCTTAACCTCTAGGTATAAAATAACCCTAGATGAATTGCCATGCCATTGACAATCTCATAAAAAGGTAATAGCTAAAAAAAAAAAGTATGCAATATTAATGTCATACTAGGACGCTAAGACCCTCAGTCACTGCTTTCTAGCACATATATGATAAAAAGGTTTGGGGCTTTACAATAAGAGCAATACGGTTGGGATAATCATATAAGTGCTAGGGCTTGACCTGATCAGCCTATTGATGGAAGGGGGCCACCCGTCCATCCCAAGTAAGGGCCGAGATTAAAGATTGGTTTATCGAATTTATCTATTTTCTATCGGTGTCTTGTAAGTGAAATCAAGACTTTAAGATCAATATAAACGGACTATTGAGTTCATTCTTCACTGCTGCTAGGTTGGTAGGGCATCCGTCTTGGAAATGCAAGGTTCTGAGTTCGATATCAGTCTCCACCAAATTAATGTATGAGTAGCACAGATAGGGTAATCTGATGTCTGCGGTAAAGTGGGGAGCTGATGGTAGGTGTGGCGCTCCACCTCAGCATAAAACAATCTCCCTGGTCTAGTGAAAACAGGATAGACTCGCTCTTTGGCTGATATTTTTTTCTTTTTTTTTTTTTTTATAGATAACTAATTAGGACTGAGCCTATTCTAGCAGTGACAACCTCAAGCGGAGTTTAACAGGTTTGAATTCAGAGTTTTCCTTCTCCTAGACTGGTTGCCTAACCAAGATTAAAGAGCCCAGTCTGCCCTACTATTTACCCATAGCTGGAGGGAGAGTAGTTGGATTCGTACCTTTCCCAAGGGTATTAGCGCTATGTGAACTGTAGCTTGGTCCAGGATTTGAACTCGGGTCGACGAGTCCATTTCCTACGACTCTATCCATTACACCACACACCTCCATATATTGACAATAGGCCATTCTGCCAACAACAAACTTTGATTCTCACTAGGTGTCCCAACTAGGCCACATTTAACAAAGCAAACATTTTTGGAAGTGCATTTCTGAACTGGGTGAGTGAATGTGCACTAGTAGTAAAAGTAAAGTCAATGGAGTTGCCTACTGTCAGTATCAGCCGGACAGTGAGGGAGTCTATCCCCTTTTCACTAGCACTAAACCAGGGAGATTGTTTTTGCATCTGAGGTGGAGTACCACACCTACTATCAGCTCCCCACTTTACTGCCCAGATCTAAGCTGTGCTACTCATGCGCTACGTTGGCAAGAGTTAGTATCGAACCCGGAACCTTGTAGTTCCAAGGCAGCACTAGTAATGAAATAAATTTTTTAGTTTTTCCACAGTTTAACATGGTTATCATAATTTTTACTTGACTTTCTTAAACATAACTGAGGGGTTCCAATAATGGAAATTTGTCTACTGGAACATTTTAATCTCAGATCTCTTTAAAATTAAAAATTCTTAATACGTTTTTGACAACTAAAGAAAATTTTCTCCACTTTACTTTTTCTACAATTCACAGAATAATGCCAAATTCTAACATTTACACACACATACAAAAAAAAAATTATTGGTACTAATGCAGAATAGCGCGCAAGTGATAAAAGCATTAGATCACGTATAAAAAGCTAGGCTAACCTGAATCATCTTCTGAAGAAATATTTAAAAAATCTAAATTTAAAAAAAAAAATTAGTCATGGCTAAAAAAAAAAAAAAAAAAAAAAAAAAAAAAAAATATATATATATATATTCATTCATTTTAAGTGTGCACAAATATGGGCAACTAATAATTAATTGTTGGTGGATATTGGATGGAAATAGAAATAAAACTGTTTTATTATTATTTATTCATTTAGAGTTCCTGAACTCTTTTTTTTTTTTTTGCCATGTGCTGAGGGTGATGTCCCTTTAAGCGGGATCGCCATTATTATACATTCGAAAAGACTTAACTTCGTCTTGTCAGTTTCCATCAAAAAACAAGTAAAAAATCTTTATCGAAATCATTTGGTTGTACAAAGCAATACAACTATCTGCAAACTACCGAAGCGAAAAGAAGACCCCTATCCATTTGAACTACATTATTTCAGGATCTATTTGCGAAAACACACCGTATCTCCTCACTCCATTGATGTTGAATAGGCACCGGAAGTTTAAACAGAAAGGTAGGAATCGGTGTACAGCAGCACGTAATGAGCACAATATAATCTCGTCTACGTCGCTACCTTTTCACTGTTGATATATTCAATTGACAATCTGAGCATAGTTTCAGAATATCCGATGAATAGGAATTTATTAAAAATTTGATGCCTAAACTGGAATTAATCAGAGGGTACGTATTGTTTGTATCTTGGTCGTCAGAGAAGAGTTGGTGGGTAGTGAGATTTGTGTAACTGATGGTCTTCCGTAAGTTAGGTACTTGAAAATTGTTTAACCACTCGGCTCGCCATTTTCTTCAACTAATGTTATTGGTGGCGTATACGGCAATGAGAATGTGCCCAGTTAAGCAGAAACTGTGCTATACATAGGCAGTGTGCAGGTTTACAGCTATGTCTATGATTCAAGGTACTTATTTTTAATCTATCTTTGATATCCGTAAAAATGTCCGGTAGAAGTTGGCTGGGTTTGCTTGAGATCGCTTCTCCCGGAAGCCGACTAACTCAGACATACGGGCAGGGTGGCCACAAACTGGGGGATCAATACATATTAAGTTGATAATTATTAAGTGGACCCCAACTTTTTTACCATAACGTATATGTGTATATTTGTGTGTGTATATACCTGGTCTGTGGTGCATGATTTGTTCCTCCCTTACTTTTTGTCGGCTGTCTTTATTGTCCATTTTTTGTTGTTGCTGTTTTATATATGTATATGAATATAAAGATATAGTTGCTTTCCTAGCATTGTTTTATTTACACGATCGCGTTTTAAGTAGATGTCTTTAGGCTTTTCTTTGTTTCCAAAAATAAATAAAATAAAACCAGTCTTTAAGTTTCTTTTTTTTCTTTTCGTAGACACAGGCGGACAACCCTTTTTCTTTGATAAGATATTTCCTCTCCACCTTATTATTTATTATATAATTTAACGACTGAGTATTGGTCACTTAGTAATTTTATCAATGTTATAAATTTGTAGTTGTTCAACAACTGTTTTAATTTCTAACTTGGCTTCTAATTGACACTTTTTAAAAAAAATAATCGACTTAAATTTTGCACTTCACCAAGCGTTGATATTTATCACGTTGGAATCAAATTATTTTAATCTTCGTAGAATCAATGATTTATTGCCAATGTACTTAAAAAAAACCTTAAAGCTTCGGGATTAATGCCTTTTTATTTTATTTATTCATTTATTTCCCCATTTTTTATGGGCTTTCCATAAAGTTGTCTCTGACCATGATAATTATCACAAATACGTTTTTTTTTCTTAAATTTAAAATCTTTTTATTTTTTTTCTCTTTAAGATTTACACCTGATTCTTTTACAAACTTATTTTTAGAAATATATTTAAAAATCTTTTTATAAAAAATTTAATAAAATTACTTTGGTTTTAAATGTTTACAAGAAAAGAAAGTCTTTATTTCTACTTTTGGTCTCAACTTTTTAACAAACTTCAAGTTTAATTTTAGATTTTTAAAAATCTAGTATTGAAAAAAAAAAGTGAGTTTCACCCTCCCTTAAACTAAAAGAAAAAAAATCTTTGGTACCTGTTTAAAAGTTAGAGAAAGGGTTTGTTTTTGTTTTTTTATTAAGTAGAAAAGTTAAATTTGAACCTGAGTGAAAACTTTTTATAAAAAATTAAGTGTTTACATAATCTTATATATTTTCATAAGTAAAACTTGTGTTTATTTATTTATTTTAAAACCCTTTTATCTTACCCCTTCCTCCCAAAAAAAAAGTTTTAAATTTTTCTCAATTTCACACCAGTTATTTTGCATCTTTTAAAGATTAAAGTATGCAAACTAATAACTAATAATAAAAATAACCAGTTTGCTATACAGATGAGTTTATATATTTTCTTTTTAGTTTATGAAATGTTTGAAATCGACATTTATAAGTGTTCAAACATATCCCTTAAAAGAAATATTAAGTCTTTTGCCTTTCCCATCGTATGAGGATTTTCTATTAAACCTCCATGGTCTCCAAGTAAGTAAAATGAGCAAAATACTATTTAATTTTATTCAACAATTCAGTTACTACTTGTTCTTGTTGAGGTTCAGCTTGAGTATTTAATCAATTTTTTAAAATTTTTTATTTTGTGTTGAAAAAAAAAAATATCGTGTCATGACTTTCTTTTTGTTTTTTTTTTTTTTTTGTTTTTTTTAATTAAAAACTTCAGGTCTTACTGTCTTTCTGGAATTAAAAAAAAAGAACTTTCTTAAAATTGTTATTCTTAGAAAAATTAAAATTTAGTCTCGACAGAAATTAGCATAGGTTGCAGGTGTATGTTTGGTCACGTGACCACCTTGTCGTAAAACGTACTGAATAAAGGCAACGAAAATAAAAATAGCCTTTTCCCCCAAATGAGTGTTTTTCTCCCTCTTCTCAGAGTCACTGTGACTCTGTTCTTATTCTCCATCCATGTGATTGTGGTGTGTATATATATATATATATATATATATATAATTTTGAATATTTATACTGTACGACTTCGAAAAAGACTTATAAATGCTGTTAAAGTTGTAAACAGGGTAAACAGAGATGATTGAGCATTTAACCCTTTATTATTATCATTATTACAATCTTTGATATTGTTAATGAGCTCAATTTACTATATTAATTCCCTTCGTTATTTATTTCTTCTATATCGTATTTAAATGTTGTCCTCTTGAGGTTTTAATAAATGTAGTAGTTGTCAATTTTTGTTGTATTCGAGCTACATAGGTAATAATTGTTTGTCTACGGTCTCCCCTCATTATTTACCCTTACAACTACTATGGCTACTGTCGTCGTTTGATATGGTAACCATCGCTTTATTCATTATTATTCAAAAGGTTTCCATAAAACCATTTTCTTGAACTGTGTATTAAGAATTATCATGGCATAATAGTTGGGTTTTTTTTTTTCATGACTGAAATAGATTTAAAAAAATGTCTGGCATCACCTGTGGTGAGTGAGTGAGTGAACGTGTGAAAATATTTTTGAGCGTAAGACAAAACGTGTCTGTTCTAGTTTTTTGTATATTTTTTTTTTTTTGTGCGAAGAATTAAAACAAAAACAAAACTATTGATGATATTGAAATATAAAGAGTTAACATGTGATCGATTTATTTTTGTATGATTGACAATTATGAGTTGGGTGGGGTAGAAGAAGCCTGTCAGATCTCTCTCTCTCTCTCATGTGGAGCAAGAAGTCATCTACTATAAATATGAACAAGTGTTGTCGATTGCACTTCTGTCCTTTTTAGACATGGCTGCTTCTCTTCTTTTTACCGGTTTTTTTCTTTCACCAAAATCCGGAGACACACATCCAATTTCGGACATTTTTTTTACTTAATCCTATAAAATGAAGGTATTCTATGTCTTGTTTAATCTTTAAGGTTCCTACTGCCAAGAAGCACAATATCATTCTTATGGGTTCTCCGAAAAGCATCAATAAAACTTTACCTTAACTACACTTAATTATTTTTTTTTTAATTCACTTAATGCATTAGTGCAATGTTGTCCAGACTGAAATTATAGCTTTCTGAGATTATCAACATTTTTTTTACTAATTCTTGTAATAGTTACTTGTAGAAAAATATTCATTAAAAGAAAAAAAGCAAGTTTTTACTTCCATTGGATCTTTCTTTAAGTGCAACTGACCCCTCTTTTTCTTACAAAGCTTGTGGCTGTTTTCTTGCAGTAATTCAGGAAATCAGTGTATCTAGCCTTTCATTCAAACGACAAAAAAAAAAAAAAAAAAAATTGATATGATGCTTGTTGGTCCAGAATGACCCACATCCACGTTGCGAAATAATGCTTCCTGATTTTTGATATGTCATTCTTGTACTTACTACTCATTTAGAAGAGAGCAGTTACTTAATGGTCTGGTCGTTACGTTGCAGTACATAATAGGCAGGTCATTTATTACGTGATCAATATTTAAAAGTTGTTGTTGTCTGGTGGGGTTGGGTGGCCTAGTAGTTAGGATTATTTATTTTATTTATCTTAAAACCTGATTTTACGTTGTGGGGTGGCAAGGAGAGTAGGATTCAATGAAAATATGTACTACAAGATGACGGGGGGTACTTTCACTTTTGTGTTGGAATAAATTGATGACGAAAGGATGTTATAGTTATTGTAATCTTTAGCTTTTGTCACTCTTAATTTAAAATGCATAGCTTCTTTACAAAAAAAAAAATGATGTGACGATGGATATATCTGTCTATCCAACCTTCTCTCTCTCTCTCTCTATTTATTAGCTGTGCGTTCATTATTTTGGTCAACGTTTTTTTATCTACATGTTTTCCCCATTAAAAACGTGGTTTTAAAATGACTGCCTGCATGCAGTAATTTCGGTATGCTAATGACTATAAACATATTTAGACCTTATAATTGTTTTCCTCTTTTTTCTTTGTCGCTTGTGTAGATCTGGCAACAAGCACTTTTTATAGTGTGCTGGTTTCTAATCTAACTGGATACGTAGTCTCTGCACTTATTTTATTAATAGTTTGGTCATTGTTTACTACGTAGGCAGATTTTGTAATAATGCAAGTATCAACAGCCCCCACCTCTCTCTCTCTCTCTCTCTCTCTCTCTTTCTCCTCACTCCTCACTTTTCTCTCTTTCTCCTCTCTTTTCTCTTTTCTCTCTTTCCCCTCTCTCTCCCCCCTCTCTCTCTCTCTTTTCTCTTTCTTCTCTCTCTCTCTTTTCTCTTTTTCTTCTCTCTCTCTTTTCTCTTTTTCTTCTCTCTCTCTTTTTCTCCTCTCTCTCTTTTTTCTCCTCTCTCTCTCTTTCTCCTATCAAAATCTTGAGGTCACAGTCTGGTGTGTTAGCTTTTTACATATCTAACATTTTTTTAAATTTCAAGTGCTTTTCTTTGTTTTTTGTTTTTTAAAAAATCTGATTGGTGTATTTTTATTTCTTCCTTACGCCATATCCATCACTGCTGGTGTCAACATAGATA
>CM042145.1:15990400-16100400 GCA_023376005.1 Doryteuthis pealeii | reverse complement strand
GCTACATATCAAATATGTAACATTGGATGGTTTGTATGATGGTAGGTAAGTGGCTGTACAACTGCTTCCAGGATTTGTTTAAGATATTATGTAGCATCCTTGTCTATTTATCATTTGGCTTTTTCTACAAGCGTTTTGTTAAAGCCCAAGTGGTGCACCGATACAGTAGTATGAACATGGTTACAGCTTGGAAACATTCCCGTTTTTATCAGAAACATCAAATTTCCATATCGTCATTAACCTGTTAATAACAATCCATGCTTTACATATGCATATGTTGATATCGCTTTCAGTAGATGAGATATTGCTACCAAGGTATATGAACTGATCTACTAATTTCAGAGGCTTGCCATTTAATTAAAACTCTGTTTTATCTAAGTTCATGTGAAGACCAATGTCTCTTGCTGTCTGCTCCAGGCTATGCTGCAGAAATTTGGTCTCAGCAGATGTATTTGATAGAAGTGCTAGATCATCTGCATAGTATGCATATAGTAATAATAGCTATTTTGGCTGAAGACATTCAATATCCATTTGACAAGTTTGCCTTCAGCATTTAGACTATTTGCTTTTGATATTACTAAAACATTTGAAATAACCTAATAGAACTATAGATTGTTTATTTTCTATCATGATTATTGAACCATCATTTTAGTTAAGGCCTTTTTGCTTTTTTTTTTTTTTAGACTGTCAAAAATTTGCTGGTAGGAACAGATTTCATTAGGTTTTTCATTGATGGTAGATAAATGAAAGCTAATAAAAGTGTTAGATTTCTTAAGCGTCATGGTTCGCTACCCACGGCCAACAGGTTCTACAGCCGCAGCCAATAGGGTTCATATTAGGTTAATTATTGTTGTACAGGAAGATATTTTCCTCTAAAAAGAAGTTGGACATGTCCAACAAAACATAATTAATACGGACTACACAGTCAAGTAGTCGAGTTTGAGTAGTAGTTAGTTGCTACAGAGAATTAATTACTGTTGTGGAAAAGTTGCGTGTTGGACTCTATTTTATTATATATTATAGGAAAGTATTAGATAATGAATCATTTTTAAAAAGATTTTTTAGATGAGGCTTGATAATTTGTATTATTCGGACTGTTGTCCTCATCTTTATTGTTATATACACAATGTTTTGGCCGATGTGTCTTCTGGCCTTCTTCAGGTGTTTCTTGTCAAACTCGGGAGTCTTCATGTCTTAATTGGGAGCCATCACGGATCTTTGAACCGAACCCTTTATTCAATCCACTGGGGTAGACTGTTCTTATTCTGCTAACCACGACCGGGTAGAAGTGTTAAGCTATGTTAATTATTTTATATTATCATCACCTGTGGTCAGAATTGAACCTGCAACTTACAGATGATTGTCACTAAGAACTGTATTAACTCAACCCTCATATCCATTGTGCCATTTTTTTCTTTCTTTTTCTTTTCTTTAACAATTTGTAACATAAGCAGATTTTGTTAACATGTACATAACTTAGTGTTAGAGTATAGAAGTCAAGTTGGTTTCTAGTACTGAAATGGTGTAGCTGGTAGAAGAAATAAAGTGTTAGAGTACAGAGATGCTGATAGGTACGCGTCCTGCGTCCCTGACACACACAAATCTAAAAGGACACAGTAAAATCATATCCATGCATCCCAGTGTTTTTCTTGTTTCTTCCTTCACCATTTCAAGCTAACTGTAAATACATTTCAATAGTTTCTTAGAAATGAATTACACAGGATAGGTTACAAGGTAGGAGTTAGATGGCTTTAGTTTTTTCCCAGATCATAAAAAACCCTACAATCTATTGAGAAACTTTAGTTGGGACTCATAAATTTTCCCAGGGACTCATTCAAAGCAAATATGTGTGTTCCAGGATGCACTAAATCAAAAAGCTATCAGCATCACAGAGTATATGTATTTACCTACACTTCTGCACAAGCAGTTTATTTTTAAGCGGATTTTAATAGGTTTGAATTTAGTTTTCCTTCTAGACTGGTTGCCACACTATGGTTAAAGAGCCAGTCTATCCTACTATTTACCCATAGCTGGAGGGAGAATAGTTGGATGTATACCTTTCCAAGGGGTATTAGCATTATGTGAAATGCAACCAGCCTCATTATAATTTACTTGTGTCACCCTGTCCATTTGTTATGAAGATAACCATTACACTATGGGCGTTAGAATATAGAAGTCATGTTGCTTCCTGGTACTGGATTGGCGTAGTTGACAAGAAAATCAAACAAATCATGACTTTTCTAAAAAAAAAAATGCAGAACCATTTTTTTCCCACCTTTTGATTGTAATCAAAGTATGCTGTTTTTTCCTTTTTGTTTAATTTTTTTAAGCAATTTTATGAGATTAATATGAATTTTAAATTAGAATTTACCATCTTAAGAGGCGCCATTAGTGTACAGATATATGGGATTAATTTTCTTGCATTAAGTGTTTTCTAACCTTTTTTGTTTGATTTGTTATTTCTATAAACTTGATCTTCGATTAATTGATTGATTTTAACACTGTGTCAACCTCTTGGGTTATTTTTTACCTAGAAATTAGAAAATTACATTTATTGTACGTTCATATTTATATTTCTTAATTTTTTTTTTTTTTTTTTGTGCATGGTCTTATCAAATATGAATAATTTTTAAACAAATTTTTGACCCTAACAGGTACTACCACTCTGGGTCAAAGTAAACCTGCGAGTAATGTCAATGAAGGGGTAATCCACACTCTTCATCATCAGATGCAGTTTAGTTTCATACCCAGGACATAAATTTGATCTATATATCTATAGACCTATGAGACTTTCACTTGCTGTATTGTGAACTGTCTAATCAAAACCCAAACCTGGATAGTATTCATGCTCTATATACGAGGTATGTCAGAAAAGTTCCAGATTGATCGCATTCTTCAATGTGAGAGTCATCGTCTACTGCGACTTCTTGCCACTGGGCCAGACGATCAACCAGCATGTCTACAAAGAGATACTGCGGCATTTGCTTCATTCAGTGCACAAGAAGAGGTTAGAGATATGGCAGGACAACTCGTGGGCACTTCACCATGACAACACAACTGCCCACACTGCCCTGAATATCCGAGAGTTCTTGGCCCAGAAGAACATCACTGTGTTGGAGCAACCTCCTTACTCACCTGACCTGGATCCATATGATTTTTTCCTCTTCCCCAAACTCAAGGGGGTCATTAAGGGAACCCATTTTGAGGATGTGCACAACATCAAAAAGGCTATGATGAAAGAGCTAGGAGAATCCCGGAAGAGTGCATGCAGGCGTGGCAGAGGATGGGAAAGTGCATTAGACTCCAGGGGGATTACTTTGAAGGGGATAACTTGTAGTTTGGATTTTAAATGAATTTTTCGTGACACCAGTCCTGGAACTTTTCTGACATACCTTGTAAGTTGCAAACTTACTTTTTTTGTAACTTTTTTTATTGTTTTGATTTAAAATATAAATAGATTGGCTGTCCCAAGTGAAAGAAAAGTTCTTAAATTCAAACTTTACTTTAAAACTCCTTTGTGGAACTTGGATATGTTATATGTTAAAATAATTCTTTTTTAAATAATGAAACCGCACCTGCTGTGATTCTAATACTCTGATAGGTTTTTGTTTCTCTTCAGGTTTCTTTAAAAAAAAAAAAAAGTTAAGGGCACTCACAAAAAAAAAGAATCATCTACCCACGAGGTAATTTTATAATTTTATTTTTTAAAAGTTGTGTAAAACTAGAAAATTTAGTATCAATTAAGATTTAAAAGAAATTGTAATCTTAGACATGAAAGTGTAATATTAAACATTTGAGGGGATTGTTTTGACCAATTTATTTTTTATGTGGTAGGTAGTATTACAGAATTTGATCGTTAAATAGTTTTTATTTATTTTCTGAGATATATATATATATATATAATATAAACTTTCAAAGAAATAAAAACTTAACTAACCGTCATCCTGTTATGATTTTTATTTTGCCCAAAAACTCAAAAAATGTATCTAGCCCCATCAGACAAGTTTTTTGTTGTTGTTTTTTTTTTTTAGTCTGGTTAAAATTAAAAATTATAATGGGATGACGGTTTGTTAAGTTTTTCTTTCTTTGAAAGTTATATATTGGTGTATATAATTTAATTTATTGATTATTATACATTGAGCTCTTTTAGGGATTTATAAAAATCCTTGTATGAGTATATATGTTTGCAACTACAAGGGCATACAGTATGGTTGTACAGTGAGATTTCGTTGATCCCAAATAGAATCATCCCTTACAACCAGTCATCTGGATTACCTTACATTTATTTATATATATATATATATATATATATATAATGTATAACACACATTAACATTCAAACAATGTGACCAATTTTATCATTGATTCGGATGTAAGGTTTTTATTTTCAAATACACACACACACACACACACACATACAAACACACAATTTTTATCTTATTTCACAAATTTTTTCATTGGAGAGTCCCTGTGGCGTAATGACTAATTTGCTAGACTACAACACAACATAATGTAGTGAGTGTATATTCTAAGCCCCACCAACAAGACAGATGGAAAGTTAATACACTCATTGGTCAATAACTAACTTTGAATTTTTTTGTTCTCACTGTATAATATTCTTTATATCATTTAATGAAATATCTTTTTATACTAGTGATTATGTGTTTGTCATTGAAACTACATCAGCTCTGACATCACAATTCCCTTAATTATTTATGACATATTTTCTATGGTTTTATTTTTAATTTAAATCTCAATTATTAAGATATTTTTTATATAATTAATACTGTTGACCTTATTTACTAATAACATGCAATTGTATTTATATATACAACCAAATAATAGTGTGAACAGGAAAGCTAATTTGCATATTGATCTTAAACATTTGATTTTAATAGATATTTGCTTAGTTTTATTTTAATATAAAACCCATCAATAAATATTAAATCCACTAACTAAAAAAAAATAACTGTAATTTTATTCTTTACTGTTTAATTTAGTTAAATTATGAAAATTTAGCAATAGAGTGATGGGAAGATCTAGCATATATACTATTCTTTGATTATACCCCCTTTGTTTCAAATAAGTTTAATGTAATGATTAATTTATATAGAAATCAATAAAAATAAAATTAAAATAAGTGTAATCTTTTTGTATGCATTCTTATTTAGTTTCATTAATCTTTCTAATTTAACATATTTTATTATCTTAAAACTTAATTACTTTTGCCTGGAGAATGCATATTTTTACTAATATGTATAATGTATCTGACTTAATATGTTTACATATTTTGATATATTTCATTGTTTTCTGTTTGTTATTTTAAAGGGTCTCTATTTCTGCTTACAAACTTAGTTGATTATAATCATATTTGTATTTCTAAATGTTTGCACAAAAAAAAAATATTTAATCTGAAAATCTCAATTCAGTTGATTGTGCAGAAAATCTAATCAACTTAACGAATATTTTGACAAATTAATGGAATATTAATGATGGCAATTCAGGAAGCTCATATTTATCTAATTTGATTTGATTTTTAATTTTTTTAATATATAATTTATATATCTCTTAGTTTCACACATATCTGTGTGTGTATATGTATATATATATATATATATATATATATATAGGATTTTACCGAATCTGTTACTTCCTCATTATATATATGAGGAAGTAATACATTGGATAATTTTTAAAAAAATGTCTTTTCCCTGCCTCCTGATGCATCTTCCCTCTCTCCTACCCCCCCTGTCCACCTTTTCATTATATATACACAGCAGTTCAGTTTCAAAATAAACAATTTCTTATGAAACTTCATAAATACAGAGACAAAATATTAATTGATTGAAATTGTTTGGTTTTATCCACTTTGTTCCTCAACTTTTAATCATTATACATATATATATATATATATATATATATTATACTTGCTGTCCATCGTATCTGATGATGACAATACACAAATCCTTTTCCTCCAATTTATTCGGTCTCTGGTTGCGTCTTGCCAACTGCCTATGAGGGTGTTAAAGTCCTTCAGGTTTCTCTTGATGTTGTCTTTGTACCTGAGCTTTGGTCTACCAATTCCACATAAGCCCTCTCTCAGTTGAAAGTACAGAATCAGCTTTGGCAGTCTGTCATCCCCAAGTCTGTTTAAGTGGCCAGCCCATCTCTGGTTGCGCTGGACAAGTATGTCATGCGTGCCAGGGAGTCCAGTTCTCTTCAGGATGTTCCTGTTTGAAACATTCTACCACCACTTGACATTTAATATACTGCGCAAGTGACGCATGTAGTAAACATGTAGTCTGTGGGCATCCACTTTGTATACTGTCCAGGCTTTCACACTGTACAGGAGAGTTGAGAGAACTATGGTATGGTATACTGCACATTTAGTTTTCAAGGAGATGTCTCTTTTGAACCAGACTTGCCTCTTCAGCCGGCCAAATGCTTTAAAAGCATTTGAAATTCAAAGATCAAGCTCTGCATTGAGTCTATTGATGGTAACTGTGGAGCCTGAAAATAAACAGGTTGCAGTGCTTCACCTATTTAACAGACACAAAAAAAGTTTATTATCTAAGATACAATCTTTTATTTATTTTTTAATGATTAGAGGTTTCATTTGCCAAGAAAATCTATTTTCCTGGAATTTTGCCCACTTGATCATTATAAAATCTCGTGTTAAAAGTTAAGATGATAAAAAAAAAACAAATTTGAATTTTACTTTTTTTTCATTAAAAAAAAAAATTCCAAATTGTAGACATGCTTCTATTCCTGGTAAATACCTAATGAATTGGTATCTTTCTTTGTATAAAAAGATTCCTTCCTTCCTTCCAGCCCTGTCAGCTGGGGTTTTAGAATACACGGCACCTCTACAGAGGGGTAAGACCCCCACACACACACACAATAGGGCCTCCTATTGGCCGTGGGTGGTGACCCATGTTGCTTGAGGACGGAATCCTGGTGGATGAGCTGTCATGACATGCAGCACTTCACTTATGTCAAGCCCTAGCACCTATATGATTGTCCCAACACTATTGCTCTTATGGCAAGCCCCACCCTTTTCATCATATGGGTGCTAGAAGGCGGTGGCTGAGGGTCTTCATGTCCTGGGTATGACGTTAAACTCTAACTGATGATGAGGTTCCAGTTTTGGAGGTCTGGGGAATGTGGAGCACCCCTTCATCACCATTGCTCCCAGGTCCACTCTGACATGGAGTGGTGGTACCTGTTGGGGCTCCACCTATGGGTTAAATAGAAAAATGTGTTCATAAAAAAAAAATTGAGTATCCATTAAGAATGAATTTATTTTAAAACTTTGTTGGCATTAAATGATCCACTGAGGTTGATATGCCGTAAAACAAACCAAACCTCCCTCCAAATGTAAAGGAAATCACTCTGCTCACTGTAGTGGTTTCTTAAACAAAGTTCTGATTTTTGTAAATATAAGAAAACAGAAATTCCAATAAATAAGTAAAGTATTAAATAATGATGTTTTTTTTAAAGTAGCAGTCTATCTTTGACACCTCAAATACAAAATATTGATAAAGTAATTACCTCCATAAACAGATAAGCAGTTGCTTTTTTTTTTTTTTTTTTTTGCTTACCTTTATCATTTCCTTTAGTTTTTTTTTTAATTTTGTGAAAATTCACGTCTGATCACAAAGTCATTAACGGTATCTATATTTTTCATTTAGAAGAATTTTTTGTATCTTTATCCTTCACAAAATATAGATATAAATAAACTTTTATGTTGTGATTTTCAACATTACTTGCATTTATAATATATAGTAGGGCAGATTGGGTTCTATAGCCATGGTAAAGTAACCAGTCTAGGAAAAGGAAAACTGAATTCAAACCATCTTTGCTCTGCTTAAAAATTGACCTTGTGTCACATACTGCCCATGGCAGAGGGGTTAGGTAAATAGATTTACACGCAGGCACATGAGTTCTATTTCTGTTAAGTATTTTGATTTAAAGACTATGATTTTCTTTAAATATGTATGTGTATATATATATATATATATATATATATATATACACACACACACATAAGTGTTGTGTTGTTCACTATGGATGTGGCTATTGATCCTTTATGGTATTTAACAGTCCCAAGTTTTCTGTGCTTAAGGACGGAATCCTGGTGGATGATCAGTCCATGACGTGCAACTCCACTTAGACCCTTACTTAGGCTAGACGAGAGGTCGGAGAGGCCCCTCTGATCAATCGACTGGTCATGTCAAGCCCTAGTACCTATATAATTACCCCAGCCCTATTGCCCTTATGGCAATCCCCAACCCTTTTTATCATATATGTGCTAGAAGGTGGTGGCTGAAGGTCATCATGCCCTGGGAATGACATTAAACTCTATCCGATGGTTAGGTTCCAGTTTTGGAGGTCTGGGGAATGTAGAGCACCCCTTTATCACCATTGCTCCCATGTCCACACTGACCTGAAGTGGTAGTACCTGTTAGGGTCCCATCTATGGGTTAAATAGAAAAATGTGTTTATAAAAAAAAATTGAGTATTCATTAAGAATGATTTTATTTCAAAACTTAATCGGCATTAAATGACCCACTGAGGTTGATATGCCGTAAAGCAAAACAAACCAAATTTTCTTACTAGTTGTATAACTTTTATTACTTTTGGAAATTGTTTCTGGGGTAAAAAATGGAGGGTTTTCAGGTCATTTGTCTGGTCAAGAGGAAATTCCTGTTAACCAATTTTAACTCTTGACTGGAACATATCCATAGTTAGATCCTTCCAAGCAACAAAAGCCTCTATTGTTTACCTTTATTCTTTATCTGTCAAGTTTGGAGTGATTACATATAAGGCCCAACTCACTAAAGACCAATATTAGCATTAGTACATTCAGTGATATACTAACCTTGAATAAACATCAGGAAAAACCAGATAAGCTCATTTATACATACAGAAACATTTAATATATTCACAGGTCATTTAATAGATAGGATTTTTTTTTTTTTTTTTTAAGCCAAAAAAAATTTATTTAAAAAGAAAAGTTTTTTTTGCCGTAAATTCTGCATTGTTTGGAATTCATTTATAGCAAAAATTATTTTAATCTCACAGAAACTTTTCTTTTGAGGCTATTCAAAATGGTGGCAAATCAAAGTGCTCCAGGCTTGAATAGAGGTCTCTCATCAAATTTTTAGTGGCTGAGAAGTGCATACCATGTGGAATTTACAGAAGAATGTGTAATGTGTACAGAGAAGGATGTTTTAGTCAACATTTCTTCATAAAGAAAAAGTTCAAGGTGCAGCAATTGGTAAATAAGGTCATGCTGACAGTCTGCTGGAATGGGAAAAGACCCATCACTATTGATTTAAAAAAAAAAAAAAAAAAAAAGGGTTCCACTGTAAATAGTCTTTTTATTGCCAATTCCTTGAGCAAATTTCACCTTATTCATTGAATGACCCTCATACATAATATACATATAAGTAGTATTGAAAAAGAATCTTACAATGTGTCCAAACAGCTTGAAATATCCACATATTGTTCTACGAACAAGCATTATGTGATAGTGGTACAAAAATGGAAAAAGTCTTGATGATAGAAAGTAAAATTCTAGTTGTATCTTTACTGTTCCTTGGACAGGAGATGATGTCTCTACTGTTCAAAGAACAGAGGCAAAAGAGGGCGAGAATAGGTTTCCAAGACCCTCATGTAACATCCCATGAGGCACCCAACAAACACACCCATTCTCTCAGGGAGATAGATATTTATTATCTACTTCTAACTACTCATATATATCTTCAGAAACAAGAACCCACATGCTATCTTTTTAAAGTAATTTCATTCAGTTCTGCTTCGGCTCTTTGGAAAACATCCATAATCAAAATTTTTCTTTAAATTGCTAATATTTTGTTGCCAAAGTTGATTTCCAATATAAATATTAGGTAAATGACATCAGTATAATTCCATTTGTTAGAAGTAAAAATTCAAGTCAAAAACTGTGTGCATTCATTTCATTTTGTTTGATATTGCCATGTGCTATTAATAATCCTCCAAAGTTTGGTTTTTAGATGTCATTTTTAAAAACAATTTTTGCACTTTGTGTGTGTTAAAAATTTAATAATTATTAAATTCTTTCCAATATGGGGAAATTCTGGCCCCTAAACATTTGCCCATTATATGGTTTATCATGTTTTTTGATAAAGTTGACAATGTTGAATCCAAATGTCCATGAAATGGCTAATTTAATCCATTGTACATATTAATTTTGGCTTTTAATCCTTTTCTGGCACTCTTGTAAGAATTCTCAAGATTTGAGAGGTTAATCATGGCCTCCACCTAAATTAGTGTGTCAGTCACCAACATTTTAAGTGCCACCCCCCCCCCTCCTAATTTTGTCTCATCTAAAATCTTTGCCAAAATGATTACTGCTGGAATGTCCTTGTTCCTGTCATAGCAGGTGACTGAAATTTAATCTTGATGGTAGCAAAATGTTTATTTCTAAATAAAAGTTTATATTGGCAGGTAAGTTACATATGTCATCAAGTCCACTCAAAAGAAAAAAATACGAAAGTGTTGAAATAAGAAAATTTATTTTATTTATTTTAGATCAATAATTTTATTCCGCTTATTATTTTACTTGTTTTGTTAACTCTTAATGTCCTATACCACCTCATTTCACCCGGCCAGAAGTCACATTCATTTTCCTAATCTGCCCCAAATGATAGCCTTTTTTTAATGTAATATTAAACATATTTAGGAGTCTTTGATTTAAGGATTTAACAGGTAACTTTAGATGCAAATGCCATTTTTAGCCATCTTTTGATAAATCCTTATATGAATGGGGTTCTGGACTTAGAAAATTCTCAACAGGATGTTAAGAGTTTTAAACTTATGAAAATTTTCTCTCTAAGACTAAAATTAATTTTTAGTCATACTGTGTTCAGACATTATATTACATTCAGTTGAATAGAAGATACTAGGATGAGTCAAAAGTTTTGCAATATTTTGGTAACATGAGGTACAATTCAGCAGCTCTTGGATGCTTTTGTTGGTGTTGTCAAGGTAACAAACCACAGTGAGATGCCAATCTTGCCTGATATTCTTTGAGTGATTACTCACTGGATTTTCCTCTATGGCTTGGAGCACAACCTTGGAATCCAGTTTTCGGCACACCTGACCTTTCCTGATTGTTGACGTTCTTGCAACCTGAGCAAAATTTCTTCAACCACCTGGTTACTGTACTGTGATCAACAGCACCTTCACCTTTTGCACAACAAATGTTTTTGATTTCTTCTATGGCCTTCAGACTCATAAAGCATAAGTTCCAGAATTAGACATTGCTGCATGTTCATCAGATTATACATGTTGTGAAGCAATGCACAATGTGCCACCAACTACCATGATACTATCAAACTAGCACATACCAAAATATTGTAAAACTTTTGACTTGCTCTAGTATTTTACTTGTTTTGTTAAACTTATGAAGATTTTCTCTGTAAGACTAAAATTAATTTTAGTCATGTGTTCAGACATTATATTACACCGAATTGGATATAAGATAAATTTGGCCCAAAATTTGTTAGTTTTCTTTATTTTAGTTTTAGAAAGAAACATTTAATCCTAATCTCCAAACTTATTTTTCTTTTTTTTTTTTTTTTAATTTAAATGAACCAATAGAATCATATGACTAAGTTAAGAATTGTCCCTCTTTGTGATGGGTGGTGTTTATTCCTGTAGACTCTTTATGAATCATAAGGCCACAGACGATGCCAATATAATGTTTCAGTAGCAAGGTTTTATCTAGTGAATTGCTAGCTCTTCATGCACCCAGTTTTGAATTCAAAATTGTACTTCTCCTAGATTAGTTGCTAACCAAGGCTAAAGAGCCTAATCTGCTCTGCATTTTACTCTTGCTAGTTGTTGTTGTTGTTATTAGACAAGACTTTATTATATAGTTCTATAATTGAGACTTTTTGTCACTATGGAAAAAGACATAACTAATAATTTAGCTATGAAAAATGTTTTGAAAATAATTTCTCTTTTATTCTAAATGGAATCTTTAACACTTTAAGGTTATTTTCTTTGACTTTGACTAGTATGGTGGGCATGGCATGTATTTTGCCTTCCTTGTCTGAGGAGATCGGACAGATAGCTTAACCAAGCAGTCTTTAAGAACATCAAACAATTGAATGAAACAACAAAAAAGAGGGAATTCAAAATTGTACTTTTCCTAGATTAGTTGCTAACCAAGACTAAAGAGCCCAATCTGATCTGCAATTTTACTTGAGGGACTTAGTATGAAATAAACATCAGCAGTTTCAAATGGAATTTTAACTCTTCTTGACATTAACCACTAAGCTAACCACAGTTTCATTTGTGGTGGATTCTTGTTTCAATTGTTGTTGTCATTACCACCTGGTAATGTTGGTGAGGTTATTAATTGTGAAAATATCTTTCTGTCTTCATCCTATGACAGAGAACTATAACATTAGGGTAGGTTGATTTTTCACTTTTTTAAAATATCGAATTGTCCATCTATACAAAAGTTGTGTGTTAGTATACTGAATACTGATACCAAAAATTAGATCTTTTATTTGCGCTATTGTTTGAGGAAATAGCACCAAAGATCATCTACTAAAATGCACTAAAATCCTCGTTTCATAAAGGAGGAATTTTGCAAAAATGAGGATTTTTAGTGCATTTTAGTAGATGATCTTTGATGCTATTTCCTCAAACAATGGTGCAAGTAAAAGATCTAATTTTTGGTATCAGTATTCAGTATACTACACACAACTTTCAAATAGATTGATAAATGAACCTACCCTATTATAACATCACAATAACTTGTTATCAAATAAAGTTTCTTGTGTCGTGTAAGAGCCTTACCAAATCTGAATAAAATATTAATCAGCTGGAAAGCAACCAAAGATTTAAAAAAATTTTTTTTTTAAGTTAATTTTAGAGAAATTTGGTTGTTGCCTAAAGCAACCAACTTTTCATGCTGAGTGTTAAATTTCACTTGGCCTCATTAATAGAACATTGATCTTTTTTATTGACAAAAATGTTGACTTATAGAATTCCTTAACTTAGCTCTAAAGCTATACTGCTGAATGATTAAAAAATATCTAGTATTAAGTAAAAGATTATTATTATTATTATGCAGAGATGCTGATAGGTACCCGTCCTGCATCACTAATGCACAAAAATCTTAAGGACACAGTAAAATTGTATCCATGCATCCCGGTGTTTTTTTTTTCTTCCTCCACCATTTCAAGCTTACTCTAAATACATTTCAATATTTTCTTGGAAATGAATTACATGCTATAGGGTACAAGGTAGGGGTTAGATGGCTTTAGTTATTCATAGATAAAAACTCTACAATTTATTAAGAAACTTTACTTGGGACCCATCAAATTTCCCGGGAACTCATTCAAATCAAATACATGCATCCCAGGATGCACCAAATTAAAAAGCTATCAGCATCACTGTAATGGAGATTCAGCCACTGCTTACGTCACAATACCCTGGAAAAATGTAAGTTTTTCCAGGAGTATTTAGTTATAGTCAAAATCATTAATTATTATATAGAATAAATTTTATTTATTAATGATGTCTCAAAGAAAACTGAGTTAGATTTGCCTCAAAACAACCTATGTTATTAATGCATTTAAAATCTGTGTCTTATATATCACTAAGAAATAAAGGTTTTCATAATATATGGCATGATTAATTTGTATACTGGTTTTAACAGATAATTGATTGGTGTTATTGATCTCTAATATTATTGTTTTATTCTTCAGCATATTAAAATCAATCCGATGAATGATTTTTATATAGAAACCAATTAAAATAAGTGTAATCTTTTTATATGCGTTCTTATTTAATTTCATTAGTCTTTCTAATTTAATATATTTCATTACATTAAAACTTAAATACTTATGCCTAGTTATTATTATTATTAGACAAGACTTTATTATATAGTTCTATAATTGAGACTTTTTGTCACTATGGAGAAAGGACATAACTAATAATTTAGCTATGAAAAATGTTTTGAAAATCATTTTTCTTTTATTCTAAATGGAATCTTTAACACTGTTAAGAAAGGTTATTTTCTTTGACTTGGAGTAGTAGTATGGTGGGCATGGCATGTATTTGTGAGAATAGATTGTTAGGTAACTTGGTGCAGATGTTATAAAGTCCAACAACTTAGATATTTTGCAAGTAGAAGAGCAGCAGCATTTGTTGAAGATTTCATTACCAAATCTTCTCAGTTTACATGTCTGCATCTGTAGATCTTTAGGTTTATTGTTTCTACAATGTGAAAGCCAACCTCCAACTGTGACATACTCAATAATCAATTTGAATCCCTTGTCTTGTGTGTGTGTGTATATAAATACATATGTATGTATGTGTGTGTTTACAAACCTTAGGGAGAACTTCTGATTTAGAGGCCTCTAGACAAATTAATTGTGTGATCCCAGGTGGCCATCCCCCAAGCAGCACCTGCCCCCTCTTGTAACACGGGGAGGACTGGGTTTATTGCCCAGTGCCGGAGCCACTCCAAAAGGGGAATGTTGATGGAATCCAAGCATTTTTTAAAAAATTTTTTTTTTTATTAGCCATCTGATCTGGTAGGGGGTTAAGGTAAATAATGTATGTATGTGTGTGTGTGCATACATACACACATATATATATATATATATATATATATATATATATATATATATATATATATATATATGTGTGTGTGTGTGTGCATATATATTTACCAACCCCTCCACACAAGCAGGATATGACACAAGGTCAATTTATTAAGCGGAGTTTAACGGGTTTGAATTCAGAGTTTTCCTTCTCCTAGACCAGTTACCTAGCCATGGTTAAAGAGTCCAGTCTGTCCTGCTATTTTACCCATCGCTGGAGGGAGAATTGGATTCATACCTTTCCCAAGGGTATTAGCGCTATGTGAAATTCGAACAGCTTTGTCCAGGAATTGAACTCTCGTTGACGAGTCTATTTCCTATGACTCTAACCATTAGACCACGTGCCTCCATAAATGTGTGTGCGCACATATATATATATATATATGTGTGTGTGTATGTTTTTGTCTGTATATATGTATGTTTTTGTCTGTATATATGTATGTTTTTGTCTGTATATATGTATGTTTTTTTGTGTGTGTATATATGTATGTTTTTTTTTGTGTGCATATATGTATGTTTTTGTGGTTATATATATTTATATATGTATGTTTGATATAATAGCATTCATATTACACAAATATTTTTCTTCATAATCTTTATCAATGTTTTTAATTCAGTGGTACATATTAATGACATTGATCAAACATTATGCAATTAAACTTTCAGATCAAAATTCTGTTAATAACTGTGTGTCAGGTTGTGGACTTATTGATCCACCATTGTATATAAGCAGGTATAACTTGAGATACCACAAATAGAATTTATTAAAAGATGCATAAAAACTTTAATTCACTCAAAATCTTACATATGTTGTGACGCTGCATATCTAAATAGCAAATTCCCAAATTTCCATATTATATTTAGCATGTGAACTGAAATATTGAATGTGATATTGATAATTAAAACAAAAATGTTGAATACTTTTGTATTAATCATATTCTCTAAGAATACTTAAACTTGGTTTCTAGATTATTGTCATAAAAATTGCCCCCCTTCCTCCCTCATTTGGTCTCTGTGCATATGTCTGTTTAACTTTTATATTTGTATTAGAAAATGCTATTATGTTATTTTGTGAAAGCAAGGTCATTCACAAGGCTATGAATGAATTAATGAAAATAACCAGTGTAACATTAGAATTTAATGATTTTAACCACTGAATTTTGCTTTGTTTTATTTCAATTTAGTTTTGACACTTAATCTGAATGTTGTGCATTGAAAATTGGAAAGAAAATGATTTTTAGTGATTAGAAATTCAGTGATGCTGATAGCTTTTTGATTTAGTGTGTACTGGGACGCACATATTTGTTTTGAATGAGTCCCCGGGGAAAATTTATGGGTCCCAACTAAAGCCGTCTAACACCTAACTTGTAACCTATCCTGTGTAATTCGTTTCTAAGGAACTATTGAAATGTATTTACAGTTAGCTTGAAATGGTGAGGTAAGAAAAAGAAAAAAACAGATGCATGGATACAATTTTACAGCGTCTTTTTAGATTTTTGTGCGTCAGGGATGCAGACGCATCCCTATCAGCATCTCTGGTAATTAAAACTAAAGCCATCTTTGCCTTATTTAAATCAGGCGAGGAGGGGTGTTTCCATTGCATGAATTGTCTCTAGCTTAAAGTGATGAACCCACCACTCATCCTGGGTTAGGAAACGTTAAAGGAAACCAGCTGGATCTACCTCAAACAATGTCAGATTTTCCCGGTGTGGTTTTTTTATTCAGGTGATAGAAGATATGACATCCACTGAACAGCAACTTTATTTATACCTAATTGATTAGCATTGCCAGCATGTTAGGTAAAATTGGTGGGCATTGACAAATTTTCACCTTAATCGGTTCAAATTGCAATTTTTCGCGTATTTCTGGTCCAATCTTATAAATATTTATATGGTTATGATTGGAAAGAAAATAAAATAATCTTTCTAAATATGTAAGTCCAAAGTGATGTTATTTATATAGGTTAATACTATATATGTGTATATATGCTGTATTAAAATGAAAATGTTAAATAATCTTATGGTAAACTTTAAAAACCTTGCTGTCCCTACTTTTTATTCCCCAAATAATGGGTTCCAGCATGGAAATACATAAAATTTGAGTGCACAATTAGAAAGAACATACAATTTTACATCAGAATACCAGGTTTTATCAAAATTGCTCCAAAAATAAAAAAAAATGGTAAAGGAATTACTGAATATCTTGTTTTGAATTGGTCCATGATTTGACATTTTTTTAACAAAATCACGCCCACTTTTGAACCCCCAATTTCAGGATTTTAAATTCTCATAACTTTTGAACCGCTGAGGATATTTGCATAATTCAAACAGTTCTGAACTCCATTTACAGAGCTCTATATAACTAATGTGATTAAATAACTAAATCAACTGAGAATGCTAAATTGATTGTGCCGAATATTCTTAACTCTCTCATGGGATATGCTAATAGCATTGACTATTTGATTTATAGTCAATTGCCTGTCATTCTGATGTTAAACTCTATCTGATGGTGAGGTTCCAGTTCTGGAGGTTTGTGGAATGTGGAGTACCCCTTCATCACCATTGCTCCTTGTTCCACTCTGACCCGGAGTGGTAGTACCTGTTAGGCTACCATCTATGGGTTAAATAGAAAAATGTGTTTATAAAAAAAAATTGAGTATCCATTAAGGATGACTTTATTTCAAAATTTAATCGACATCAAATGACCCACTGAGGTTGATAGGCTTGGTTTGGTTTAGTTTGTTTTACGGCATATCATTCATCACCATGTAGGGATCATGATCAATGTTTTCCTCATTGGTAGCAGTTGCAGGATATCCAGACTTTGGGTCATCTTCAAGACTCTCCATTTTCTTTTTAAATTCACCTGCCTGCTTTTGCACTGTTGATAAAGCTAGCGTGTCATCCCTTAATGTAGCAACATGAATATTCTTGGGAGCGAAACACTTTTTTCTGCAGGAACTTGATAATACCATGATGTCAAATTTTGTCCATTTTCAAGAGAAGTTGCTATTAGTTTAATTTTGAAGTCTTCTTTGAACAGTCAAATGTCAGTTTACCTGGAAAAAAAACAATTTAGTTATTGATAAGAAGGGTTAAAATTAATTCACGTAAGATTTCACAGTTCTAGCATCACTTCTTCATAGTCAGAGTATGGACTTCTACAATGAATACAATTTCATAATCTCTAGGCATAAAATAACCCTAGATGGGTTGACATACTGTTAAAATCAATTAATGAATCAATTTTATATGCATACACAGATGTTGATAGGTATGTGTCCTGCGTCCCTGACACACAAAAATCTAAAAAAGACAGTAAAATCGTATCCATGCGTCCCAGTGTTGTTTTTTTTTTTCTTCCCTCACCATTTCAAGCTAACTGTAAATACATTTCAATAGTTTCTTAGAACAAATTACACAACTTAGATTACATGGTAGAAGTTATACGGCTTTAGTTGGGACCCATAAATTTTCCTGGGGACCCATTCAAGGCAAATATGTGTGTCCCAGGACACACTAAATCAAAAGGCTATCGGCATCACTGCATACATAATTGGCAAATCAACTGTTTATTATATAAAGAAAAGACAAGTAAGGCTTATTTACTTGTTCCTTGTTGATCTGTTTTTGTTTGGGGCATCCAGTGAAAATCAAATTCCCTGGTCTGCTAGCTTAGCTTGCTAACAATTGTGCTATTTGAGGTGCCCAACTTGTGAATTGATGCAGTTTATTACCATGTCATTTTGGTTTGACCTTTGGCACATCTTACATCAGAGGTTGTATAGAATAGGAAGGTTCTGTAGCAAAAATGAGTGGAAAACAATTTTCATTGGTAGGTCTAAAACACCATGGGCAGGATGTAACACAAGGTCAATTTTCAAGCTGCTTTGGTTTGCATCAGTTTTTATTCTAGCCTGGTTGCTGTACCAAGACTAAAGAACCCAGCTACCCTACTATTTACCCATAGCTTGGGGGAGAAGAGGTAGATGTATGCCTTTCCCAGGTGTATCAGCATGAACTAAAACAAACAGCCTCATCCTGGATTTAAACTTGGGTTGCAGAGTCCATTTCCTACGATGACAACCATTATGCCAGAAACATCTTCACTAAAATATAGAATTGGAACGAAAGTCTTGTCCGATACAAAATAGTATTTATTTAACCAATAAAGACCAATTTACATGTCTTTATTGGTTAAATAAATACTATTTTGTATCAGACAATATTTTCGTTCCAATCCTATATTAAAGTAACTAATACCAACTCAGAGATGCTGATAGGTATATGTCCTGCATCCCTGACACACACAAATTTAAAAGGATACAGTTAAATCATATCCATGTATCCCAGTGTTTTTCTTTTTTCTTCCCCACCATTTCAAGCTAACTGTAAATATATTTCAATAGTTTCTTAGAAATGAATTACAAAGGATAGGTTACAAGGTAGGTGTTAGACGGCTTTAGTTGGGACCCATCAAATTTCCCAGGGACTCATTCAAAGCAAACACGTGCATCCCAGGACACCCTAAATCAAAAAGCTATCAGCATCACTGTCAACTTATATTTTGTTCCTTTCCTCCTGAGGATGTTCAAAAATTTTCTAAAATTATTAAACCATTTTTTCCCCCTATGTATTGAGTGTAATTTTACTTATAGAACGTTTTTGATCATTTATTTTCAGATCCCCAAACGCATAAAGCTTGGAACACAATAGTTTTCAGCAACCAGTCAGGAAATGTCATTCCTTCCGAGCTGATTCCATGGCAATCACAATCAGTCTTCAAGCAGGAGAACTTGATGACTCCTTCCAACTTGTCCAATTCTGTCAAGCCACAGACCAATGCCACTGGGATGGATACTCAGTAAGTAGTTCTCCATCACTCAGTACAATCATCCAACTTCCTTTCCTTATTTTCTTCAATCTTTTCTCTATTTCAGTGATTCCCAATGTGGGGCCTACACCCTACTGGGGGGGGGGTCAATGATAATAGGGGGGCAATATGAAAAATATATATACCACTATGTGAAATGTAAACAGCCTCACCTAGGATTTGAACTGGGCTTGACGAGTCCATTTCCTACAACCATTTTTTTTTTAAATTTTAAAATGTACCCTAATAAGCAAAAGGCTGCTAGGGGAAATAAACAATAGGGAATCTAATCTGTTACACAACAGCTAGAATAAAAGGATAAGCTGGAGGTGCAATATCTGATTAATATGACAAATGAGTGATAATGTCCCAGCCAAGTTATTACCAGTTTATAACTGATCATCAAAAAAACATGTCTATCCAGATTGAACAGCCTTTCTGCCAATTCTTGATGCTTTTCATTCAGTTACTACCTTTTATTTGGTTTAATTGGAAATAGTTATTGTTTAAATCAAACATTTATTTCTCTAAAGGATGCTCCTATACACAGCCTCATTATTTTTTTGGTGAAGAACGACCTTTGGTTAGTGGTGGTCTATACCACTTACCACCCACACAATGATATTAAATTGTTTCTGGGGAGTGTGTAGTATTCCTTTCATTACCATTATTCCCAAGACTTGTGTTTATGATAAACATTAAAAAAAACTCTTTCATCCTCATCTAAAAATCTTTCTCTTTCAACATCTACTAAAATCTACCAACCTGCCTAACTTGTTTAGCTATCCTTTTAATACTACTATACATGCACATCCATGTACACACACACACACACACACATACCCTAGCTATTCACACACACATACCCTAGCTATTCACACACACATACCCTAGCTATGCACACACACATGCCCTAGCTATGCACACACACATGCCCTAGCTATGCACACACACATGCCCTAGCTATGCACACACACATGCCCTAGCTAATCACATACATACATACCTGCTCACACCTACATGCATATGCCTGTTTAGCATAATGGCTATCGCCATAGGAAATGGAATCTGCAGCTTGAGTTTAAATCCTGGACAAGGCTGTTTGCTTTTCACTTCACACTAATGCTCTTGTGAAAGGCATGAATCCAGCTGTTTTCCCCAGTTATAGTAGTAATGATAAATAGTAGGACAGACTGGGTTCTTAAGCCTTGGTTAGGCAATCAGGAGAATAACACTGAATTCAAACCAGTTTTACTCTGCTTAAAAATGTTGATCTTGTGTCATATCCTGTCTGTGGCAGAGGGGTTGGGTAAATACATGCATATGCATTATTGTACCAAGATATGTGCACCCAGGACAGAAGAGCTTATTGTGTCACAAATGGACAAAAGGTTACATTAAAGTAAATGAATTCACTATCAATGGTTTGCAACAATGGTCACTGTTTTCTGACAGGTGCTTCTTTTGTACACATCAAATTCACACTGCATTTTATTTATGATGCTTTTGTTAAGAAATTGACCAAAAGTGCAATTTTAACTTTTTTATTTTTTATTTTATTAATTTAGGGATGTTGTTGTTTTAGAAGACCCATTGGACCCTAATAACCTCCAACACCAAGCTGAGATTGTACAGAATGTGGCCTATAGTGAAGATGTGGAAACTGGGCCTGATAATCACTTATCTAAGAAGCAATCTGAACTTTGTGCTGTCCCTCCTCCAAATAAGAGTCCTCGGCTGAATTCTTCAGGTCGCAGCCTCCTAGTCCACACACAAACTACACAACAGCCAAGTTTTAGTACACAAACAAGTAACATCACAAATACGACACCCAACCCAGTAAGTAAACCCATCACTTCTCAGTGGCGGGTAGAGAATGAAGCCAAAACAGGTCTCTTTCCAGCCGACCTGAATGTCAATAACGTTAAACTGTACTCTGGTGAAAATCTCACTCGTGACACTGTTTACTTACTCAAGGGTGTGAATGGTATGCAGTTTACAGCTGTATGGAATGGGGAACATTTTAAACCATTTCCAGGTAAGTCGGTGATGACTCTTCTCATATTGGTGCCTTGTTTTTTGTACTATTCAAATATCTACTGCATTATGTTTGTTTTTTTACACACACTCATCAAAAACAAATATAAGAAAACTTAAAACTCATAAATGTAAACATTTGTTTGTTTTGCTGACTGCTTGTATTGTAAATAGGATGCTCTATGCTATTTTTCTAATTTCTTCAGTTTCCTTTAATATTACTGTTATATACCCCTTTTCATTGGATATATAAACAGAGGAGAGAGAGATAGGGGATGGGTTCTTACTGGTTCTGTTTGTCGCTGTTCCTTCTGGGCTGATTTCTTCTTTCTGCTGGGCTGGGTTGTCATTTTGTTGTCAATAAATAAGCAAGATTTAATTGTTTTTCTTTATTAAAAAAAACCCAAAGCGGTTTTCAACCGCACATCTTAGGAGCAAAGGACCACGCATCTGCTCCTTCTGACTAACAGCCAAAATCTAAATCAATTACCTTCTCACACTCACCTTTAGCCAATCAGCACATCCAGGTCAGAAAAGGTGAACTGCCTTGTCAATCACCTATAATGGTTAATGGTAATTTCCATTTACCATTCCGTTATTTGAATTTTTACTACACTTGCCGACATAATTTGTAGGCTACCCAGGAATTATGTAACGTTACTTCCTGTAAGAGACTTTTTCTTTTGTGTTTAGGTAATGTTAACCTCTTATCTTTTTGTTAAACATTTTTCTTTGTTTATCTTTATAAAAAAAACAAATCTTCTAGAGGCAGATTTTCCTTTTTTTCTCTCTCTCTCATCTTGAGTATGACACTAAACTGCATCTGATAGTGAGACTTTTGGAGTTCTGGGGAGTGTGGAGTACCTCTTCATTGCTACTACTCCCAGGTCCACTCAGACCCTTAGGGCTAGTAACTCTTAGGGTCCCATCTATGGGTCAGTATTTGATAGGATTGTGTGTGTGTAAGAAACAACTATTCAAAACATGTAAATGTGAACATACAATGAATGTGATTCTCTAACTTCTAGGCATAAAATAACCCTAGACAAGTTGACATTGCATTAAATCAATCAAACTCTCCCTTCCCTCCTACTCCCTCCATATTCCCCTTCTCTCCGTACCCACCTCTCTCATCTCTCTCATGCTGTTGCAAAGCTAAAATTATCAAATTGGAAATATTGTTAAAATGGCACTAGTTGTGCTCTTTTTAAAAAAATGTGTAACTTTAGTTCTGATGTGATAAACCCTTAGTTTGCATTATCCAATGTTTAAGAACTAAATATGTGCAATGTGTATGGTTATTTTCTTGACACTTTCTAGAATTTCATTATTCCCAAACGAATTGTCATTTAATTGTTTCCTTGTGAGTGAAAAGCAAATAAAAATTTAAATATGACTTGTTTTCCATACCAGATATACTGATGTGATAAAAGTAG
Organism: Doryteuthis pealeii; assembly: GCA_023376005.1. Taxonomy (NCBI): domain Eukaryota; kingdom Metazoa; phylum Mollusca; class Cephalopoda; order Myopsida; family Loliginidae; genus Doryteuthis; species Doryteuthis pealeii. Next base: position 16,077,386 of record CM042145.1, on the reverse strand, counting down.
CACAAATTAATATTAACAAATAAAAACATTTCTCTGAATTTTTGAGATGAGGCTTGATAATTAGTATTATTTGTATTATTTGGACTATTGTCCTCATCTTCATTGTTATCTGTACAATGTTTCGGCCGATGTGCCCTCCTGCCTTCTTCAGGTATTTCTTGTTGGACTCAGGAACCTTCTTTTCAATCTCGGGACCTTCTTTTCGACCTTGGGAACCTTCTTGTTGTAATCGGGAGCCATCACAGAACTTTGAACCTAACTCTTTATTCAGACCACGGGGGTATCCTGTTCTCATTCCGCTAACCATAGGGGTACAGGTGTTAAGCTGTGTTAATTATTATTCTATGTTACTGCTGCCCCTGACCAATTGGACACATACATAGCCTAGTGGATAAAAGAGTTAGGTTAAGACTGTTCTAAGTGACAGTTATTTCTAGACTGCAGGTTCAATCCTGGTCAGGGTCAGCAGTAAGATAGAATAATAATTAACACAGCTTAACACCTGTACCCCAGCTATGGTTAGCGGAATGAAAACAGGATATCTCTGTGTACTGAATAAAGGGTTAGGTTCAAAATTCCGTGATGGCTCCCAATTACGACAAGAAGGTTTCCGAGTCCGAGAAGGTTCCAGAGTCCGACAAGAAATACCTGAAGAAGGCCGGAGGGTACATTGTCGGAAACGTTGTACAGATAACAATGAAGATGAGGACAATAGTCCAAATAATACTAAATAAAAACATTGCCTAACTTTGTTGGTAATGAAAAGGTTTATTTATTTAACACTTAATGCTATGTAATCTTGTTTCATTTTGAATTTTTTATTGTTTTACTGAGAAATTTTCATTATTAAAACCTTTCAAATTATTTAATCTCTTCTTATTTTTTTCTCTTAGCAGCAACGTCTACGACGGTGTCCAATGTGAACAGTAATAATGCAAACAGCGCAGTTCAACACATGACTGGTGGTGGTGGGGGCAATACACAAACAACACGAAACAGTGTATTACAAGGACGAGGTGGTCTACCTGTGATGAACCCACCACGCACACCACCGCAGCAAGAGAAAATTCAAATTATTTACAAGACAACACCAAGGTAGATAATGGAAGACTTTTCATCTCGATCCTGATAAAACTTTCTTTAAATTTTCAAAATCTGAATTACAATCTGAATTTTAGATAAAATGTTGATGATGGAGGTTATAAATCTAAATAAGCCAACTTTGTTTTCATGTTTTAGATGTTAATATCTTCAAATTGAATAAAGTGAAGGTAGGTTTAGCTCGGTTGGTAGAGCATCCGCCTAGGAACCACAAGGTTTTTGGTTTTGTACCGGCCCTCACCAACTCAGTGTATGAGTAGCACAGGGATTTGTGCAGTAAAGTAAGGAGCCAGTGGTAAGTGTGGCACTCCACATCAGATACAAAAACAATTTCCCTGCTCTAGCAATAGTGAAAAGGGGTAGACTCCCTCACCATCTGGCTGATACTTTTCATCTCGATTCTGATAAAACTTCCTTTAATTTTCAAAACCTGAAATACAATTTTAGATAAAAAAGTTGATGATGGTGTCTTATAAATTTAAATGAGCCAACTTTGTTTTCATGTTTTACAAGGTATATCAGAAATGTTCCAGGACTGGTGTCACAAAAAAATTATTTCAAATCCAAACTACAAGTTATCCTCTTCAAAGTAATCTCCCTGGAGTCTAATACACTTTCCCATCCTTCTCTGTCATGTTTGCATGCTCTCCTGGAAGGATTCTTCTGGGATTCTCTGTAGCATTGTTGTCACGGCCTTTTTGATGTTGTGTACATCATCAAAACAAGTTCCTTGATGATCTCCTTGAGCTTTGGGAAGAGGAAAAAATCCTGTGAAGTCAGGTCAGGCGAGTAGGGAGGTTGCTCCAGCACAGTGATGTTCTTCTGGGCCAGGAACTCTCGGTTACTCAATGTGGGCAGTTGCGTTGTCATGGTGAAGTATCTGCAAGTTGTCCTGCCACATCTCTTGCCTCTTCTCATGCACTGAACAAAGCAAATGCCGCAGTATCTCTGTGGATATGCTGATTGATCGTCTGGCCCTGTGGCAAGAACTTGCAGTGGACGTTGCCCCTCACATCGAAGTTTTCTAACATACTGGAACATTTTTTCTGACATACCTCATAGATGTTAATGTCTTCAAATTGAATAAAGTAAGGGCCGGTTTAGCTCAGTTGGTAGAGCATCCGCCTAGGAACCACAAGGTTCTAAGTTTGATACCGGCCCTCACCAACTCAGCGTATGAGTAGCACAGGGATTTGTGCAGTAAAGTAAGGAGCTGGTGGTAAGTGTGGTGCTCCACATCAGATACAAAAACAATCTCCTTGGTCTAGCACTAGTGAAAAGGGGATAGACTCCTTTGCTGTATGGCTGATACCAACTTTAGGCAATCCCGACGACTTTACTTACTTTATTTTTATTTAAATAGGTGTCCATATTGTAATTCACAAGGATCATTATCAATCTCCTAACCCCAGGTGGGGGTGGTTGTAGAGGCACCATTGATGACTCTCTGACAATCACCCACCATCCATCTTGGTTGTGAAGTACACTCTGCGACTCTGCAAAAACAGGCCTGTCCATGGATGTTATCTTCCCATCTCCTCTTGTGTCTGCCTCTTCATCTTCCTAATGACACTATGCCTTGTAAGATGTCCATACTGTAGAAGAGAAGATGGTTTACCTTTAGGAATGAAATGCATTCACATATGGCATGCAAAACTCAGAAAAAGAAACTTGGTCACTCAAAAGCCATAATTTAAGAAACATGATCTCCGAGCCAAGAGAATTGGCAAGATTAAGTTGGAGCATATGTAAATTTCTCTGAGACCAGCCAATGAATAAAAGAGCACAAACAACAGAATAAACGGCAGTTTTTTTTTTTTTTTTTTTTTTTTTTTTTAACTCCATATTGTGCTGTGCCATGCTTCGTTTATGGAAAGCTGCTGTATTATTGTTGCAGATTTCAGTGTTGGAATTTTGTTGTTGGATGTGAACTCAATTTCTTGAAATTGATTACCTGGGTCAATTTCACAACACATGCCACATCATTTTTCTTTTATTCACAGTATTAAGCAGGCTATCATGTAACCCAAAGACTGCAGTTATGCCTTTTCTGATCTCCTCATTTGTAATGTGGTTTCAGTATGAGATGTTCAAGATCTTTTTGGTAGCATCTCATTTCAAGGGTTTCAATGCATCTCTGGAGGTCATGAAATGAGGGTCCAGGATTCACAAATATACAGATAGGATTGAGTTAACAATTATGCACATGAATTTGATTTTTAATGTCAAGGTAATGTCTTTGTCTTGTCATATGCATGTCAGTTTTGTCAGTGACTGTGCAATTCTGACTAGAACTTCTGGTTTTGATTCTTCAACTGAGATGGTTGCGCCAATGTGTTTGAAATGGTTGACAGTTTTATCTGAGCATTGCAAGTTGATAATAATAATGTCAAAGGACAATCTTGTTTGCTATATTTGCCAGCACGGGAAAGGATAATTGACTTTAATAGGATTTTTCATACTGGAATCTAATTCCCTATCATGTTGTTGATGTACTGTGACCAGCCTTACACACCTAATTTAAGATGGTGTCTAAGGTGATATTGATAAGTCAAGTACTCATGTTTTTGTTTTTTCCTTTTGAAGCAATTGTATCGAATATCTCCTTAGACATTCTCCTATCTTTCTGTTATAATTTAAATACTTGGGTGAGTTAAAATTTTTGCAATATTTTGGTAATGTGAGGCACAATTCAGCAGCTACAGTTACTTTTGTCAAGGTTGTGAAAGTGACTAACCACACTAGACTATGAGATGCCGAGCTCGCTTGATACTCTCTGAGTGCTACTTGCCAGATTTGCCTATATGGCTTGGAGCATGGCCTCAGAATTGTTGGTTTTAGGCCTACCTGACCTTTCTTGATTGTCAAGGTTCTTGCCACTGAGAAAAATTTCTTGAACCATCACTTCATTTACTGTACTGTGTTCCTTCACCTTTCACACAACAAATGTTTTCTGTAAAAATAATGATAGATTTAATCTAGCTTTTTTTTTTCTTTTTCTTTCTGATACAACTCTTCTAGTAGTACATTAATCTCTTTATTTAAATTATGGATTTACTAATAATAATAAAAAACACAAGTTCATATTTCTATATAGAAATTTACTAGTTTTTTTATTTTTTATTTATTTATTTATTTATTTTTTCATGTACTAAAATTTTAATTATTTTCTTAGTCTGAAATTCTGAGCCGATCACAAAAAGGCTAACGATCTCAAAAAGGCTAACGATCTCAAAAAGGCTGATATACTAACTTTCTAATATGATTGCTACATTGAAATATTCAGAAATATTTTAAAACTTTTCCCTTTCTAATTCTGCATTTTTTTTGTTTTGTTTTTGTTTTTCTACAAATTTTTTTATTTTTTATTTTTCTTTTATTTAAAAAAAATTCCTACAATCCAAATTTCAAAATTATAAGGTAGATTATGAAATTAATTGGAAATATTGCAAAACTCATAAAATTTTCCTGACTGGTCCGTCCTTAGTGGGGGTCTTTATTACATCCTGTGATTTGTAAACCAATGGCTTAAATTTGCACTTTGTGGGTTTTTTTTTTTTTTCCTGAAATCTGCTGTCCCAGATTAAAGAAAGGATTTTCTCCTTCCACCTTGGCTTTAAATGGTGTGTCAGCCTGGTCAACACTATCCTTTGACTTTGCAGTTTAATGCCAAGTGACATGCTTAATTGTCAAGCAATGTCCTTTCTTGCAGAGAGCAGAAATTTGGGCCCTGTCTACAGACCTTCCTAGTTCCTTGCAGAAAGTGGGGTCACACTCAAGTGACAGCCATGAAAAGGTGATCAATTGTTGTTCTTTTTCTACACTCACATTGGAAAAAAAAAACATTTGATGTATGGTTTGATAAAGAATGAAGGAAGGGAACACTACTGAAAAGTCTGTTTTGTGCAGTGAACTGTAATGTAAACTAAAAAAAAACAAATTTACATCTTCCTCTGATGATTCAGAATGTGAGGATGTTGTGAAGTGTATGAATTTAGATTTTGTTGATGATTGCATCTCACATATATATCTTTCAAATTCACTATTTTGGTTGAGAAGCATATTTTTTGTAACCTGCTTCTACCTTGTATGGAATGTACCATTTCTTTAAGTCAATCTTGTCATTTTATTTTCAGATTTGCAAAAAGATTTGCTATTGATTTAATGTTTTCTCAAAATGTTGGAATCTTTTTCTATTCTCTATACAGTCTTTCCTCCAGCCCCCAATTCTGTGCTGTACCTTATCTTTACCCCCTCTCCCCATTCTGTATGTACCTTATCTTTACCCCCTCTCCCCAGTTCTGTGTACCTTATCTTTACCCCCCTCTCCCCAGTTCTGTGCTGTACCTTATCTTTACCCCCTCTCCCCAGTTCTGTGCTGTACCTTATCTTTACCCCCTCTCCCAGTTCTGTGCTGTACCTTATCTTTACCCCCTCTCCCCAGTTCTGTGCTGTACCTTATCTTTACCCCTCTCCCCAGTTCTGTGCTGTACCTTATCTTTACCCCCTCTCCCCAGTTCTGTGCTGTACCTTATCTTTACCCCCTCTCCCCAGTTCTGTGCTGTACCTTATCTTTACCCCCTCTCCCCAGTTCTGTGCTGTACCTTATTGTTAACTATTTTATTTTGGTCGAGATGACTGAAATATAAAACATTCTAAATTTCTCTTGTTTTCTTGAACCTTTTCCTTTTTTTAATTTCAACTAATTTTAATTTTCCAAGTTCATCTCTATAGTCCTAGATTAAAATCCAGTCCTGTTTTCTTATAGGAGGCCAGTAAATAAAGTAGAAGATGACCAGCCCAAATCTGAGTTGACGACAAATTCTACGCCTCGAATAGCAAAAGTTGGTGTTGGTACCAGCATACAGAATAGTTCCAGTGGTGAGTTGCAGCTTTTTTGTCCTATTCTATTCTATGTTAAAAAAATGTTTCCTTTTCAGTTGTTTAAAAAACTATTTTGATAGTTTGTTCATTGGCAACTTTCTTATTGCAATATGCAAGTCATTCACTTTTATATATATATATATATATATATATATATATATATATATATATATATATAAATATTGAAAATAGACATATTCTATTTGAAAATAGACATATTCTATTTGAAAATAGACAAATTCGTGCCCTATTCGTTTCAGCTCGGAATTTCTCATGTATTCCTGGTCCAATCTTAGAAATATTTAGTTGGTTAGAAATAAAATAAAATAATCTTTCTAAATATGTAATTTGTATGTGGTTTTATCGATTGAATTGTTTTTTACAGTGAAGTAAATAACAATGATAAATGAAAACATTTAATTTAACGATTAATAATAACTCAACTTTGTTTTTATTAATAATACTTTTATTTTAGAATAAAATATATCCATTTTTAATCAGTATTTAATTTTTTCGTATGTACAAAAGAGTTTTTTAAAAAAAGAGAAAAAATAAAAGAAAAAAATAAATTGTAATACGAACAATTGTAAGTATTTAATTCTTAGTATTTTATTGTTACATTTTAATACTGTAAAAAAAAAGAAGGAATTAAATGAGTACATTTCATTTAAAATCAACAGGCAAGGAAGCTCGCTTAAAAAAATAAGTTGTTTCAAAATGTAAACAAAAAGAGACCCCATCTATGGGTTAAATAGAAAAATGTATTTATAAAAAAATTGTATTATCCATTAAGAATTGATTTATTTCAAAACTTTATCGGCATTGAATAACCCACTGAGGTTGATATGCCGTAAAACAAAACAAACCAAACCAAACCAAAAAGAGACTATTCTTAAAATAAACAAATATTATAATACACTAATTCTTAGCTTTGTTTAATGTTAAATCTTTAATAAAGTTTAGGAATGCATTTTTAGAAATAATATCTTAAATGTAAACAAATATGTAAACAAAAAGAAAAAAAAATTTCCGAAAATAAACAAACATTCTATTATACAAATTCTCAGCGATTTTTTAAAAATTTGATAAATCATTTTCCTCTTATTTTCTCCCTTACCCCTGTTTTCTCCTCACTCACTCTCTAGTGTTCCTAATTTTTTTAGTCCGGTCATGGACCAGGTACTTTTGCTAGTCATATATATATATATATATATATATATATATATATATATAAAAGGAAGTTTGGTATGTATGTGTCGACTTATAACTCACAAAGTGAGATGTCATTCAGATTTGAAATCTCTCATACAACTTAATATGCTTATAACTAAGAAACACACAAAATTTGGTTTTTGATTTTTAATAATTAAGTGATATAATTCAATAATTAAGAAAAAATGTTGTTGTTATAGGATTAATATTACGCCTATTGTTTATCAAAGGCAAAACCTTGCTCTACATGAAGATATAGATTATATATTTTTAAGAATTGAATTTCTGGTATTTTATCCACTGAAGTTTTCAATTTGGAATTTTTTATGAAAATTGACTTTAAATTCTATTAAACCCACTATTTTGAAGAACAACCTTTTTTCTATAAGATGGAATTATTTTCAAAATCCTATGAATTAAATATTGAGACGTGCAAAAGTTTTTTTTTAAAAAAACATTACCAAAAATTCCTCATTGGAAAAAAGAAGAAAAAAAGAAAAGAGTGACATACTTCAAAGAAGTCTGCAATAAAAACTAATCATCATAAAAGGAAAAAGAATTATATCATTATAAAAAGGAAAGATTAAATTTTATTTACATGCCAATTTTATAAATATACTCTCAGAAAGAGCTATATCATAAGTTAAAATTTTAATCTGTTTTTTCAGTGTTAACAGGTCAGTTTAGGATACCTACTTTAAACTGTACAGTAATTGTACAGCTGGAAAAATTAACGAAAGGAAATCTTAAATTTTCTATTTCTTTGATTACGATCTTTCTTTTTTTTTCTTTCTTTATTTTTTTTTCTTTTTCTTTTTTTCTATAAATATTTAAGTTGCTTTTTAAAATTTATTTTTCAGTTTCATCTTCCAACAATAGTTTTTCAAAGAAAGAGGAGCAAACTACAACCAAAAAAATCATCTCTGTAAGTACTGAATGAAATTAAAGTCAATTGTGGCTACTGAAATTATTCATGCATATAAAATAATTAATTTGTCTATATAACATACACCTCTAAATTTGGCCTAAGACATTTTGGAGAAGAAGAAAAAAAATTCTATCTTGTTTATAATACACAGTGACTTTTTAGAATTTGTAGCAGCTAAATTTAACATTAATCTAACTTTTCATGATTCATATAGAGTAAAAATAAAAATTTATACAGTTTACTTATGTTTTTAAAACAAAGAATATACACAGTATTTAGAGAAAACACATAAACATGTTCATACAAAAATGCAACAAGCTTATGGCAAAATAAACTCATACTAGGAAAATTAAAAAGTATAAACAAACACACATTCCAGTGGCTATTTCTCTGTAGCAGTATAAAACAGGAGTGTTTGTTAGACATTAGTTGATTTGGATCATAGCTATAATTTACATTTGGTCATAATATTCTGAATATGATGATGCATGTAGACTGATAAAAAAAGTTAATATTTAGTTCTTATGTATAATATGCACTCCAAATATTTAGGCTTAAAAAAATATTTGGGGTTAGTGCATGTTATACACAAGTAATTACAATTGTATTCTTTTGCTAAAGTTGTAGATGATAATATTTAATTATTTTTTATTTTTTTAATAGCTGAAAAGAAATATTTTGTAGAAAGGTGGTGGGGTATTTTCATTTATAAGTAAAACTCCTTTGCTAGAATCATTTTTGATAAAGACTAGCGGGAACCGTGGATAAAGCACAGTTTGATAATTTGACTATTACAGCGTTAACTTAAGAGCCGTTGCAAAATAGTTCAATATATAAAAATGTATAATAATCTCTGGAAAAATTCTTTTTTCTTTCTCTCTCTCTCTTCTCTTATTTTTTCTAACTTTCTTTTCTGCTTTTTAAAAAAAAAAAATTCTATTTCATTAAAACAGACGATGAGTGCTATTGCTTCCTATCACTTTCCATTCTTTCTATATTTGCTTTCTTTTTTCCTATGTAGTACATTCTTTTTTTTTCCCCCCTTTCTTTCCTCACAATTACAACAATATAGTCCATTATTTATCTGAGGTGATGACAGGGCATAACATTTTATTGGACACATGCATTCATATCTTTACTAATCAAAATGGAATGGTCCATTAGTTATCTGAGATGATGACAGGGCATGACAAACGTTAGTAACTGCTAGCATATTTATATATAGATCATATTATATGAACCATAAAAGAGTACATCTTCAGAAAATGCCTGATATGTTGTTGCACAGCTGGTACTTCACCAATAAGTATTTACCTCTGTGGCACAGAAGATTGAGAAAACTTTGATCCCAACTTTGTAATGCTCATACACCTTCACAGCCATTTGACATCAAACACCACTATTAGGAATTTTAGTTTATCTCACCTCCTCCTCCTCGGAATGTTAGGGGTAGGTCAATAGGTGCCATACACATAGGTGTTCAATGGTGACCTGGAACTATGTAAGGCAGGAGCATTTGGCTCTCTGCATACCTAATAGTAATACAAGGAATGTGTAAATAGTACAGGTTCTAAAATCTTGTATATATTTGTTCAACAAGAAACACCTGAAGAAGTCCGGAGGGCACATTATCTAAAACGTGTATATATATAACAATAAAGATGAGGACAACAGTCAAAAAAATCTAAATGATTTGCATATAGATATAATAATCATAACCTTGCAGTAATACTTGCATTATTTCTTGACCACTTTATTTTTCCTCATTTTCAATACATCACAAAATATAAGAAAAGTCAAAACTTTGTTTACATTTATCTGGATAAAATGTGGTGTAATGGTTAGCAAGTTAGATTAGCTAACCATTATTAGTGAGTTTGATTCTTACTGGGTGCCCCATACTTCTGACCTTGTGCCAGATCTAAGCTTAGTGAATAACTATATCCGGATAAAATCCAATTAATGCTAAAATAAAACAAAATAAAGCTGTATTTTTTCTCTACCACCAGAATTCTTTTTTATTATATGTAATGGTTAGAATGAATTAACATTTTGAGGTATAAATTGTAAATGTGATATCACAGGTAGGATAAATAGCAATTATCAAAATAATTCTCTTTCACTCATTTGTTTTCCTGTAATTGTAATTTTATTTTTTATTTATTTAAAAAAAAATTTTTTTGTGAATAAAAAGTGAAATTTACATGAAAACCACTTCAAGGGATAATTCTAAAAGGAAGTGTTCATCCACACACACACACAGGTCACACACACACACTGGGTCACACACACACACGAGGAAGTGTTCACTGGGTCACACACACACACGACACACACACACACACGAGGAAGTGTTCACCTGGGTCACACACACACACGAGGAAGTGTTCACCACACACACACACGAGGAAGTGTTCACCTGGGTCACACACACACACGGAAGTGTTCACCTGGGTCACACACACACACACACACACACACGAGGAAGTGTTCATCTGGGTCACATATACACACACACATACAATTGTTCATTTGGTTAATCCATTTTAGTCCCAATTAAAAGATGTATTGTTCATTAATAGCTAAAGCTGTATTGATTCCAAGTTGTTTTTATTTTCTAAAGAGACATAATCTTTTTGCCTCAACATTCACTGAATTTTCTTTTCTTCTTAACAGCAAAAGGACAAGATTGTAATGGTAGTGTGCTCCAACTGTGGCATTTCTAGTAGAAATGTACACAGATGTGATCGATGTAAAAAAAAGATTCCTGAAGATTCGAAATATATCGAATACATTCAAGAAAAAAAAGATTTAATAACTTTAAAAAAATCTGATTCGAACTTGACATTGGAAAAAAGGCAGTTTTATTCAAAGAACATTACTGATAAAGTGTCTGCCTTCAGCTCTCCAGAATCTCTCTCCAAATCTACTAGTATAGGTTGCTCTCCAGAAACAGTGAAACCAGCCCAGTATTCCAGGGTTCGACTAGTTCCCAGAAACAGGAAAACTATACACAATATAAAGCCTCATGTACCAGGTAAGAAGTCTTAAGTAATTATAACATTTTTCCTTTGATTATTATCATGATTGTATTTGTTGTAACTGTATTTACCCAGGGTGGGTTGAAGTGGCTCCATCTATTGAATTTACAGAGTCCCTCATGAACACCAACTGTGCCTGGTGATCCAATGTGAGCGAATGGGTGATCTCCAGCCAGTCACGGTTCCCTTGACGCAATCAGTAGACACGAGGACCTATATTTTGTTCAATATCAGCCCTCACAGTCATTAGCCGTGTTTTTTGTTGACCACCATGATGCTTCTTTCAATCTTGAGGGTGGTGAGGGCGATCGCTTCACAAATGTATTCTCCAGGTAGATGACGAAGAGCATGACTGAGCTAGTGCAGATGTTTTGTGACCATGGCTTGCTGAAACGAGTTGATTCCACACCGAAGATGCACAGTGGCGTTTGATTTGAAATTATGCTACTGGACCCAAAAAATGCTGCGTAAACAGTAGTAATTAAACATCTCAAGTCTGTGGAGGTTTTCCACCTTCATTGACCAGGATTTGCAAACATAAAGGAAAATTATCTGGTAATCTGAACATTAGCTACATAAATGAGAGTAACCTCCCTTTGTTTGTTTCACTATGAGGAAGCCTTATGTTTTGGTCGGCCATTTTTATTTCACCATAAATCTACACTGAAAATACAGATTTGTTCAAATCAACACAACTGCATGTTTTAACACAAAAATATCATAAAATGTGTTCTTAATTGTGCTTGCGCATTATTTGAAATGAACTTAATTGTTATTATTTCCAGTAAATCTATCTTGTAGAAGCAGGGGAGGGGGGTCATTGATGTGTTTATTTGACATGTTGTTTTAAGGTTAACTATTAACAGCACTGTCGTTGGACCCTACCTTCACTTGATTGGAGGTGTTCTAAGTTTAAGTCTAACTCACTGGTAAATTAAAGTGTATGGACCACAAAGGGACTATGTTAAAAAATAGACCTCATTTAGTCATATTCCATGAGAGCATCTTGGTCAGCCTATAATTTTTCAGTCAACAGGGATTTTTTAAGGAACAAAAATCCCCCTCTAGTTTGTGTATCCTTATTCCACAAAGCAAAAACGTAATCATTTTTTCATTAGTTTATTTTTGAATTTCCTTTTACAATTGGATAAACATTATTCATTGGCAAGGCTTAAAATATACTGAACTCTATCCCCTGCAATACCCCCTCCCCCCAAAAAAAATATGGGGCATTTTGTGTATTGACATCAAACTACTAATAAAATTAAATAAAATATAGTTTAAAAAAAAAAACTACCAGTGGCGTCAGGTTCCAGTTGTAGAGATCTGTGGAATGTGGAGTGTATTACTTCATTGCTGAAATAACTTCTATATAAATTTCTATGTGAAAATAAAAATTTAACTTTATATTTTTTATCATTTATCTACCTTACACTTGATTTTATTTTATTTATTTTTCATTTTTTTTTTTTTTTTTTTTTTTTTTTTTTTTTTCATTTTTTAAATTTTTTAGGATTTACACAAATAACAACTGATAGTCAAAATTAATTATAATTTATTATTGCAATGTTTCTTTGAAAAAATTCTTGACATTTTTAAGCAAATGTCAAGAATTTTTTAATACAAATGAACCAAAATTCTGCTTAATTCTACATGTAAAAGGTGAATTAAATGGATGTCACTTTTCTGAAATTTTAAAGCACAACTCTCTTATTAAAAAAAATTGGAATGTTATTTGAATTCTAAAAAGTAGATTAAACAGATGTCAGTTTTCTGAATTTCTAATGCACAATGGGTTTTTTTTTAGTTTTTTAATTATTTTACTGAAAGTGTGTGAAAGTCAGACAGAAGATTGATAACTCTGGATTAGATTTTTTTTTTTTGTTTTACTTCTAAAATGAAATAAGTCATTATTATTGCCATATTCAAAGAAACAGTTTCCTTAATTAAACATTCAATTCAAGAATTGCAATCAAATTAATCTTTAAGATATGTTCATTCATTTTTGTCCAATTAGAAGCAACACGTTATCTTTTGTGTTCAACAAAAAAACTTAAAATAATTAGAAGTATTTTTCAAATTTTAAAACATCATAAAATGTCTAAATTGTAAACATAGTTGATTATATTACATAACTACCAGAAAAAAAAACTTTTTGAAATTGAAACAAAAGAAGAAGCTAATTAACCATTGAATGGCACTTATTTTTATCTTGCATAAAACCTTTTTTTTTTTTTTGCATAAAACCTTATTTTTAATTTTAAATCACAACAAACCTTTCATGTAACCACCTTTTTTATATTGTTTCTCTTTCAGAAACAGTGACTATATCAGATGATGATGAACCCCCTCCATCAGAATCATCTGAAAGTCTATCAAAGCCTTCTGACTCTAGTATGCAAACCTCCTTAAATAGTAGTACAGTGGCCAATACCTCCAAATCTGACCTTCCTGAAGACGACAATGACCGCTGCGACTCTCCCATATTTCCTGCTATTTCCACAAATTTATCTCTGGCAAACAGGTCCAGGTGTAATCGTATGGAAGATGAGGTATCTTGCACAAATCTTACTTTACATTGTATTTTTGCTTTGTTCTTTATTTTTTTTACTTCTTGATGTCTCATCTGGTTTTATGTTGTATGTATTTACCAACCTCTCTGCACGAACAAGATTTGACCCAAGGTCAATTTTTAAGTGGAATTTAACGTTTGAATTCAGATTTTTCCTTCTACTAGACCAATTGCCAAACCACAGTTAAAGAGTCCAATCTGCCCTACTATTTACTCCTACTTGGATGTATATCTTTCCCAAGAGTATTAGTCAAATGTGACCAGCCTCATCCAAGATTTGACTTGTCGTGTCCATTTCCTACAATAATAACCATTACACCATGGGCATCTCCTCTGTTATATATGCAAAAAATTTCTTTTTAAAATGTGTATGGCATATCTCTAGAATCCTAATTTAAGTTCTATTAGAAAGCGTTCCTCCCTCCCCCCTGGGTGGTATGGGTATGACACTAAATTGCATCTGATAGTGAGGCTCCAGTTGTGAGAGTGAGAATACACCTTCATTGCCATTACTCCCATGTCCACTCTGGTCTTGAGTGGTAGCACCTGTTAGGGTCCATAGGCCAAATAGATCTGATTAAAATTATTCATATTTGATAGGACCGTTTGCAAAAAAAAAAAAAAAAAAAAAAAAATTAAACTACAAAAAAAATGTAAATATGAACATATGAATGCAATTCACTAACCTCTTGGCATAAAATAACCATAGACAAGTTGACATGCCAAAAAAATCAATCAATCAAAAGATTAATGCTGGTAAGTGAATTTCTGTTCTGATTTTTGTTGTCATTTTTAGGCTGTAGGTAAGAGCACTTTACAATGGAAATCCCTTGTGTTCCTTAGTGTTAGTCAGAATCCTTGGTTGTTGATCCATTCATCCATGGCAAATCCGTGCAAATGAACGGCTTTCAAGATCAGCGATTAAATAGTTAACTAACCATGTATTCGAGCTGTTGATTGGCTGGCTTTAATCCACGCGCCCATGCAGAGTCTATAAGTTTAAGTGGTGGACTTCAGCACACCTTATATAACAAAATATTCCCACAATTTCATTAATCATGACACAAAATGAAGGAAAATTACCTGGAAAAGATTACCTGTTCTGTGATTGGCTCAAGAAGAACTTATATGGGTTTGATGGAGGAACTAATTTCATATCAAAATTCCTCAAGAACCACTTGTCTTTCATTTGTAGAACTCCCAACAGTTAGTTTACTAGTCAACCTGTCACTATTTACAAACTGAATGTTAGACAACTTCTTAGTCAAGAATTCACTTTGTTGCATCTGATCTTTACATAGGGCATCTGGACACTAGTGAGCTTAATTCTCACTAGGTGCTCCATGCTTCTTGCCTTCTGCCACATCTAAGCTACATGGTGTACCTGGGCTTCCAACACTTAAAGTAATCACTCTTCTTTTTTCTTTTTTTTTTTTTTTTTTTCTTTTTCTTTTTTCAAAGCAGTAGGGCCGGTTTAGCTCAGTCAGTAGAGTGTCTGACTAGGAACCACAAGGCTCACCTACTCAGCGTATGAGTAGCACAGGGATCTGTGCGGTAAAGTAAGGAGCTGATGGTAGATGTGGCACTCCATCTTAGATGCAAAAACAATCTCCTTGGTCTAGCACTAGTGAAAAGGGATAGACTACCTTGCTGTCTGGATGATACCGACTTTAGGCCACCCCAACAACTTTTTACTTATTAGTTGGAATGTAAATTTTTCATACAGTGTGAGAATCTATTTAGTGCCAATAACCTCATGTTTATTGCCATCATCTTTTTGTTATTGTTGTGTATACAATTAGAAAATAATTGCTTGTATTTAGTCGACCAATAGGCTAACTAAAAAGTTTTAAGGTAACAGGATGGATGAAGCATGATTTATAGGGGATACAAGCAAGGGTCTAAATGGCATTGTCCAATTATGCTAATGTATGCAAATATATGCAAAACTCATAACAGTTATAGAATGTCAAGGTGAACAGTAATAAACATTAGTAACATTGAGATGTTTCCAGTATGAATTTGAGTTAATAATTGAATACAACATTATTAAAAACAAATACATGAATAACATTATATTTAATGAATTTATAGCGCTAATGATAATAAAGGATAAATACGCCTATGAATTAAATTTGAGTGATTATATATTAGAATTAAATCTACATTTAAGTTTTTATAAATTAGAATATTATAATTATTCTTCATGAATGTTAAAATATATCAAATTACAACATATCAATACTATAGTCATAAAATTAAGCATTGAAATCGAAATTATTATGATATTTACTATTTTACAGAGCTTTGAAAAACACGTCATACCTTTTGTGAAGAAATGGTCAATTGTCAAACCAGATTATAATGTAGCTGTTTTGTTATGTACATTTTCACTTGATCATTAACCACTGATGATAGTTCTTCTTTATTAAAATGCCATTTACATTTAACCATCCAATTGATTTCTTGGAAGCCAAATTGCTAATGTTGTTATTATATGTTGTTTTAATGTCTTTTAACTTTCATTTTTATTTTTGACATTCTTTTACATTGGTTTATTTAGATGATCTTCCTTTTTGTTTTGTGTTTTAAATTCCTGTCCACCTTTTTGTAAAAAAAAAAAATTATTTTTTCATAAAGTAACGCCCAAAATTGATATATGTGTAATTAGAAATATCAATTTATTATAAGTTCATTCTTCAATTTTTTTCCTACTCAATGCTAAGACTCAATTTTCAACATCCTTACGGGAGGCCTCCCAATTTCACCATATTCATGGGCAGGCCTCCAATTCACCATATTCATGGGCAGGCCTCCCTCTTCACCATATTCATGGGCAGGCCTCCCATATTCATGGGCAGGTCTCCCTCTTTGCCATCATCCTCTGGACCAGGTCTCCCTCTTTGCCATCATCAAATTCTGGACAGGTCATCATCAAATTCTGGACCAGGTCTCCCTCTTTGCCATCATCACTCATCGGACCAGGGCCATCATCATGGACCAGGTCTCCCTCTTGCCATCATCAAATTCTGGACCAGGTCTCCCTCTTTGCCATCATCAAATTCTGGACCAGGTCTCCCTCTTTGCCATCATCAAATTCTGGACCAGGGGACCAGGCCTCCCTCTTTGCCATCATCAAATTCTGGACCAGGCCTCCCTCTTTGCCATCATCAAATCTGGACCAGGCCTCCCCTTTGCCATCATCAAATTCTGGACCAGGCCTCCCTCTTTGCCATCATCAAATTCTGGACCAGGCCTCCCTCTTTGCCATCATCAAATTCTGGACCAGGCCTCCCTCTTTGCCATCATCAAATTCTGGACCAGGCCTCCCTCTTTGCCATCATCAAATTCTGGACCAGGCCTCCCTCTTTGCCATCATCAAATTCTGGACCAGGCCTCCCTCTTTGCCATCATCAAATTCACCAGGCTCCCTCTTTGCCATCATCAAATTCAGAGCCAGGTCTCCCTCTTTGCCATCATCAATTCAGAGCCAGGTCTCCCTCTTCGCCATCATCAAATTCATCATCAAATTCAGAGCCAGGTCTCCCTCTTCGCCATCATCAAATTCAGAGCCAGGTCTCCCTCTTCACCATCATCAAATTCAGAGCCAGGTCTCCTCTTCACCATCATCAAATTCAGCCAGGCTCCTCATCATCATCAAATTCAGAGCCAGGTCTCCCTCTTCGCCATCATCAAATTCAGAGCCAGGTCTCCCCTTCACCATCATCAAATTCAGAGCCAGGTCTCCCTCGCCATCATCCCTGGACCAGGCCTCCCTCTTCACCATCACCAAATTCAGGACCAGGCCTTCATCATCATCATCATTATCTGGATCAGGCTCCCTCTTCCTCAAGATAGAAATGAATTCTTCAATAAGATTTAATTTAAAGATCTGAAAAGAATAACATTGGAAATTGATTCTTATCAATCCCAATCAAAAAGTCAATGACAGCAAAATTCTTTTGTTCTGTGTTCTCTTTCAGCTGGGCAATGTGGTCAGTCAAGTTGGCCAGCAGCATATGGAAGTGGATGATGCTGATGATGGCTTTCCTCTTCAAGGGGACAACCCGGACCCTGCCTTCATTCCTGACCGGGTGCTGTTCCATACTCGTCACCTGCGGATTGGCACAGTGGATATCAATTCATCTCGAGAAATTGTACTGACCAAAGATTGTTTGAGCTTTGAATTTTCAGGTAAGGGTTCTCTTTCCTTCTCTCTTAGTTTGGGATCTTAAACTAGAACAATTCTTCTCCCCCTTTCTGTTTGCCTCTCTTGTAATTCTCCTCCCCTCTGTTTGCCTCTCTCCTCCCTCTGTTGCCTCTCTTGTAAAACTCACACATGGTACTTCAATGTCCCAAGTCAATATCCAGTGTTCAGCTTTCAAAGACAGTCACAAATGTAGGCAAAACTTCAAATCTAAAATGGCCACCACTCATCTGACATTTTATAGTAATTGTAAGATTTATTTTAGACAGGAAACTCTATTACTTATACCAAAAGAAGAATCTAACAAGAACAATATTAAAAGCTTATTTAATTCTTCATACTGTGTGGCAATCTTTCTTTGTGGCCTGCAGGATTTCATTGAATAGCCAATGTCTCTCCCCTCTTCATGTTGGGATTGTTTCCAAAAAGAGATCTATCAGTCACCAGTGTTAAGAGTTATCTCCTATTGAATAATTACCTATTTGGAGAAGTGGAATGGTAGTGCTATATACACAAGTTATACACATGCATGCTCACTCCTACACACACATGCATTATTGCACTTATGTGCACCAAGGAACAGAAGAGCTTATAGTATCACAGTGTTGTTTGCCATAAAAGGTTTAATTATACTTGACAACTTAATGTGATTAATTAGTTAATTTCTATCGAATTTATTAATAATGGAGATTCAGTCTCAATTTGTCTGTAACCGAAACTATGTCACTGTTTACTGAAAATCATCAATACATAGAATAAAGAACAAACAAGAAATAGTCATTTTTTTTCAGTATCAAGAGGTTAACTAAAAAGTTTACAAATGAATAAATACCAACATTTTGTGTAAAATTTATGTGAAAATATTCAAAATAATTATTTAATTAATAATTAATAGATGCATGCAACAATTTATTTGAAAAAGACAGAACTAAGTTTCCATTTCAAATTTTTTTTTTTTTTTTACTCCTTTAATAAATTTGATGATTTTACTTAGTTAGGAAACAAGCCCTCTGACATTGAATTTTTAACTCCCATCCCTCCTCAGGCAATATCTTTCAAAAATTAATTTTTACACCACCCAGAGGGCGTTAAAGATAATGAACAATAGTTATTTTAATTCTACTGACCATTTAAATATGGACTTAATTCAAATTTGAAAGTTAGAACAAATTGTCTATATTGATAAACTCGTATAATGTTTCTATGTTTATTTTCAGAAGATAATGTTGCTTTCAAAGTGTTTCCTGTGGAGTTTAAATCCTGTGAATGCTGTTTTGTGCATCCTCTGCCAGTTATCTTCCTACATCTTGCACCCAGTTGCGGTGGTCGAATACGAGCTGTACTAAATATAACACATGATTCCAAGCCTTACTTTGATCCTGATAGTACAGGTATGTATTTAGCACTTTCATTTGAATTTTTTTTTTAATTCACACACCTATTCCACAACAGTCAATTCTCTTCCTAAAAAAAATTCTTTTTTTCAAAATAATAAATTGATTAAAAGCTCCCTTGATTTTGATCCTAACAGGAAAAATGTGTAATTATATTCACTGCACATAGATAAAATGAACTGTTTGTTATTAGATAGTTTATATCCTCATTTCCTTTTGAACTTCTTGGTTAAATTAAAAGAGTGGACCATTCTTTACACTGAGAGCATTTCAACAATCTGCACTGAAACCATTTCAGATTTAATCAACACAATGTGGATGAAATAGGTTATCCTAAAGAAACAAATTATGTCTGAGAAGTTTGAATCATATTTGGTCATGTTATAGGGATATTTCCTATATTTTGATACAAATATTGATATTAATCAGGGCTTTCGTTAGTTTGAGGGAAAAAATAAAAGTATCACAGAAAATAAGAAATCTTCGAGACCCTTTTGTTTTGTGGTCGGTCTATTTGAAATTTTTTAACAATTCATCAAAAATTTCAAATAGACCAACCAACTACAAAACAAAAGGGTCTCGAAGATTTCTTATTTTCTGTGATACTTTTATTTTTTCCCCTCAAACTAACGAAAGCCCTGATGCAGATCTATTGGATCAGATCGAAACACAGCAGTGTGAGTGAAATAAACATTACTCATTTATAAACTTGTGTTTTTCAATTTTTTCATAATATTACATACTGTCGGTTTCACTTCCACTTTTTCCTCACACACACACACACACACATATATATATATATATATATATATATATATATATATATATATATATATATAAGTGTGTCTCTCTTTATATATATGTGTGCATGTGTCTCTCTCTCTCTCTATCTATCTATCTATATATATATATATATATATATAGTGTGTGTGTGATTTACATTAGCAAAATAGTTCTTACAGTAATCATTAGTCATTGTGTTGTTTTGTTAAAGTTACCAAAAAGAATGTCATGAAAAGATGGACAAGGATACTATGAAGAGAGACTTGTTAGTTCAAAACTGTTATCCTCTTTTTATCTCACTTTCTAATTTTTTGTTATTATTTCCTTTCCTTTTACAGATGCCACTCAGCGTTATATTGTGATGCTTTTGGAACCCAGTAAGATGATGGTTTCAGTTCGAAAGGCTACAACTGAAATCTTTCAGTCTTATCAGAAAATTCAGTCTCAGACCCGAGGCCAGGACCAAGAGATCTACCGTGAGATCTTGCCAGAAGAGGCTAACAAAAGGCTAACTGAGATCTGCCCCCAAATACATCAACTAATGTCTTTCCCTTCATCTCCAGAGAGTCCATATCCGTCTAGTCCTCTTGATGGAGGCATGGCATTGTACCAAGACACCTCATCACCACCACATATGGGATTCTCTGGCCCAGTTGAAAAGTAGGTGTCAAAAATCAGTTTCTTACCAAAATAATAATCATACAATTAATCATAGACTAACAAATATGTACAACATTGTTATTTATAGTATCTATTCTTTCTTTTTTTGTTTTTAATATAAATTTGATTAATTCAATCTTCATTTTGTTTATCTTTTTTGTTGTTTTGGCTTAGAAAGATTTTATACCCATAGACACCATGATTGTGTATCTGTATTTACCTAACCCCTCCACACAAGCAGGATGCAATAAGGTCAATTTCTAAGTGGAGTTTAACAGGTTTAAATTCAGAGTTTTCTTCCTCCTATACTGGTTGCCTAACCAAGGTTAAAGAACCCAGTCTGCCCTACTATTTACCTATAGCTGGAGGGAGAATTGTTGGATTCATACCTTTCCCAAGGGTATTATTAGCACTATGTGAAATACAAACACTCATCTCAGATTTGAACTTTGTGCCCATTTCCTATGATGATAACCACTACACCACTAGCACCTGATTTTGTATCTAACTCCTAAAATTATATTTAAAAGGATTTTTTAAAAAAATGGCATTGCCTAGATCAGTGCTATTAAAAGTGGTGGTACGCAGGTCATTGACTACCGGTACTTTTCAAGTTTCACAATATATATATATATATATATATATATATATATGTAAGAACTGAAAATGCATAAACTCTTTCTGCATTGTTTAGTATTATTTTTTTCACATGCTGTGATACAATACAACAGATAAAAATACTTGAAACTTGATCATAAATCAAATAATGATAATATGGTACCGATCCATGACACATTAAAAAAAATATCCTGCTGGTATACCACATAAGGTAATTTAAGAAACGCTCACCTAAATCATTTGCAAAGTTTGGTTGAATTTTTTTCAGGTTTATCAGAAAAAGTATCAAATAATATTGAATATAATATCACACAGCTCTCCACCATTTCTGTTGACTATTGATTCAGTTACCAAGAAGCAGAAATCCTAACAGAAATGAGAATTAAGATTTCATAAAAATGTAACATTAACATCTTTTAGGAATCTCTTTACTTTTATTATTTGTAATTAGATAAAAGTTTAATTTGAGTTTTGTCTCCATTGTTTCAGTTTAATCACATATCCACCTCCTCCTGCCAAAGGTGGCATCACAATTACAAATGAGGATTTCTACTGTTTAAATGAGGGAGAATTCCTTAATGATGTTATTATTGACTTTTTCCTAAAGTAAGTTTTTTTTTCACTTTTTTTTCTTCTTTTTTCATGTGTGCATGAGTGAGTCACTGAAACTCTACAGAATTAAAATGTTCTCAGTAAGATTTGAACTTATAACTCCTGGTTTACAAGATCAACACTAAAAGTCTGAGTTATGGACTCATACAAGATAGATAAGAATCACATATTTATCGTAGATTATTAGTTAAAAAAAAAACCCTGAATGTTTGTAATACTTGTTGCTTAAATTGAATCTTTTATAGTGTCCTTAACAAGAAATATGAAATTTTCTGAAAGGCATTGGTAGTAATCATAATCATGATAATATGAATTTCTATTAGATGATCTTTATCACTTTTTAAAAATTCTGTATTATATGTATTTACCCAACCTCTCCACGAGCAGGTTGTGACACAAGGTCAAACTTTATGTGGAGTTCAGCTGGTTTTAATTCAGTGTTTTCCTTCTAGACTGGCTGTCTAAGCAAGGCTAAAGAATCCAATCTGTCCTACTATTTACCCAAAGCTGGGGGGAGAACCAATGGATTCACAACTTTCTCAAGGGCATTAGCACAAAGTAAAACACAAGCTCATCCAGGATTTGAATTCTGGTAACAGATTCCATTTCCTACAACAATAACACTATGCTAAATATGCCACCTGTTATTATGGCAACATGAAACTTACCCCACTTCACTCAAAACAAGTAAGCATTGTGTTACCATAACAACAGGATATGTCCATCTATTCTTTTAAATTAGCAATTTGGTTTGCTCTCTATTGCCTCATATATGCAGTTCTTGCAACATGGCATCTAGCAATATTTGTAAATCATGTTTTAGCCATTTATCTGGGAGTTAAAAATTATCAACTTGTTTTTGTTTTTCTAGTTAAAGATAATTGAATTGTCTATTTCTTGTGTCCCTGGAATATTTCTACATTCACCATTTGAATAATTTTGTAGTTTTATTTAACAAATTTCTGTAACTTCATCAGAAGAGTCCATTATATAAAGATGGGCAATTCAGAGAAAATAATCTAGAAAAGTGTTAAGTGCACATGTGTGTGTGTGTCCTCCCATTACGTTTTATATATGTGAATGATCTTTAACTCTTTTTACTTTTCTTTATTATGCAGGTATTTAGTTTTAGAAAAATTATCTGAAAATGACCGCCAACGGACTCATGTCTTCAGTTCATTCTTTTACAAGCGTCTTACACAACGATTGAACAGGCATTCCTACAACAATGAACAGGGTGTTGAAAGCTCGTAAGTAATTTTCTTAGAACTGCGTTCTTTTGTATGATTAGTGGAAGGTTCTTTTATCATAGGTATATGATGTGTCTATGTATACAGAGTTTAGTTGATACTAAAATACAAACATTATTATTATTTCGTTCACCAGCCTTGTTGGGTGACTGAAATTATTAAAATGAATGAAAAATGATGACATTTTTTAAAATAAATCCTGACATGATCAGTTAATGAAAGCAGATTTAGATTTTCTTTAGGAAATTTGTTGAATAATTTCAATAATTCCACTTTTATTTTGATGTTTATTTCAGACCAATGATCAAGAGACATGCGCAGGTGAAGACCTGGACTCGACATGTGGACATCTTTGAAAAAGATTTCATTATTGTACCAATCAATGAAAAGTAAGTCACTTTCACTTTTACAATTGTCATTTTCCGTTTTCAGATTTTTTTTAGTTTCAAAGTCAAATCTTGTTTTGATGCTTCATTGTGATTTGCAAATTTAACCCCAAAGTTTTCAGGTGACATTTGTCATTACAATGCCTGTTTTGATATGGCATATTTTGAAAAAAAATAAGTTCCAGCATTAGTTGGTTGGGCCTCCCTGTTTTGGGCCTCCTCTTTACGCTTTAGTCGGTTGGGCCTCCCTCTTTACGCTTTAGTCAGTTGGGCCTCCCTTTAATGTAAGTCCTTTAATAGTTTACCACTAGTTGAGTCTAATTTCATCATTAAATTTTTAAACACAATTCTTTTGCTTAAAGGAATGTAATGTTCGATCAGGATGGAATTCTTAAAACATATTCAAATTTTTGTTCTTTTATTTTTCTTATCTTTGCATATCTAATTTATTTTGAGCTTTGCATAATTGATAGATGACTGACCTCTTTGTTGAATGTTTGTTTGGATATTGATATTAATTTCCCCTTTACATTATAACTTTTTAGTTATTTAAATTTTTAAACAATTTAGCTTAAAATGCATTTGAAATTTGAAATAATAATATCCAGAGTTGATCACATTGGGGAGTAAGTGACCTCCAATTAGGGTGTGATGCATTGTGGGAAGGGAGACAACTTAGAGAAGAAAGGCTCAACCATGACACTTGACTTGAAGTACATTTTATCTGGTCCCACACAAGCTTGAAATTTAAATATTGGTTTTGGTAGAAGCAGTTAACTCTACCCTGCAGTAAATAAACCCATACGAGTCTCTCTTTTCATCATCATCATTTCATGTATGTCAAAAATGCAGAAACTTGGATAAAAATTTTAAAAATAGATCACTAATTAGGACTAGTAGTGACCACCCCAAGCAGAGTTTAACAGGTTTGAATTCAGAGTTTTCCTTCTCTTCGAGTGGTTGCCTAACCAAGGTTAAACAGCCCAGTCTTCCCTACTATTTACCCAATGTTAGAGGGAGAGTTGTTGGATTCATATCTTTCCTATGAGTCTAATTTGAAGAAAAGTTTATAATCAACAGATTTAAGACTTAATGATTTTTTTTATTTTTTTTTTTTTTTTGTGTCTTTAAAATGATGAACATTAAAAATGTTATTGTAATAATGACTGCAATAAAATAAACTAGTTTTTGAAAACCTTATTGTTATATCTGGATGTAAAATATTTCAGGATTTTTTTTATTTTTTTTATTTGTGTATGTGTTTTAAGTATTGTTGTTGTTTCTTTTTAGTGCCCACTGGTTCTTGGCCATCATCTGTTTCCCAGGGATGGAACGTCCACAGTCCGTCCGCTATTTGTTTGTTAGCAATCAAGAAAGTACCACCACCAGCAGCCCTGTACAAAAAGTGGCCATTCAAGCAGAAACAGTCAGTTCGTCTGATGATACCAACAAAGTAAGATTACTATTTCTCTGAATTTTTGACATGAGGCTTGATAATTAATATTTGGATTATTCGGACTATTGTCCAATTGGACACATAGCATAGTGGATAAAGGCATCGGGTTAAGACAGTTCTAAATGACAGTTACCTCTAGGCTGCAGGTTCAATCCTGGTCAGGGGTAACAGTAACATAGAATAATAATTAACACAGCTTAACACCAGTACCCCAGCTATGGCTAGCGGAATGAGAACAGGATACCCCCGTGGATTGAATAAAGGGTTGGGTTCAAAGTTCCGTGATCGCTCCCAATTACAACAAGAAGGTTCCCAATTATGTCAAGAAATACCTGAAGAAGGCTGTTGGGCACATCTGCCGAAACGTTGTACAGATAACAATAAAGATGAGGACAATAGTCCGAATAATCCAAATAATACTAAAGTAAGATTAATTTACATAGTATACATTAATACTCTTCTCATTTCATATATTCTATTCCTTTTTAGCTGGGTCAATAATTTATTAACTTTGCTTTGTTTTATTTTTTCAGGTTACAAAGACTCCCATTCCAAAGGTAAGTAGTCTTTCAAATTTAACCCTATAGCTACTAAACTGTAAGGAAGCTAATAAAATGACAAAATAAAAACAAAATTAAAAACATCCCTTGAAAAAAAAATTTTTTTACTCCTCCATTGGTAAAGTTGTTTCCTCTGTCAGCTTTCTTCAAAATTTCTCTACAGGAAATTTCTTTACAAAATCAATCTTATAAAAAAAGCCTTGACATTTGATTTGAGACTGGACACATTTTTCTGGTTCAACATAATAAAAAAAGCTTCAGAAGAGGTTGATTTACTAGGGTGAATCAAACATTTTACTAGCCCTGTCAGCTGAGGCTTTAGAATACACCGACTGCACCTCTGCAACCACCACACCACCCCCATGAGGCTACCTGTTGGCCATGGGTGGCAACCCATGATGCTTATGGATGAAATCCTGGTGGATGAGCAGTCCATGACATGCAACACTCCATTTAAATCCTTACTTAGGCAGTCGGAGAGGCCCCCTCCGATCAATCGGCTGGTCCCGTCAAGCCATAGCACCTATATGATTGCCCCAACCCTATTGCCCTCATGGCAATCCCCAACCCTTTTTATCATATATGTGCTAGAAGGCGACGGCTGAGGGTATTCATGTCCTGGGAATGACATTAAACTATTTGATGGTGAAGTTCCAATTTTGGAACTCTGGGGAATGTGGAACACACCTTCATCACCATTGTTCCGAGTTTAACATCATACCCAGGACATTAAGACCCTCAGCCATCTCCTCTTGCGCATATATGATAAAAAGGTTTGGGGGGGTTGCCATAAGGGCAATAGGGTTATTACAATCATATAGGTGCTAATCTTGCTTTATGAATGTGTCCTGATAGTTGCTAATATAAAGTAGGTATTTACGCAACCTGTTCACTATGAGTAGGATGTGACACAAGGTCGCAAGAATGGGGTATCCAGTGAGGATTGAACTCTATTATATCAGAAATATTGTAATCACCATCATCAGACCATTGACTAAATATACAAAGCACAAAAGATGGACAACATCTTTGATTAACATGAAAATGTCTTACTACAATAAAATATCAAGTTTTTTTATCAAGGTTATAACCATAATCATTTTAATTGTTTAACCGTCTCCCCAGTTGCATTTATATTTAAACATGGCAATAATTTTTCGTTTCTATTTTTTTGAAATGCTTATCATGTATAAAAAGTATTTTTAATTGTTCTCTAAAATGGAATTAAAATTGTTATCTTTGTTTTCAGACTCACATTAAAATTAGTGAATTACGGAAAGATGCCTACACAGAAATTTACGGATTCAAACAGTGAGTAGAATTTTTGTCATCTTTACAATTCAGTAATCTTGCAAAATCTATTGATAATAGAGATTCAGTCCCTATTTGTTTGTAACAAAAACTACATAATTGCATATGTCACAATTACCAAAATAATCAACACATAGAATAAAGAACAATTAATGTTGATAAAATAAATAAAAGCTGTTCCTTATAATTTAGCATTTGAATCCTTTCCATTGTAATAAATAAACTATATATTATTTAAATAAATAAACAATATAAACTATGAAATTAATTTAAAAAATGGTATTACTTTAAATGGAAAAAAATCATTTGCGAAATTTGTAATCAATTTTAAGAATTATTTTTTACTCTTGCCCTTTTTTCAGTAACAAGTTAACTAAAAGTTTACAAATAAATAAATACTTATGATTTTGTGTAAAATGTATGTATAAAATATCCAAGAAAATTATTTGATTAAGATTTTATTTGACCAAACTAAGTTAATTTCATATTGTCTTATTTTCTTTACTCCTTTAATAAATTTGATGATTTAATTACTTACACAAACCCTCTGACATTGAATTTTTAACTTCACCCCACTCAGTCAATATCTTTCAAAAAATAATTTTTTTTACACTGCCCAGAGGGTGTTTTTATTTTCTAGTAATAATAATAGGGTGAATAAAAGGTTTTGCAATATTTCAAGCTAAGTTTTTTTTCAATTTTGACTGATTTTTGTCAACTTGTATCTCCACGTTATATCATTATTTAGATACAACTTATTGTCCAATTGTTGCTGAATTATTTATTCTTTATTTTCATATATAACATATAAACATTTGTTTATTCTTTATTTTACACTTTTGATAATGAGTAGTGAAGAAATTAGGGGCCATTTTACTCTACCTGTGGAAAAAAAGGACTGTATGCAAGGGCAGCATCAAAAGAAATGAATGATGTGTAAGGCCCAGGAACTGTCAATGAATGTGTGGTACAAAACTGGTTCAGACGTTTCAAGGAAGTTGACACCAGCCTTGAAGACAAATCACAATGTTGGAAGATGATGCCTTTCTTGAAATAGTTGAACAACAGCCAAGCACAAACACTCGTACATTGTTAGAACTTTGTCCTTCACAAAACACCATTCGACACTCCATAAGCTCAGCCTTGTGAACAAATGTTGTGTTGGATTAAAATGGTCTAAGATATTTTGGAGACTTTACCTTTAGGATTACTCTTGTACTCCAAGTTACAGGTGTTTCTTCTATCAGTTTTATGACAGGAAATTACTATGCAAAATAAATCTTATAAAAATGAGAGATCATTTGTCTGGTTCTGCAGAAGTTGTAAACTGTTAAAATTTCTTATTAGATCAATTAAATTGAACATTTTAAAGAATCAAATATTTGTAAGTTGTTAGGATTGTTTTAAAGATTCAGATTTTTTTTTTTACAAGTTGATAAAATTTTAATATTTAAAAGCAATTTTTCTGGAGATGTCTTATAATGTTGCCTTCTGTGCTTTAGCTTTGAGAAGATATATATATATATATATATATATATATATATCTCAAATCTAAAGCAAAACAAGCATTTGAGATATATATATATGATGCTGATAGCTTTTTGATCTAGTGCGTCCTGTGATGCACTTTTGCCATTAATGAGTCCCCGGGAAATTTGGTGTGTCCCAACTAAATTTTCTAAATAAATTGTAGGGTTTTTTTATTTATGATCTGGGGAAACAACTAAAGCCGTCTAACTTCTACCTTTTAACTGTGTAATTCATTTCTAAGAAACTATTGAAATGTATTTACACTTAGCTTGAAATGATGAGGAAAGAAAAAAAATTTTTACTGCCTTCTTTTATAAATATAAGTAAAATATTACATGGAATTTTGAGTTGTTTCTACACATACTGTTAAAATTTGAGATCATTTTATCAAGAACTGGCCAAGTTATTAGATTATGAAATGATATCAATTTTACTGAAACATCCTCTGTGTGTGTGTGTGTGTGTGTGTGTGTGAGTAATTTTGTCACTGCTACAACAAATGGTGCCTGTCTTTTGCATTCAAATATTTACCTTTGAACGTTTGTCTCTTTTCACAGACCCTGTATTTTAATCTTTGATTCTTTGGCTGGTCCATCCCGGACAAATGTAGTGAAAACTTTAAGAGAGTAAGTAATTTTATTTATTTTTTTTCTTTTTTTTCTTTTCTTTTTTTTTTTCACTTTTGCGATTTTTTTTTATCATGTCTTTTATAAGAAAATCAGATTTAAAAAGAAATTCTTTATAATCCTTTTTATGGATCTCATTTTGAGATTCCATCTTGTGTGTGTGTCTCTCTCACTCTGTGGCACAGGTGAGCATCAAAATGAATGTAATTTAAACCACAGTTGCATAAACATATCTGCAGTTTCATCTTCAGCGCATTGGAAAACTGCAGAGTCTCTTGCTGATTTATTATCCACTTACAGATGTTTGATGACCCATATAGATGTTAATGTGATAAAAAATAAGCTCATCCTATCAAATGTTGTTTATCATGCAGGTATTTACAAGTTGAATGGGATACTAGAAAGAAAACGCCTAAACGAGTGTTTGACAAGGACTTCATAAAAGGTGGGGTACCCAAAGTACCCCAACAGAACAACTACAGTGATTGTGGGGTGTATGTGTTGCAGTATGTGGAAAGTTTTTTCAAGGTAATTATTTTCATTTTGAACCTTTTTTTTTTTTTTTTTTTTTTTTTTTAATTTTAATTTATTTTTATGTCTGTCTTCTAACTTTCACTTTCTTTTGTGATGGGTTGGGGGAACAGATCAAAATTAATAAGCAATGCAACATTGTTTAATAAAAAAATCTTTACTTTTGCTACATAAAGTTTGAAAAATGGTTTTGAACATCTTTTCTTTTCCACAATTCATGAAATACCATAATTATCTATACATACATACATAATTGTCCTTTATATATGTATGTGTGTCCAGAAGAAACTACAAAAATAAAACAATTAATGACAAAATGTGAATATATATACACATTTGCTATCACCACAGCTTGCTTTTTGTGTAAAAATGAAAATTTGATCTATATTTAGGAAGATATTAAAAAATTAGGATTTGAATAGTAAGAGAAGGGAAAGTCATTGGTGGCGTTCGTGATTAAAACATAAATTATGTAAGACCAAAACAATCAATGGATCTGTGAGACTAACTTTTTATTACCCCAGGCAATGCCGGGCAGCCGATTCTAGTTTGTATATAAAGTGAACTATTATTCCAGACTTTTAAGCCTTAGGGGTGTGTATTATACACAAGTACTATAAAAAAAATTTTTTTTTTTTTTTTTTCTGGCCACATGCTCACCATATTTGAGACTGGGTGACCAAAAGTAAGTTATATCTATAGTCCAAACTAATGTGTTTTACACTGTTACAGAGAAATATCCACTGGAATGTGTGTTTGTTTATAATTTTGTTTCTTCTAATCTGAGCATCATTGTGTATTATACACAAAAATTCTTATCTTTATTTATTTTTCCAGAATTTTCTAGTCCAAAGTTAAGGGTGTGTATTCTGTGCTGTTAGACTGGGTAACTTGACAGTTTAACAAATACAGTTTACGAAAACGGTAAACAATAAAGTAAAAAAACTGAAAATGATGGAATAAATGTATGTATTGATGAACACAAACTAACAAGTTTAGAAAATAATACAAAGGAAAAAGTTCAAATTTCTTAACAGACCGTAAATAAGAGGAGGTAAAAAATGTTCAGTTATGGAAAGATCGAAGATGCGTCTTAACTCGGAGGTGTGTCCTTTCTGTGTGTCCGTTGGTGAAGATATTTTCAATTGATCCAAAGACGCGCAGTATTCACACGTGTACAGCCATGTGTCCAACTCGATTACACGGGTTGCAGGAACAAGTCAGTTACCAACACCAGCAACAACAGAAAAAGGGTTTACAATGTGTAAATGTTATTTATTTCTTGATACTTCATGGAAATACAGATTTTTCTTTTTTTAATCTTATGTGACCATTGCATAATTTCAAACAAAATATACACATCTATATTTGATGGTGAGGCTCCAGTTCTTGAGATCAGGGCAGTGTGGTTTACCTCTTCATTGCCATGACTCCCAGACCCACTCTGAGCTGGAGTGTTAGCATGTTTTTAGGGTTCCATCTATGGGTCAAATAGATCTGTTTAAGAATTATTTGTATTCAATATGAATAATTGATACCATATAACGGTAAATTATTTGTGTTAAGAATAGTTATTTGAAGCTAAAATTGTTTGCTAAAGATTATCATTAGTTACTTGAAACCATATAACTGTACAAACAAATGACTTATTAGATAGAAATAATTACTTGAAATTACTTGTATTAGATAGGAATACTTGAAACCATATAACTGTAAATTATTTGTATTAAGTATAGTTACTTGAAGCTATAATTATTTACTAAGGATTATTATTATTATTAGTTACTTGAAACCATATAACTGTGTAAACAAATGACTATTATTAGATAGAAATAATTACTTGAAACCATATAATTATTAGTATTAGATAGGAATACTTAAAACCATACATCTGTGCAAATTATTTGTATTTGATAGAAATACTTGATATTATAACTGCATGTTTAAAAAAAAAGTCCCTTAAGAAACAACTACACAAAAATATAAATGTACAATGAATATAATTACCTAACCTCTAGGCATAAAATAACCCTAGACAGGTTGATATACCATTAAAATCAATCTAACACACATCTATATTACTCTTAATTTCAGTATAGGGTGTAATACATAGGAAAGTGAATTCTTATTTGTATGTAAGTAAAAGTAAAGTCGTCGGGGTGGCCTAAAGTCAGTATCAGTGAGGGAGTCCACAGTCAATCCCCTTTTCACTAGCACTAGACCAAGATTTTTGCATCTGACGTGGAGTGCCACACCTACCATTAGCTCCTTACTTTACCACACAGATCCATGTGCTACTCATATGCTGAGTTGGCGAGGGCTGTTATCAAATCATGAATCTTGTGATTCCTAGGTGGACCTGAATCCCTCTTCCTACGTCCACAAGGATCTCACACTCCTTTTTCTTAGCTTTATTATATCATATAAATATTTTGTTTTTTTAACACTTTCATTGACAATGTTTAATACTGGCTATTTCTATTCAATCTTTCAGAATCCAATAAAAGATTTTACCATTCCGATTCGAAAACAAAGCTGGTTCTCCGAAGAACATGTGAACTCAAAGAGGCAGGAGATCCAGGAATTGATCTGGAACCTGAAAAAAGAAATGGACGAAAAGAATACCTCCAAAAACAAAAGCTGACACTAACTCGTGTTGGCTGCTGCTGCTATTGCTGCTGCTATGGAAACCACTGTGTACATGTAGGTGTGTGTGTGTGGCCAGTGTCTGCCCCCTCACTTTCTCATGTTGGTTAGGGGGGGCAGAGAGGAAGGGGTGGTAAGAGAAGACAGCATGAATGTTTCATGCCCACCTTCAGTCACTCTCACGGACTTGCAACTCTCATCTCTTTTTAAGACTGCTCAGAGGGAAGGGGAGCAACAGTTCAAAGCCAAGAACCTGGTATCCAGGTCCACTAAGCCAATCCCTCCTCAATGGATTTGTCTAGGAAAGATGAAAGGAGAAAAAAAAAAGAGAAAAAATAATGAACATTTATGCACACTGTTTTTTAGCCTGATTTTCTGATGAGCATGGCAACTCTCTTCACTTGGCCATTTACCTGTCATTTGATTACACCCCACCCACCCCTGTTGCTGCTGCCCCCCCCCATCCCTTTTATTCACCTTTTTTTTATTATTACTTTTTTTTTTTTTTTTTTTTTTTTTTTTTTTTTCAATTCCTAGCTATTTTCTTTGCATCATAGTTCAATTTCTGTCTTTCTCTCTTGTTCTGTATGTTTTTTTTTTTTTTTTTTTTTTTTTTTTTTTTTTATGGAAGGGAGGGGGATCCTGTTATTCCTGCCTATCACCACCCCCCCTGCTTTTCTCACCGTCACCCCCCCCCGGTCTCCTGCTGTTAATCGGTTGTGAATTGTTTACCTATGTAATCAGTTGCCTTTTTGCACTTTCTTGTTTTCCTCTCTTTCCTTTTGTTAACTCTTTTTGTAATGGTTAATAACAAATAAACCATTCTCCCTTGCATGGCTTTCTTGGCAAGTCTAGATTTGTTTACACCTGCTGCCCTTATCGTCACTCCCCTCCCTCCTTTTTCCAATACACTCTCTCTCTCTCTCTCTCTCTCTCTCTCTCTCTCTCTCTCTCTCTCTCTCTCTCTCTGTTTCTTTCCTCTTCTTGTTATCTCCCCCTGCTTGGCCTTCACTTTTTTTGCATCTGAAATCAGCATTAACAGCCCCCCCCATCTTCTCTGGATGAATGGAAGGCAACCACACATTGGTCTCCTACAACAACAACAACAACATCCTAGGGGTGAGAAATAAAATCTAATAGCCCCAAATTTACAGAGATTGGAGAAAAGCTCTTCTCTTACCACCACCACCCTCATTTTGTTTACAAATGACCTTGCCCAAAGGAATGGATCTGTACACTCATGACAGATGTTAACAGAAAACACACCACAATTGAACTCCCCCTCCCGTTAAAAAAAAAAAAAACACCACAAAAACTCAAAGAACAAGACATGTGAAATGATTATAAATAAATAAGTAAATAAAATTTCCTTATTCATGTTAATCTCTTTGCTTCCTCTCCTCTTCTTCCACCCCTTTTTCTTTTTAAAATTTATTTATTTATTTATTTTCTTTTTTTTTGTACAGCAAGGGGTACCTGTGCATAAAATCCATCTATATTTGTAAATCAGTATCAATGTGTATATAAGTTCAAAATGTTTTTTTAAGAATTGTTTGGTTATTTCTATCCTCCGTTTGGGTGAGAAAAAAAAAAATTAAAAAATGCAATAAACTGCAGAAGTTTTCTTTTTTCTTCTTTTACTGAAAATCCAATTTGTAATTAAGATGGGGAGGAAGGAGAAGGGTAATTGTTTTAGAAGCCAAAAGTTATTTTAACACTTATTTTTTTTTTTTTTTTTATAAAAATAAAATCTATAAAAAAGGGGGGGGGGAATTCCTAAAGCTTACCAGTTGAGGTTAAGTGCAGTAAGGGTAACCTGAAACTGAATTATTTTCAACCATGTTTTTCCAATGCAGATAAAGTTTTGGTAAACAGGCCACACTTTGGCCCATTTATTAAAACTTTCTTGATACCTACATCAGAAAAATATGGTCTAAGATAGTTAAGCTTTAGGTCAACCTTAGTGCATTTTTAACCTGGACTATACAATAGTGGGAGAAATTTTTAAAGCCAAAGTTCTTCAAATTAACTTTTGGTTTTGAAAATCTGATGGTCTTTATTTAGCACAAATCTTTTTTATTGTAGCTATTTAACACTTTAAAAACATCAGTGGAATGGTCAAATGAAAAAATGGAAAAAAAAAAAAAAAGAAATAAATATATATATATATATATATATATATATATATATATATATATATATATATATATATCTCTTTAGAATGTTTGTAAACATAAAGTCTATTTTTGTCCTCAGCTATTAAATATTCTCTTTACAATATTAAATCAAAACAATTGTTGTGACTTAACTTTTTCTTTACTTTTTAAAAAAAATTTTTTTAATTTTTTTTAATACTTGTGTTTTTTTTTAGTAAAACCCATCTGAGGGTCTTCATGTCCTGGGAATGACGTTAAAGTCTATCTGATGGTGAGGTTCCAGTTTTGGAGGTTTGGGAAATGTGGAGCACCCCTTCATCATTATTGCTCCCTGGTCCACTCTGACCCGGAGTCATAGTACCTGTTAGGATCCAATCTATGGGTTAAATAGAAAAACATGAGTTTATAAAAAAAATTGAGTATCCATTAAGAATTAATTTATTTCAAAACTTTTTGGCTTTAAATGAACCGCTGAGGTTGATATGCCGTAAAACAAACCAAACCCATCTTTATAGAGTTATATAAACAATGGGCAATCAACGATTTAGTAAATTTTTTTCTCTCTCAGCATGTATTACAATTACCATTCTCTGTTACATTTTAAATATTTATTCAGTTAAATAACTTTTTTACGTACTGACGTTTTTACAGTACCAAATCGATATAACGTTGTATACCCTTTCTTACTTCTTACTCTGGCCGTCTTTGGTTCTATTTTCTAACATCTTGGTCTGGTCTAGCGTCTGGTGTTGACTTTCTTGGGGATTCCAGTCTGGTCCTCTATGGGGATTCCTCGTTATCAGAAGCCCTGTGTCATTGTTAGTTTTTAGGTAATAAACACAAGACTTCGATTTACGTTGATGTTACTTTATTTCCAATCCCCAACCAGACAATCTGCGCAGATGACAGGATGCGCATAAAAATGCGACTTACACCTTCGAGCTCCTACCTGCTAACTGACTTAAACTTACTATATCCTTAAACTGGAAGACCGGGTCTTCCATGCCTTCCGGTTCTCACGATCCATCCCCGCAAGGCAAAGGTGAGAGTGAGGTCAAGTGCTGTCACTCACTCTCAAGGCCATCAGCTGCACTAATCGCCATTATGATTTCTACACTATTGCCATAATCATTAGGTATCTAATAATTATGTAACAACTTTAATCATACTTAGA
Organism: Doryteuthis pealeii; assembly: GCA_023376005.1. Classification (NCBI taxonomy): domain Eukaryota; kingdom Metazoa; phylum Mollusca; class Cephalopoda; order Myopsida; family Loliginidae; genus Doryteuthis; species Doryteuthis pealeii. Next base: position 16,041,748 of record CM042145.1, on the reverse strand, counting down.
ATTCAAGTGGTAATACTTTGACATTTTATTTTTAAAGAATGAGAAAAGAAGGTATATTCTCATGAATAAGGACAAACTCATGGATTCCTACACATGGACTCACTAGTTTTAGTTGACTAGCAATAACTTATTTTCATCAGCTCTGTGTGGACACTGGATGCCGTCTAGAGGACTTACTAAGAGTGATAGGATTCTCTTGCTATACATCCCTATCAGCACAACTGGATGGTGATAAAATCCTATGAGCAAATAATCAGACAGGATGAGGTTTTGAATTTGATTTGAAATATTATCACTTGGTATTACTTGTATCTTTATTGTTCAGGTATTTCTTGGAACCCCCTCCTCGAACTTGGGAACCTTCTCTTCAAACTCAGTAACCTTCTTGTCGTAATCGGAAGCCTTCATTGAACTTCGAACCTAACCCTTTATTTAATCCATGGTGGTAAACTGTTCTTATTCTGCTAACTATGACCAGGTACAAGTGTTAAGCTGTGTTAATTATTCTATGTTACTGTCGCCCGTAACCAGAATTTAACCTGCAGCCTAGAGATAACTGTCACTTAGAACTGTATTAACTCAACATCTATATCAACTACACTATGTGTCCAATTGGAAATACATGAAGAAGACTGGAGGGCACATCGGCCAAAACGTGGTGCAGATAACAATAAAGATAGTCCGAATAATACAAATTATCAAGCCTCATCTAAAAAAAATTCAGAGAAATAATTGTCAATTGGGTTTTAATGACTTTACACGAGGAAGTGGCCTCCCCAGTTTAATGGTTTTAAATAAACCAAGTATTTTTATTATCTTTTCAGATTTTTCACCTTTTTGTCAATTTCAATTTCTGAGATGAGCAATTCTCATTATAATCACTAGCAAAAGTATGCGCAAATAAAAATATATTAAATTAAAAAGACTAACGAAACTAACGAGGAACAAATATAAAAATATTACTTGTTTTAATATTAATTTAATTGATTTCTATATAAAATTATATATAGGATTGCTTTTAATACGTTTGAGAATAACATGATTATATTTAAAATCAGTAACAGCAAATAATTATGTATTAAACCCAATTTTGTTAAAATCCTTATGCTAATTATTCCCACCATACACAATGTAAATCTTTATTTCTTAGTGATATTTAACACATTTCAGGATTTTAAATGCATTAATAATAGTGGCAGTTTTGCAGCAAATCTAGCTCAGACTTTAATAGGAACATTGTTGATAAATAAGATGCTAATTCGTTGAGAATATAGCTTAAATAATCAAGGAAATTGTAATTTCAGTGATGACATAGTTTCGGTTACAGACAGACAGTTACATAATCTTCATTATAATCTATGTTAGGGCCAGTTTAGCTCAGTCCGACTAGGAACCACAAGGTTCCTGGTTCAATACCTGTTAAGTTTCTGACCGCCGTACTTGTCCAGTTAAAATGGACTTTAAGTAAGTAAGTAAGTAAGTAAGTCCTGGGCTATAGAATCCTTTGGTAAGTGAATAAGTCCTGGGTTATGTAATCCTACGTAGTGTCAAAAGGTCCAGTGATATAATCCTATGTTCCATCGTCCACGAAGGTTCAAAGGCAATTGAGTGGCTAAGATCAGAACAGCCAGTATAAATAATAATAGCAGCAGCTGAGTACTGCCAGTGGTTGGCCAATAGGTTGGTCACATGGTTATTGCCGAGTCTATAAGTAGGAGTGGGCATTTACCACACGCCTAAAAATCAAAATTCTCAACAATACCGGCCCTTGCCAACTCAACGTATGAGTAGCACGGGGATCTGTACAGTAAAGTAAGGAGCTGATGGTAGGTGTGGCACTCCACCTCAGACGCACAAACAATCTCCTTGGTCTAGCGCTAGTGAAAAGGGGATAGACTAGCTGTCTAGCTGATACCAACTTTAGGCTACCTTGATGACTTTGGCTTTTTTATAATCTATTTGGATTAATGTTCTCATCTTGGTTGTTATAGTGATATTTCTTTAAGTATCTATGTTCCCTGTCAGTAAAACTTAGAATATGCTGACTGTATCATCTGCAGAAGGTCTAAGAACCCCCACCCACACCCACAAAAAGGGATGTCCTGGGCATGACACTAAACTACATCTGATGGTGAGGCTCCAGATCTGGAGAGTGTGGTGTACCTCTGCCATTTCTCCCAGGTTGACTTTGTGCTGACCCGCCTTCACATAAGCCACACCTACATCACCCATCAGCATTTACTAGAGGGCGCAGAATCCCCAATATGCACTACATACCAAGAGAGATTTACAGTGAAACATATACTGCTAGAGTATGTAGACTTTGATCTAGTGCGAACAAAATACTACCAAGCAAATAATTTGAAAAAACATTTCACAAAAATACAACCATCCAGGATTTTACATTTCCTAAAAGAAGTCGGATTGGACTCAAAAATATGAGTAATTGAACAATAGTTAAAATCTATACATATACATTTTTTTCTCTACCAAACTACCGTTATGAACCCAAAACTTAGTTGGCATTAAATGACCCAATGAGGTTGATATGCCATAAAACAAAACAAACCCTCTCTTGATTTTCTGAAATTTGTAGACTTCTATTTATGTTGAAAAAATAAATAAAGGAAAGAAAATGTTGAATGGATAAAAATTGTTTATTGGAGTGCTAACACATGTTTCAACCGAGAGATTGTCCTTGTACACATTGTATTCTATTTATTATTATTTTAAATACAAAATAAAATAATAATAATAATTGATATGCTGTAAAACAAAACAAACCAAGCCAAACTAGTGGTAGTACCTGTTAGGATCCCATCTATGGGTTAAATAATTTGTCTGAAAATTATTAGTATTTGATAGAAATACTTGATGCCCTATAACTGTAAATTATTTGTATTAAGAATAGTTTAAGCTATAATTGTTTACTCTGCGTTAACCCTGTTCTTGTACCTTTCATATGACTGTTGTGGAAATTGTATATGCTGATCCTCCACGGGATTTAACTCCCTATCCTTGGCTAGCAAATATTATTGAATCACCCTGTCCTACCTGCTGATTAGAAGTGGACTCACCCTTTTCTCTAAAAGCTGCTAGTAGTTTGTTCACAGGGAACACAATTCGCTTGCCTTTTGAATTCATACTGGACAACTTCACAATGTGAACAGTATCTGTTAGGATCTTGTCTATGGGACAAATAAATATGTTTGGAAGTTAATTGTATTAGATGGGAATACTTGATGCTATATAACTGAACAGCTTCACAATTTAGAACACTAAGGATTATTATTATTACTAGAAAGACTAATAAAACTAAATAAGAATACAGATAAAAAGATTTGAAACAGGGAGTATAATAAAGGATTTGAAACAGGAGTATAATAAAAAATGGAACAACTGAAACTTACTCTTCCATCACTCTCGTCTTTCATTGTTATTTTTTCTAATTTAAGTATTTAGTTATAAGAGGAAGTAAAGAATAAAATGACAGTTATTTTTTCTTGTTAATGGATTTCATTCAAGATTCATTGAAGAGATTTTTGCTTATATTCATTAAAATAAAACCAAACAGTTAGAAATCAATAATACTAAGCACATATTTATTAAATTCGATTTTTTAATATTAATATGCAAATTAGCCTTCCCGTTCACACTGTAAACCGCTATTTTGTTGTATATATAAATATAATTGCATGTTGTTAGTATGTAGACATAGTTAACAGTATTAATAATGTAAGACAATTTTATTAATAATTGAGGTTTAGATAAAAATAAAATCATGGAGAATGTGATGTCAATAACTAAGAGAATTGTGACTTGAGTAGGAATATAGTTTCGGTTACAGACAGAAAAACACACAATCTCCATTATAATAAGATGAGTTTTTCACACCAGTGTTAACTGATGGTCTTTCACTGGAGTCTGAGTGGCAAGTCTCCTCAGGTTTTCAGGACTCTTCTGAGTATTCTAGCTGATTTCAGCAATGCTGTTGTCTGGGTGGTCTCAATTTTTCCTCTGATTTCCAATTCCTTCAGTCTTTTTGGGACTATTCCTAGTGCACCAACTACTATTGGTATCACTTTCACCCTCATATTCCACAGCTTTTTCAATTCTCTGACAAGGTCCAGGTATTTGTCTATCTTTTCATTTTCCTTCATCTTCGCCCTGCTGGAACAGCAAAATCTACCAGATAAGTGTGTGTTTTTTTTTTTTTTTTGTTAATCAATACTAGGTCTGGTCATCTGGCTGGGATAAGGTGATCCATCTTAATCTCAAAGTCCCAGAGAATTTTATGTGTTTCATTCTCAAGAACAGATTCTGGATTATGCATATACCATTTTGTTGTATGGTCAAAATTTAATTTTTTGCATAATTCCCTGTGCTTCACCTTTCCAACCCAGTCGTGCATAGCTTTGTATTCTCATTGTTCTAGTTTGCTACATCCACTTAATACATGGTTTATTATTATTATTATTATTATTATTATTATTATTAGTTACTTGAAACCCTATAACTGTACAAACAAAGTATTATTATTGAATAGAAATAATTACTTGAAACAATATAATTGTGTATAAATGATTCGTATTAGTGTAAAAAAACTACTCTTAAACAGCTACACAAAAAATGTACAATGAATTTGATTCCTTAAACTCTAGGCAGGTTGACATGCCATTAGAATCAATCTGTCTGTTCCTCTTGTTTTTTTCAAACCAACCCTTCCATCAATCCGCAGGTTTTTATACATGCTTATAGGATATCTTTTTAGAGACATCACCACACTGGATGGTAAGCATCTGAAATTAGACTAGTTCACATACTTGGGTAGTAATATCTCATCTACAGAAAGTGATGTCAATGTACACCACATAGGCATAGACTGCTATAGACAGATTATCAATCGTATGGAAATCTGATCTCACTGATAAAATAAGCCATAGCCGTATCAGTGCTACTGTATAGCTGCACCACTTGGACTAACAAAGCACTGAGAAAAAGCAGGTTGGAAGCTATACAAGGATACTACATGTTTCTTGAACACATCTTCAAAGAATAACTCCACAAGAATGCAGTTGTTTGGTCACTTACCCCCTATCACACAAACCATCCAAGTAAGACATGCTAGACAAGCAAGGATGAACTCATAAGTGACATTCTCTTCTGTACACCTAGACATGGGCCAACCAGCAAAAACCTACATCAATCAGCTCTGTACTGATTCTGATGCTGTGCAGAGGACCTCCCAGGGCCAATGTTTGGCGAGAAGTCATGGATATCTATGCTGCCAGCTTCCACTGAACTTTTATGCAGTACCTGATCCAGGGATTGAACTCAGAAATGCCAGGTTACTAGAAACCCTTTAACCAAAGCTTTTATCCACTCGGCCATTCTCCTGTAGGATAATCTGGTGATGGTAACTTAGAGCTTTAAACCAAATTTCACTTGACTGCCTATCTAACTGAGCTAAGAGTGTGTGTGTGTGTATATATATATATATATATATATATATATATATATATATACACACCAACCCCTCTGCATGAGCAGGATGTGACACAAGGTCAATTTCTTAAGCAAAGTTTTACCAAGTTTGAATTCAGAGTTTTATTTCTCCTAGACAGGTTGCCTTACCAAGGTTGAAGAGCCCAGTCCTATTAATATTGTTCCTATTTACCCATAGCTGGAGGGAATATAGTTGGATTCATACCTTTCCCAAGGGTATTAGCACTATGTGAAATGCTAACAGTTTTGTCTAGGATTCGAACTCGGGTCGACGAGTCCATTGTCCTACGACTCTATAAGAGCTAAAAGGTATATGTCTTGTTGCTTTACTTGTGTAATATTTGTCTCAACTCTTTTGCAGGCAGCAACATTTTTGTTGATTCTAGTAGCTCAATGTAAGGTATTTTCCTTCCTTGAGCGAGGCTGGCAGTAAAAGAAACAAAACAAAGAAAAAGCATGACTCTTGTCTAGAAATTTTCGAACCCAAGTGTTCGAAAATCCCTTGCATGGTGGGGGAAAAATCTAAATTTATATATATTTTAATTTTTATCATTTTACATGTTTTTTTTTTAATTCTATTTTTTTCTGTATCACCACGACTTCTTATCTGATGTAGATGAGTACTTCAACTATTCCTACATAAGTAAAGTAAAGTCGTCGGGCGGCCTAAAGTCAGTATCAGCCAATCAGCAAGTCTATACCCTTTTCATTTTTTTCTGTATCACCATGACTTCATATCTGATGTAGATGAGTACTTCAACTATTCCTATATAAGTAAAGTAAAGTCGTCGGGGCGGCCTAAAGTCAGTATCAGCCAATCAGCCTATACCCTTTTCATTTTTTTCTGTATCACCATGACTTCATATCTGATGTAGATGAGTACTTCAACTATTCCTATATAAGTAAAGTAAAGTCGTCGGGGCGGCCTAAAGTCGGTATCAGCCAATCAGCGAGGGAGTCTATCCCCTTTTCACTAGCGCTAGACCAAGGAGATTGTTTTGGCGTCTGAGGTGGAGCGCCACACCTACCATCAGCTCCTTACTTTACTGCACAGATCCCTGTGCTACTCATACGCAGAGTTGGCGAGGGCCGGTATCGAACCAGAAACCTTGTGGTTTCTAGCCGAACGCTCTACCGACTGAGCTAACCCCTATATAGGTTGTCCTATTTTGTTCTCTTTGACTGAGCAATGGCTTTTTTTTATCGGCCATAATCCTCAATATAAGAAGCTTAGACTCTCTTTCTATCTCAGACTGTTATTAGATCTCATCTTTGTGCATTTTTTGTTAAATATACTAGCAAATATATGCACCCTCCGGGTGCAAGTATTTAAGTTTGAATGTAATAAAATATTATATTAAATTAGAAAGGCTAATGAAACTAAATAAGAATGCAGATAAAAGATTTGAAACATAGAACAACTGAAACTTACTCTTCCATCACTCTCGTCTTTCATTGCTATTTTTTCTAATGTAAGTATTTAGTTAAAAGAGGAAGTAAGAATAAACTTACAGTTATTTTTTTCTTGTTAATGGATTTCATTTAAGATTTATTGAAGAGATTTTTGCTTATATTCATTAAAATAAAACCAAACAATTAGAAATCAATAACAATGAGCACATATTTATTAAATTCGATTTTTTAATATCAATATGCAAATTAGCTTTCCCGTTCACACTGTAAACCGCTATTTTGTTGTATATACAAAATACAATTTTATTAATTATTAAAAAGGTTAAAATAAAATCATGGAGAATGTGATGTAAATAACTAAGGGAATTGTGACTTGAGTAGTAATATAGTTTCGGTTACAGACAGAAAAACACACAATCTCCATTATAATAAGATATTCAATGAATATCTTTCTGGCCTTAGAATATTAAAAATAAACAATGTTAAAGTATATAACTGTACTTGTCATCATAGAGAAGTAATGGCAATACTTATATTAACTAGTGGGACCCATGGAATTTCCACAAAACAACACAAAAATCAAGAGGAACTATTTAAGCAAAAACGATGATTTACAATTTCAATATTACAAATAAACAAACGTAACTTTTTTTTCCTCTTTGACTAACCAAACTTTTTTTATTGGCCATAATCCTCAATATAAGAGGCTTAGACTCTCTGAGACGAACTGGAATTAGGAAACATAGCATTTTTTTGTGTTTTACCGCATTCTGTTTTTTGTAGCCGTCTGAAAATGCTAAATGAAGGATTGCAGCTAAAACAAAATGGGTGGGGAAACATTTCTTTGAAAGCCGGTGATACATGTGTGTGTGTGTGTGTGTGTGTGTAATTATATATATATAAATATATATATGTGCATGTTTGTGTGTCTGCAGCCCCCTAACCCTGAGGCAAATGAGTGTCCTCTAAGTATGATGTTAAATAAATTTGAATACATAAATATGAATAAAACAAAAACGTTCTGGGTTTACCCAATGGTTGACATTCACTAAAAAACCAACCAACCAACCAAAGCAAATGAATTGTACTTTTTAAGGCAAAAGCTGATTATTTTCAGGGCAGAATGTTTTAAAATATATTCTAAGAATGTGTACACTTGAAACACGCTTAACTGCTTTCTTTAATTTTAAAAAAAAATGACAAAAAAAAAAAAACAACACTTTTTTTTGGGGTGGGGACAGGGGCGGTTGTTGTGAAGATTTTTTCTTTCTGATTCTTTGATAGCAACGAATACATTAATGTATCAGGCTTGGTTCAGTTTTGTTAACACAGCAATTCAATATCAGGTTGTTAAGCACCAAAAAGAAAACTGATTATATTATTAAAGCAAGTCAAAAGTTTTGCAATATTTTCATACATGCTAGTTTACGGTGTGTATATCATGTGACCTAAGCAGTTCAAACCGTAGAAGGTACCTCCTGTGTTTGGTAGTACTGTGGTAGTTAGTGCCCTAACACATACATTGCTTTACCCTGTGAGATTTGAAAGCCACACAAATAAACGTGCAATATAATCTAATTTGGGAATTCATGCATTACTAGCAGGACCTGTGGATATACCACAGTATGATAATTTAATTATTACAACGTTTGATATGTTTACTTAAGAGCTATTGCAATTACTTCAATATGTAAAAAGTATAATAATCTTGATTTAACTCTCTCTCACTCTTAAAGGGGGGTTGTAAAATATTTACATTGATTTGCTGATAAAAATCTGTGGAGGGACGTTTAAAATATCTACATTAATTTGCCGACAAAAAAATGACAAAAACAGGACTCTGAAAATATATAAGTTGGGCTGGAAATTCGCCTGACGCTGGCTCGCTAAAACATAGCGTAAATTAAGGCAGGAGGCCTAAACGACATAAGATCAAAATTACCAAAATATCTTCTATATTTCACTATTCCCATATTACAAATGTAACTTTTCTTTTTTTTTTTTTTCAATTCATTTTAATTTTATGTTGGGAATTTAAGCGACGCAAGACCATTTGGAATGTTTCATTTTTAAAATTGGGTGAAATAAAATGGGACAAATAAGAAATCTGCAATTAAGCAACACCAGATAATCTGGATTTACATTTTTGGATTGCATCTTTAACAATTTGGAAGGTGTCATTTTTAATCAGAGGGAGTTGCAGGATGATAACAGATGGAACATTTAGGAACAAGCGTATTAATTATAAACATTAATTGAGTGAAAGGTGAAGACGCAGTTGACCACAGTACAGTAACCAGATGGTTGGAGAAATTTTGCTTGGATTGCATAAAAGTTAATTCTGAGGCTGTGCTCCAAGCCATCAAAGCAAATCCGCTTCTAGGTTGTTATCTTATAGTCCAGTGTGGTTCATCAAAAAAAGGCATCTGCAGCTGGCATATAGTGCCGCAATTTACCAAAAATATTGCAAAACTTTTGACTCGCCCAAATAAAAGGATTGAATGGTTCTAGATTTAGATATTTCCTTCCAGGAATAAAGATTATTTTTCCCCCCTTCTGTCATGTGATATTATGGTATTCTAGTAATAAAGACTGAAACACGGATTGCATTTTCATCGATGAGTATTTATTAAGCAAATCTCTTGCAGATGTTATCTTCTGTTAGCTGTACTTATTCCCAAATCCCTGCACATTGTTCTGAAAAAAAACAAAAATCAAGAAAAAAACTTCATTAAAACGAACACTGTATTAAGTTAATTAGATTATTTCCATCTCAACCAAATACATGAATTGCTATTTAAGAATTAAGAGAGTAAATTAAAGAAATAAAGAAGCTGCCCTTTTTAATATTATTAATATTTCACTCCTTGTGAGTTTTTAACATCAGTGTGAGTCTTTAAATGGAGTCTGATTATTCTAGCCGATTTCACCAATGCTTTTATCATAATTAATATTATCATTATTATTATTAATGATGATATTATTAATAATATTTTTTTTATTTGTTTGAAAAGAAAACATTCCATATTTTTTCCCCTGAAATAATTTTCTCCGGATAGTCGATGCTTTAGTTATTCTGGACCACGTACGACTCATGAATACGGTTTGAAGAAATAGGCACGACTAGGCAGAAGACTTTGTGACAATTATTAATAATAATAATATTATTATTATTATTATTAATAATATTATTATTATTAATAATATTATTATTATTAATAATATTATTATTATTGATAATATTATTATTAATAATAATAATATTAATAATATTATTATTATTGATAATATTATTATTAATAATAATATATTAATATATTATATAATAATATTATAATAATAATAATATTTTATAATATTATATTAATAATATTATTAATAATAATAATATTAATAATATTATATTATTAATAATTAATTAATAATATTATTATTTATTAATAATAATATTATTAATATTATTAATATAATATTATTATTAATATTATTATTATTAATAATATTATTATTATTAATATTATTATTAATAATATTATTATTAATAATATTATTATTAATAATATTATTATTATTATTAATAATATTATTATTAATAATATTATTATTATTATTAATAATATTATTATTAATAATATTATTATTAATAATATTATTATTATTATTAATAATATTATTATTAATAATATTATTATTATTATTAATATTATTAATAATAATAAAGATGAGGACAATAGTCTATAAATTCTATATGATACTGATTTGTCATTACATATTGGTATCTTTAGCCTTGGTTCAGTGAAGCAAAACTGAATTCAAACCAGCTTTACTCCGCATAAAGTAAATACAACAAAAACATTTCTTAGATTTATCATAACCCCATGACCTTACCAAAATGTATCCCTCCCACCCTGCACTATGTCAACTATACAGTGATGCTGTTTTTCCATAGACCAGTGGTCAGAAGCTTTTTCAAATTTCTTTTTTATAAACCTATTACTAGTGTCAGAGCCACAAGAATCGGACACCCAGTGGCCTATTCTTATGGCTCTGTACCAAACTATGCTAAATTGAATAAACTGTTACCATATAATTATAGATCTATTAATAATGGAGATTCGGTCTCTATTTGTAACCAAAACTATGTCACTGTGTGCATCACATTACCCCAAATCGTCATAACATAGAATATAGAACAACCTTATATTATATACACTCAAAATTTGAGCATGCAACCTAAGACGATCCTCATTGTTTCTTAAAACAAGTTTTAATAAATATATGCCTGGTATTATATATCTATATACAGTTTGTTTTATTTTAATATATATCTAAAGCTATCCGAACTAAGTTTCCATCTCAAATTGTTTTATTTTTTTTTTTTACTCCTTTCATAAATTTTATGATTTTACTTACTTATGGAACAAACTCTCTGACATTGAATTTTTAACTCCCACCCTGCCCAGGTAATATCTCTCAAAAATTAATTTTTAAACCGCCCGGAAGGTGTTTTGTTTTTTCTTCTTTTTGCTAGTTGTAGATAATGATTGCTTACCATTTGTTTCTACCTTGTTCAGGCAGCACACACCTTGTGAACAAATTCCAATCTTTGATAGATCAATGTATGTATTAACTGGAAGACAATTCTCTCGACAAACGGTCACTGAATTTGGGGGTTGAAGACTCGCCTTTGGGAAATTACATTCTGTAAAAGAGATATTTGACATGATATTGGTATATGCAGTAACATCTTAGAAAAATTATCTAAAAAAAAAAAAAAGCTGTAAAGTCTCACATTTGATAGCATATAAAACCCTCTTCATTTCCATTTAATATTATACAGGGTATTTTTTAATTTTTTAATTTATTTTTTAATGGGATTGATTACCTCGCCTGCTCTAGAGTGCTTTGGCCTCTGAAGCGGCTAAGTAAGATTAACAGCATTGATCTCAGGGGGCTATCCCCCCAGACAATACCTGCCCCCATGATTTAAAGGGGCAGGGCTGAGTTTATTACCCAGTGCCTGAGCACTCCTTGAGGGAGAATGCCAACGGGATCAATGCATTTTTGTGCCTACCACCCATGAGCTTCGGCTTGTGGGTGGGCCCACATAAAGATGTCCTTGTGTCATGCCCTCATAAATGGGATGAGAGGCAAATACCTTCCTATGGGAGTTCCTTTATGATATTATGATTTTAAAGTCTCCACCTGTTCACCGTTGCTCTCAACAGATTATTGGACTCTTCACCAGGTGGTCTCTGTAAAAATCAGTTCTTCTTATTCCAGTAAGAAAAGATAAACCATATATGGAGTTTGAAGTTAATAGTAATAATAATAATAATAATAGCAATTTTGTGTTTCCTCTGGTGGTACAAATAATGTATCAAGTTACTGATCAGATCTTATTATAATGTAATTTTTGTTACAGACAGATACATAATCTCCATCACCATCAATGTCACAATTCGTTTAGATATTTATGTTACATTCTCAATTAAATAGTCATTATGTGTGACCCCGTCATCGTTTGAGAAACTGGAATTAGACACCGGAAAGTACTTAGAAATCTTTCTTATCATTTTGGTCAGAATTTATCTTGAGCAATAAAAAGAATAATGATTTTTTTTCCTACTAAAACGGAGTTCAGATAAAAGAATGAAAAGATTTTTCCACTTAAAAAAATTAAGAGTGAACTTAGATAAGAATCAAGCCGGATGTTTATTTGGGGACCTGTCACTTTGTTGAGAACCGCTTGGAGTGGCGAATATCCACGAATATATATGGTAACAGTGATGCTAATAGCTTTTTGATTTAGCGAGTCCTGGGACACACATTTGCTTTGAATGAGTCCCCGAGAAAATTTATGGGTTCTAACTAAAGTTTCTTAATAGATTGTAGGGTTTTTATTTATGATCTGGGGAAACAACTAAAGCTGTCTGACTCCTACCTTGTAACCTATCCTGTGTAATTCTTTTCTAAGAAACTATGGAAATGTATTTACAGTTAGCTTGAAATGGTGAGGGAAGAAAAAAGAAAAACACTGGGATACATGTATATGATTTTACTGCATCCTTTTAGATTTTTGTGAGTCGGGGACGCAGGACGCGTACCTATCAGAATCTCTGCAATAGTTAACACAAAGAGTTTCAAGTCTGAAATTATACCTTCCGAACTGTTGTTTAGTTTGGGGGTGGTTACAACTGAAATTGTAGTAGTTGGAAGATGAGTCGTTGATGAAGATGTTGTGTAAGGTGCGCTGCGTTCAACACACAAAAGTTGTCCATTGGAAAAACAAATTTGTTTAGTCAACTCAGAACTGCAATTCGGGTAGGAATGAATGCACTGATAACCGGGTTCTTTACAATGATCACCTGAATGACAAAAGCAACAAGAATTTTCTTTTAAGTTAGAATAACATTACAAAGAAAAACATAAATTACAGTAATTTGCCATATTCAATATAAGAATGGTTGGTGGTTGGTGAAGAATAATTAAAGTTCCAATTACCGTCGAACTGGGAAGACAAGGCAACAAACGGTTGTAACTGAAATACAAACCCGAATGCTACAAAGTCCACTGCAAAATGACATTGTGGAGTCTTATATATACTTTGTCATTTTGCAGTGGACTTTGTAGCATTCGGGTTTGTATTTCAGTTACAACCGTTTGTTGCCTTGTCTTCCCAGTTCGACGGTAATTGGAACTTTAATTATTCTTCAGTTGGGAGGATATTTAGTGTCCATTCACCAAGGTCTAATATTAGCATTAGTATATCCAGGGCACAAAAAAAAGAGCCTGGGCAAGATGTATGGAGGCCCTTGGTTGCCTCGCTGGCGTGATCCGAAGGAATGGTAAACCAATACATTCGGTTTGGATGCTGGAGTTGCCAGATAGTGTTTTACACGCTGAACTGCCTAATGGAGCCCAAGATCTGTCAGTATTTTCTCCCTTAGCCTTTTCTTATCCAGAGGATAACCACAAGGCAGCGGGGATTTTTTTTACTATTACGCGCCAGGATACCAACCCAGCTATTTTTATGTTCTTGCGTTAATGTGCTAGATGTCTGTTAAGCGAGAAGCTTCCTCCGCTCTTTCACTGGTTTTGATTTTCGTCCTGTTGGGTGTCTAGCCACCCTTCTCACCAGGCAAGCTTGGTAGGGGTACCGGTTTAGCCGCCAATGATCCGACTATGAAGCAGGAAGTATGGGGTAATATATCCAACGATACGCTAATACTGAATAAACGGAAGGAAATAAGTATAAGAATAAGATATGATTCTTATAGTACGTTAGAAGGCTCGGAGTAACCTTCCAACGTAGGTACATACATGTACATAGAATAATCCAGACAAAGAAGTAAAACATAACATACAGACTTTATTGTCTGAGCACATGGATGAGGAACAATTACAATGACATACATAAAATAGATAAAATGTTTTCAGCCATGTTTTCAGTTGACCCTCTTGGCGTTTCTGTCCTTAAGCATCACGGGTCGCCACCCACGGCCAACAGGTTGCCTCATTGGGCGTATTTTACCCCACAGCAGAGGTGCAGTCGGTGTATTCTACAGTTCCAGTTGATAGGGCGGAGAACTGCTAGTTGATACTGTTGGTATTATAAGAATAAAATGTCTGATTCTTGTACGTTAGAAGACTCAGAGTAACCTTCCAATGTAAGTGAATATATATTTTAAATAATCCGGACAAAAAAAGTAAAATGTAACAATACAGACTTTATTGTCTGAGCACGTGGACGAATGACATAGATAAAATACAATAAAGAGATACACAAAATAGCTACAATACCAAATCGGACTAAAGTTCTTTTGAAGTAAGAAAGAGTTCTACAGAATGTGAGAGTCACTTACTTGAGGAATAACCCACAGAAGGAGGTCTATAAGGCTGTGTACCCGCATGGATACGAGCCTAAACGTGGGGGAAACAAAGCCCCCCCCCCATGTTAGTAGACAGAGGCACCACGCATCTCTACTCGTCCAGTTTGCTTAGTAAAAGAGAGAGGCTGGTGGCTTGCCGGCTGTTTAAATACTCAACCCTTGCAGTGTCACCTATCAACGAAACCCTCATTGTAAGGAAAGATAATTCTTTTGACCGCTACAAAACTAACAAGATCCTATGAGTGGTTCGTGGAAGAGGAAGAACTGATGTGAGATGGCGGAAGGTAGGCCTTAAATATTAATTGACAGACCACTGTACAATCGACAGAACACAAAGTTCTTACATTTGGGCCCATTACACTTAGTGATGACCAACTGAATTCCCGAAGACGAGATATCTGTGGGGACTAAAATAAAATAAGAATTAAAAAAAAACCCAACAAACTCCCATAGGCCTTCACTGACAGAACCCTCCGCGCATGTGCGAAAAAAAGGACTGATTCCCAACTCCCAAGAAAACATCTCGACCATTCTAGCTTAGGCCGTAACTGGGTCTAGTCACTCCTACTAGCCAGGGAGATATTTCCTTGCTACAGGCGACTATGACCGGGAATAAAGCCCAAATCACAAAACCACCCCTGTCTCTCTCTCTTTCCTTTACGTTCCTTAAATTCCTTCCTTTTCAGCACGATCACCAAATAAGATGGGGTTGAAGCAAAAACCCGAAGAACACGCACCAAGAATATCCAGCTACCTTTAAACCATAAAACACCCAAACCTCTTCCTACCCCATTCCTACCCCATATATCTTTTTTCCACATGCTCAAAACACAAGTTCCTAACTAGATCATCAGTTTTCAGTTTCTTTGTTTAATGGCATATCAACTTTTATCGGTAATTCCAAAGCCATCCTTGAAGAAGAATAGTAGGGGTACTATTTAATCCATGACTGGGGGGTGGACTAGAAAGTTCATATCTTTTCCAAAGATTAGTATTATTTGTATTATTCGGACTATTGTCCTCATCTTCATTGTTATATGTACAGCTATGGTTAGCGGAATGAGAATAGGATACTCCCATGGACTGAATAAAGGACTAGGTTCAAAGTTCAGTGATGGCTCCCGATTACGACAAGAAGGTTCCCGAGTTCGAAAAGAAGGTTCCCGAGTCCGACAAGAAATACCTGAAGAAGGCAGGAGGGCACATCGGCCGAAACGTTGTACTGTAATAATGAAGATAAGGACAATAGTCCGAATAATACAAATAATACTAATCATGAAGCCTCATCTAAAAAATTCAGAGAAATAGTATTTTCCAAAGATATTAGTTCGAAAGTGAATGTAACAGCGCAACTGCAGTTCGAACTTGCGTACTATGATGTCACAGTACACCATGTTAGCCACTATACCACGGGGGCTCCCCCTCGCTGTAGTTCAGCAGCGATGAGCCTGTTCAATACCATTAAGCAACATGAGGCCTGTGTACCATATCTAAGCAGAACTTAGTAAATAACATAAAAGATAAAATAAAAAAACTTACAGCTATAATCACTAGATTTCTTTTCCACGCAGTAGTATTTGTTGTCTACGGAGCACACGGATATTAGAGCAGTAGAATTGCAATTCGGGTAGGTCTTTTCACAGGAGATATCTTTTTCCTTACATATAGGACCTGAAAGAAATTTCGCTCCATTTTTTTAGTAAAACGTCCATGTAATAACAAAGACATATATACATAAATGAGAAATAACACAACAATAAATTCAAAGTTGGACACAGCACAGGTAGCACACAGGTAGACCCTTGTCTCCCTTGGATTATTTGAATGTCCCTTGTGGTGTCACATAACAATCTCAGAAATTTTTAGTCTTCTTTTTGCCTCTCTTGAACAGTAGAGACATTGTCTCTGGCCCTGCCAAAGAATGGGTATGTTAACAACACTTGTAAGTAAGCCCCTTTTTATTTCGTACCCCTTCCACATACTGTTTGTTCAGGAAACAATGCATGTATAATATTACCATAGGCATTTTTATGTATTCTTTCCTTGTACTGTCACCTACAAAGAATGGGTACATAGAGGTTGAGGATGGGTTTCTGAGAGTGTCATGCAACCCACTACGGGACATGCAAATTACCTAAAGGAGATTATTATTTATCCCTACAATATATTAGATGCTGTAGATTGGAGCCTTTCACCGGAATGACTTTTCAACCCACAAGATGTTGCCTTGGAAACAGGTATAGGTATAAGTAAGAATTTGCAGTAACTTTTTTTTAGTTGATGTTGAGATGAATGATAGTTGGTGTCTATCATTTCCTCAAAAATGGTATTGAGAGTGGAAAAGGGTCATCTTCCCTTGCCGCCAGGGTTTGCCACTAGAGGGCATTGCAATCTGGCTATTTAAACTCAGCCCAGGTAAACTCTCTCTCCCCCCCTCTCTCTCTCTCTTACCCTCTCTCTCTCTCTCTCTCTCTCTCTCTCTCTCTCTCTCTCTCTCTCTCTCACACACTCACACATACTCTCTTTCTCTCTTTCTTTCTATCTCGCTTATTCTCTCTCTCCTTCTCTCTCTCTATCTCTCTCTATCCTACTCTTTCTGACTCATTCATTCTCAAACACACACACACTCTCTCTCTCTCTCTCTCTCTCTCTCTCTCTCTCTCTCTTCTCTCATCTGGGGTCTCCAGACATGCATTAGTTGTGTCTCTGTCGGTTTGGACTGGGGGGGGGGGCTTGTCCCCAACTATAGGCTTATATGTGCGCCTTTACACAGCCCCTAGTATACTCTATCTCTATACAGGTGTTTGGCTCACCAATTTTTATATATCTGTGTAACACGCGTGCCTATTTGCACTCACATGTATGCATAGAGAGGCCTATCAAGTGGATCCTGTACGAAGTAAGCGATAACCTTTTGATTTAGGACTTTCATCTCTTCGTTCAACTCTTAACTCTCAATGACCCTTTTCCTTAGTACGCTCGTCCTAACTGTTTTGTATTGTATATTAAATGTTGCTCAGGCAATAAAGTCTGTATTTTTAATGTAATCTCTTTGTTGGAATTTGTTGTATATATTCACCTGCCTTCTGAGGCTTTTCTGAGGCCTCCTAAGGTATTATAAGAAATGGTATTAGCAGTTAAAACCGCCTTTAATTCTTATAGTATAAACATAAATATTGAACAAATCCCGACAAAAGTGATAACAAATAGACTTTATTGTCTGAGCAAATTCTAACAGAAACAATACAAAACAGAACAGATGGATATCTAGGGAAAAGAGTCTTTGTAGATAGTCTTGAGGCAACTAAATGGAGAATAAATATTACCACTTACTGTGTAGAAAAATCATCGCACAACTGGCATGTAGAGCCTATGTGAAACCATAGGATGTAGAAGGGCCCACGTAACTGGTACACATAATGCCCGTGGCTGTGAAACCAGCTCCCCAGTTCTAATTGACAGAGACACAATTTGTGTTAGTTTTGACGGCTGGAGAGTCTAAGAAAAATAGAATTTGATCTTGGCGACACTGCCTTAATATATTACCAGTCGCAATGCCACCTAACGGAAAACTGTAAGGTGTAAAAGGGTAACTGGTACACGGAATGTCTGTCCTAAAAGGCAGAGACACAACTTGTGTGTTAGCTCTAACGGCTGGAGAGTCTAAGAGAAAGAGAATTTGATTTTTGCAGCATTGCTTTTATATACTACCAGTTGCAACGCCACCTAACGGAAAACCGTTGTAAGTAAGGGAAAATAACCCCAACTTTGCCATGTCATGAACATCCCCTCCACCTGAGGGACCATGGTATATATCTTGTTACATTGGGATTTACTTTTAAATCAAGTCGCTTTCACGAAGAATTCCAAAACAAAAGTATGAACGCTGTCATTTCTTCCAAAAGCTATTTTAATATTGCGAAAAAGTGGGTAATGTAGTCATGTAGCTTATACGATTCACTGGCAGTGTCAGAGACAACGTCTCTACTGTTCAAAGAACAGAGGTAAATAGAGGTCGTGGATGGGTTTCTGGACTGTTATGTGAAGCCCTTAATAGACATACAAATTAGGGATATACTTATCTATTGTATCCCTACAACATATAGGATTTTCGACTACACCTCCTTTACATATTCATGCTTTTGTTTACAGAGTTTCAATTCCGTAGAATTTGGTAATAATACCTAATAATGTCCGTTTTAGTTGAATATAGTTGCAATAAAAATAGTAACAAGCTTGTATTTTTGTTAAATAATAATAATAATAATAATAATAATAATATAATAATAATAATATAATAATAATAATGCCAGTAATTTATTTATAGGCCATACTGTATCTTCGTTCATATTATGATAAAATTGTTGTTATTATAATTTGCTAATTCTCGTCATTCGAATTGCTTGTGCCCAAAGCAAGTGTAAGAGATATTTCGGGACTCTCAAAATTTCCCGGTGGTAAGCAAGTTATTTCGGATGAAAGAAGACGAGAACAACAATTGAAAATAAAGAAACATATATTCAAAAGGTACAAAAAGGGGTTGCAAATTTGTGGCATTTGCTAGCCAGACTTATCTTGCTGAGGGTGAGGTGAAGGTAACGCGAGCGCTGGAATATTATTGACTGGTTGACAAGGTTAAGGGCGCTGGATGAAATCACTCGCTGTTTGACAAGGTAAAGGGAGCGCTAGAAAAACGCGTCTCGCCTGTTGAATCCTCATACAATAAGTGATGAGGGTGCGCTTTTTGAGAAGGTAAAGGGAGCGCTTGAAAACGCGACTCGCCTGGTTGACAGCCCCACCATAAGTGCCTTTTGCCAAGGAGTTTAATTTTGGTGCCAATATCGTATATTGGCGATTCGCCAGGGGGAGATAATTAAACTATAATTTTTCCGATAGGTGCTAGGGTCTCACCCCCCCTAATCTATGATATAAGACCCCCCCCCCCACTCTATTACATGTCAATTCATCGGTAGTATGCACCGGCGCTGCTTGTACCTATGCCATATCAAATTCTTTTCTCTCACCCAAAATAGTTAACAGATTATCATTAACTAACTTTATTATTACATTGATACGTTTTATATTTGCTTCTGATAAGCACACAAATCTATTAATAATGGAAATTAGGTCTCTATTTTTCTGTAACCGAAACTACGTTACTGCTTACGTCACATTACCCAAAATCGTCATTACATAGAATAAATACACTCAAAATTTGAGCCTGCAGCCGTAGGTCCTCATTGTTTTTTAAAACAAGTCTTGATACATACATGCCCGGTATTATATATTATATATAGTTTGTTTTATTTTAATATATTTTTAAAGTTATCAAAACTAAGTTTCCAGTTCAAATTGTTTTATTTTTTACTCCTTTAATAAATTTGATGATTTTACTTACTTATGGTACAAATTCTCTGACATTTTTTAACTCCCACCCTACCAGGCAATATCTCTCAAAAATTAACTTTAACACCGCCCGGAGGGTGTTTCTTTTTGTTTTCTTTCTTTCTTTTTTTTAAAATTTTTATTTCATTTTTTTTTAGTACGTTCTACGAAGACAAAAACTAATGAATAAACTTACATTTTTCTTCTTTGGAAATTTTCTCTACACAATAATATTTGTTGTCCATAAAACACAAAGAAAGAAGCAACTTCGAATCACAGTTCGGATGAAGTTTCTTGCATGAGACATCATCTTTCTGACACAAGTTGCCTGAAAGAAAGCAAAAAAAAATGTGTCACAGCATTTTCTAGAGCATTATATGAACTTGCAGATGGTTGTAACACAAAAGGGGGAAAAGGCGGACAAACGACATCGATGAGGTCCGAACTAAATAGGAAAATTTCTGAAATACTTTCAGACCGAAACCAGAAGAAAAATATCTTTAAAAAATGCAAATGTCTTCAAATTAGCGAACCATTGTATGGGCAAAGACACAGAAAATGTCTTTAAAATGGTTACATTTTCAAAGAAGGAAAACGAAAATGACTTCGAAACTGTAATGAAAAAAATAAAACCTTATTTCGTACTCAAGAGGAACAAAAGGTATTAAAAAGTCATGTTTCACTCGGGAGATAATAGCAATTTCTTGGAAAATGTGTCACGACATTTGCAAGAACTTGCAGATGGTTAAAACTTCACCAACAAGAACGAAAAAATACAGGACAGGTTCATTATAGGACTTCATGAAAAAGTGTTACACAATGCGTGGGTAGCCTACGAATTATGTCTGTAAGTGTAGTAAAATTCAAATAACGTATGGTAAATGGAAATTTACCATTAACCGTTATAGGAAGATTGACAAGGCAGTTCACTTTTTCTGACATAGACGCCGATCACTCATTGACTGAAGACAAGCATGAGAAAGGGAACTGACTGAGAGTTAACTAAGTTAGATTTTGGCCGTTAGGCAACGGGACTAGACGTAAGGTTCATCTATCCCAAGATGCCAACTTCTTACCACGAAGTTGAAAACTTTTTGGGGCTTAGGTTTTTTTTAATAAAGAATAAAGAAAACAATAAAGTCTTGCTTAATTATTTAGAAATAAGCACAGATACCCAGCCCAGAAAGAAATTTCAGAAAACTAAGATGGCCGCCGACGAAGCAGAACCGGTAAGAGCCCATCTCCTCTCCCCTCTCTCTCCTCTCGCCATTATATACCCAGCAGATTGAACGGATATATAACAAAAGATTATCAGAACACCTTTAGGTTATCCCAGATTTGAAACTCGATACGGCCTTATGTTACATAATCTATGTGGTAGCATAAATTGTTGACCGACCCTGTAGCTGAATAAGGGACCATTGGCTTTCAGATCAGCCAGTGAAAAAATACCAGGACTGTTGGTAACCCCATCTGACCCCTAAAGACCACGTCACGAGAAACACGTGACTAGATTTAGATTTTAGTTTCAACCTGAGATCGACGCAGAGTAGATGTGCCACTGCGAGGTTGATTCTCCTGCGCGGCGAATAAGAATGGGTTAAATAAATCTTGATCGAGGAAATACAAGTC
The DNA here is from genome assembly GCA_023376005.1 of Doryteuthis pealeii. Classification (NCBI taxonomy): domain Eukaryota; kingdom Metazoa; phylum Mollusca; class Cephalopoda; order Myopsida; family Loliginidae; genus Doryteuthis; species Doryteuthis pealeii. Next base: position 16,019,921 of record CM042145.1, on the reverse strand, counting down.
TTGTGAGTTAATTAATTGCATGACTAAAAAAGTAGCCCGAAAGAATCCATTAGAAAAAGAAGACTAGACGACAAGATGACAGCAGAAAGTAAGAAGTGAAGAACAAGTAAGTCTCAAACTCTGTGTCTGTCTGTCTGTCTCTCTATCTATCTATCTATCACCCAAGTCTCCTCTCTCGATTATATACCCGATGTATGATGTACGATGTTGGGTGTATATGGCTATACAACACTTAGTAATGACAAGAATTTATGAACAAATCAGAACACAAAAGGAGGAAAGGCAGACAAACGACATCGATGAGGTCCGAACTAAAGGGAACATTTCAGAAATACTTCCAGACCGAAACCAGAAGAAAAATTAAGAGGAATTTACGGTCTTTAGGGGAGCTCTTATCTCCCAGTTGTAGGCAAATTATTCGGACGAAAGAAGACAAACAACACAATAGAATTTAAATACATGTACTGACAAATAGTACAAGAATATTGTTGCAAATTTTGTTGGCATTTGCTACAAGACTTATCTGAGAGGTGAAAATTACAGTTCGTTGGAGAAGTGGCTCTAGAAAGGGAATTCTGGTCGCTGTAGTTTGTAGAATGCTGTTAGACGTTTCTCTTAGAAGTTCTTAGAAAGTCAAGTGTTGGGAATTGCTTGCGTCGCGTCCGTGCAGCCGGTTCTCTGGTGCGATAAGTAAAAAGTAGGGAGTGCTTATTAGAAGCTACACGCCTGGGTAACTACCCTTTTTTATGGGCAAGGTGTTGGGAGTGCTTATTTTAGCGACTCGTCTCGGTGACAATCTCCAGATAAGTAATGGGCTTTGATTCTCCCGCCAATCTCGTGTTGCGCCCCCTAGCGACAGGGGAAGATAATTTAACTATCAAATTTCCAACAAAATATCTTTAAAAAAATTCATCAGATGTAACAGCCTTCATGTCTTTCGGCAATGTCCAACTTTATATATGAAATCTAACCCCTCTCACCCCCTCTCTCTCTCTCTCTCTCTCTCTCTCTCTCTCTCTCTCTCTCTCTCTTTCTCCTACTTTCATTATTATTATATTTTTTTCTGTGTAGAATGTCCTTTTCTTCCCTTTCTTTCTTTATAATAAAAACGGAATGGTCCATTATTTAGCTGAGGAGCTGAGGATACTCAGGATTTACAAGCAACACCAGATAATCAGGATTTACAATTTTGCGTTTCATTTTGGACGATTTTGAACGGTCTGATGTTTAACCAGATGATGTTGCAAGATAACAAGCGTATTAGATAAGAGAGAGAGGATGAAATTAAGAAACGGGCGGGAAATGAAAAAAACGATAACATGGAAGAATTTTTTTTTTAGATTCACTCACAGAAGAAAATAAAAAAGCTCGACCCATGGTTCACTAATTTGGTTGTTGGTTGTTTTTTACGACATGTCAACCCTTGTTGGGTTATTTTATGCCGGAGATGTTTTGTTTTATTTATTCTTGGTGGGTATTAAAATCTTTTTTTTTCTAACTCAATTTATTTTAAACATTTTTTCAAACTCATTTTTTTCTATTTAACCCATAGACAGAACCCTAACAGGTACTACCACTCCGGGTCAGACTGGACCTGGGAGTAATGGTAATGAAGTAGTACTCCAGACTTCCCAGAGCTCCAGAATTGGAACTTCACCACTAGATGCAGTTTAACGTCATACCCAGACACTAAGACCCTCAGCCACCGCCTTCTAGCACATATATGATAAATAGGGTTGGGGGTTTGCTATAAGGACATTGGAGTTGGGACAAGCATATAGGTGCTAGGGCTAGACATGACCAACCGATTGATCGGAGGGGGTCTCTCCAACCGCCCGTCTAGTCTAAGTAAGGGTTAAAGTGGATGGACATGCTAGTGTGAGCCACCCACCAAGGACCTACATTGACCAGTTTTGTGAGGATACTGGATGCTGCACAGATTGGAATATCCAATCACGGAAAATCCCTCACTTACCCCCCCCCCCCACAGGAATAAACATTTTACTAACCCAACAGGAGTATTTATCAAAGTCAACCAAGCCCAGAACATATTCGACCAAGGAGGCTGCATGAAAGGTAACCATTGAAAATTCACCTAAGTGAAGATGCGAGACGGACACCGTTTTCACTTCTACCCCCCCACAAGAAAAAAAAAACGAACTGGAAAGTCTAAAAAGCGAGGGTATAATAGAAAAAGTCATCCAACCGACTGGTGCACGCACATTGTTCCAGTAAAGAAATGGCCATGTACGTTTAAGTGTTGAACTTGTCATAATATGGTCTAAGGGAAATAACCAGGATCATATATAAACCCATCCCACTTCTGACACCATGTGTTAATTTATGGTTGTAACGGTTAGTAAGAGAAGAGAGAGAAAAGATAAACAAGGCACGCATTAGTGAATCATAGACAGGAAGTGACGTATTTCTTTATTATCTTTTTACATGAAAGTTTATATACTATCCTGGTTATTTCCCTTAGACCATATTATGACAGAGCTAAAAAGAGTCAACGTCGTGGTCAAATTGGAATTGTATATTATAGCGCCAAGTTTGAACAGAGCTAATATCTTATTATAATGGAGATTGTGTGTTTTTCTGTCTGTAACCGAAACTATATTACTAATCGAGTCACAATTAACATAGTTATTTTAATCACATTCTTCATGATTTTATTTATATTTAAACCTCAATTATTAATAAAATTGCTTCACCTTTTTATTAGTGTTGTTCATATCTACATACTAATAACATGCTATTGTATTTATATATACAAAAAATAGCGGTTTGCAGTGTGAACGGGAAGGCTAATTTGCATATTGATATTAAAAATGTGATTTTATTAAATATGTGCTTAGTATTATTGATTTCTAACTGTTTGGTTTTATTTTAATGAATATAAGCAAAAATCTCTCCAATGAATCTTAAATGAAATCCATTAACAAGGAAAAATAAGTGTAATTTTATTCTTTATTTCCTAATTTAACTAAATAGTTAAATAAGTAAAAATTCAGCAATGAAAGACGGCAGTGATGGAAGAGTAAGTTTCATTTCTATTTTTCTATTATACCCCCACTCTGTTTCAAATCTTTTTATCTGCATTCTTATTAGACTTTCTAATTTAATATAATATTTCATTACATTAAAACTTAAATACTTGCACCCGGAGGGTGCATATATTTGCTAGTTCTTATAAATGTTTTTATCAAATCCCTTTAGAGAAACACAGTTGTTTACTAACGACTTTTCTCACGCCGGTGGGACGTTATTGCTTTAAACCAAAGAAAGAAAGAATACGGGTTATATTGGAATTATCAAAGCCTACTCGTGGAGATGGTTTATTGGAATGATTCAGTACCTTGGACGATTCCTACCCAATGTAGCAGATGTTATACAACCAATGTCAAAACAATCAAAAAAATAAAATAACAAAGACATGAGACGAGCTTCAGAAATGAAAAAAACATAAGAAAAACTTACAGTTTTCGTGTTTCACTACTTTCTCCACGCAGTAATATTTGTTGTCGGCAAAACAGACAGAAACTAGAGATTTCGAATCACAATTCGGATAAATGTTCTTGCAGTTAAAACCAGATTGTTGACACATTGCACCTATAAACGACAACAACAAAAAATAAGAAGTAAAAAATAGTGGCATTTAAAAAGAAAAAAAGGTTCATAATCAATATTGTGACACGAACTTAGTTTAACGGTTAAATAAAATCGGCAACCAGAGTTCAAATCCTAGACGATGCTGTTCGCATATGGGGTTGGTAGAGGTTTAGGGTGTTTTACAGGTATAAATGTAGGTGGATATTCTGGTTGCATGTTTTTAGAATTTTTTCTTTAACCCCCATCTCATTTGGTGGTCGCGCTGAAAAACATGAATTTAAGGAACGAAAAAGGAAAGAGACAAAGGCAAGAGGTAGTTTTATGGCTTAGGCTTTATTGACCGGGTCATAGTCATCTGTGGCAAGGGGATATCCCCCTGGCTAGTAGGAGCGACTAGACCCAGTTAAGGCCTAAACTCGAAATGTCCAAGATATTCTTTTGGGGGTGGGGAGTCGGTCCTTTTTGTCGCACATGCACGGAGAGTTCTTCCGGTGAAGGCCCATGGGAGTTTGTTCTTTGTTTTTGTTTGTTTTTAATTTTTTTAAAATCCCCACACACATTTTCTTTCGCGCCAATACAGTTGGGAAAGGCATGAATTCATCTGTTTCCCCTCCAACCCCAACCCAACCCGCCAAAACCCACAAAATTATGCACCAGTACTGGCATTTGTTTATTAATAGATATTTCCCTTTCCTGAATTTCTCATTCCAGGTTTCCTTCGTGAGAACTCACTAGCGGGACTTCTCTGACTTTCACTTTACTCTCTCCTCCGGTTTCCGGATGTTATATAGCCGTTTGAATCAGTTTATATATATATATATATATATATATATATATATATATAGATAGATATAGATAGAGAGAGAGAGAGAGAGAGAGAGAGAGAGAGAGAGAGAGAGTTCTACTAAGATCATGAGATATGAGATTATGAGATATGAGAGCGTCCGTGGTCATGCCCTCACAAATATTTCACTTACTTGGATAATTGGCTGATACCTTATTTCTGTAGTCTGTTTCTTGCGTTGCTGGGACTTTTCTTCTAACTTCAATTTCTTGTTTGGTTTCGCCAAGGTTGCCATTAGTTCACATTTTGGAAAGCACAAGGCTTGTATTTCGTGATCACATTTTTATTCAGAACCAGACTTTCTCTACCTATGATCTTTCAATCACATGCGTGGAATCGAGGCCGGCACGTATTTAAATCACGACGTCTCCGGCCTAACTAACTAAGCTAAGCTCTGAGCCTCCTTTCCCATAGCCTGTGTAACCGGATAGAAGGTTACCCAAAGGTTATTTCATGCTAATCGTCTAACCCTCCTCCGATTTTGAATTTCAACGACTTTGAACTCAAAATCTACACTAACCGTCTCTACACCATACACAAAACGGGAAGTTTACTCGTGTTTTAATAAAGAATGTGTTAACACAGTCTACCATGAGTCGTTTTCTTCTTCGTCGCTATTCCTCAATATTGACGATGGGTAAATACTATGTCAGACTGGGTTATTTAACCTTGGTTAGGCAACCTATCTAGGAGAAGGAAACCCCTGAATTCATACCAGATTTTCTTTGCTTAAAATTGACCTTGTTACACCCGACACGACGAATGATATAGTCAGGATTGAACCTGTAACCAACAGATTATTGTCACTTAGAACTGTATTAACTCAACCTTTATATCCGTTGCACCATGTTATCCGGTTATTTTTTTTTACTATTAACAGGTTCATCAAATCCAAAAATAAAAAATAAAACAAAAAACAAAAAACAAAAAAACAAAACAAAAAAACACGCCCGTCATAATTTTCCAAAAATAACTTTTCTCTATTTTACCGCCAAGAGCTAGTGAGTATAAACACCAGCTATTCTCCACTAGTCAAGAGGACAAACCAGACCTTAGATTCTCTAGCCACCGAACAAAAAATATCAGTCCCAAATTTCAAAATGATAACCAAGTTTTATCATCAGAAGAATTTATCCGATACTATCCGGACTATTTGTTGACTTTTTTCAGCTGGAAATTGTAGGCGTACCAGACTAAAAAATTAACATTCCATTTATTCTTCATTTCTATCTTGGTACATACAGCTTTTAAAATCTATACTTTTTAACACACCTTGTATTCTGAAAAAAATTAACGTTCCATTTATTGTTCATTCCTATCTTGGTAAATACAGTTTCAATCTCGATACTTTTTTGACGCACCCTGTTTGCACACAGTTTGTATCTCACATATGTTGCGACCCCCTAACATTAGGTTAGGCAGTAGTAATAATTTCGTCTGCTAGGAGTTTTAAAAGCGAATTAAGAATAATTAAATCTATTATTTAAGGTCAAACTTTGTCTAAATCGATAAGTAGTAACATACTGACCATCATTAAAAAAGAAAATATCATTACATTTGCAGTTTATTTTTAAAAAATTTAAAACCATTTGTTTTGGTCAATTTCGACTCGATCCGCCATTTAGCCTCGTTTTCGATGATTTTAATTGCTTGTTTACAATTTTGCCGTAACATTCGCGATTGCAAAAAAATTTACCAAAAATCAGGTAATTATCCGATTTTAATGAAATTTTCAGTATTGATTTAACAATTAATGAATTTTATAATGCATTAGTTATTTTATTTCAAAACTTTAATTTAGTATTTTTGCTATTAAAAATTAATATATAAAATTCATTTAAAATATGAAAATCCTGATGTTAAGTTTAAAATGTTATATTTTTAGATTCTAAAAATAAATATCTACTTAATTTATTTTAGGCGCCAAAAGTAATAAGTTTTGAAGAAAAACCCCCCTCCCCTTTTAAGCAGAAAAAACATCGATGTATAATTTTTTTTTATATAAAATAATAGCCAATTAAATAATTATCAAAATGAGTAAAAAAAATATTTTTTTTACATTTTATTTTTTTTTCGATTTTTGGTACTTATTTTCTCATAGAAAAGCCACCGTAAAAATTTTTTTTGTTTCTATTCATAACTTCGGTCTTTTATCTCTTTATTCATACTATAATTAGTATCGAAAATGATCAACTTGCAAAACATTTTACGCCCCCAACATAAGAGGGGGTAAAAATTAAGTGACCTGAAAAAAATGAGAAAGTTTTGAAATAAAATAAATAATGCATTATAAAGATCATTTATTGATACATAAACACTGAAAATTCATTAAAATCCGATAATTTCCTGATTTTTGGTAAATTATTTTCTGTAGGGGGGCTAAAGTCATTTTGTCAAAAACGAATTTTAGGCTCCGTTTGCCAGTCCCTACATTAGGTTAAAATTGAGAGAGTTGCATGCTAGGCAAGTAAAGTAAGTAAAACCTTCTACTGAATAAAAGAAGACAAAAGACTATTAGGAAGAGTTCAAACAAAAGAAATAAAGTTGGAATAACGTATACATACATTGGTTCTGAGAGGCAACAAACTGAAAGAAGAGACTGAGAAATAACAGCAACAGTGATTGAATCAAACAAGAGTAGATACCACCCATTCTTCGTTCGTAGCTGCTTCTTTTTTTTCTTTTCTTTTTTAAATGTCGGCTGCCGACGTGTGTTCGTTTTTATATCAGACTTCATCTTTTCAACAGCTGAGTTGGTTTTTCCTTTACGATTTAATGAGAGGCTTTAGTTTTGTTTGTTTAGCAGCGTCTGTTTGTTCTTATTAGCAGGTGAGAATAAAGTCCAACCATTTTTACGAGCCAAGAAATAATCCCCATTTCTAATCACTAATATTTGATACTGAAGTCCTGGAATTCAGACCAACAAATTGATTGTAATATTGATTGACAATAAACGGAGATCAGTTGAACGTTCAAATCATGTAAAGTCAACATTTAATATTCTCTATCGATTCTGAAGGATTAAGTCTATATTGGCATAAGGCCAACAATTGTAGAGCACAAACACCTACAATGATACTAAGAGATATTTCGAGACTCTTAAAATTTCTCGGTGGTAAGCAAGTAATTTCAGATAAAAGAAGACGATAACAACAATTAGAGTTAAAGAAACATATATTCAAAAGGTATATAAGGATGGTTTAAAGTTCAACATACTTTGGATACAAATAACTCCGACGAAGGTTAATAGACAAAACATTCAATACATACAGCACATGGATAACAGTTGATACAACGTTCATAGTAAAGAGTACATATAAAAAGGGGTACACAAATCAAGATAAGACACATTCATGAATGATACAGATATAACATAAAAGAGTACAGACATGAGACTAGCGATAGTCCATGCTGCAAAGAACTTACAGTAATGTAAGGGGGGCGGAGCCCCAACGAGCGGGTTTAGATAGAATCTACCCCATGTGGCTCGTAGTTGCTGAAACTATAAAGAGAGCGAAAGTGTTTGAAACCGGCGCTTAAATACTGGTGCCCTAGCGGGCATCATCAAACTAAAAGGGGCAGACAACTCCACCAGGCGAATACAAACTAACGCTACAGGTACAAAAAGGGGTTGCAAATTTGTGGCATTTGCTAGCCAGACTTATCTCGCTGAGGGTGAGGAGAAGGTAAATATTATTCCACTCGCTGGTTGACAAGGTGAAGGGCGCTGGATTGAATCTACTCGCTGTTTGACAAGGTAAATGGAGCGCTAGAAAAACGCGTCTCGCCTGTTGAATGCTCATACGATAAAGTAAAGATGAGCGCTGGAATATTATTCCACTCGCTAGATGACTGTCAACACGATAAGTGCTAAGAGTGAAATTGAAGGTAAAGGGAGCGTTTGAAAAACGCGACTCGCCTGGTTGACGGCCCCTCAAAAAGTGACTTTCGTCAAGGGGTTTAATATTGGCAATTCGCCCCCTGGCGGTAGGGGGGGGGGATAATTCAACTATAATTTTTCCGATAGTACTAAATAGACAATTATGGGGTAGCAAGAGGTTTTAGGTTTTAGGTTAAAAAGGTGACTTGTTATTCCTGGTGCGTGTTCTTGGGGTTTGCTTTTAACCCCATCATATTTGGTGGTCGCGCTGAAACGGAAGGAATTCAAGGAACGAAGAAAAAAAGACAAAAACAAAAGGTGGTTTTATTTGAGCTAGGCTTTATTCACCGGTCATGGCCACCACGTGACAAGGAAATATCTCCCTGGCCAGTAGTAGTGACTTGACACAGTTAAGGCCTAAGTGAGAATGGCCGAGAGATTCTCTTGGGGATCGGAAGTGGGTTTGCTTACAGTACCGGCTGTTGCTTAAGTGGTCACCCAATTAAGTATTGAACCTGCTTAATTTCGGTGATCTAGCAGAAACAGTGCTTTCAGCGTGACTTGAAGTTTGTGAAACGTTTTTAGTTTATACGTTTTGCAAAAAAAAAAAATCAATTGGTGAGGCAATAAGTTCTTAATTCAAGATTATGATAATCTCTCTCTCTCTTTCTCTCATAGTTTTCGTAAAATATATATGAAAGTATCTACTTGAAAAATATGGGTTATCCTCCTCTAACAGAACCCGGAAAAGAGTAAAAGGCGGAAGTGAAAATACCGGCAGGGGAGAAAGCCTTAGAAATCCTCAGAACAGAACTTGACAGCGGCAGAGAAGGTTGATTCAACAGCTCCACACAGACACACCCCAACTTAGGGTGAACCAGCATAGTAATAGCAGCGCTGAACAATGAATGACAACTACTACGACCAGCATAGAACTTGCAATTCCACACAACGTGTCACGAAATTGTTACTTGTATGTATATATCAGACTTGAGACCGCTAAAAGCAATAAGTTTTTAGCAACCTTTTGCACCATTAAACCATTCAAAAAATATACAACTTTGTCTTTTGTTCCTTTCTTAGCGGTATTCGGGACCGCAAAATTTTCCATATTACGTCTGGATCAGCACTTAGTCAGTGCTATATCAGAATATAGTATCTGATTGATTGATTTTAACGGCATGTCAACCCGACTAGGATTATTTTATGTCTAGAGGTTAGGATATCGCATTTACTGTACGTTTATATTTGTACAGTTGTTTCTTAAGAGATTTTTTGCACACGGTTCAATTGAATATGAATAATTTTTTAAGAAATCTATTTAACCAATAGGTAAGAAGCCTAACAGTACTACCACTACCACTCCGGGTCAAAGTGGACCTGGGAGTAATGGCAATGAAGATGTACTCCAGTGTCACCACCAGGTGCAGTTTAGTGTCATACGCAGGACACCCCCTTTTTGAGGAGGGGTTCTTACCTCTATACAGGGGATTCACTTAGCGTATTTTTCCTGTTTATTTCATTGGTTAAAAAATGTATGGTGGTGGTAGAAAGAGTTTTATATTGAGACTTATTCTACCGCATATTTTTAACAGTTTTTTTTTATGGTAGAATCACGAATTGATAAAATAAAACACATTTTTTCAAGTTTTCTTTAATAAAATAAGCTATCCCTAATAAAATTAAGTCGTGGGAAAATAATTTGGTAAATATTTCATTAAAATCGGACAATTCCCTAATTTTTGGAAATTGTTTTAAAATTAAGAAATTAGAAAAAAAAACATTATCTCCCTTGGCTAATTTTGGACATGGCTATTTATATGTATGGAGAGCCTTTCTGTGATTGGGCATAGCAATCACGTGATGCACCCAGAAGTTTTGGCGCCCAAATTCAATAGATAAATTCAGCCCAGTTCCATCAACAGTCAACCCAAAATTATCTGAGAATTATTGACTTAAGAGAAGCTACTAGATAAGGAATATTTGAGGGGTGACAAGAAGTTTAATGTTTTAGGGTTTAAAGGCCTGTTGGTTATTTCTGATGCGTGTTTCTAGGGTTTCCTTTTAAACCATCTTATTTGGTGGTCGCGCTAAAAAAGAGAGGAAAGTAAAGGAAGAGACAAAGACAATAGGTAGTTTTATGGTTCAGGCGTTATTCATGAGTGAAGGGGGAAATTTATTCCCATCCAGAAATAGTGTCTCGTTCCAGTTCCAGTCGAATGGCCGAGAGATTATCTTGGGGTCGAAAGTGGGTCCTTTTTCCTGCACATGCTCAGAGAGTTCTTACAGTTTGAAGGTTCATGGGAGTTTGTTATTATCTTATTTTTTTTTATTTTAATTTCATTTTAATCCCCACCAAAACGAACTTTTCAGAATTTATAAATTTTGAACAAATGCTTTTTTTTTAGTTAAACTTCCGAATCTATCTCCGACAGCAAATAATTTTTTTCCAGCTGCCCGGAGAAATATCTTTGTTATATAGCCCTTATAAACCATCGGGTATATAATATATATATATATATATATATATATATATATATATAGAGAGAGAGAGATTAGAGGTGATAATTCTTACTTGTTACACTTTGTCTAGGTCATCTAACTAGTCGGCCATTTTCTCTTTTGAGCTTCTTTTAAGGGTTGGTCTTCTTCGTGCTGGGCTGGACATTTTTTGTTTTAACATTTAATCAACAAGACTTGGTGTTCTTAATGATAAAGCTTTATTTTCCCAACTCATTTTGATTCTGCCGCGGGGGGAGATGGACCCCGGGAGCTGACAACAGTGTCTAGGCTCATTGAAAGCCGGGTCGAATCTGATTAACTAAACTTATTCTCACGTGTCTGTATTGGTGCGTTTTTAAGGGATCAAAGGTTATTAACCATCATAACTGTTGGTAACTTTCCATGGACCCTGTTATTCTAAATATAATGGAATCTAATTTAAATATTCTAACTACAGGTACGCACATAATCTATGGCTGCTCATAACATTATTTCAGGAACAAAACTTTCAGAATTTTCATTTTCTGTCCAAAATTCTTTCAAAGAATACACACGTCTTTGATACAAATTTAGAATTAACACGTGCTGGATAAAAAAAAAAAAAAAAATTAAATGAAGAAAGTTTTCTTCAATATTAATATACATATGCTATTACTACTGACAGTCCGCAACACCATTGTGCTTTCCACAGAAAGTTTTTACTGCTAGTTTAAACCCACTAAATTGCTGAATAGAGCTCATTGAAATCTTTCTTTTGCACATAAAATATATCTTTTTCTCCCCCATTCATCAAAGCTACATTATGAGAATTTTGCGGTTCCAAATACCAATAATAAAGGAATAAAAGACAAGACAAGGGTTGTATATCTTAAAAAGGGTTTAATGGTGCGTAAGGTTGCTAAAACTTATTCCTTTTAGCGGTCTCAAGTCTCACAGGTACTACCCCTCCGGGTCAGAGTGGACCAGGGTGCAATGGTGATGAAGGGGTGCTCCCCAAACCTCCAAAACTGGAACCTCACCATCAGATAGAGTTTAATGTCATTCCAAGGACATGTAGACCCTCAGCCACCACCTTCTAGCATCCATATAATAAAAAGGGTTGGGGCTTGCCATAAGGGAATTAGGGTTGGGGCAATCATGTAGGTGCTAGGGCTTGACGTGACCAGCCGATTGATCGGAGGGGGCCTCTCCGACCGCCTGTCTATCCTAAGTAAGGTTCTAAGTGGAGTGTTGCAGGTCATGGACTGCTCATCCACCAAGACTCTGTCTTTAAGCGTCACGAGTCACAACAGGTGGCTCCATTTGGTGGAGTCTTATCCCTCTGCAGAGGTGCATTCTAATGCCCCACCGACAGGGACGGATACAGAGTTGAGACTTGTTTGTTACTTCTTCCTTTACTGCTTCTTCTAAGGGTTTACTTTTTAAGGGCTAGTTTTTTTTTGTCATGCAATTAATCAACTCACAAGACTTTTATTTCCTTGATCAAGATTTATTTTTCTTGCCCATATTCTTCATCTAGCTGTCTTGTTACTAAGGGTTTACTTTTTAAGGATAGTTTTTTTTTGTCATGCAATTAATCAACTTACAAGACTTATTTTCTTGACCAAGATTTATTTTCTTGCCCATGTTCTTCCGCGCGGGAGTTAACAACCCCAGCAGAGAGATATCGATGCTCTCTGCTCCGATGTCGGGTTGAAACTAAAGTCTAACTCTAGTCATGTGTTTCTCGTGATGTCTTCTCTAGGGGTCAGATGGGGTTACCAACAGTCCTGTATTTTTCCATTCCTTGAATTCTCACTACAGGGTCTGTCAATAATTGAAAATTGTTCACCAGCTTCTCTTTCTCTTCTTCTTCCTCTTCTTCTTCTTCTTCCTCCTCTCCTCTTCTTCTTCCTCCTCCTCCCAGACACTCTGTTACTGAAGAACAAAAATGCAATGCACTGTTCAGGCAAAAATAGGTCGCTTTTATAGTCAAACAAAAGTTGCAATGCACTATGGGTAGTCACCCATAATGCCTTGCAACCTCTATAAAAAGTCCACTCTGCCATCTCCAACTTCTTGACACTTCTTACTCAGAGTGGGTACCGTGGCACACCGCCCCAACCACATTCCTTCTTCCACCATGTCTCATTTTGCAGGCCAGACACCGAGGACGCTTTGAGTCAGGTAAGTTCGACTCGTCACTACAGTTTCCCTGTGGCGGAAGCCAGGATCAACTAAAGGTCATTACCTATCAATCACCTAACCCTACAGATGCTACCACATAAATTATGTAACAGGTTGACATGCCATTAAAATCAACTTATAAGTATAAAAAAGAATGAATGCAACGTTAAGTCTTGAAGAGAAACGTCCACCCCTCGTTTTGCTTTAGCTGCAATCCTTCACTTAGCATTTTCAGACTGCTACAGAAAACAAAATGTGGTAAAACAGAAAAGCCATAATGTTTCCTAATTCCAGCTCGTCTAAGCCTCTTATATTGAAGATTATGGCTGATAAAAAGAGCCACTGGTTAGTTGAAGAGAGAAAATAGGATGACCTATATAGGAATAGTTGAAGTACTCGTCTACGTTGGGTACGAAGTTGTGGTGGTATAGAAAAAAAATGATTAAAAATTGAATTTAAAAAATGCGTAAAATAATAAAAATCAAAAAAAATAAGATTTACATTTTTTCCCCATCATCCAAGACACCTGGGTTCCAAAATTTCTAGTCAAGGGCCATTCTAATATAGCTTACTTTTCTACGGCACCAAATATGTGATATGTGTATATATTTACCAACCCCTCCGCATGAGCAGGATGTGACACAAGGTCACTTTCTTAAGCGGATTTTAACAGGTTTGAATTCAGAATTTTTCTTCTCCTAGACTGGTTACCTAACTATGGTTAAAGAGTCCAGTCTGCCCTGCTATTTTCCCATAGCTGGGGGGAGAATATATGGATTCATACTTTTCATGAGGGCATTAGTGTTATGTGAAATGCAAACAGCCTCATCCAGGATTTGAACTCGGGTTGACGAGTCCATTTCCTACGACTCTAACCATTATGACACGCACCTCCATATGTGACATTAGGCATCAAATGGAGATATGTGACGTAGCCATACCAATTTAAGGAGGATATGTATTCATTCATTAGTATACTTATGAACTTCTTGTTTTACTTATCTTCTTAGCTGGGTCGATTGTTGGGCTGGCTGGCTGGGTTTTATGGCATATCAACCCTTGTTGGGTTATTTTATGCCAATGACGTTTTTGTTTTATTCATTCTTAATGGGAGTTTTTTTAAACTCAATTTTTTTAAAACACATTTTTTGATCTATTTAACCTATAGATGGGACCCTAACAGGTACTACCACTCCGGGTCAGAGTGGACCTGGGAGTAATGGTAATGAAGGGTTACTCCACATTCCCCAGAATTCAAACTTCATCAGATAGATTTTAAGATAATACTCAGGACATTAAGGCCCTCAGCTACCGCCTTCTAGCACATTAATGATAAAAGGGTTAGGGCTTGGCATAAGGGAAAAGGAGTTGGGATAATCATATAGGTGCTAGGGCTTGACATGATCATCCAATTCATTGGAGAGGGGCTCTCCGACCACCAGTCTAGCCTAAGTAAGGGCCAAAGTCGAGGGTTGCATGTCATGGACTGCTCAACCACCAGGGTCCCATTCTTAAGCATCACAGGTTGCCACCCATGGTTTTTATTATTATTAGACATTTAGGTTATTTCATATTTAGAGACTTGGTTTGGTTTGGTATATCAACCCTTGTGGGTTATTTAATGCCAAAACTGTTAGAGTGTGAGATAAAAGTTGGTAATCAAGTTTCCTTTACAGCTGCATTTTTGTAGACAGTTTCCAGCTGCATTTTTCAGCTGCATTTTTGTAGACAGTTTCCTTTACAGCTGCATTTTTGTAGACAGTTTCCTTTACAGCTGCATTTTTGTAGACAGTTTCCTTTACAGCTGCATTTTTGTAGATAGTTTCCTTTACAGCTGCATTTTTGTAGACAGTTTCCTTTACAGCTGCATTTTTGTAGACAGTTTCCTTTACAGCTGCATTTTTGTAGACAGTTTCCTTACAGCTGCATTTTTGTAGACAGTTTCCTTTACAGCTGCATTTTTGTAGATAGTTTCATGGATATATTTTATATCTTATTCATAATTTTTGGTAAAAAAATTTTGCTTAAATTCTGGTAATTTTTGGATCCTCTGTGACTGTTGCGACTGTTATGACCAATCACAAATTTTATCCCCTCAATAAAAGTTGTTTTTTTTTTTTTTTTTTAATGGCTGGCAGTGTATTTTTTGCTTTTACTGAGCAAATATGGACAGCAAGTTCGTTATGATTTGCGAGAGGTGCTTTTGCTGGCTTGGCCATGTTAAGAGGATGGACAAAGGCCACATCCCCAAAGACCTACTGTATGGTGAATTAGTAGAAGGATCCCGACTGGTAGGGAGACCACGCCTACGCTTTAAAGACGTCTGCAAGAAGGACATGAAGACATGCCACATCAACACCCACACATGGAGGTTGGTGCAGAAAACTGAGCGGCCTGGTGCCTCCTTGTCAAACAAGGCACGAAAAGGAGTGAAAAAGAGAGGAATGAAGACACCACAGAAAAAAGAGCCAGAAGGAAGGAGACAACAGCAACTCCAGCAAGCATCAGTTTTTGTTTGTAGTAACTGCACAGAGATTGCCATTCAAAAATTGACCTGTTCATGTTGGACTTGGAATTTTGGATTTTTTTACTTTCTTTTTTCCTTTTGGATTTGTAAACCTGAGTTTGCGATACGGACTTCTTCACTGACCTCATTGTCGGCACACTTATTAACAGGTACACTTAGGTGTGCAAAAGTACTCAGCCCCCATCAAATTTATTTTTTCTTTAATAAATAAATAAAAATTTAAAAAAACTATGGAAACTTTTGCATACCCCTAATTCAGGGATTACCAAACTTTTTTCACGGTCGGACGGATAATTGAAAATATAACGAGCGTGTGCCACATTATTATTGTGTCCAATATTTGCTGGCCAGAACGAAAGGTCTGGCTTTAATTTTATCAAAATCTTATATATACTGAAAATATAGGGTTTGCCCTTTCCAAAAATGTTTTTCTCATAACTTTTGACCTATTCGTTGCTTCACGATAGCTCTTTGAAAATTACCTAATGTTTTCAAGCAGTCGTAACAAGTGAAAATTCGGGATCGCGTAAGTAACAAGTAAATGGTATCAGAACATCTCGCGTTCTGTATGTCTTAACAAACAAATTCAAGTACCGTTGGTGGGCCTGATAAAATGCCTTCAATGGCCAGATCTGGCCCGCGGGACATAGTTTGGTGACACCTGCCCTAAATCAAAGAAAATCAGCACATAAATCAATTTTGTGTATATAAAAAAAAAAAAGTCGTCGGGGCGGCCTAAAGTCGGTATCAGCCAATCAGCGAGGGAGTCTATCCCCTTTTCACTAGCGCTAGACCAAGGAGATTGTTTTTTTGGCATCTGGGGTGGGGCACCACACCTACCATCAGCTCCTTACTTTACCGCACAGATCCCTATGCTACTCATACGCTGAGTTGGCGAGGACCGGAATCGAACTAGAAACCATGTGGTTTCTAGCCGAACGCTCTACTGACTGAGCTAAAAGGTTTTAATGTGAGCAGAAGATTTTGACTAGAAAAAAAGAAAAAAAAAAAAAAAAAGAAAAAAAAAGCCTCATTGTTAGTTGACAAGTTTCAGTGTTGACAACAAAAGTATCTAAAAAAGACTTTTGGAGGACGAATGTTCGATTTCTCTGTATGCATGAAAGAAAGAAAAAAAAAAAAGAAAAAAAGAAAGAAAAGAACAGGAATGTCTGTAACAAACGAATGAAAAATAGGAATTTATTTATCAGATGTAAGGCTGCCAACCAGGAAAAAGTTTACATAAGTTTTTAGGATCCTGGGCCTCTTGAATCAGGTGATTAATTTGCCCAGCCAAAGACAATTGCACACCATCCTCGATTCCTTGCAGTTTCTGTTGGAGTCGCAATAACACACGTTTTGCAACTTTATTTACATTTGGCGACATCCCTGTAAAAAAAAAAAAAAAAAAAAAAAAAAAAATTAAAAATTAAAAAAAAAATGAATATCAAGAAAATAAAAATGTTCAAATTTATACATTTATTTATCGAAGGAAAATATCGTTTAGCATATGATTGGTTTTGGTTTCTTTGCTTAATAGCATATCTTCATGGGGGGATGGGGGGGGGGGGGGGGAGGAGGTTCATACCTTTCCTAAGAGTATTAAGTCAAAAGTGAATGTAATAGTGCGACTGGAGTTCAAACTCGCTTACTATGGTATCACAGTCCAGTTTATTAGCCACTATGCCACAGGGACTACCTCTACTTCTATGTGGGAATTTTCTCAAAGCAATCTTTATATCTCTTCCATTATTGTCACATACATACATACATAAATAAATACATGTAGCGTAATTATTATGGTCTACGAGGAATTTGGTGACTGAAAATAAAATGGTATTCGGATTTCTGGAGAAAGAGAAGAAAAAGAAATAAGAACAAAGGTTAAAGTTTGGAAGAGTAAACACTCAACAGGGTGCCAGTAATTGACCGACAAATGACCTTGGAAATAGATTTAAAAATAAAAACGGAACTTCTGAGTTTTAACCTGAACCAGATGTGACTCTCCCTCCCCCGGGATGAGAAACGGAAGAAGAAGAAAATCAGTCTTTTTTTTCGGCCATGCTTTGTTGGAGGCAGACTGGGCTTTCCTGGTTCCTCCTATGGGTTTCATATAGTAGTAGCGAACATGATTTACGATGGAATAGTTTTACCTTAATCTCTCTCTCCTTCTCTCTGAAAAAGAACCCACGAGCCTAGGAAGAAATAAACAGCCCCTTGTGACTACAACTGGCGTGTGTTGTTTCTGAACTAACGACGACTACTAGTACTAAACGACTACTACTACAACTCGAACTTGGCCCTATGCAACAATACACGAGAGAGAACCCAGGAGCCTAGAAATAAATAAACAGTCCCCTTGTGACTATACAACTTGCATATGTTGTTACTGAACTAACAACGACTACTACTACTAAATGACTACTACTACAACTCGAACGTGGCCCTATGCAACAATACATACATAAGAATCTTAGTAATTATTTATTACTATTTAAGATTAAGAAATTAATATTTTTCTTTTCTCCATAATTATTAGGTTTTTGGTACAAGGCCATTATTATGGGGCACCCAGTGTGGATTGAACTCACGATCATTAATATTGTGATACTAGCTTGTTGACCAAAGCTTTACAACAAGTAATTTTTTCTTCTATCATAGTAGAAATGTTTACCTGGGCTGGCTGACGTGTTTGTCGTATCTGAATCCCCACTATTTGTCATGGGACTGTTGTTATTGTTCTTCTTGACAATGTCTCGCTGCTTTTGTTGAAGTTGACGAGCTTTGTCTTGTGACAATGTCCAATTATAAAGTGGATCATAGAGCAACACTTGCAGAATTGTCAGCAGTGATTGTTGATTGTGATGCATTACCAACATTGTCTTTTCACAACACCTGGAAGAAGAAGAAGAAGAAGAAAAAACACAAGTTGTTCAAAGGGTTTGCTGGTTGGTTTTTATGGCATGTCAATCTTTGGGTTATTTTAGGCTGAAGATGTTTTTGTTTTATTCATTCTTGTTGGGTATTCAACTCTTATTCTTTAAACATGTTTTTTTAAATTCATTTTATGACCTAATTAAACCATAGGTCATAAAATGAGTTTAAAAAAAACATGTTTAAAGAATAAGTCCTAGTTAAAAAATCTCAAAATCTCATAGTGATGAGTTAATTTTGCTGTGTTACATACAAACATAATGAAAATTTTAGTTATATATATATATATATATATATATATATATATATCCGTAGCTGGTTACCAAGTCAGTTGGTATTAGGATGATTCTAAGTTGGACCCTTCTTCCAACGCCAGAATGTTAGAGCTGCTCAGGTCCAAATTGAGAGCTTGATGTTCAATATTATTGAACAAGCAATATAATTGGTAAAAAAAAAAAAAAAAAAAAAAATACTGATTTTCAAGCTTTTTCTTTAGCAATAATATATATATATATATATATATATATATATGGTGTGCGTTATGAAACATTTTGGGTGTGATTGGAAGCATGGAAATACATAAAATAAGGAATAATAACCAAAATTCAAAGTGATGAAAATTTTTTATTTTTAATTTTATTCATTAATCCAAATATTTCACGTGGACATCTACATTTTGTCAAAGGATTTCGTATTCACTAACAACATTATATATACTAGCAAATATACACATCCTCCAGGTGCAAGTATTTAAGTTTTAATGTAATGAAATATTAGATTAAATTAGAAAGACTAATGAAACTAAATAAGATTGCAGATAAAAGCATTTTAAGGGGGGTATAATAAAAAATGGAACAACTGAAACTTACTTTTCCATCACTCCCGTCTTTCATTGCAAAATTTTCCTAATCTAGCTATTTAGTTAAAATAGGAAGTAAAGAATAAAATTACAGTTATTTCTTCTTATCAATGGATTTCTTTTAAGATTGACCCCTGAGATTTTTGCTCATATTCACTAAGTTAAAACTAAACAATTAGAAATCAATAATACCAAGCACGTTTATTAAAATCAAATTTTTAATATCAATACGCAAATTAGCCTTCTCGTTCACACTGTAAACCGCTATTTTGTTGTATATATAAATACAATTGCATATCATTAGTATGTAGATATGGTCAACAGTATTAATGTAAAACAATTTTATTAATTGAGGTTTAAATAAAAATAAAATCATGGAGAAGGTGATGTAAATAACTAAGGGAATTGTGACTTGAGGAGTAATATAGTTTACAGACACACAATCTCCATTATAATAAGATATATATGAAAGAGAGCATCTAAAAGGATAGAAAAATAAAATTTTGATAGATTGAAATATAAACAAAATTTGCTATTAATAAATTTGTAAAACTAAATAAATTTGAAAAAAAGGGACCAAGTAACCAATAAGCACCACAGCTGGGAGCCGTTTTGTTAGTTATTTCATGTTGTTAATTCAATAGGAATTTTTTTTAAAAGTTTTAAAAACTTTAAACGAAAGATACATTTTTATATTAAAATAATTAAAATAGTTTTTATTTAATCAGAAGAGAAATGCAGATATGTTTATTTAAATGAAAATAGTTTTATTTACAAAATATTTTTTATGTTTATTTAAATAAAAGGATGTTAGGACCAAGTAACCAATAAATAACTATTTCAAAAAAATTAAAATCGAAAACTATTTTAGTATAAAAACATGCCTTTGGGTTGTAAATATACATGAACAAACTTTTTAAAAAATCTTACAGTGAAATTCTAATGCAAAAAAAATCGTCTGTTGTTTATAAACAAACAACCGGGAGTTTACAGTGAAAAGCAAAAGGTGTTCCTTTCAAAACAGCTCCCAGCAGGGGTGCTTATTGGTTACTTGGTCCGAAAAAAGATTTGTTAAGAATAAAATCTATATGTTAAGAAATTGATGTTACCCAGCAAACTTTGGCATAAAAATAGTGGCAGATTATGTAAAAAAAAAAAAAAAGATTTTTATTTCAAATTCTCATCTACTCATGGGATTTTTGTAGAGAATATTTAATTTCAATTTTACCAACTTTATTTATTTTGCTAATTTCAATGGAAAGTGAAATACAAAGTTTAGGACTTACCTCCGGAAAATTCCCTCAACACCAGACACCCCCATACCATCCACAATGTCTCTTGTCAGGCGGAAAGGAACTGTTTCTGGCGTTGGTAGAATTTTGCCTTGTTCAAAAGCCACACCTGGAATTCATTAAAACATAAATGTTTTATTGAAAATGTTGGATTATTTGTTGTATATAAGCCATGCTGCAGTCCACCACTTAAATTTATAGACTAAGCGAGGTAACGTGGTTTAAACCTCAGCCAATCAACAGCCCGAATACGTGGTTGTTAACTACTTAATCGATGATATTGACAGACGACCATTTGCACTCACTGACGAACGACCTACCAGACTGAGGAGCACCAAGGAACAACCAAAGGATCATACTCAATATTAAGGGATACTAAGGAGGAACACAAGGATTCTTCATTAAGGATTGTGGTCTGCTTAACACAAAGGATCTCCACTGGACAGTGCTCTTGCTTGAACCCCTAAGGATGGCCACAGAAATCGTAACAGAACATAATAGTATGTTGCCAACATACTATAGATATTTACCAATTTTTACAATCACTTAGGTTCAGAGTCAGGGTTCGGCAAAGGTAGGACATGATATAAGGCCACAAATATGGAGCATCTAGTGAGGATCTAACTCTCTATTCAGTAGTAATGGATCTGTAAGACTAGCTTGTGGACCATTACACCACGATGGGATGCCCTAAGGGGGAACATACATATTTACCCCACCTGTTAGCCACGGGTAGGATGTGATACAAGGTTACAAGTATGGAGCATCCAGTGAGGATTGAATTTGCTATTCAGTAGTAATGGATCTGTAGCACTAGCTTGTTGACCATTATACCACAATGGGATGCCCTAAGGGGGTACATAGGTATTTACCCCACCTGTTAGCCACGGGTAGGATGTGATACAAGGTTACAAGTATGGAGCATCCAGTGAGGATTGAACTTGCTATTTAGTAGTAATGGATCTGTAGGACTAGCTTGTTGACCATTATACCACAATGGGATGCCCTAAGGGGTACATACGTATTTATCCCACCTGTTCACCATGAGCATCCAACGAGGATTGAACTCGCTATTCAGTAGTAATGGAACTGAGACAAGCTTGATAACCATTACACCACAATGGGACGGCCTTGTTCAGGGTCACAGTACACAGGAGTTTTATAATTACTTGGTAGATTGATTAATGTATTGGCATATCAACCCGTCCATGGTTATTTTATGCCAAGAGGTTAGGGAATCGCATTCATTGTATGTTGATATTTACATTTTTTATGTAGTTGTTTCTTAAGAGGTTTTGGTTTTGCACATGGTTATGTGATATCAAGTATTCCTATTCTAATACAAATAATGCACACAGTATGGTATCAAGTATTTATCTAATACAAATAATTTGCCACACAGTTGTATGGTTTCAAGTATTCCTATCTAATTACAAATAATTTGCACACAGTTTATGGTATCAAGATATTCCTATCTAATACAAATAATTGCACACAGTTGTATGGTTTCAAGTATTCCTATCTAATACAAATAATTTGCACACAGTTGTATGGTATCAAGTATTCCTATCTAATACAAATAATTTGCACACAGTTGTATGGTTTCAAGTATTCCTATCTAATACAAATAATTTGCACACAGTTGTATGGTTTCAAGTATTCCTATATAATACTAATAATTAAATATAATAATCCTTAGTAAACAACTATTGCTTCAAATAACTATTCATAATACAAATTATTTACAGTTATATGGTATCAAGTATTTCTAATCTAATACTAATAATTTTCAAACAGTTCTATATGACCCATAGATTGGACTCCAAGTTACTACTACTCTGGGTCAAAGTGGGCCTGGTAGTAATGGCATTGAAGGGGCACTCCACACTCTCCAGAACTGGAACCTCACCATTAGATTCAGTTTAGTCTCATCCCCAGGACAACTCTTTTTTTTTTTGGTATGGGGTTTTACACATATACTGAAGATGCTTAACAAAAAATTTTTTTCTTAGTATAGTTTAAGCGACAATTCTTCTGGGCCATAGCGGTATCAGTGCTGCTGTATGGCTCCACAACTTGGACCTTGATGAGACACCTGGAAAATAGGCTGGATGGGAGTTGTACAAGGATGCTGCATGCGATCTTGAACAAATCATGGAAGCAACATCCCACAAGAAAGCAACTATATGGTCACACAAACCATCCGAGTAAGACGAACAAGACATGCCGGACACTGCTGGAGGAGTAAGGATGAACTCATAAGTGACATCCTTCTGTGGATACCAGCACATGGACATGCTACTATGGGTCATCCAGGAAAGACCTACATAGACCAGCTCTGTGCGGAGGACCTACCAGGAGTCAATGAATGATAGGGATGGTTGGTGAGAGATTGTCATGGATCCGCGCTGCTGCTGCACTATGATGATAATAGAAGTAAATGTTAACCTGGTGGAAAGTTGTGTTTACCAATGGTTAGATTGGTTGGAGTCATAGTATTTATTATCACAGGTAAAAAAAGAAGAAAAAAAAAAAAAAAAGAAAAAAAAAAGAAATTTTTAAAAAAATGTTAATTACTGTAATTGTTAGTACAAATGTTACTGAATCATTCACACCTTAAACATCTTCATTGTGTTGGAGTGCGTGTGTAATGGTTAGAGTCGTAGGAAATGGACTCGTCAACCCAAGTTCAAATCCTAAACGAAGCTACACAGTTAACATAGCGCTAATACCCTTGGGGAATGGTATGAATCCAACTACTCTCCCTCAGCTATGGTAAAATAGTAGGCAGACTGTGCTCTTTAACCTTGGTTAGGAACCAGTCTAGGAGAAAGGAAAACTGTATTCAAACCTGTTAAACTCTGCTTGGGGTGGTCAATATTAGAATAAGCTCAGTCCTAACTAGTGATCTATTTCACTAATAATAATAATATAATATAATAATACTAATAATATAATAAAGTACAATGGCATAATCCTAAAAAATGAACACAATTTAAAGAAAGTTCTTATACATACCAAGGTCAATATGAACCAGTTGTGCTGTATCGCAATTAATCAAGATGTTCTGTACATGTCGATCTCCAAGTCCAAGAATGTAGCCGACTGTAAAAATAACCAAAAAATGAATGCATTTAAACAATGTAGTTTTGATTTGTGCAAATTTGATGCAATATGATTAATTGCATAGACAACAAATGACGACAGAGACATGAATGCAAAAAACAGGAGAACAAAGGTGCACTGTTGCAACAATGTTAAAAGAATAGTTAATTTGTAGTGAACGATGCTAAGAAATTCCTTCCTTTGTAGCAAACAATGCAAAGAAATTCCTTACTTTGTAGCAAAAATGCTAGAGAAATTCCTTACTTTGTAGCAACAATCCTTCCTTACTTTCGTAGCAAACATGCTAAGAAATTCCTTACTTTGTAGCAAACAATGCTGAAAATTCCTTACTTTGTAGCAAACAATGCTAAGAAATTCCTTACTTTGTAGAAACAATGCTGAGAAATTCCTTACTTTGTAGCAAACAATGCTAAGAAATCTCCTTACTTTGTAGCAAACAATGCTGAGAAATTCCTTACTTGTAGCAAACAATGCTGAGAAATTCCACTTTGTAGCAATTGCTGAGAAATTCCTTCCTTTGTAGCAAACAATGCTGAGAAATTCCTGTAGAAAACAATGCTTAAAAATTCCTTACTTTGTAGCAAACAATGCTTGAGAAATTCCTTACTTTGTAGCAAACAATGCTGAGAAATTCCTTCCTTTGTAGCAAACAATGCTGAGAAATTTACTTTGAGAAAACAATGCTAAGAAATCTCTTTGTAGAAAACAATGCTAAGAAATTCCTACTAAGAAATTCATGTAGTAATGCCCTTCCTTTGTAGCAAACAATGCTAAGAAATTCTAAAGAAATTCCTTACTTTGTATGCTAGAAATCCTTCCTTTGTAGTGAACAATGCTAAGAAATTCCTTACTTTGTAGTGAACAATGCTAAGAAATTCCTTACCTTACTTTGTAGCAAACAATGCTAAGAAATTCCTTACTTTGAGCAAACAATGCTAGAAACTCCTTAAAGACTCACCAATTGAGTTTGTGGCAACACTTTTTATATGGCAGTACGGCATTTATACCATTTGACAGGATCAAAGAATTTCTCAAAGAAGAAATGTCGTAAAACTGGATGGAAGTTTTGGCAAATCTCTATAAACCTGTTCCTTCCTTCTGGTGATTCCTGAAAATATAAAAATATTAAGTTATAAAATCTGATAAATGAATTAGTTACTCTTATATGAGGGTAATCCAAAAGAAAGGCCCCCAAGTACTGGGACACAGAGAAACCATTTGTGTAGCTATTGGTAATACTTGTGTCTGCTGTACGTGCACCTCGCTGCCACGCCCAGTCTTGGTTTGGCAGTTGTTTCTGATGGAGCTCTCAATTGAAGAGTTCATGCAGTTATTCAGTTTTTTTTAATGCAACAGGCATTAACTGATTGTAATTAACAGAAGTGTATGGCGAGTTGTGCATTGATGTCAAAAAAACATCCGCAGTTGGTGTAGTGAGTTTGCAATGATGATGAAGTTTAATGCTTCTTCAATCACATGCCAGAGATTTAGTATGACATAGGCATACAAAAACAACCAAAGTTCCTACAAAAATGTATCGACTAAAATGCCGATTATGTAGAAAAATAGATACATGCTCAAACTTTAAAATGATGTAAAAATCATTGACAATAAACAATAAAGGCTTCTGTGATTTCTAAATATTTTGGAGACCTTTCTTTTGGGATTACTCTTGAAATGTTTCTACAAAAAGAAATAACTAACATGCAATACAGTAGAAAATTATTTTTTTTAGTGTTGACTATTCTTAAATATCTCTAAACTTTTATTTATCTCACCATAACTGACCACCCTGGCGACAGGGTCTAGAACACGCTGACTGTATTCCCTGCAGAGGGGTAAAATCATCCCCACCCCCACCAAATAAAACAATTTTTGACATTTTTCTGTGTGCCAGTTAATAAGGCTGCAATAATAAGTTCCCAACACTGAAAGTTTTAACTATCCATGTCTTGCAAATCACAACACACAAGTAAGCTAAACTCCTGTCGCCTGCCAGCAGGGCTTAGATTATACTGACTGCATCTCCTTGCTTTAGATGTCCGTCGCAGATGACGATGACGTCACTCCCATGTCTTCAACAGTTGGGACTCTCTGGTGGCTAGTTAATCCAATTCTGGACTTGTAGATGCGTTCATGCACATTGCAAGGGTAATTCCCATCTGCATTTGGTGGTTCATGATGACGAAGATGAAGACGTTGCCGCTCTGCAGCTCTATTAATCTTAAGATTAACACTAACTGCATCACCTGCAGAGGGATAAAACCACATACCAAAAAAAGAGCTGATCTGCTGGTTGGCCTACACTAGTGTGTGTCCATGTGTAGTTGTCCACATAAGTTTATCCTTACTTCACCAGCAGTGTTCAGCATGACTTTTTTTTTGTCTTACATAAATGGTTTGTGTGATCGGGGTAAGTGGCCCTACAACTGCTTTTTTTGTAGGGAGCTAGTTCCAGGTTTTGTTCAAAAACAGCATGCAGCATCCTAGTGTAGTTCCCATCAAGCTTTTTTCTCAAATGTTTCATTATAGTCCAAGTGGTGCAACCCTACAGTAGTAATGACACAGCTACAGTTATCAATAACAAAAAATAAAACAATGACATATTTATTTTATAATTAAAAACCTAAAATTATCATAAAGAATCAAGGTAATCTGAACATTAGTTACATAAATGAGAGTAATCTCCCCTTTGTTTCTTTCACTATAGGAAAGCCGTCTGTTTTGGTTGGCCATTTTTATTTCACCGTAAATCTACACTGAAAATACGAATTTGTTCGAATCAATACAACTGAATGTTGTAACACGAAAATAGCATAAAATGTGTTCTAATTTGTGCTTGTGCATTATTTGAAATGAACTTAATTGTTATTAAGAACACATTTTATGATATTTCCATGTTAAAACATGCAGTTGTATTGATTACGGTGAAATGAAAATGGCCGACCAAAACAGATGGCTTCCTCAAAGTAAAAGAAACAAGGAGAGGTTACTCTTATTTATGTAGCTATGGTTCAGATTACCAAGAATCGATCCCCCTCCAGTGTCTTAGAAACTAGAAAATGACTGAAATTGTCTTCTTTTTTTTTTTTTACCATGAGTTTTTTTCGACACTCTATGGTTGACCAATCGTGTGGGCGATAACGTTGATGGGCACCTTTATCTTTACCCACTAAATATTCTCCAAGAGGCTGAGTTCCTTCACACCATCCTAATAAACCACTTCTCTGAGACAATGGAATCACCTTCAAGTAGAAAGAGGATACAATTAGTTTTTTAAAAAAATTAACTTACAAATGAATACATGAATAATAAATAAATCTTCAACAATACAAAACAATGAGAAATGTGAATGTGTGGATGATGGATGAAAAGATGGAGGAGTAGGCAGAGATGTAAGTGTGAGGAGACAAGAGAGACGAAATGGACAGTGAAGGTTTGGTTTGTTTAGTTTGGCATATCAACCTCGGTGGGTCATTTAATGCTGACAAAGTTTTGTAATAGATTCATTCTAATGGATAATACAATTTTGTCTATCAACTCATGTTATTTAACCCATAGATGGGACCCTAACAGGTACTACCACTCCATGTCAGAGTGGACCAGGAGCAATGGTGATGAAGGGTGCTCCACATTCCCCAAACCTCCAAAACTGGAACCTCACCATCAGATAGATGTTAACGTCATTCCCAGGACATGAAGACCCTCAGCCACCACCTTCTAGCACCCATATGATAAAAAGGGTTGGGGCTTGCCATAAGGACAATAGGGTTGGGGCAATCATATAGGTGTTAGGCCTTGATGTGACCAGCCGATTGATCGGAGGGGGCCTCTCTGACCGCCTGTCTAGTCCAAGAACAGGCCAAAGTGGAGTATTGCAAGTCATGGACTGCTCCACCACCTGGGTTCTATCCTTAAGCATCACAGGCTGCCACTCACAGCCAACATGTGCATTCTAACACCCCAGCTGACAGGGCGGGGACAGTGAAGAAGAGAATGCATGAGATCCAATGATGTAGGTAAGAAAATAATGATTCATTTTTTTTTTGTCAGTCTGTTAGCATATTAAAATATACAAATTTGCCAAGAAGTTTTGTATTATTTAGATTTTTGGACTGTTGTCCTCATCTTTATTGTTATATACACAATGCTTTGGCCAATGCGCCTACTGGCCTTAATCAGATGTTTCTTGTCGAGCCTGGGAACCTTCTTGTCGAACACATCGGACAAAATGAAGAAGGGGAAGATAGTGTAGATACTACAATTCGAGCACTTGACAAATACACTAATAAAAATAAGGAAAGACTAATTGCAGCAGCCAGGAAACGCAATTGCAACATATTGACAAGCAGAAATACATCAAAAACCAAAAAACCAAAATGGGAAGAAAAACAACTACATGGGTATTTCAAGCATCAAACTCAAGAGATATATCATTTTTTGTCAGTCAGTTAGCATATTACCAAGAAGTTTTATATATTTGTCTGAATTTTTTGAGATGAGGCTTGATGTGTATAATTTTGATTTTTTTGGATTGATAAATGTGCAATAAACAATGATGTCCTTATTTTGAATGAGATCTTCCAAAATTTTTTCGGTGCCTCATTTGATCAAATCAACTATTCAAAATGGTTCCCAGGTTAGACAAAGACCATTCTTTAAATTAAACTAGAGATCTAAAGGAATAGACAAAGACCATTCCTTTAAATTAAACTAGAGATCTAAAGGAATAGACAAAGACCATTCCTTTAAATTAAATAGAGATCTAAAGGAATAGACAAAGACCATTCCTTTAAATTAAACTAGAGATTTAAAGGAATAGACAAAGACCATTCCTTTAAATTAAACTAGAGATTAAAGGAATAGAGACCATAAGACAAAGACCATTCCTTTAAATTAAAACTAGAGATCTAAAGGAATAGACAAAGACCATTCCTTTAAATTAAAACTAGAGATTTAAAGGAATAGACAAAGACCATTCCTTTAAATTAAACTAGAGATCTAAAGGAATAGACAAGAACATTCCTTTAAATAAACTAGAGATCTAAAGGAATAGACAAAGACCTTTTAAATTAAAACTAGAGATTTAAAGGAATAGACAAAGACCATTCCTTTAAATTAAACTTCCTTTAAATTAAACTAGAGATCTAAAGGAATAGACAAAGACCATTCCTTTAATTAAACTAGAGATCTAAAGGAATAGACAAAGACCATTCCTTTAAATTAACTAGAGATTTAAAGGAATAGACAAAGACCATTCCTTTAAATTAAACTAGAGATCTAAAGGAATAGACAAAGACCATTCCTTTAAATTAAAACTAGAGATTAAAAAAAAAGATAAAGCTTACTTTGTAGGTACAAATATTCAGTTGTCTTTTGCGGGTTTCTGCATCATTGTTCAACAATTTGTTGACTAGGCCAAACACTTGCTGCATGATTGCATCCTGTCGGAGGTCATCACGACCCTGGGGTTAAAGAATAAGAATGTAAAAATTAAATGTAGAAATATACTATCAAGATTGATTCTTTTGGATAAGTTTCCTTATCTTTGTATTTATATTGTATGATATAACAACATCTTCTATTGAAAATTCAGGCAAAAATTGTCATATTGGTAGAGACCCAACAAATTCCCTCTTGACAATTGAAACTGCAATTATAATAAAATATTAGTCATAGATTTGAAGTACAGGAATTTTTTTTATTATTAAAAATATTTCTATATTAATAGAAATTCAATAACTTTAATCCACAAACTTTTAGGTTTATCTCTTCTTTTTTT
>CM042145.1:15921335-15990300 GCA_023376005.1 Doryteuthis pealeii | reverse complement strand
CATTTTTGGTTATTTTTTACAGTGGGCTACATTTCTTGACTGGAATCGATGTACAGAACATCATTGATTAATTGCGATACAGCACAATTGCATATGACCTTGCGTATTATAGAACTTTCTTTTAAATTTGTGTTTTCATTTCTAGGATTATGCCATTGTACTTTATTATATTATTAGTATTATTATATTATATTATTGATTATTAGTTGAAATAGTTCACTAGTTAGGACTGAGCTTATTCTAATATTGACCACCCCAAGCAGAGTTTAACAGGTTTGAATACAGGTTTTTCCTTCTCCTAGGACTGGTCCCTAATCCAAGGTTAAAGAGCACAGTCTGCACCCTTACTATTTTACCCATAGCTGGAGGGAGAGTAGTTGGATTCATACCATTCCCAAGGGGTATAGCGCTATGTTAACTTGAGCTTCGTTCTAGATTTGAACTTGGGTGACGAGTCCATTTTCCTATGACTCTGAAACCATTACACCACGCACCTCCAACACAATGAAGATGTTTAAGGTGTGAATGATTCAGTAACATTTGTAGTTTAACAATTACCAGTAATTAACATTTTTTTTTTTTTAAATTTCTTTTTTTCTTTTCTCTTTTTCTTTTCTCTTTTCTTTCTCTTTTCTTTTTTTTTTCTTCTTTTTTTACCTGTGATAATAAATACTATGACTCCAACCAATCTAACCATTGTAACACAATTTCCACCAGTGTATAACATTTTACTTCATATCATCATATCGTGCCAGCAGCGATTATCCATGACCCAATCCTCACCAACCAATCCCTATCATTCATGACTCCTTGGTAGTCCTCCGCACAGAGCTGGTCTATGTATCTTTGCTGGATGACCATAGTAGCATGTCCATGTGCCCTGGTATCCAACAAGAAAAGCAACTATACGGTCACACAAACCATCCGAGTAAGACGAACAAGACATGCCGGACACTGCTGGAGGAGTAAGGATGAACTCATAAATGACATCCTTCTGTGGATACCAGCACATGGACATGCTACTATGGGTCATCCAGCAAAGACCTACATAGACCAGCTCTGTGCGGAGGACCTACCAGGAGTCAATGAATGATAGGGATGGTTGGTGAGAGATTGTCATGGATATCCGCGCTGCTGGCACGATATGATGATAATAGAAGTAAATGTTAACCTGGTGGAAAGTTGTGTTTACCAATGGTTAGATTGGTTGGAGTCATAGTATTTATTATCACAGGTAAAAAAAGAAGAAAAAAAAAAAAAAGAAAAAGAGAAAAGAAAAGAAAAGAAAAAGAGAAAAAAGAAAAAAAGAAATTAAAAAAAAAAAAAATGTTAATTACTGTAATTGTTACTACAAATGTTACTGAATCATTCACACCTTAAACATCTTCATTGTGTTGGAGGTGCGTGGTGTAATGGTTAGAGTCATAGGAAATGGACTCGTCAACCCAAGTTCAAATCCTAAACGAAGCTACAGTTAACATAGCGCTAATACCCTTGGGAATGGTATGAATCCAACTACTCTCCCTCCAGCTATGGGTAAAATAGTAGGGCAGACTGTGCTCTTTAACCTTGGTTAGGGAACCAGTCTAGGAGAAGGAAAACTGTATTCAAACCTGTTAAACTCTGCTTGGGGTGGTCAATATTAGAATAAGCTCAGTCCTAACTAGTGATCTATTTCACTAATAATAATAATATAATATAATAATACTAATAATATAATAAAGTACAATGGCATAATCCTAGAAATGAAAACACAATTTAAAGAAAGTTCTTATACATACCAAGGTCAATATGAACCAATTGTGCTGTATCGCAATTAATCAAGATGTTCTGTACATGTCGATCTCCAAGTCCAAGAATGTAGCCCACTGTAAAAAATAACCAAAAATGAATGCAAACTTTAAACAATGCAGTTTTGATTTGTGCAAATTTTGATGCAATATGATTAATTGCATAGACAACAAATGAGGACAGAGACATGAATGCAAAAACAGAACAAAGGTGCACTGTAGCAAACAATGTTAAAAGAATAGTTAATTTGTAGTGAATAATGTTAAGAAATTCCTTCCTTTGTAGTGAACAATGCTAAGAAATTCCTTCCTTTGTAGTGAACAATGCTAAGAAATTCCTTACTTTGTAGCAAACAATGCTAAGAAATTCCTTACTTTGTAGCAAAATGCTAAGAAATTCCTTACTTTGTAGCAAACAATGCTAAGAAATTCCTTACTTTGTAGCAAACAATGCTAAGAAATAGCAAACAATGCTAAGAAATACTTTGTAGCAAACAATGCTAAGAAAATTCCTTACTTTGTAGCAAACAATGCTAAGAAATTCCTTACTTTGTAGCAAACAATGCTAAGAAATTCCTTACTTTGTAGCAAACAATGCTAAGAAATTCCTTACTTTGTAGCAAACAATGCTAAGAAATTCCTTACTTTGTAGCAAACAATGCTAAGAAATTCCTTCCTTTGTAGCAAACAATGCTAAGAAATTCCTTCCTTTGTAGCAAACAATGCTAAGAAATTCCTTACTTTGTAGCAAACAATGCTAAGAAATGCTAAGAAATTCCTTACTTTGTAGCAAACAATGCTAAGAAATTCCTTCCTTTGTAGCAAACAATGCTAAGAAATTCCACTTTGTAGCAAACATGCTAAGAAATTCCTTACTTTGTAGCAAAACAATGCTAAGAAATTCCTTACTTTGTAGCAAACAATGCTAAGAAATTCCTTACTTTGTAGCAAACAATGCTAAGAAATTCCTTACTTTGTAGCAAACAATGCTAAGAAATTCCTTACTTTGTAGCAAACAATGCTAAGAAATTCCTTACTTTGTAGCAACAATGCTAAGAAATTCCTTACTTTGTAGCAAACAATGCTAAGAAATTCCTTCCTTTGTAGCAAACAATGCTAAGAAATTCTTACTTTGTAGCAAACAATGCTAAGAAATTCCTTACTTTGTAGCAAACAATGCTAAGAAATTCCTTACTTTGTAGCAAACAATGCTAAGAAATTTTCCTTTGTAGCAAACAATGCTAAGAAATTCCTTACTTTGTAGCAAAACAATGCTAAGAAATTCCTTACTTTGTAGCAAACAATGCTTGTAGCAAACAATGCTAAGAAATTCCTTACTTTGTAGCAAACAATGCTAAGAAATTCCTTACTTTGTAGCAAACAATGCTAAGAAATTCCTTCCTTTGTAGCAAAACAATGCTAAGAAATTAGCAAACAATGCTAAGAAAACTTTGTAGCAAACAATGCTAAGAAATTCCTTACTTTGTAGCAAACAATGCTAAAGAAATTCCTTACTTTGTAGCAAACAATGCTAAGAAATTCCTTCCTTTGTAGCAAACAATGCTAAGAAATTCCTTACTTTTGTAGCAAACAATGCTAAGAAATTCTTTACTTTGTAGCAAACAATGCTAAGAAATTCCTTACTTTGTAGCAAACAATGCTAAGAAATTCCTTACTTTGTAGCAAACAATGCTAAGAAATTCCTTACTTTGTAGCAAACAATGCTAAAGAAATTCCTTCTTTGTAGCAAACAATGCTAAGAAATTCCTTACTTTGTAGCAAACAATGCTAAGAAATTCCTTACTTTGTAGCAAACAATGCTAAGAAATTCCTTACTTTGTACTTTGTAGCAAACAATGCTAAGAAATTCCTTACTTTGTAGCAAACAATGCTAAGAAATTCCTTCCTTTGTAGCAAACAATGCTAAGAAATTCCTTACTTTGTAGCAACAATGCTAAGAAATTCCTTACTTTGTAGCAAACAATGCTAATTCCTTACTTTGTAGCAAACAATGCTAAGAAATTCCTTACTTCGTAGCAAACAATGCTGAGAAATTCCTTATTTTGTAGCAAACAATGCTAAGAAATTCCTTCCTTTGTAGCAAATAATGCTAAGAAATTCCTTACTTTGTAGCAAATAATGGTGAGAAATTACTTCCTTTGTAGCAAATAATGCTAAGAAATTCCTTACTTTGTAGCAAACAATGCTAAGAAATTCCTTACTTTGTAGCAAACAATGCTAAGAAATTCCTTACTTTGTAGCAAACAATGCTAAGAAATTCCTTACTTTGTAGCAAATAATGGTGAGAAATTACTTCCTTTGTAGCAAATAATGCTAAGAAATTCCTTCCTTTGTAGCAAACAATGCTAAGGAATTCCTTACTTTGTAGCAAACAATGCTGAGAAATTCCTTACTTTGTAGCAAACAATGCTAAGAAATTCCTTACTTTGTAGCAAACAATGCTAAGAAATTCCTTACTTTGTAGCAAATAATGCCTAGAAATTACTTCCTTTGTAGAAAACAATGCTAAGAAATTCCTTACTTTGTAGTGAACAATGCTAAGAAATTCCTTACTTTGTAGTGAACAATGCAGAGAAATTCCTTACTTTGTAGCGAACAATGCAGAGAAATTCCTTACTTTGTAGCAAATAATGCTGAGAAATTCCTTACTTTGTAGCAAATAATGCTAAGAAATTCCTTACTTTGTAGCAAACAATGCTAAGAAATTCCTTACTTTGTAGCAAACAATGCTGCTTTGTAGCAAAACAATGCTAAGAAATTCCTAGAAATTCCTTACAACTTTGTAGCAAATAATGCTGAGAAATTCCTTACTTTGTAGCAAACAATGCTAAGAAATTCTTACTTTGTTAAGCAAACAATGCTAAGAAATTCCTTACTTTGTAGCAAACAATGCTAAGAAATTCCTTACTTTGTAGCAAACAATGCTGAGAAACTCCTTAAAGACTCACCAATTGAGTTTGTGGCAACACTTTTTATATAGGCAGTACGGCATTTATACCATTTGACAGGATCAAAGAATTTCTCAAAGAAGAAATGTCGTAAAACTGGATGGAAGTTTTGGCAAATCTCTTCATAAACCTGTTCCTTCCTTTCTGGTGATTCCTGAAAATATAAAAATATTAAGTTATAAAATCTGATAAATGAAATAGTTACTCTTATATGAGGGTAATCCCAAAAGAAAGGCCCCCAAAGTACTGGGGACACAGAGAAACCATTTGTGTAGCTATTGGTAATACTTGTGTGCTGTACGTGCACCTCGCTGCCACGCCCAGTCTTGGTTTGGCAGTTGTTTCTGATGGAGCTCTCAATTGAAGAGTTCATGCAGTTATTCAGTTTTTTTAATGCAACAGGCATTAAACTGATTGTAATTAACAGAAGTGTATGGCGAGTTGTGCATTGATGTCAAAAAACATCCGCAGCTGGTGTAGTGAGTTTGCAATGATGATGAAGTTTAATGCTTCTTCAATCACATGCCAGAGATTTAGTATGACATAGTCATACAAAAACAACCAAAGTTCCTACAAAAATGTATCGACTAAAATGCCGATTATGTAGAAAAATAGATACATGCTCAAACTTTAAAATGAGGTAAAAATCATTGACAATAAACAATAAAGGCTTCTGTGATTTCTAAATATTTTGGAGACCTTTCTTTTGGGATTACTCTTGAAATGTTTCTACAAAAAGAAATAACTAACATGCAATACAGTAGAAAATTATTTTTTTTAGTGTTGACTATTCTTAAATATCTCTAAATTTTTATTTATCTCACCATAACTGACCACCCTGGCGACAGGGTCTAGAACACGCTGACTGTATTCCCTGCAGAGGGGTAAAATCATTCCCACCCCTACCAAATAAAACAATTTTTGACATTTTTCTGTGTGCCAGTTAATAAGGCTGCAATAATAAGTTCCCAACACTGAAAGCTTTAACTATCCATGTCTTGCAAATCACAACACACAAGTAAGCTAAAACTCCTGTCGCCTGCCAGCAGGGCTTAGATTATACTGACTGCATCTCCTTGCTTTAGATGTCCGTCGCAGATGACGATGACGTCACTCCATGTCTTCAACAGTTGTGGACTCTCTGGTGGCTAGTTAATCCAATTCTGGACTTGTAGATGCGTTCATGCACATTGCAAGGGTAATTCCCATCTGCATTTGGTGGTTCATGATGACGAAGATGAAGACGTTGCCGCTCTGCAGCTCTATTAATCTTAAAATTAACACTAACTGCATCACCTGCAGAGGGATAAAACCACATACCAAAAAAAGAGCTGATCTGCTGGTTGGCCTACACTAGTGTGTCCATGTGTAGTTGTCCACATAAGTTTATCCTTACTTCACCAGCAGTGTTCAGCATGACTTTTTTTTGTCTTACATAGATGGTTTGTGTGATCGGGGTAAGTGGCCCTACAACTGCTTTTTTGTAGGGAGCTAGTTCCAGGTTTTGTTCAAAAACAGCATGCAGCATCCTAGTGTAGTTCCCATCAAGCTTTTTCTCAAAATGTTTCATTATAGTCCAAGTGGTGCAACCCTACAGTAGTAATGACACAGCTACAGTTGTCAATAACAAAAAATAAAACAATGACATATTTATTTTGTAATTAAAAACCTAAAATTATCATAAAGTATCAAGGTAATCTGAACATTAGCTACATAAATGAGAGTAACCTTCCCTTGTTTCTTTCACTTTAAGAAAGCCGTCTGTTTTGGTTGGCCATTTTTATTTCACCGTAAATCTACACTGAAAATACGAATTTGTTCGAATCAATACAACTGAATGTTGTAACACGAAAATATAAAATTTGTTCTTAATTGTGCTTGTGTATTATTTGAAATGAACTTAATTGTTATTAAGAACACATTTTATGATATTTCCATGTTAAAACATGCAGTTGTATTGATTACGGTGAAATGAAAATGGCCGACCAAAACAGACGGCTTCCTCAAAGTAAAAGAAACAAGGAGAGGTTACTCTTATTTATGTAGCTATGGTTCAGATTACCAAGAATCGATCCCCCTCCAGTGTCTTAGAAACTAGAAAATGACTGAAATTGTCTTCTTTTTTTTTTTACCATGAGTTTTTTTCGACACTCTATGGTTGACCAATCGTGTGGGCGATAACGTTGATGGGCACCTTTGTCTTTACCCACTAAATATTCTCCAAGAGGCTGAGTTCCTTCACACCATTCTAATAAACCACTTCTCTGAGACAATGGAATCACCTTCAAGTAGAAAGAGGATACAATTAGTTTTTAAAAAAAATTAACTTACAAATGAATACATGAATAATAAATAAATCTTCAACAATACAAAACAATGAGAAATGTGAATGTGTGGATGATGGATGAAAAGATGGAGGAGTAGGCAGAGATGTAAGTGTGAGGAGACAAGAGAGACGAAATGGACAGTGAAGGTTTGGTTTGTTTAGTTTTACGGCATATCAACCTCGGTGGGTCATTTAATGCTGACAAAGTTTTGTAATAAATTCATTCTTAATGGATAATACAATTTTGTTTATAAACTCATGTTTTTCTATTTAACCCATAGATGGGACCCTAACAGGTACTACCACTCCATGTCAGAGTGGACCAGGGAGCAATGGTGATGAAGGGGTGCTCCACATTCCCCAAACCTCCAAAACTGGAACCTCACCATCAGATAGATGTTAACGTCATTCCCAGGACATGAAGACCCTCAGCCACCACCTTCTAGCACCCATATGATAAAAAGGGTTGGGGCTTGCCATGAGGGCAATATGGTTGGGAAAATCATATAGGTGCTAGGGCTTGACGTGGCCAGCCGATTGATCGGAGGGGGCCTCTCTGACCGCCTGTCTAATCCAAGAACAGGCCAAAGTGGAATATTGCAAGTCATGGACTGCCCAACCACCTGGGTTCTATCCTTAAGCATCACAGGTCGCAACCGACGGCCAACAGGTGGCCCCATTGGGGGAGTCTTACCCCTCTGCAGAGATGCATTCTAACACCCCAGCCGACAGGGCGGGGACAGTGAAGAAGAGAATGCACGAGATCCAACGATGTAGGTAAGAAAATAATGATTCAGCTTTTTTTTTGTCAGTCTGTTAGCATATTAAAATATACAAATTTGCCAAGAAGTTTTGTATTATTTGTCTGAATTTTGTATTATTTAGATTTTTGGACTGTTGTCCTCATCTTTATTGTTATATACACAATGTTTTGGCCAATGCGCCTACAGGCCTTAATCAGATGTTTCTTGTTGAGTCTGAGAACCTTCTTGTCGAACATCGGCCAAAATGAAGAAGGGGAAGGGGGTCTCTCCAACATTGAAGATAGTGTAGATATGACAATCCGAGCACTTGACAAATACACTAATAAAAGTAAGGAAAGACTAATTGCAGCAGCCAGGAAACGCAATTGCAACATATTGACAAGCAGAAACATCAAAAACCAAAAAACCGAAATGGGAAGAAAAACAACTACATGGGTATTTCAAGCATCAAACTCAAGAGATATATCATTTTTTTGTCAGTCAGTTAGCATATTACCAAGAAGTTTTATATTATTTGTCTGAATTTTTTGAGATGAGGCTTGATGTGTATAATTTTGATTTTTTTGGATTGATAAATGTGCAATAAACAATGATGTCCTTATTTGAATGAGATCTTCCAAAAGTTTTTCGGTGCCTCATTTGATCAAATCAAACTATTCAAAATGGTTTCCCAGGTTAGACAAAGACCATTCCTTTAAATTAAACTAGAGATCTAAAGGAATAGACAAAGACCATTCCTTTAAATTAAACTAGAGATCTAAAGGAATAGACAAAGACCATTTAAATTAAACTAGAGATCTAAAGGAATAGACAAAGACCATTCCTTTAAATTAAACTAGAGATCTAAAGGAATAGACAAAGACCATTCCTTTAAATTAAACTAGAGATCTAAAGGAATAGACAAAGACCATTCTTTAAATTAAACTAGAGATCTAAAGGAATAGACAAAGACCATTCCTTTAAATTAAACTAGAGATCTAAAG
Source organism: Doryteuthis pealeii (assembly GCA_023376005.1). NCBI lineage: Eukaryota > Metazoa > Mollusca > Cephalopoda > Myopsida > Loliginidae > Doryteuthis > Doryteuthis pealeii. The sequence goes on along the minus strand of CM042145.1, from coordinate 15,981,468 downwards.
GAATAGACAAAGACCATTCCTTTAAATTAAACTAGAGATCTAAAGGAATAGACAAAGACCGTTCCTTTAAATTAAACTAGAGATCTAAAGGAATAGACAAAGACCATTCCTTTAAATTAAACTAGAGATTTAAAGGAATAGACAAAGACCATTCCTTTAAATTAAACTAGAGATTTAAAGGAATAGACAAAGACCATTCTTTAATTAAACTAGAGATCTAAAGGAATAGACAAAGACCATTCCTTTAAATTAAACTAGAGATTTAAAAAAAAGATAAAGCTTACTTTGTAGGTACAAATATTCAGTTGTCTTTTGCGGGTTTCTGCATCATTGTTCAACAATTTGTTGACTAGGCCAAACACTTGCTGCATGATTGCATCCTGTCGGAGGTCATCACGACCCTGGGGTAAAGAATAAGAATGTAAAATTAAATGTAGAAATGATACTATCATAGATTGATTCTTTTGGATAAGTTTCCTTATCTTTGTATTTATTATTGTATGATATTAACAACATCTTCTATTGAAAATTCAGGCAAAAATTGTCATATTGGTAGAGACCCAACAAATTTCCTCTAGAAATTGAAACTGCAATTATAATAAATATTAGTCATAGATTTGAAGTACAGGAATTTTTTTTATTATAAAAATATTTCTATATTAATAGAAATTCAATAACTTTAATCCACAAACTTTTAGGTTTAATTCAAATATAAACTTTCTTCTGTTTAACATTTAAATGTGAAATACAATGTACTGTAACAAAAAACAAAAGATGTATTGAGTGATGTTTAAATGCTGAACATTTCTCTATATAGAAGTTCAAAAAATAATAATTACAACAAGAAGTAAATATATAACAATAATAATAACAATTAATAAATAAACAAGTGGTGAATACATGGAATAAACTACCATCATCAATAGTGAATGTCCCATCTCTAAACTCCTTTAAGGCAATGTTAGATAATCTGTGGAAAGATTATAAATATTCTGTGGAATTAAGATGACAGGTCTCAGACTTAATATACTAGCTGAAAAAGATATATATATATATGAACATAGGAGGGTTGGAGTAAAATCCGACAGTATGAGGTAAGGTAAAAGGAAAAGTGAACAAAAATACAGAAATGGAGAAAAAAAAGCCAATCGCTATCAAACTATCTTTTTTGTACAAATAATGTTCAATATATGTGAAATAATTTTAGAAAAACTTTTTGTCATTGATGCAGTGCCACATCGGGATATTGATCTTGCTAGGAAATATCAAACTATCTTTTTGTACAAATAATGTTCAATATATGTGAAATAATTTTAGAAAAACTTTTTGTCATTGATGCAGTGCCACATCGGGATATTGATCTTGCTAGGAAATATCAAATTATCTTTTTTGGTACAAATAATGTTCAATATATGTGAAATAATTTTAGAAAAACTTTTTGTCATTGATGCAGTGCCACATCGGGATATTGATCTTGCTAGGAAATATCAAACTATCTTTTTTGTACAAATAATGTTCAATATATGTGAAATAATTTTAGAAAAACTTTTTGTCATTGATGCAGTGCCACATCGGGATATTGATCTTGCTAGGAAATATCAAACTATCTTTTTTGTACAAATAATGTTCAATATATGTGAAATAATTTTAGAAAAACTTTTTGTCATTGATGCAGTGCCACATCGGGATATTGATCTTGCTAGGAAATATCAAACTATCTTTTTGTACAAATAATGTTCAATATATGTGAAATAATTTTAGAAAAACTTTTTGTCATTGATGCAGTGCCACATCGGGATATTGATCTTGCTAGGAAATATCAAATTATCTTTTTGGTACAAATAATATTCAATATATGTGAAATAATTTTAGAAAAAACTTTTTGTCATTGATGCAGTGCCACATCGGGATATTGATCTTGCTAGGAAATATCAAATTATCTTTTTGGTACAAATAATGTTCAATATATGTGAAATAATTTTAGAAAAACTTTTTGTCATTGATGCAGTGCCACATCGGGATATTGATCTTGCTAGGAAATATCAAACTATCTTTTTTGTACAAATAATGTTCAATATATGTGAAATAATTTTAGAAAAACTTTTTGTCATTGATGCAGTGCCACATCGGGATATTGATCTTGCTAGGAAATATCAAACTATCTTTTTGTACAAATAATGTTCAATATATGTGAAATAATTTTAGAAAAACTTTTTGTCATTGATGCAGTGCCACATCGGGATATTGATCTTGCTAGGAAATATCAAACTATCTTTTTTGTACAAATAATGTTCAATATATGTGAAATAATTTTAGAAAAACTTTTGTCATTGATGCAGTGCCACATCGGGATATTGATCTTGCTAGGAAATATCAAATTATCTTTTTGGTACAAATAATATTCAATATATGTGAAATAATTTTAGAAAAACTTTTTGTCATTGATGCAGTGCCACATCGGGATATTGATCTTGCTAGGAAATATCAAACTATCTTTTTGGTACAAATAATGTTCAATATATGTGAAATAATAATAGAAAAAAAAATGTCATTGATGCTGTGCCACATTGAGATATTGATCTTGAAAAAATCAGAAATCATCAATAACTTAAAATTGGTTGACTTTAAGACTTTTTTATACCATTTTTGGATTCCTTGGGCAAAAATGCTTTTATAAACCAATTTTTAGTATTAGGGAAGCTCTAGAACTCATTTTAACAGACAAAAATAGATTACAAAAAGTCGCCATTTTTTGTCAACCTCACCAAATTTGGAGAGCTAAAAATTGACATAAATCCGCCAATTTATGGAAATGGAAGCTCAAATTTTGGGCATTGTCTAATGTTATCACCTGGAAAAAAATTGAAGGGGGTGGGTGACAATTTTGTAATGGCAATAAAGGGACACTCCACACTACTCAAATCACCAGAAAAGTAGGCTCATCATTAGATGGAGTTTAGTAGTCTCTTTTGGGGGTCGGGGGTAGGTGGTCAGTGTATTCTAAGCCCCACTGACAGGGTGGATAAAAAGATAGACATTTATCAAATCAAATTATCAATTTTGACTCTATTTTCTTTCATCATTTTTTTTAATAATTTGACTTCCTTTTTTATTACAACTTAGATCATCATTTCTATGATAGCAAATAACAGCACATATCTGAGATAAGAACCCCCCCCCCCCCAAAAAAAAAACCCCTAAAAAATCCAAGAAAATACTGATAGTTGTCTAGGTCTCTGGTATAGTGCCTCCAGGCAAGTCATGTGTAGATATTTACCCAACCCATTCACCATGGGTAGGATGTGACACAAGATCACAAGTATGGGGCATTCAGCAAGAATTGAACTCGTTATTCCATAGTAATAGATCTGTGAGACTAGGTTGCTAACCATTACACTACAATCGGATGCTCAGGCAAGTCATGAGTAAGTGCTCTGGGACAATAATAACTGTTTAAATAGTGTCTATAAAAGTCTATGCCTCTGCTAGTAGCAGTCCATTAAGTTGTGGAGGGGGGGATAACTTTTTTATATCAGTTATAATAATAATAATAGTTAATAATACTATTAAAAGTTAGTAATTATTATTGACAAGGCTTCACATCTAAAAAAAAAAAAAAAATGAAATCTTAAAAAATAAAAATATGCAACTGTTGTACCGGCCATTCCTACAGTGGAGAACATGCACCGGTTCTCACTATAAATAGTGAGACACCGAGTGTAAAAGGAAACTGTTCCCGTTAACGACAAGCTAGTTGTACATGTACCATTGATTGTAAATACACTTGTCTTATTTTACCCTATCTCGACTTGACTTCTTTTTACTTAGTCTGATATAAGGATAAAAAGGAAGCGTGGAGGGTAGGAGAATTGTGTTTTATCAAACTTACAAGTGAGGAAAGCATACCTGCCTTGAAAATCAGCATTTATGATTTTGGTTTTTACCTGGGCAAGATACACTGACCTCTAAAATGGACTCTCTCATCAATTTTGATGTATGAGGGTTCATCCAATGAACAACCCACACAGTGTTTTGTTTATAGTGGTGAAGGCTTGTGTTGGACCATTCCACACTTTTTGGCACAGTTGATAGGAATGAATTGGTGAACAAGGAATGCCACAAACCCAATCAACGACTGACCTCAGGCTTTTCAAATTCAGAGTTTTCTTTCTCCTAGATTGGTTACCTATCCAAGGTTAAAGAGCCCAGTATGCCCTACTATTTTACCCATAGCTGGAGGGAGAATATATGGATTCATACGTTTCCCAATGCATATGTGAAAATGCAAACAGCCTTGTCTAGGATTTGAACTCGGGTTGACGAGTCCATTTCCTACGATTCTAACCATTATGCCATGTGCCTCCATGACCACTAAGTTGTGGTTAAAACAATCAATCTACCATTATAATGATTAATGTAAATAAATGTTTGTCTACCTTGACCAATTGTCTGTACTTTTGACCATTGGAACCATTGCAGAGGATAATTTTAGGCAGGTTGATTCCTCCTGCAAGTTTAAAGCTTGATTCAAAACCTGTCACATAAGGAATCTCAGAATAAACTCCACTTGGGTCAATCTGAAAAGAAAACAAAATATATAAAAAAGAATTTAAAAAAAAAAGTAAACATTTGGAAACAATAAATATTAAGAAATTAAACAAATGTTTTATTCTATTTTATTTTTTGCTCAGTATCAACTTTTTAAATACAAACACAAACATGATGATGAAATTGTTTAAATATCATTTCAGTTGTGTGACATGATTAGCAAACTGGATAGATGAATTATGTGTGTATGTATATATATATATATATATATATATGTGTGTGTGTGTGTGTGTGTGTACAAGGTGTATCATAAAAGTATCGAGATGAAGCTGTATTTATCAAGTTAGAAATGAACAATAAATGGAATGTTAATTTTTTTCAGAATACAAGTTGGGTCATAAAAGTACCAAGTTTAAAGCTGTATTTACCAAGATAGAAATGAACAATGAATGGAAAGTTAATTTTTTCAGAATACAAACTGTGTCAAAAAGTACAAAAAATATTGATACTTTTTTGACACGCCTTGTATATATATATAATTTCTGAATGCCCGTCTAGCCTAAGTAAGGGCCTAAGTGGAGTGTTTGCAGGTCATGGATTGCTCAGCCACCTGGGTTCAATCCCTAAGCATCACGGGTTGCCACCCACGGCCAACAGGTGGCCCCATTCGGGGAATCTTACCCCTCTGCAGAGGTGCAGTTGGTGTATTCTAACGCCCCACCGACAGGAAATGGTCTATATTATTAATAATAATAACTGAAGAATAGAAATTAATAATTGAGTCGTTTATGAGGGTTGTTTTAGCAAAAACAGCATCACATTATATTTATTTATAATTAGTATGGCAGCAATTTAGTGAGATGAGAAAGAAGAGAGAAGGATGTGGCCAAACTTACGGGGATGTTGGAAGTAGCCACTGCAACATGACGCAGGTTCTTCAGTTTGGTAAGAAGGAGAGAGGAAGGAAGCTGAATTGGTCCTACAAGACAATTGGATTGATAATCATTTAGACAAGGAAAAAATGAGAAGAAAAGAAATAAAGAACAGAGAAGTGGAAAGGTGATAGGGAAAAAGAAAATATTAAAACAAGAGGAAAAAACTAAATAGTATATATATATATATATATATATATATATATATATATATATATAGAACAAAATGCATAAAAGATTATAAAAAAATAAAAAAGATAAAAATAAAAATTATTTTTAGATGAAACATACATGAAGGCTAAATATTTCATCTGAAGATTATATTTTTCTTACTGATATGAGGTGAGAAAACTATATATATATATATATATATATATATATATATATGAAAGGTAAAATGGATATGAATCCGACAATATGTGTAGAAAGTTTCTAGAAAAAACAAGATGTTAAAAGTTTTGCTAACAGAAATCATACTGTCTACAGAAAAAACAAAATTGGAATTATTTAAAATATATTACCGGAGGCCCAAATTTCGAATATAATAAGGATCCCGACACTACGAATTTGTCATCATTACAGATTCCTGAAATTTTCCATCTTCATCTATTGTACTGTTGGACCTATTACATTTTTTAAACTTTCTTTTGTAGCCGGAACATTTTCCTGAACTTTTTGATATTTATATACACTTTTACTGCAAACTCTTTTGAGCTTTTTTAATGATAAAAATGCTTATAATTTTTTAAAATAAAATTTATTTTATTTTTAACATAAAATACGCATTTTAAAATTTTTTTTGAAAATTCCGGTACTGACCGAGAGCGTTGTGTGCCTCGTGATTAATGATATATTTATTTCATCTTTCCGTTTACAATGTTGCTTTGATAAAGACCTCTTCATATGGTCGAAACAGATTTCTGTCAGCAAAACTTTTAACATCTTGTTTTTCTACAAACTTTCTACACACACACACACACATACTTACACATATATATATATATATATATATATATATATATATATATATATAATATATATATAGCTGATAACATGAAATGTTCAATAATATTTCCAATAGAATAAGATAAGAATAACAATTATGTTACTATTATTATTTTATCAGTTGATTTTAAAAGGCTTAAAAAGTATAATTATTTGGTGGCAGTTATTTTCATTATTATTGTCCATATGTACATCCATAGAAGTTATTAACAGATCATATTCACTGACAAAGCAAACAACTTACTTGTTTCTCGTTTGTATTTCTCCACATCAAAATTAGCCAGTTCAATGTAAGCTTCACATAACCTCTCCATGTCTTTTACATTCTGTGCAATTTTGGTTTTCGACAGAGTACTGATTATCTTTCTGGCAGCTTTTGCACGGTCCTTAACAAGGAAAAAAAAAAGAAAGAAAAAGGATAAGACTTTATAATATACTAGAGTTCAATCTATCCTTGTGATAACTTTTGGATACCTGTCTTTTGTGGAAGTGGCCATTTGTAATGTGAGTTGTATGTATGCGCATATTTGAGTCCTTATGTTACTATTGCATTAGATATCATGTACATAAATAAAAACTGTCAACTTTAAAATATTGTAACTTTTCAAAAAATGATAGAACAAAAATAAAAAACAAACAAACAAAAACATGTGTTTTCTTAAAATTTAAAGATTAAGAATATGCACATGTCCTGTTACACTAACAATCTTTAACAAGGTACCATAAATATGGATTATGACAATAAAAATTGTGTAATTTTTTTAATAGATGTGGTTATATATATATATATATATATTGTCCTCATCTTTATTGTTATCTGTACAACGTTTCGGACGATGTGCCCTCCATCCTTCTTCAGGTATTTCTTTTTGGACTAGGGAATCTTCTTTTCGAACTCGGGAACTTTCTTGACATAATCGGGAACCTTCTTGTCATAATCGGGAGCCATATTTTAATATATATATATATATATATATATTAAAATATGGCTCCCGATTATGACAAGAAGGTTCCCGATTATGTCAAGAAAGTTCCCGAGTTCGAAAAGAAGATTCCCTAGTCCAAAAAGAAATACCTGAAGAAGGATGGAGGGCACATCGTCCGAAACGTTGTACAGATAACAATAAAGATGAGGACAATAGTTCGAATAATCCAAATAATACTAATTATCAAGCCTCATCTAAAAAATTCAGAGAAATAATAAAAATATATATATAAAGCCATTTAAAAGATTGCACCACAATTCTGATGATAAATTTGCTTACACAAATTTGATAAAACTGTCAACTTCAAACACTGTACCCCTTTTTTTTTAATAGAAATGATAGAAGCAAAATGTTTAAAAAAAAGTGATTTCCCCAAAATTCAAGATTAAAAATATGCACATATCCTGTTCCACTAACAATCTTCAAAAATAGTCAAAGTCTCGTTTGCCTGGGTAGTCTTTACTTACCTGAGTGTTGGTACTGTTAGCATTTTCTTTTTTCCTTGTCTTCCTGATGTCGTCTGTAGAAAATCATCATCTTTATTTGCATTAGCAAGTGCCATTACAATATAAAGAGAATGATGTGGATGATCTTGTGTCACCTGTTCAATGATCTGTTATGAAAATAAAAAGAAACTCATCAGTGAGATGTTCATTTGGTTTGTTTATTACAAGTACTAGCAAATATATTTTGAATGGAAATAAAAATTCAGGGAAGAAACCTTTTATTTAATATTAAAAAAACATTTATAGAAAAAACATTTTATCTAAAAATGTTTTTTTAATAAAAACATTTATATAAGAAACATTTTTATTAAAAACATTTATAGAATAAACATTATATTTAATATTAAACATTTAAAAAACATTTATAATAGAAGGAAGAAACATTTTATTTAATATTAAAAAAACATTTATAGAAGAAACATTTTATTTAATATTAAAAAAACATTTATAGAAGAAACATTTTATTAAAAAAACATTTATAGAAAAACATTATATTTAATATTAAAAAAACATTTTATATTTAATATTAAAAAAACATTTATAGAAAAACATTTATATTTAATTAAAAAAACATTTATAGAAAAAACATATTAAAAAAATTTTAGAAAAACATTATATTTAATATTAAAAAAACATTTATAGAAACATTTATTTAATATTAAAAACATTTATAATATAAAAAAACATTATAGAAGAAACATTTTATTTAATATTAAAAAAACATTTATAAAATAAACATTAATTTAATATTAAAAACATTATAGAAGAAACATTTCATTTAACATTTTATTAAAAAACATTTTATTCAATAAAAAAACATTCATAATAGAAAATTTTATTTAATATTAAAAAACATTTATAGAAGAAACTTTTTATTCAATATTAAAAAAACATTTATAGAAGAAACATTTTTATTAAAAACATTTATAGAAGAAACCTTTTCATTTGAAAAAATTATTTGCTAGTTTCACAGATCCACTATTAATGAATTGCAAGTTTGATCCTTGCTGGATGCCCCATAATTTCAACCTTGTGTCACATCCTATCCATGGCGAATGGGTTGGGTAAATACCTACTTCTATTGTTGTATGGGTTAAGTTCTTAAGAAATATATTTTGAATATCAAAATGAAGCTTATTTTCATATAACATAAGTGGTTTCAGGTTCTTTGTTTAATGACATATCAACCTTTGTGGGTTATTCAATGTGAAAGCCATTCTTGTAGAAGGACAGTAGCGGTACTATTTAACACATAGCTGGGGGGACGAAGGACTTCATACCTTTCCCATGGGTATTAGTCTAAAAGTGAACATAATAGCACACTGGGGGAGGGGGGATGAAGGACTTCATACCTTTCCCATGGGTATTAGTGCGAAAGTGAATGTGATAGCATGTCTGGAATTTGAACTTGCTTACTAAGATGTCATAATCCAGCAGGTTAGCCACTAATGCCATGAGAACTCCCCAACAAGAGTAATTAATAGAACTATGAGGGTAATCCTGAAAGTAAGGTCTCCAAAATATTTAGAAATGACAGAAACGTTTATTGTTTATTGTCAAATGATATTTACATCATTTTAAAGTTTGAACATGTATCTATTGTTGGTATATTTTGGATATATAAGGTGTGCTACAATACATCACTTAAATCTATAGACCAGGCGAGGTCACGTGGTTTAAACCTCAGCCAATCAACAGCCATAATGCGTGGCTGGTTGACTACTTAATAATTGATACTGAGAGACGTCTATTTGCAATCATTGATGAAGGACTTGCAATACTGAGGAGCACCAAGGAACAACCAAAGGATTTCCGCTGGACAAGCGCTCTTGCTTGAAGCCTAAAGGATGGCCCATAAAATCGTAACATCTATTTTTCTATATAATTGTCATATCGTAAACATTGTTTTTTTTTCCCTTTATTTGAAAAAAACAAACAAAATGTTTACGATATGACAATTATATAGAAAAATAGATGTTACGATTTTATGGGCCATCCTTTAGGCTTCAAGCAATGCAAGTCTCTTAAGCCAGTGGAACAATTCACTTACCTGGAAGGTAATATCTCCTCCACAGAGAGCGATGTTAATACGCGGATAGCAAAGGCATGGTCGGCCACAAATAGATTATCAGTCATATGGAGGTCCAATCTCCCTAACAAGCTGAAGCGACAGTTCTTCCAGGCTGTGGTTGTGCCAGTGCTGTTATATGGCTGCGCCACCTGGACCCTAACTAAACGTCTTGAGAATAAGCCAGATGGGAGCTGCACAAGGATGCTGCGAGCAGTGTTGAACAAGTCATGGAAACAGTACCCCACAAGGAAACAGCTGTACGGTCATCTGCCCCCCCCCCATCTCACAAACTATCCGAGTGAGACGGACAAGGCATGCAGGACACTGCTGGAGAAGTAAGGATGAACTCATAAGTGACGTTCTCCTGTGGAAGCCAACACATGGACATGCAAGTGTGGGGCGCCCAGCAAGGATCTACATTGACCAGCTATGTGAAGATGCTGGCTGTTCCGCAGAGGAGCTTCCAGGTGCAATGAATGATAGGGAAGGTTGGCGAGAGATTGTTGTCGATACCCGTGCTACATGCGCGACATGATGATGATGAAACATTTTGTAAATGTGGTGTCAGTTTTTGTATGCTCATGTCATACAGCTCACAGCCAGGTCGTTGGGTAAGTGTTGTCATACACTTCCGTTAATTGGCAATGAATTTCAATCAGTTTAATGCCTTTTGCGTTTTAAAACTGAATAACTGCACCAACTTCACACTTGGCAGTAGCATCAATTGGAAGCTCCGTTAGAAATGACAGACCAAGTATCCAATAGGCACCCAAGCTGGGAGTCGTCTTGAAAGGAACACCTTTTGCTTTCCACTGCACACTTCCGGTTGTGGTACGAGAGGCGCATGGAAAATAAACTTTATAAATTGTGTGATACCATTTCTGAACAACATCTTTTTATTTAAATAAACATAAAAAATATTTTCATTTAAATAAACATATCTGCATTTTTCTTCTGATTAAACAAAAACTATTTTAATATAAAAATATGTCTTTTATTTAAAGTTTATAATTTAAAAAAAAAAATCCTATTGAATTAACAACAACAACATGAAATAACTAATTTTTTTATTAAAATCGTAAACTATTTTAGTATAAAAACGTGCCTTTGGGTTGTAAATATACATGAATAAACTTTTTAAAAAAACTTACAGTGAAATTCTAATGCAAAAAAAAAATCGTCTGTTGTTTGTAAACAAACAGCCAGGAGTTTACAGTGAAAAGCAAAAGGTGTTCCTTTCAAAACAGATCTCAGCTGGGGTGCCTATTAGTTACTTGGTCTGAAATGACTGTCAAGCCAAGACTGAGCATGGCAGTGAGGTGTGTGCAGGAGCAGGTGCAGACACATACACAATAAACACATCAATGTAGCCATTAACTGTACAAACAGTCACCTTGCATCCACATCACTTTGGAGACCTTACTTTTGGGATTACTATCATATAACAATAAAATTAGAAAAGCCATTTACCTGGTTAAGGGCTAAAGAGAACTTGGTTTCCTGACAGTCCATCCTAGCAGCCAGTTGATACATTAGGGGAAGAAACTTGAAGGTCTTCAGGCGAGTGAAGCCTTTTTTCTACAACAAAAACAGACAGAAAATATACATTCAGTATGGATATTAAAGTGTAAAAAAAAAAACAAAAACAAAACAAACTCAATCTTAATATCATTAAATCTTCAAAAATCTCTATATACCAATATATATATATATATATATATATATATATATATGCTCCCCATCCCCTAAGGTTGAGCACTCTGGGGGGATCTCACTGACGGCCGCCAACTCAAGCGTAAAAGACAACGTTCTTCTCTATAAGGAATGGAGCACTCTGTGACGGCCTTTACACACAAAGCGATGTGTGTATTAAAACAATTAAAATCCCCTTCCCATTCTGTAAGTGAAGACAGCCTAATGGTTAAGGTGCTGGACTGACACCCAACCGACGGAGTTCAATTCCGACTGTAGGTAGCTTACAGAATGTCTAGCCACACTGAAGAGACTTGATAAGTCGAAACACGTGTCTGTGGATGACCCTATATATATATATATATATATATATATTTTGCATAAAAAATCTGAAATATGTTAAATTTTTAGCATAAAGATTTATAATAATATCTATTAATAATGGAGATTTGCTTCCGGTTTTTGTCTGTAACAAAAATTATGTCACTGCTTACGTCACATTACCCAAAATCGTCATAACAGATCTAATGTTACATGTTCAAATTTTGAGTGTATTTATTCTAAAATACACTGAAAATTTGAACATGCAACATTAGACAGTCCCCATTGTTTTTTAAAACAAGTTTTAATAAATACACGACTGGTATTATATATCTATATATAGTTTGTTTTATTTTAATACATATTTAAAGTTTACATTTCAAATTGTTTTATTTTTTAATCCTTTAATGAATTTGATGATTTTACTTACTTAGGGTACAAACTCGCTGAATCTTTGAATCTTTTTCTCCCACCCCTCAGGCAATATGTTTCAAAAATCTATTTTTACATCACCCGGAGTGCGTTTTTTTTATTTTGTACTAGCATCTATAATTTATTTATTTAATTTTATGCTATAAATTAAATTTTTAGCATAAAAAAATCTGAAATGTGTTTTTCTCTATCTATTTTTTCTCTATCAAATTTTAGTGCACAGTGAAATGGGATTCTACATTTACATATATATATATATATATATATATATATATATATATATATATATGAAAAGTAAAATGGATATGAATCCGACAATATGTGTAGAAAGTTTTGTAGAAAAACCAACAAGATGTTTAAAGTTTTGCTGACAGAAATCTGTTTTGACTGTATGTGGTCTTTATCAAAGCAACATTGTAAACAGAAATACGAAATAAATATATCATTAATCACGAGGCACACAACGTTCTCGATCAGTTTCAATTTTCAAATAATTTTTAAAAATGCGTATTTTATGTTAAAAATAAAATAAATTTTATTTATAAAAATTATAAGCATTTTTATCATAAAAAACTCAAAAGAGTTTGCAGTAAAGGTGTATATGAATATCAAAAAGTTCAGCAAAATGTTTCAGTTACACACACATTATATATATATATATATATATATATATATATATATATCTTATTATAATGGAGATTGTGTGTTTGTCTGTCTGTAACCGAAACTAAATCACTATTCAAGTCATAATTCCCTTAGTTATTGACGTCACATTTACCATGAATTTATTTTTATTTAAACCTCAGTTATTGATAAAATTGTTATACCTTATTAATACTGTTGACCTAGATCTACCCTACTAATAGCATGTAATTGTATTTATATATACAACAAAATAGCGGTTTACAGTGTGAACGAGAAGGCTAATTTGCATATTGATATTTAAAATTTGATTTTAATAAATATATGCTTAGTATTATTGATTTCTAATTGTTTGGTTTTCTCTTAACGAATCTGAGCAAAGATCTCGGGGATACATCTTAAAAGAAATCCATAAACAAGACGAAAGAACTGTAATTTTATTAAATACTTCATAATCTAACTAAATAGATAAATTAGGAAAAATGAAAGACGGGAGTGAAAGAAAATGATAGAAGAGTTAAATCTAAAGCTGTTCTATTTTTCGATTATACTCCCTCAGTTTATCATTTTTTAATAGTTTATAATTTGATACAATATTTTATAACATCAAAACCTAAATACTTGCACCCGAAGGGTGCATATATTTGCTAGTATATATAATTTTAAAAATACTATATATACCAATAATATATTATATTATATATGTATAAATGTTTGTGTCCATTACTTTGTCATGCAACATTTTTGTTGTATGTAGATCTGATCTCTCGGATAAGACAAAGTGAGAATTTTTTCCAAGCTGTAGCCATGTCAGTGTTGATTATTTGAAATATCTACTTTACAAATTGGTGTTTGAATGCACATTTAATAGGTTTATTCTAAATCTTTTCACAATAACAATGACAATGTTTAGGGGTCTTCACAAACTTTTGACTTGCACTGTATTGTTACATATTCTATTTTGTGGATAAAAGTATTGCTAGTACTGACAAATCTTTGGAGCGGTTTTATGTTTTTCTGCATTTGACAGTATGTTATTGGAGCTCATTGGATCCTTGGAACTCATCAAATCTTCAGCAATAAAAATCTATCTATCTATACATATATAAAGGGCAGTTGTGTGAATCTGTATGTTCGGAGGAAACTTCAAAAATAAAACAATTGACGACAAAGTAAATATATATACACATTAAATATCACCAGGACTCGGTTTTTGAGTATAAATAATGATGATTTGAATTATTTTCGAATACATCTAAAAATTAAATAGCATTATATGCTAAAATTATACACTGCCATTTTTCAGCGTTTCTCGCTAAAAAGTAAACATGAATAACGGAAGCTCGATCAATTTTTTCTTTTCATTTTTTTCATATTAAATCTACATTTTTACCGATTCAAAGTTGTAGTAAATATTTCATTGTACAGGATAAACAATCTTTTATTTAATCTTTTTTCTTTTTTTAATTATACAATTTTTATGGACAGTTTAAGAATTAATCACTTAGTTACACCTTTGACATTGTAATTTTACGTTGAAATACAAAATTGTTTCTAAGATTAGTTTAGATTTTTAGATTTTTTTTTTTGCATTTAATATTTTAAATAAGAGACATTAACTTTTCACAGCTGTGCATGGCTGTGCACTTTTTTATTTAAAAATTAAAATTTACATAGTTATGTATTGGTGTCCGTCATTTGTCAATGTAAACAAACATTAGATACCTCCAATTTTCCCTGTGAAATTTACCCGCACCCCCCAATATTTAACACAATGAAACTTGCATAAAGGTTAATATCAACTTGAAAATTTTTTGTCCATTCAAAAGAAGAAACATTAAACAATTTCCTGATGATTTAAAAAAAACATTTTTCAGCTTACAGAAATAATGAAAATTATGATTGAAAAAACAATGTTTTCATTTTTTGCACCATTAAATCAACTGAAATTTAACATAAACAAGTTACGACAAGAGGATTTAAAAAAATTCTATGAAAAATCAATTAATGGTTTGATTTTTACGAAAATGATACTAATGCAGAATAGCGCGCAAGAGATAATACCATTAGATTACGTATAAAATGCATTACATTTTACGGAAATACCTGAAAACTTTGAGACATTTGAGTAAGTGGGTTAGAATTAGGCTATACTTAGTATATTATATTTATCAAATTATTATAGTATAATTTGATATTCGATCGGCTACGCTTTGAATTAATAATGTTATTTTTTTTTTAAGATTATTTATCCTTTTACATTAATTTGATTACTTTATTCAATTTTTTTCTTTTTTTTTTTTGCTTTGAAATATTAATTTGAAATTTAGCAAATAGCATCATTTATATTTTATCTAAAAAATATAGTTAATATAGCCTGCCCTACTATTTATCCATAGCTGGTGGATGCATACCTTTCCAAAGGGTATTAGTGCAATGTGAAATACAAACAACCATGTCCATGATTTGAACTTGCATCGACAAGTCCATTTCTTACGACTCTAACCATTACGGTAATCTGAACATTAGCTACATAAATAAGAGTAACCTCCCCGTGTTTATTTCCCTTGGAGGAAGCCATTTGTTTTGGTCAGCCATTTTCATTTCACCGCAAATCTACACTGAAAATACAAATTTGTTCGAATCAATATAACTGAATGTTTTAACACGAATATCATAAAATGTGTTCTTAATTGTGCTTGTGCATTATTTGAAATTAATTTAATTGTTATTAAGAACGCACTTTATGATATTTTCGTGTTAAAACATGCAGTTGTATTGATTACGTTGAAATGAAAATGGCCGACCAAAACATACGGCTTCCTCAAAGTGAAATAAACAAGGGGAGGTTACTCTCATTTATGTAGCTAATATTTAGATTACCACCATTCCACCACGCGCCTCCACATTTATAATATAGATTCTGCCCTTTGTGATGAAAAAAAAAAAAAAAAAAAAAATCCTACAAACCTGGAGTACGTGAATCAAATTATTGGAATGTGAATTTTCAAACCATAAAGAGATCAGTGTGAAAATATGGAGGTCATGGCTGTCTCCATAATGGAGACATTTGATAAAGTTAACAATAGCCCATTTTAGGAACTGGCCTCGATCATCCTGTGTGGCTGAAACCTCGGCTTTATCAATAGCAGACTGCCTCTCAAGTGTTCTCCTGAATCGAGCACAGCTGAAAAAAAAAAAAAAAAAAAAAAAAAAAAAGACGAAATATTGTACAGATAACAATAAAGATGAGGACAATAGTCTGAATAATCAAAATAATACAAAAAAATAAGAACACAAATCATTTTTGTAGGCGCTGTGGCAGTTTCTGTATGCCCATGTCATACCAGCTCACAGTCATGTTGTTGAGGAAGCACTGAACCTCGTTTTCGTTGCAAACTCCATACACAACTTGTGGATCTTTTTGACATCCATGCACGATTTGCCATACACTTCTGTTAATTGGGGATGAATTTCAATCAGTTTAATGCCTTTTGTGTTCTAAAACCAAGTAATTGCACAAACTTTATACGTGGCGGTAGTGTCAATCAGGAGCTCCATCAGAAGCAACTGCCAAGTCAAGACTGAGCATGGCATTTGTTGGTATATGGAAGGTGATAAAAAATTTTTTATCACAGAATAACAAGAAAAGCAAGTGATAGTCCTTGTTTATCAGTCTGTTCAAAATTTCAACTATCACTTGCTTTTCTTGTTATTCTGTGATAAAATTTTTTTATCACCTTCCATATACCAACAAATGCCCTGAAGATGATCTAATTAATAGATTGAAACACTGCAGCGTCGGCCAATAAACTTACCACTCAAATTATTTAAACCTGTGTTTTTTCAATTTTCTTAATATACTACATATATATCTATATATATATACCGATCTGTGAAAGAATATGTGTCCAACCAAATTAAACACCAAAAATTGAAGCGGGCCATTAGAAAGGGTGATTTTCAGCCCAGCAACATTCAAAGTGGAGAAGTTCCAACATAGTTTATGTGGAAGATTATGTCTCTCCAGGGCTGGCCTGGTGAGTCTTCTGAGAAAACACAAGGATACAGTGTCAAATGCTACTGTCACTCAAGTATGGAAAAAAAAACCCAACAGAAAATGGTCTTACTTGTGCATGAGTTGACAGCCAACACACACATATATATATATATATATATATATATATATAGGATTACATTTTATAAACATCATAAAGTTGAAATAGGTGCTTGTTAGCACAATCTATATTATTGTTTTTCTTTATCTTTACCTTAAACTGTCGGATTTAATTCCATTTTATATACTCACACATATATATATTTTCTGAGTTATTTTGGTATATAATATGAGTCTTCCATTTGCTTCTAAATTATTTAGTTAAGAATTATTGCAAAAATGAATTAATGCCGTCGGATTCATTTCATTTTCTTCACATAGATAGATATATATATATACACATACAGGTCACAAATAGCTGGTTTTACCTAATGAGAATTTGCATTGTTATTTTATCATGAAACATCACTTAGGATAAAGATGATTTATGTTACATGAATAACAGGAGTGTTGATAGATAAGTTATCAAAAAGGTAATGTACTTTTTGTTATGAAAAAGAAAAAAAAAAGAAAGAAATGTACTCACTCTTTTTCATTATTATTTTTTAGTTCTTGAGCTTCGTGCTGTGCTTTCACCATAAGTTCCTTTTTAGCTTCAAATATGGACGACTCCATGTATTTAGTTATGTTTATGTATTGAGTATGGGAATAACAAGCCAGAGAGAGGAAAGCATCTAATGGCAAAGAATTGTTTTGAGCAGATGAAGATTGAAGTAGTGAAACAGCCTAGGAAGAAAAAAAAAAAAAATTATTAAAAAAAAAGAAAAATTATCGTTATCAAAAAATGGTTATTTCCTATAAGTCTAACATGATTAAAAGGGAACCACTCTTGACTGATAAATTATCTATTCATTTTCCCATTAAACTAACCCTAAACCCTAACCCTAAACCCATCTTCTTTTTTCCTAGTAGTTCAATAAATAAATAAATAATTTAGCAGTCAAGAGTGGTTCTGCTTTGATCGTGTTAGAATTATAGGAAATAACCCTAAAAATTATCCAATACTGTTTATTGGGCCCTCACCCGACAAAAGACAGACAGCCGACATTGCAATAACTTCTACACATCAGGTGAGATATTTGTTGATGACAGGTGCAAAACATCATCCAGGTGGTTGATAATTAGTCCAGGTGATAATTTGGTGTGTTGAACGAAAATCATTTGCAGGCTGGATGTTGCCCTTGGGCTGGGGGTAGCTGACCCCTGGTTTGGACCATCGTGAAACAAGTTATTTTTATCCAACCAATCAGTATAATTTTGTTTTTTTATTTAAAATTTTGGATAAGTTCTTCTTTGTGCTTCTTGTTTAAGAAATAATGTTTTGTTTTTATTTTTTAGTCCCCGAGAAAATATCAATATTCTGGATAAGCATTATACAGACCTTGCAGCTGATGTTTACCATCAGGTAAGTCAGGTTATCAAGAAATATTTGGTATACAATTATATGTATATTCTTTAATTTTAATATATATATATATATATATATATATTGTACAAAAAACCCCAGACAGTTGACATCAAGTAGTTTTATTGCAGTGTGTCTGTAAAGTCTGTGTGCACTTTAAAGAATTTATAAATTTAAAGTGCATACGAATTTTGTGGACACACTCTATAGTTAATTGATAGATGTAGGCATCGTCTATAATGAACCCAAGATGCTTCATTAACCCTAGATCATAAAAAAGGTAAGAATAAAACTGGCTAAATGTGTTGATATTAGATGTAATGGTAAATTATGAAATTGCTGTGAACAAGTGATCATATCATCATCAATTTGATTAGTATTTTCATAATAAAAGGATGCGTTTATCAGTTTGATTTGAGCTTCTGTGGGTCAATAGTACTTTGTAGCTAAGATGGTTGGGCTATTGGTATATTTAACCAGGTTTCTTTGAGAGAAAAGAGGATAGGTGTTTGAATGTCATTGAGAACTTATCATTTATTATCAGATTCAGTCTGAACTGTTCATCACTGTTGTAGAAATAATGAGCTGTGAGAGTTCCATTAAAATTCCACATTTTTCAGTGTATATAATTTTAAAACCAATTTTTTTGAGTCCCTGTAGTGTAGTGGCTAACATGCTGGACTGCAACACTTTTGGGGAGAGTCACTGTATCATAGTGGCTAACAAGTTGGATATATACGCTACAAACTAGCATGTACCAAAATATTGCAAAACTTTTGATTTATCTTAGTAATATAATTTGCCACATCTAAACCATGTAAAAATCATTAAAAAAATTTTTTTTTTTTTTTTTACCTTTTCTAGATATGATTCAATGATAATTCGTGGATTTTCTGTCCGTGTTTCAGCCAACCAATTGCCATATGTGTTGAGAGCCATAGAATACAATTCTGTAATTTGGTTGCCCTCCCCACTGGAATGTTTCTAGAGAAAAACAAAGAGAAAGACAAAAATATGATTGGAACAATATATATATATATATATATATATATATATATATATATATAAAATAATAAAATTCGAAGGCAATACAATGCGTAAAAAATAAAGACAAAAAGATGTTTTATATGTCTGATCGATTTCAAAGCAAAGCTTTATCATCTCTGATGATATTATTAGCATTGAGCACCTTTTCATGCCAATACTTTTCACATTTATTCTCTATTCATTATATATATATATATATATATATATATATATAAAAATGAACAAAATTTATTGTTTTAGAAAACCATTTTGTAATAGGGAAATAATATTTTGGATGGTTTTAAAAGTCTGAAATGTTTTCAGTTTGTCTAGAATTGTTGGTGGAAATAAATAAAAAAAGAAAGAAAAGTTTTTACCCTTTCAAATTGTTTGATAACAGTTTTCATCAGGTGCTTCGCTACGGTGTGCTCCCCTCGTTCCCAAAGTAACATGGACTCTTCCACATCAATCTGCAATGATATGGATTCATCCATTCTGTGACCATCTTTAAGTCTCTTTAATAGATGTAAAGATCGTTCAGCAACCTGCAAGAAAAAAAATTAAAGACAATATAGAGTATTAAATCTATTAATAATAGAGATTAGATCTCTATTTGTCTGTAACCGAAACTATGTTACTGCTTACGTCACATTATCCAAAATCATCATAACATAGAATAAATACACTCAAAATTTGAGCGTGCAACCTTAGACAATCCTGATTGTTTTTTAAACAAGTTTTAAGAAATACATGACTGGTATTATATATTTATATTTTTGTTTTATTTTAATATGTATCTAAAGTTATCAGAACTAAATTTCCATTTCAAATTGTTTTATTCTTTTTTTTTTTTTTTTTTTTACTCCTTTAATAAATTTGATGATTTTACTTACTTATGGTACAGATAATTATTATTCTATGTTACTGCTTAATGCCTCTACCCCAGCTATATACCCGGAATGAGAACAGGATACCCCCGTGGACTGAATAAAGGGTTAGGTTCAAAGTTTCGTGATGGCTCCCGATTACGGCAAGAAGGTTCCCGAGTCTGAGAAGAAATACCTGAAGAAGGCCGGAGGGCATATCGGCCGAAACGTTGTACAGATAACAATGAAGTTGTACAGATAACAATGAAGATGAGGACAATAGTCCGAATAACGCAGATAATAGTAATTTTGACTAGTATTATTCTTTAACATCCAAATTCCAGTTGCTTTAATAAAATTAACAAATACAAAAAAAAACCCAAAAGTTTAGGCCATGGTTTATACCATATAACTGTAAATTATTTGCATTAAGAACAGTTATTGAATCTATAATTATTTACTAAGGATTATTATTATTATTATTATTAGATACTCGAAACCATATAACTTTGCAAACATGATTATTACTGAATAAAAATAATTATTTTAAACCTATATAATTATTAGTATTATATACAAATACTTGAAATCATACAACTGCGTGCAGATTATTTGTATTAGATAGGAATACTTGATATCATAATTGCATGCAAAAATCTCTTTAAAAAACAACTACACAAAAAATGTAAATATAAATGTATAATGTATGTGATTCCCTAACCTCTAGGCATAAAATAACCCTAGACAGGTTGACATGCCATTTCAATTAATCAATAAAAAAAAAATTAATGATGAAAGAAAATATCAAAATTGTTGCATAACCAGTTATTTGATGTGGTCACACGTATAAGTCAGAGGGCACAAAGGTGGACATTGAAAACAACATGCAAACACTTTAGTATTTTTCAACTCAGGTATCAGGTTTTTTATTCCTTTAATGTGCCAGTGTTGCATAGCGCCTTCTTTACCGGCACTAAATAGGTATATGTTATATACTGGTCTTTTCACAGTACCAATCTATATAACGTTATATACCTTTCTTTAATTCTTACTCTGGTCATCTATTCTTCTGGCCGGCTTTGCTATTCTGATCGTCTATCATCTATCTTGGTCTGATATATCTTCTAAGGTCTCGTCTGGTCTTCTATTGAGGATTCCGGGTCTGGTTTCTGTTGCTAGGGATTTCTTGTTATCAGAAGCCCTGTGTCATTGTTAGTTTTTAGTAATAAACACAAGACTTCGATTTACGATGATGTTACTTTATTCATAGATCCCCAGACCAGACAATCTGCGCAGTCAGACTCACATCTTGCTAGCTTGGCTTCTAAGTTCTAACTGACTAACTGAGTTGCTTACTCCTTAAACCGGAAGGGCTTTCTATTGCCTTCCGGTTCTCACGTTCCATCCCCAGAACGCAAGGTGAGATCGAGGTCAAGCGCCGTCACTCACTCTCAAGGTCATCAGCTGTACTGATCGCCATAATGATTTCTACACTACCTTAAAAAGATATTAGGGATCCAATAATTATGTAACACCAGACCAGCGTAGGATGTCCAGTCAGAGAGAGAAAAACTGGTTAATCTTTTCCATTATTAATCTCCTTCATCTTAACTATCTTGTAGAATAATCATACTAAGTCCAATTACTGTCGAATTGGCAAGACAAGACAGCAAGCAGTCGTAACCCAATACGATTCTGGTATGCTGTAAAGACCACTGCAAAGTGGCAGGATTTATGGAGCCTCAGAGGATCATACAAACCAAGTAGCCAATCAGGACTCAGGAATGGAATCATCCAAATGCATGAGTGGACCATTCTGAATTCCCATAAGTACCAGTTGTCTTGACACTGGTTCAGTTGTGCTTGGACAGTCACATTGTTCAAACCAATTGTTGACTGACTGACTTTAATATATCCCGCACCTTGTGGGACTAGCTGTCAACTTGACCATGTCTCTTTGTGGGTCGCTCCTATTATCTCTACTTCAAATTCCAAGTCCCTCTTATTCCTCTGAGGGGAGAAGGGAACATATCTTTCCAGTTTTTGAATGCTCTCAAAAGTTCTACACCTGCCCAGAAAACTCAAAGCTTCATGTTTTAAATAGTTACTTTGTTCTAATTACTAGAAATTATTCAACTGTGAACTGATTATGAAGGCAAGTGCTCTGAACTGATTCACTCAGTCAATTTTCAAAAGGTCGCCCATGACTATCTGTCTCCTAAAAACATTATTTTCTTTCTCTTTTGTTTTCTTTTCCAAAAATTAGATTCTTTTTTTTTTTTTTTTAATTATTATTTAATTTAAATTTTCTCTAAGTTGTCCATTACATTACAAAATTTTCAAAATAATTTTTCCTTTTTTGCTTTTAAACTGTGCACAAATTAACAAAAGTCAAATTAGAAGTAAGAAAAATATTTAAGTACAGAACAAAATGTTACACAATTTATTAGCAGTCATAAATTATGAACGTACCTGTAGTTAAAATATCTAAATAAGGTCCGTTAGATTAAAAATATAAACATAATGACAAAACATTTGTAGAATATAAAAGTATACCTCGTATTTTGCAACTTTTCGAGCTGCCTGGATTAACTGTTTGTATTGTGTGCACAGACCCAACAAATCAACAGAGTTGTGCTTTTGATCCAAACGTTTCACACGTTCTGACAGCAATAAGCATTGTAGTTTTTGGATTGGTTCCACATATTCAAAGTCAGCATTCCAAAGTTGAAGCTGCAGATTCCACTTGTCTAAAATGTCTTTCAGGTCATCATCTCTGCAAATAAAAGTAAATGAAACTTAATGAATGAACAAATAAAAAAAAAGGGAGATTTTTATAGAACTTTTGTAGGAGGATATCTGTTAGGGAGAGTTATCTCATTCTAACGATTCAAACTGGATACTCTCTAATAAGGAGGGAGACAAAATATGAACAGTCAGGCAGACAAGGACTGGCCCCATACGTGATCACACGTATGATACATATAGCTGAACTCTATCCAAAACCATCCACTGTATTTCCCTGTCAGTGAGAATAAATAGAACAAATATTGTTATTGTTAAATATTCACTGTTTTTATTATCAATTTTGTATATCCTACATCTCGGGATATAACAATATCTTTATTACCCTTTCTTATTTTGTAAGTGTCAATTAATTGATTTTAACAGCATATCAGCCTGTCTGGGGTTATTTTATACCTGGAGATTAGGAAATCATGTACATTGTGCATTTATATTTATATTTTTTGTTGATTGATTGATTTTAATAACAAGTCAACCTGCCTATGGTTATTTTATGCCTAGAGGTTAGGGAATTGTGTTTATTGTAAATTTGTATTTTTTGTGTAATTGCTTCATAAGAGTTTTTTGTAAACAGTTAAATGATATCAAGTATTCCAATCTAATACAAATAATTTATTCACAGTTGTATGGTTTCAAGTATTCCTATCTAATACTAATGATTATATAGTTTCAAGTAACCATTTCTATTTAATATTAATCATTACCGGCCTTCGCCAACTCAGTGTATGAGTAGCACAGGGATCTGTGCAGTAAAGTGAGGGGCTGATGGTAGGTGTGGCGCTCCACCTCAGATACTAAAACAATCTCTTTGGTCTAGTGCTAGTGAAAAGGCGATAGACTCCCTGGAATAATGTTTGTCTCTCAAATACTTTTTCATGGGGCCGAAGAGATGATAGTCTGAGGCAAACATTATTCCAGTGATGAGGAATGGAAATCTGTAGTGAAGAAGTGGCTCAAAGAACAGTCAACAGAATTTTACGGGGCAGGGATACATGCTCTCATTCAAAGGTGGAACATTGCTATTGAGAGAAACAGTGATTATGCGGAGAAGTAGGGATGTGATCCATAGAGAACCAGCTTTATTCTGATGTATGATAAATGTTCCTGTGTTGATAATTATACCTGTTCTAAACAAAATGGCATTACTTTTTAGTTCTACCTCATATATAAGTGTAGTTAAAATTCAAATAACATGGTGGTAAATGGAAAATTACCATTAACCGTTGAAAAAAAGTTATTGACTGCAGTTAACCTTCTCTGACCTGACTGCTGATTGGCTAAAAGTTGTGAGAACAGAAATTAGAGTTAGTTAGTCAGATTTTGGCCATTAGCTGAGGGAAGCAGACATAGAGGTCCTTTGCTCCCAAGATGCCAGCTTCTCACCATGGTAGAAAACCCTTTTGGGCTTGGGGTTTTTGTAATAAAGAATAGATGTCTTATAAAGCAAACCAAGTCTTGCTTGTTTATTATAAACCAAGAAATAAGCACAGATGGCCAGCCCAAAAGAAGAAAGAAGAATCAGCCCAGAAGGAGAAAGAAGAATCAGCCCAGAAGGAGATGGCAGTGATGAAGTAAGAACTAATCTCCTCACCTCTTCTCTCTTATCATTTATATACCTAATATAAAAAGGAGTATATAACAATAGCTCTGTATTTTTGTCCAATGCTCACCTGCTTGATTGCAAAATGTGGGAAAGTTGAGAGAGGCTTGTTAGTTGACTGAGGGCTTGGTATAAGGGGCTGCAACTCTCTAAGCTGTTTACTCGAAGACCACGCATCACACTCAACCTGCAGGATAGGAAAAGAAAAGAAAAGAAAAAAAAAAAAAAAAGAATGAGAATGGCTTCAAAATGGATGCCACACTGCAAATGTCAGTTTGCAGTTTTCTCTCGCACAAAACTTTTGACAGTAACTTCTGCATTAAAAATAGAATAATACTAGACAAAACGTGACCCGTTGGGATACCCATTGAGCTCTGGGTAGATAATTGGGATTAGGGAAAAGTGAGTTTGCAAAACGAATTAAATTTTAAACAAAAGGTAAATACGACCAAAGAATTAAAAAAAAACAAAAACAAAAAAAAAAAAACATTAAAATCATGTTGTAAGATTTCTAAGAAAGGGACCTAATTTAAACTAAGGGCTAACTGCTTCTGAAACTTAACATACAAATATATTTCAAACTCTCTAAATAACTCTCTTTACACTCACAAAGAAACTAACATATGTAACAAGGAGGTAATCAAGGTATAAAGGGAGAAAGTGACAGGCAGAATGTGTAGTAAGAGACTGGTCAGTTTTTGATTTAATTGCAAATTAGAACCAATTAAAATGGATTTTCTTTCAAGCATAACTCAATCCTAGAACTAAGGAATATTTTGATATGAATTTTTTATCATTAAACTAAATAGGAAAAAAGCCTTTAGCAAACAATCATTGATTCACTCAGCTTTAGTATAATAATAGATATACAGGATGTTTTTTTGAAATACCCTGCATGATAGACAATAGAGCAAGCTTAATAACAATGTCTATTTTCACTTCTATTAAACTTTGGTAATTTAAAGTAAGACTAAATAGATAACCTATTCAATGACATACAAGATCCAATTATCCCCTGGAAATAGCTAAAATATACAGGGTGTTAAAAAAATTTGATATCATTTGAGATATACAGGGTATTTCAGAAAAAAATATATCATTTTGCAATCTAATAACTTGACCAATTCTTATTCAAATGATCTAAAAATTTAACAGCATGAGATTAATATCAAAAAAATTAACAGCATGAGTAAAAAAAACAACTCAAAATTCTATATTTAATAATTTCTTTTCTATTCAGAAAGCCAAGGGAGAAATTTGGTAAGCAAAGAGTTAAAGGATATACAGGGAATTTCAGGGCATGAGGAATTTGGTAAGCAAAGAGTTAAAGATATACAAATTTCAGAAAAATATATCATTTTTCAATCCAATCAAATGATCTAAAAATTTTAACAGCATGAGTAAAAAACAACTCAAAATTCTATATCTAATAATGTTTTTTCTATTCAGATAGCCAAGGGAGAAATTTGGTAAGCAAAGAGTTAAAGGATGTTATAAATCAAAATGACCAAAATTTTATTTATCTACTTACTTAGCCGCATGAGCTGCTTCAGTTGAAAGGTGAGTTTGATTTCGAGACAGGTTGGCCATTGCAGCATAAAGAGATTGGTGATATTTCCAATCATCATTCACACTGGAATAAAAATTATCAAATGTATTAAAAGCAGCAGACAAGGGAGATTGTTTTTATGGCTGATACCG
The DNA here is from genome assembly GCA_023376005.1 of Doryteuthis pealeii. Lineage (NCBI taxonomy): Eukaryota > Metazoa > Mollusca > Cephalopoda > Myopsida > Loliginidae > Doryteuthis > Doryteuthis pealeii. The sequence continues at coordinate 15,954,813 of CM042145.1, read as the reverse complement.
ACAATAGGCCACTCAGCTGACTTTACTTTTTAGTTTATTACATAAATAAGAAAAATGATTTATATACTATATAAAATAGAAATTTATTATTATATTACTATTATTATTATTATTATTTATTACAATATAAAATAGATAAATGATTTATTATTATTATTATTACAATATAAATAATAAATATTATTATTATTATTATTATTACAATATAAATAAGATAAATATTTATTATTATTATTTATTACAATATAAATAAGATAAAATTTTATTATTATTATTATTATATAAATAAGATAAATATTTATTATTATTATTATTTTATTATTACAATTAAAATTATTATTATTATTATTACAATATAAATAAGATAAATATTTTATATTATTTATTATTATACAATATAAATAAGATAAATATTTATTATTATTATTATTATTATTACAATATAAATAAATAATTATATTATTATTATTATTATTATTATTATTATTTTATTACAATATAAATAGATAAATATTTATTATTATTATTATTATTACAATATAAATAAGATAAATGATTTATTATTATTATTATTATTACAATATAATAAGATAAATGATTATTATTATTATTATTACTATGATATAAATATATATAAATGATAGGGACGGTTTAGTTCAGTCGGTAGAGTGTTCGGCTAGGAATCACAAGGTTCTTCGTTCGATACCGGCCCTCACCAACTCAGTGTATGAGTAGCACAGAGATCTGTGTGGTAAAGTGAGGAGCTGATGGTAGGTATGGCGCTAAAATAATCTCCTTGGTCTAGCGCTAGTGAAAAGGGGATAGACTCCCTTGCTGTCTCGCTGATACCGACATTAGGCCGCCCCGACGGCTTTACTTACTTACTTACTTACTATATAAATAAGATAAAATGTACAACTTACCGAGAAGGAACATTCAAGTTCCATTGTCCGGCCTGCCATGCAGCTTCATAGCGTAATTCTTGAAGTTTTGAAGACATTGACAAAGTATTAGCATTCTCCATACTGCTTAAATATGTCTCCAACACATGACTCAAACCATATTTATGAAGAGCCTAAAGAGAGGAAATAAGTGAAGACATTGACAAAGTATTAGCATTTTAAGCCTGATATTTCAGGCTGGTTGAGAATTTATCATTCACCAGAAGTCTCAGATCTTTTACTATACACTGTAAGCCCAATATTTCAGGCTCAGATCATATCAGATTCTAAGAAGATTTACCATGAACGAAATACAAAATTTAAGTATTTTAAGGAGAGTGTTTTAAAGTAACAGTTCTTCCAAGCCGTAGTTATATCAGTACTGCTGTACAGCTGCACCACCTAGACCCTAATGAAGCACCTGGAGAATAAGCTTGATGGTAGCTGCACAAGAATGCTGCATGCAATCTTAAACAAGACTTGGAAACAACACCCCATGAGAAAAAAGCTGTACGGCCACCTGCCCCATATCACACAAACCATCCGTGTGAGGTGAACAAGACACACTGACACTGCTGGAGAAGCAAGAATGAACTCATAAGTGACGTTTTTCTGTGGAAGCCATCAAATGGGCATGCCAGCGTGGGCTGTCCAGCAAAGACATACATTAACCAGCTCTGCGTGGATAATGGATGCTGCACAGAGGATCTCCTGGGGCAATGAATGATAGAGAGGGTTGGTGAGAGATTTTCATGGATATCTGTGCTGCTGGTGCAACATGATGATGAAGGAGAGTGTGATGTTACTTTAAGAGGTACTCTTTCAGCCAATTCCCCAAGAAACAAAAATAAGAAAAAGAAACAAAACAAGAAATCAGCCAAATAACACCAAAGCAATAACACTTCAGTATGTGGTATAGTGCTACTAAATTATAGTTTAATATATAAGAGTAACCTAATAAATTATACATCGCCATTACTCCCAGGTCCACTCTGATCTGGAGTGGTAGCACCTGTGAGGATCCCATCTATGGGTTAAATAGAAAAGAATGAGCTTTAAAAAATGTGTTTAAAAAAAAAAAAGGGTTTAAAAAAAATGGGTTTAAAAAAAAATGGGTTTAAAAAAAAAATGGGTTGAAAAAAAAAAAAAAAGGGTGGAAAAGATAAAAAAAAAAAAAATTTGAATACCCATGAAGATTAATAAAACAAAACCAAACGTCTTTGGAATAAAATAACCCAACAAGGGTTGATATGTCATAAAATCCAATCAACCAACCAAAATAAATTATTAGGCTTTATAACGGGAAAAAAAATTAAAAACTAAAAATCTACTAAATAATAAATTTTATACTTTTGTTGTTGATTTTATTCAGAGTTTTGCAATGGAGCAGATTGATTGATTGATTGGTTTTAACGGCATGTCAACCTATCTGGGGATATTTTATGCCTAGAGGTTAGGAAATTGTGTACATTGTATGTTTATATATACATTTTTTGTGTAGTTTTATTTAAGAGTTTGTTTGCACATTCTACCCAACACTAAGGGACACCGAGAAACAACCAAAGGATTCTACCCAAAAATGGCCACAGAAATCATAATAAACTTTAACTAAAAGAGTGTATAAGAGATACTTACATTAAGAACACCATGCTGTAAGGCAGGTGTTGGTTGGCAGAGAGCTATGTCATATGATACAGCAGCCTGTCCCCATTGGTTCTCATGTTCATATGTTTGAATCCTATATGGAAAAAAAGGATAGTTCAAAGAAAAACATTCTTGTTATGCAATTGTTTTTGTACAAGTTAAATAATTGATTGATTTTAATGGCATGCCAAACTGTATAGGGTTATTTTATGCCTAGTATGATTTAAGAAAATATCTAGCCTAACTTAGTAATACTGTGTTATTAAATGTAAACAGAAAGGGGGCTTATATGTGACCAAAAAAGGTATTTAAAAAAATATCTAGCCAAATATGAAAATACTGTAGTATTAAATATAAACTGAAAGAGGGGTTTATGGTGAAATGAAAATGGCCGACCTAAACATACGGCTTCCTCAAAGTGAAACAAACAAGGGGAGGTTACTCTCATTTATGTAACTAATGTTTTCATTACCAAAAAAGGTATTTTTAAAAAATATCTAGACTAACTTGAAAATACTGCATTTTTAAAGGTAAATAGAAAGGGGGTTTATATTAGTGTTACGACATTCAACCTGGGTCAGTTGAGACGGCTCCACCGAACGAATTCACTATATCTCAAATGAAGGCAGACCATGCATGGCGATCCAATGCAATTGAAGATGTAAGTGTCAGCCATTCGCGGTTCCATCAAAAAGGGTATTTAAAAAAAAATATCTAACCTAACTTTAAAATACTGTAATATTAAATGTATATTAGAAAGGGGTGCTTAGACGCCATAAAAAAGGTGTTTTTTTTTAACATCTAGTTTAACTTTAAAAAATACTGTAATATTAAATGTATATAAGAAAGGGGCACTTAGATGCCATCACAAAAAGGTTTTGTTTTTTTAAACATCTAGTTTAACTTTAAAATACTGTAATATTAAATGTATATTAGAAAGGGGTAATTAGATGCCATAAAAAAAGGTGTTTTTTTTTAACATCTAGTTTAACTTTAAAAAATACTGTAATATTAAATGTAAATAGAGTGGGTCTTATATGCCATCAAATTTTTGTTTGTTTACCTTGATGTTGGATCAGCTAGAGTTCCAGCTCCACATCCGTATGCACCATCTGGATCACCAATTTCCCTGTAGGCTTTCAAAAGGATTTCTTGCACAATCATTTCAGGATCAGAAGTCGAGCATAATGCTAAGCTGTCTAGAAAACAATGACCCTCTTGACTTTGATTGCCGTCAGGAGTGTTTTGTTCCTCAGAAGATCTAGAAAAATTCAAGAGTAAAATAATCAAAAGCACAATACAGACTTGGCAATTACAATCAAAGAAATGGATAACATTCGTTTGGTTTTGGTTTGGTTTGTTTTGTGGCATATCAACCTCAGTGGGTCATTTAATGCCGATAAAGTTTTGAAATAAATCAATTCTTAATGGATAATACAATTTTTTTATAAATACATTTTTCTATTTAACCGATAGATGGGACCCTAACAGGTACTACCACTCCGGGTCAGAGTGGACCAGGGAGCAATGGTGATGAATGGGGTGCTCCACATTCCCCAAACCTCCAAACTGGAATGGGTAACATTCGGTAATGAGAACATTAGTTACATAAATGAGAGTAACCTCCCCTTGTTTGTTTCACTTTGAGGAAGCCGTATGTTTAGGTCGGCCATTTTCATTTCACCATAAATCTACATTGAAAATACGAATTTGTTTGAATCAATACAACTGCATGTTTTAACAGTTTAATACTTTCTTTATGAGTTATTTATATATATATGCAAATAAATTGAGGTACATGGCGTAATGGTTACCGTTGTAGAAAATGGACATGGCAAGACGGGTTCAAATCCTGGATGAGGCTGTTGTATTTCACATAGTGCTAATACCCTAGTGAACAGTATGAATTTAATTATTCTTCCTCCAGCTATGTGTAAATAGTAGGGCAGACTGGGCTCTTTAACATTGGTTAGACAACCAGTCTAGAAGAAGGAAAAACTTTGAATTCAAACCCATTAAATTCTACTTATAAAATGGACCTTGTGTCGTATCCTGCTTGTGCGGAGGGGTTGGTTAATATACATATATCCAAAATAAATATGCAATATTCATTTATATATATATATATATATATATATATACGTGGAGAAAGGTAGACAAACACGGGATGTTATGGAAACTGGATGTTTATTGTTGATGATGCAACGTTTCGGTCTTTTAGACCTTCTTCAGGACTTGGATATAGTTCTTGCTTCAATGATGGACATTCTCAAAATGTTCGCAAGAACTATATCCAAGTGCTAAAGAAGATCTAAAAGACTGAAACGTTGCATCGTCGATAAACATCCAGTTTCCATGACATTCCGTGTTTGTCTACCTTTCTCCACATACTGTCAGATTAACCTCCTCACATTTCTCCCATATATATATATATATATATATATATATATATATACTACTGTAACCTGTCAGGATTTAATAATCTGACAGGAAGTGTTCACCTTGACAGCCACTGCTCATATAGCAGTGATTAAAAAATAACCAGTGGCATATCCCCACTTCTGGGTATATGCAACTGAAAAGGATCCTGGCAACAGCTTCATAGAGATGTGCTATTGAATATATTCAACAATAACATACATACAAAAATACCTTCATTATATATACTAGCAAATATATGCACCCTCCGGGTGCAAGTATTTAAGTTTTAATGTAATAAAGTATTGTATTAAATTAGAAAGGCTAATGAAACTAAATGGGAAATGCAGATAAAAAAGATTTGAAACAGAGGGAATATAATCGAATGATAGAACAACTGAAACTTACTCTTCCATCACTCTCGTCTTTCATTGTTATTTTTTCTAATTTAAGTATTTACTTAAAAGAGTAAGTAAAGAATAAAATTACAGTTATTTTTTCTTGTTAATGGATTTCATTTAAGATTCATTGAAGAGATTTTTGCCCATATTCAATATAAAACCAAACAATTAGAAATCAATAATACTAAGCACATATTTATTAAAATCACATTTTTAATATCAATATGCAAATTAGCCTTTCCGTTCAAACTGTAAACCGCTATTTTGTTGTATATATAAATATAATTGCATGTTGTTTGTATGTAGATATGGTCAACAGTAATAATAATGTCAAACAATTTTATTAATAATTGAGGTTTAGATAAAAAATAAAATCATTGAGAATGCGATGTCAATAACTAAGGGAATTGTAACTTGAGTAGTAATATAGTTTCGGTTACAGACAGAAAAACAGACAATCTCCATTATAATAAGATTAAAAAGGAAATTGTTTTGGTTTTTATATATTTGGGCCTAAAATATAAATAGGAGAGGATTCTATAAACTAATTGGGCACTCAAATGTATTTATCCAACACCTCCACCATGGACAGGATATGAAACAAGGTCAATTTTTCAGTGGAGAAACGATGGTTTGAATTCAGAGTTTTCCTTCTCTTAGACTGGTTGCCTAACTAAAACCAAAGAACCCAGCATATCCTACAATTGATCCATAGTAGGGAGAGAACAGATGGATTCATGCCTTTCCTAAGGACATTAGTAAAAAGTGAAATGCAAACAGCCTCATCCAGGATTTGAACTTGGATCGCTGATTCCATTTCCTACAATGATAACCATTACGCTAAAGGTGTTCATGCAGTTTGATTCAAAGATAATCTTCAATTTTGTCTGCCAGTCTTTTTATCCCTAATCAAAATTACGGTACTTATTCATGTATAACACACACTCCCCCCCCCATATTTTTAAGCCTAAAAGTTAGGTTGGTTGGATTTTATGGCATGTCAACCCTAGTTGGGTTATTTTATGCTGAAGATGTTTTGTTCTATTCATTCTTTTTTTAAAAACCTAATTTTTTTAAACACATTTAAAATATCAATGTTTTATTTATCATGTGAGTTAATGTTAAATAGCTTGTTTTACGGCATATCAACCTCAGTGGGTCATTTAATGCCAACTAAGTTTTGAAATAAATTCATTCTTAATGGAGACTCACTTTTTTATAAACTCATGTTTTTCTATTTAACCCATAGATGGGACCATAACAGGTACTGCCACTCCGGGTCAGAGTGGACCTGGGAGTAATGGTGATGAAAGAGTACTCTACACTCCCCAGAGCTACAAATATTGGAACTTCACCATTAGATGCAGTTTAACGTCATACTCAGGACACTAACACCCTCAGCCACCGCCTTCTAGCACATCTATGATCAAAAGGGTTGACGGTTTGCCTTAAGGGCAATAGGGTTGGGACAATCATATAGGTGCTAGGGATTGACATGACTAGTTGATTGATTGGAGGGGGCCTCTCTGACCGCCTGTCTAGCCTAAGTAAGGAATAAAGTGGAGTGTTACATGTCATGGACTACTCAGCTAGGATTCAAGCATCACAGGTTGCCACCCATGGCCAACAGGTGGCCCCATTGGGGGGGGATTTTACCCCTTTGTAGAGGTGCAGTTGGCATATTCCGCAGTCCCAGCTGACAGGGCATGGTATGACCGATGTAAGTTGTATCTATGATCCAAACTAATGTGTAACAAACATTTCTGTTTTATGCGACTAGAGAGAAATAGTTACTTGAATGTATGTTAGTTTATACTCGTTTCTCCTAGTGTGAGCTTATTTTTGCCACAAGTTCGTTGAATTTTTGAGTGAACACGTCTGTGTGTTTGCTCTAAATACTGCGTAAATGTTTTGTTTAAAAAAAAAAAAAGTAAACTGTTGAATTTTTAATTTTTAGTTTATACGAACCAGATAGAAAGTTGAACCAATATTGAATTTAGCTGCTATAAATTCTAAAAAGTCAGTGCATATTATATACAAGATAGGTATTTTGTTTATTTTAAGTGAAAAAAATTATACTTCGATATTTGTTCTGTTTAAAAGGATGAAGGCCTAACTTTTCAATTGAGTTTTCTCCAAAAACTATTAGATAACAAGAATAAAGTAGACTAGTTATTAAATACATTTTTGTTTTTAGAATCTAGAAATATGAAATTTAAAACTTAAAATTAAGCGTTTCATATTTTAATGAATTTTATCTATTACAGGTTTTTTTGTTTTTTTTTCTCAGAATTTTAAATTCTAAATTTAAGGATGTGTGTTATAAATGAATAATTATGGGAATATCAACTTTTTTTTTTAAAAGATTCTGTAAATAAAGAAAATAGAGAGCAACTTACAATTTAGCGTACCACCAGATTTCACTGTATAAAATTGCTGAAAAGTGAGCCGAACAAAAATTGGCTGCATTTGCAATGTGGCTGTAGTTGAAGTCAAGCCAAAAGTTATTATCCCAGGGGTTCATACTGACAACTCATGACTGGTTAAAAGAAAGTAAAAAAAAAAAAAAAAAATTATTTTTTAGTCCATCCAATAAAATACATAATGAAATTCTGTACAAAGTTTTTTTTCAATTTGTATAACAAAATATTTTGTATTATTTGGTTTGGTTTGGTTTGGTTTGTTTTACGGCATATCAACCTCAGTGGGTCATTTAATGCCGATAAAGTTTTGAAATAAATAAATTCTTAATGGATAATACAATTTTTTTATAAATACATTTTTCTATTTAACCCATAGATGGGACCCTAACAGGTACTACCACTCCGGGTCAGAGTGGACCAGGGAGCAATGGTGATGAATGGGGTGCTCCACATTCCCCAAACCTCCAAAACTGGAACCTCACCATCAGATAGAGTTTAACGTCATTCCCAGGACATGTAGACCCGCAGCCACCGCCTTCTAGCACCCATATGATAAAAAGGGGTCGGGGCTTGCCATAAGGGCAATAGGGTTGGGAAAATCATATAGGTGCTAGGGCTTGACGTGACCAGCCGATTGATCGGAGGGGGCCTCTCCGACCGCCCGTCTAGCTCAAGATAGGGCCAAAGTGGAGTATTGCATGTCATGAACTGCTCATCCACCTGGGCTCTATTCTTAAGCATCACGGGTCACCACCCACGGCCAACAGGTGGCCCCATTGGGGGGGAGTCTTACCCCACTGCAGAGGTGTAGTCGGTGCACTAACGCCCCAGCCGACAGGGCGGTGTATTATTTGGAATATTCATTGTTCTCATCTTTATTGTTATCTGCATGTTTCGGCTGATGTGCCCTCGAGCCTTCTTAAGGTATTTCTTTTCGAACTTGGGAACCTTCTTCTTGTAATCAGAACCTTCACAGAACTTCAAACCAAACCCTTTATTCAATCCACGGGGGTAGACTGTTCTAATTCTGCTAACCATGACTGGGTACAAGTGTTAAGCTGTGTTAATTATTATTCTATGTTACTGTCACCCTTGACCAGGATTGAACCTGCAGCCTAGAGATAACTGTTACTTAGAATTGTATTAATCCGGAACCTTCTTGTCGTAATCAGACATTACATAATACTATCCATGTTCTCACAACTGAAATATACATAGTACATTTTTTGTGTAGTTGTTTCTTAAAGAATTTTTTTTTCATTATTTATCTATTTAAGATTGCTTGATTGATTTTAATGGCATGTTAACCCATCTAGGGGTATTTTATGCAAAGACATTATTAATTTACATTTTAAACCCTTCCATTGACTTGTATTCTTTTCTACAGGTGTGACAGGTGTTGTTGCAATTCGTAGCTATTTCATAATACACCTGGGTTCTCCTTTTATGAATACCTGAATGGGATTTTTTTTATTTCAGCTCTACTTAGGCAGATCCTTCTACAGATATTATAAATATAGATATATCTTATTATAATTGACATATGTTGTATCTGTCTGCCTGTAACTGAAACTACATCACTGCTTATGTCACAATACCCTCAGTAATTGCATAAGTTTATCAATGAGTATTTAGTTCATAGTCAAAATCATTAATACATAGAATAAATTGTATTTATTTACAAGGTCTCTTAGAAAATCTGAGTTAGATTTGCCCCAAAACAGCCTATATTATTAGTACATTCAAAATCCTGCAATGTGTGTTATATGTCACAAAGAAATAAAGGTTTACATAATATATAGTGTGGTTAATTTCCATACTGGTTTTAACAAAACTGGTTTTAATAAATAATTACTTGGTGTTATTGATCTCTGATATTATTTTTTATTTTCAACATATTAAAATCAATCCTATGAATGATTTTATATAGAAACCGATTAAAATATAATTAAAATAAGTGTAATCTTTTTTATATGTGTTCTTATTTAATTTGCTAGTCTTTCTAATTTAACATATTTCATTACATCAAAACTTAGGAGGGCGCATATTCTTGCTAGTATATATAGTAGAAAAAGATAAATGCAAATGAGAAAAGTTTTTTTCTTTCTTTTTTCCATGTGTTGGCGTTACCCTACTTTCATCTTAGCATGTGACTTTACACCACCATACATATGTATAGTAACAATTGTTTGATCACTTTTCTGTCTGATGATTGTGCACACCACACAAAACTTAAAGTAACAGACTTTGTGCTTATAATTGTATATAAGTTAGGATAGTGTAGACACAGAATAAACAGGGCTCGGTGACTGTTAATTGCTTGCCTGTGATCATCAGACCAAGACTCTGTGTTTACGATATCCTAACTTATATCTACATATACTGTATTACCAATAATGAGCACTCTTTATTTATAGTTAAAGCAAGCATTATATATATATATATATATATATATATATATATATATATATATATATATAAATGACGGCTACAAGACAATACAGGTTACGCGGCTGCGCAATTACCATCGACTAGATCATTTGGTGATCTCCGTGTGTGGTGTGGCTCAGGGGTAAATTTTAGGCCTTGCCATCTGGTGCCGCTGATTTGATCTCTAGTGGCAGAGATCGTAGTATACACTGCTGATGACAACTAATAAGATTGAAACAGCTGTCCAGTGTTCCTCATGTTATACATGGTGTTTGCCGAGTGGTTTGGTCATGGTAATTTAATTAATATATATAATATAATTCCTCTATTCATAAAAATATATGAATGAACATTTTAGTTAGGTGGGACATATTAAAAGTTAATACAGGGAATAAATTTGTGAAAAGGACTTTAGTTCCAGTTAACTCACAAATGATTGGTATCAAGTCCTGAGTGAATAAAGATTACACAATTAAGTTTAAAATTAAATCCAGAAAGGGCAAAATTCCAAATAGGCAAATCCAACATTAGCAAGATGACCTAGCATTAAAAGCTTATATGAGTCATAGCATTAAAAGCTTATATGAGTTAGGCAATTTATTGTAATTAGAAGATTAATTGAATTCATATAGGAAATCCAACATTGGCAAGATGACCATTTTTCTTGAAGAGATGTAGCACTAAAAAGCTTATATGAGGCAATTTATTGTAATTAGAAGATTAATTGAATTCATATTGGAAATCCAACATTGGCAAGATGACCATTTTCTTGAAGGAGATGTAGCACTAAAAAGCTTATATGAGGCAATTTATTGTAATTAGAAGATTAATTTTTCCATGTCAATGATTATTTATTTCCAATAGGAAGTTGTTTATGGCTTATACCAAAAAAAAAAAAAATCCAACAATTAGATATAGATGAAGACGGATTCCAATATGATCTGTAGGAAATTGTATTAGGATAGAAATATAATACAAACCGACTTTTGGTACTCATAATACGTGGCTGATGCCGAAGATATTGGACAACATCAAGCATCTTCTGTACAGACTGTTTATTCATACAGATCTTCACATTGTTTACTGCAATATAAATAATATCTTGTGTGAGAAAAGACTTGGAGAAATGTCATTCTGATAGAATTCAATCTGTAATACTTTAAAGTCATCTTTATAAGAATTTTTTTTTTTGTTCCCTTTGTAGAAAATTAAAAGAAAATTTAACCCTGGATAAGAATATACAAATTTACAGAATTATTATTTTTTCTATATGAAATTTAATGAAAGTTTAATTCAAAAATTATCAAGAGTATAACATTTAAACTCTATCATAGGAATCTCCATCCTTTTCAGACCGAGGGCCCAAGCACTCATTTTGAAAGGATAGAAAACCACCAGCTAAATTCACAATTATAACAATCATAATTCATTAATGAGACATATGATACTATTTGTAATCACAAAAGAGATGTAATATCATGAGATGTCTAGACTAGGGATCTCCAACCTTTTCAACCCAGAGGCCACAAAGCTTAATTCAGAAGGGTCCGAGCAATGATTTTAAAAGGACAAAAAACCCACAGCTAAATTCATAATTATAACAATCATAATTCATTAATGAGACATCTGATACTATTTGTAATCATAAAAGAGATGTAATATCATGGGATGTCTAGACTAGGGGTCTCCAACCTTTTCAAACCCAGAGGCCACAAAGCTTAATTCAGAAGGGTCTGAGCAATGATTTTAAAAGGACAAAAAACCCACGGCTAAATTCACAATTTTAACAATCATAATTTATTAATGAGACATCTGAGGCTGTTCACAACCACAAAAAGATGTAATATGGTTAAATGAAGAGGTTGATAAAAGGAACACAAACAAGTGGTGATTTGATATTTGCAAACACAGTGTATTCTTGGCATGCTTCATTTTCGAGAACAACTGTTCACAGTAGTAACACATCACTCAATAAGTCCTGGGCCTGACATATAGATGGCGCCACTAATAAAAAATCCATGATTTTTTTTTTATAAAGTACTAACCTTCAAATGGCATGTGTCAAAATTTGAGCCCAATCGGATTATTAGTTTACAAATTATAGTTATCTAAGTTGCAAATTTAAAAAAACAATGGAAAAATCTGAATTTCGTGTGTTGATAAAGCATTGCTTTCTGATGGGAAAAAATACTGTTTAAGCAAAGCAATGGCTTGATAAGTGTTATTCGGACTCTGCTCTGTCGGAAACAATGGTTAAGAGGTAGTATGCTAACTTTAAACACGGTCGTACAGACACAAATGATGCTGAACACTCAGGTCACCCAAATTAGACAGTCATCCCGGAAAACACCAAAAAACTCCACTTTTGGCCGATCGTAAATTGAAGTTGCGTGAGATAGCAGAGGAGTTGAAGATATCAGAAGGCAGTGTATTCACTATTTTGCATGAGCATTTGTCAATGAGAAAGCTGTGTTCAAAGTAGGTGCCGCGTTTGCTCACAGTCGATAAAAAACAACAACGCATCGGCAATTCAGAGCGTTGTTTGCAACTATTTCAACGCAACAAAAAGGAGTTTTTGCATAAATATATGACAATGGATAAAACATGGATCCACCACTTTACTCCGGAGTTAAATCGGCAGTCAGCTGAGTGGACAGCAGCAGGTGAAAGCCGTCCAAAGCGACCAAAGATGCAAATATCAGCAGCCAAGGTATTTTGTTCATCGATAATCTTGAGAAAGGAAGAACCATCAATAGCAAATATTATATAGCATTATTGGTGCGTTTGAAGGAAGAAACTGCCAAAAAACGACCACAAATAAAGAAGAAAAAAGTGCTCTTTCACCAAGTCAATTGCAACGATGGCAAAACTACATGAATTGTAATTCGAATTGCTTCTGCACCCACCCTATTCTTCAGATATGGCCCCCCAATGACTTTTGGCTGTTTGCAGACCTCAAAAGAATGCTCCAGGGAAAGAGGTTTGGCTCCAGTGAAGAAATGATATCGGAAACTGGGGCGTATTTTGAGGCCAAAGAGAAATCGTTCTACAAAAAAGGCATTGGATTGTTAGAGAAACGTTGGAATCAGTGTATCACCCTAGAAGGAGACTATGTTGATGAATAAAGTCAAATTTTGCCTAAAAGTTGTATTATTAGTTAGGCCTGGGAGGACTTATTGAGTGAATTGTTATTTAATGCCAAACATGTGTTGCATACCCTTTCTTACTTCTTCACTTACTTCTTGTCGTATTTTCTATTCTGGCCGGCTGCTATTCTGATTGTCTTTGGTATTTCTATCATCTTGACTTGGTCTAGTCTCTTCTAAGGTCTGGACTTTCTAGGGGACTTCGGGTCTGGTTTCTGTTAGGGATTTCTCCTTATCAGAAGCCCTGTGTCATTGTTAGTTTTTAGGTAATAAAACACACGACTTCGATTTACTTTGATGTTACTTTATTTTCAATCCCCAACCCAGACATCTGCGCAGATCGACTTACATCCTATTGGGCTCAGCCCCTACCTGCTGACTGAGACTTACTTACTATCCTTAAACCGGAAGACAGGGTTGTCTATGCCTTCCAGTTCTCATGATTTATCCCCGGAAGGTAAGGTGAGAGTGAAGTCAAGTGCTGTCACTCACTCTCAAGGCCATCAGCTGCACTAATCGCCATTATATTTCTATACTACCTTATATAAGTATTAGGGATCTAATAATTATGTAACACATGTTCACTACTTGCTGGGTGTGGGTGATAAGGTTGGGGGAATCGTCCAAATGGAAGTAAATGGATCATTACAATACAAATTTGTGATTACAATAAATATCCATTTATGGCAATTATTTTTTCCTCTAAAACTTCTTGGTAAATTGAAAAGGGTAAACAGAAAAAATATTTGATACAGGATTGTTAAAAAGAAAGTTACCACTTACCAGAAGCAAGCAAACTATTTTGGTTGTTGTAGGCAGAAGCACAACGTTCAGCAAAGAAACTGTTAATATGCCGAGTGAGAATTTGATCGTAGTCTCCTTTTCCGCTGACCAAAATATTATGAACAAGATAGGGAAGAACCAATTCACAGAACTCGGCCTGCAATAAACAGAATAAGAAATATTTAAAAATGGAAACGCTTGTGAAGATATTGATGTTATGAAGAAATGGGAATGAATAAATTCCTCTTTGATATGTACATATATATTAATGTTGATTTAACATTATAGAAACCTTATGTCATAAAAAGTCCTACAAACCTTCACATTGCAGATTGGCTCTAAAACTTGCAGGATTTCATCTTTTACACAGCCACTACAAATCAGAGAACAAGTGAGATTCTTAATCCACTTCACATGGTCATCGTGTGGTGGATTCCACAGGTTGGGGTCATCAATGTTGACATTATTTACAGCTGGTTTGAAGACATCAGAAATCTTTTTCTGAAATTCAAGCAAATATACAATTTAGGTTAGACGCTTTTCAGAGTTTAAGTAATATGTTTGATAACTAGAGTATGAGATTGGAAAATTATATATCACAGGAATTTGGGTGGTGTAATGGTTACCATCATAGGAAATGGACACAGCGAGATGAGTTCAAGTCCTGGATGAGGCCGTCTGCATTTCATGTTGCACTCATATCCTAGAGAAAGGTATGAATCCAACTATTCTCCCTATAATTATGGGTAAATAATAGGGCGTACTGGGCTCTTTAATCTTGGTTAGGCAACCAGTCTTTGAGAAGGAAAACTCTGAATTCAAACCTATTAAACTCCATTTAAGAAATTGACCTTGTGTCAAATCCAACTTGTGTGGAGGGGTTGGGTAAATATGTATATACTAGGGTGAGTCATAAGTTTTGCAATATTTTGGTACATGCTAGCTTATGGTGCGTATATCACATGATCAAAGAAGTTTGAGTCATGGAAGGTGATGGGTAGTATTGTGGTAATTGGTGCGCTAACATGTTGTGCATTGCTTCACTCTGTGTGTGATTTGGAAGTCACACAGATGAATGTGCAATGTAGTCTATTTTGGAACTTATGCTATACGAGTTTGAACTATGTCATAACTCTGTGGAAGCAACCAAAAACATTTGTTGTGCAGAAGGTGAATGTGCAGTTGATCATAGTATACTAACTAAATGGTGCCAGAAAATTTGCTGCTAGGTTGCAAGCCTTGACCATCTAGCAAGGTCTGGTAGGCCTAAAAACGTAATTTCCGAGGCCGTCATTAAAACATAGAGGCAAAATCATCAAGTAGCACTCGGAGAGTATCATGCGAGCTAAGCATCTCATAGTCCAGTGTGGTTGTCAAATTCATGACTTCGGCAAAAGTATCCAGAGCTTCTGAATTGTGCCTCACATCACCAAAATATTGCAAAACTTTTGACTCACCCCTGGTATATAAGTAAAGTCAGTATCAGCCAGCCAGCGAGGGAGTCTATCCCTTTTCACTAGTGCTAAAACAAGGAGATTGTTTTGGCATCTGTGGTGGGGCACCACACCTATCATCAGCTCCTTACTTTACCGCACAGATACCTGTGCTACTCATACGCGGAGTTGAACATGGAACCTTGTGGTTATCGGACGCTCTACCGACTGAGCTAAACCGTCCCTTATAAAGTAAGGTCGTTGGGGGTGGCCTAAAGTCGGTAACTTTTTCTGGAAAATTAGTTTATTGGAATCGTTTCACACCAAAACGTATTCTAACCTTGACAAATGGATGAAGGTAGTTATAGAGGAAGCTGATCTGTGAAAGAAAATTCTTGGAGAAATCTTTGCCTGTCTTTGTGCTGAGCATACTGGAAAGAACTTTGCTTGCTGCTTGCACTGTTTCCAAACTGAAAAAAAAAACAAAAAAAATATGAAGTCAATGGAAATACAAAAAATAATCGGACCATGTAAAACTATTTTAGTATAAAAGCATGCCTTTGGGTTGTAAATATACATGAACAAACTTTTAAAAAATCTTACAGTGAAATTCTAATGCAAAAAAAAAGTCTGTTGTTTGTTAACAAACAACCGGGAGTTTATGGTGAAAAGCAAAAGGTGTTCCTTTCAAAACAGCTCCCAGCTGGGGTGCTTACTGGTTACTTGGTCCAAATAATCAATACCTATATGATTGTAGAAAGAAACATTTAATAACTATAAAGATCTGGATTAAAAAAAAAGAAAAAAGGACCATATGATTTTAGGCACCCCTTTTTGATCTCGATTAAGAAAGGACATGTTTTTCATTTACACTGTCAATATCCAGTTGTTTTAACAGACGATTTTTAGATTTAAAAAAAAATAAAAATAAAAACTAACCCTAACCCTAACAAAAAACCGGATATTGACCCCTATCTTACAAACCATGAAGACAGACAAGACATGCTGGAGGAGCAAGGATGAACTCATAAGCGACTTCTCCTGTGGAAGCCAGCACATGAACATGAACATGCTAACGTGGGCCGCCCAGTAAGGACCTACATTGACCAACTCTGCGCGGATACTGGATGTTGCGCAGAGGACCTCCCAGGGGCAATGAATGATAGAGAAGGTTTGCAAGAGATTGCCATGGATATCCGTGCTAATTGCGTGACATGATGATGATGATTATAAGTAAATAAAGTAGGCAGAGTGGCTTATTGTTGATATCAGCTTGGATAGTAGGGGAGTCTATCTCCTTTTCACTAGCGCTAGACCAGGGATATTGTTTTTGGGTCTGAGGTGGCGTGCTACATATACCATCAGCTCCCCACTTTACCACACAGATCTAAGCTGTGCTACTTATGCTTTCGTCATATCTGTTTGTATAGTATAATGTCATGTATGTCATGTTCCACGTTCTCAGACAATAAAGCTGTATTGTTGTTATATTGTACTTCTTTGTTCGGATTATTTATGTATATATTCACTTACGTTGGAAGGTTACTCTGTGCCTTCTAATGTATTATAAGAACCCCACATTTAATTATTATACTACAATGTCACAGTTCAGCATGTTAACCACTACGCTACAGGGACTCTGCCCTTATATAAGGATTCAAATATTGAACATGTTAAACAAAAGTGGGTCTGAGTTCAACAAAAAGAAGAGAGATTATAACATTCATAGTTTAGCTTTCCTTTACCTACTTACAGCTGTTTCCTTCAGTTACCTCTGTTAAAAAAAACAAACTTTAATAACAAAACAATTAATTCTTAAAGATATTATCATTGTGATACTATATGGTCCTCTGAGCCAGCAGGTGGGTGTGAAACTTAGATTCTTCAGGACCGAACCCCACACAACAATCACTACTAGTGAAAAGGCTAAACAATTAAATTGCTGCTGTAAAAAGATTGCTTAAGAAAAAAGCAAAAGTCTTTTTTTCATTATTGTCATGGTTCATTGATAAATGCTTTGGCAGACATTTCACGCTCGATATCACGTAGGATAAATATCTTTTCAGATGGTGACAGGTGGTTCTTTTAATGTATGTATTTACCAAACTCTTCCATCACAATGTGACACAAGGTTAATCTTTTTAACTCTTTGCCTACTTTAAGTCACTCACAGCGGCTTTCTCACCAGAATTGTTCTAAGCATATCCCACCCAAACAATGTACAAAAACTGATGTTTAGTTCATCATAATTGAGCAGAAGGATTAAAAAAAATATCAATAAAATTTGGTACATATTTGGGAGAAATTTGGTAGGCAAAGAGTTAAGTACAGCTGGTTTGAATTCAAAGTTTTCTTTTTCCTAGACTAGTTGCCTTACAAAAATTAAGAACCAAGTCTGCCCGACTTTTGTTTTTACCCTGGTCAGGTTAACGGCTATATTCTTTTTTAAAGTTAAATTGTCATGTAATGTCATCATAGTCACACCATATAGTATTCCGTAACAATTTATTCATTACCAAAGAAATCCACATTTCAAAGAGCAAATATATTTAAAATAAAATGATAAAAACTGGGGACCATATGACCTTTAGGCACCCCTTTTGCTTTGCTGATTCATAAGTACATTTTTTTCATTTACAAGGTCAACATCCGGTTGTTGGTTAGGGGTTAGGGTTAGGGGTTTAGTTTTATAATAAAAAAAAAAAAACTCTAAAAATCGTCTAACAAACAAATGTACTTATGAATCAGCAAAGCAAAAAGGGGTGCCTAAAGGTCATATGGTCCGAAAAATTGAATGTTGTAATTATTTTTAAATTTTTAAATTTTTAACTAACCCTAACCCCTATCAAACAAACCGGATGTTGACGGTGTAAATGAAAAAAAATGTACTTATGAATCAGCAAAGCAAAAGGGGTGCCTAAAGGTCATATAGTCCGAAAATTGGTAACAACTAACCATGAATCTACTAAATATTGATTAAGCCAATAGAATATCCAAAAGTATTTCCGTTGTGAAGGGTTGGACTGGTAAATCCGAGATTGTTCTAGTGGTAGCCATCGTGATTTATCCTCTGCTATGCTGAGATGATGACGATGATGATGATGATGTCCAAGATGGACAAATCAATAGGGACCAATATCCCAAGGCAAGTGGCCGCAGCTTCTGCTACAGCCCCAGATTGGCTTTGAACAAGGCGTGCCAATTCCTGCACAAGCTGGCAGAATAGATTTTCTCTCGGTTCAGCTGTTAAGAGAAAAAGAAAAAAAATCATACATACATATACCAGAGATGCTGATAGGTACGTGTCACTGATGCATAAAAATCTAAAAAGACACATAAAAATCATATCCATGCATCCCAGTGGTTTTTCTTTTTTCTTCTCTCACCATTTCAAGCTAACTGTAAACACATTTCAATATTTAAAAAAGAATGAATTACACGCTTATGGGGTACAAGGTAGGGTTAGATGGCTTTAGTTTTTCATAAATAAAAACTCTATAATTTATTAAGAAACTTTAGTGGGACCCATCAATTTCTGGGGACTCATTCAAATCAAATCCATGCGTCCAGGACGCACTAATTAAAAAGCTATCAGCATCACTGCACATATATATATTTACAACCCCTCTGCATGAACAGGATGTGACACAAGGTCAATTTTTTAAGCAGAGTTTAACAGGTTGAATTCAGAGTTTTCATTCTCCAAGATTGGTTACCTAGCCATGATTAAAGAGCCCTCTATTTGTCCATAGCTGGAGAGAGAGTGTTTGATCCATACCTTTCCCAAAGGTTATTAGCCTATGTGAAATGCAAACAGCTTCATACAGGATTTTGAACTCTGGTCGACGAGTCCATTTCCATACCTCCATTTTCCATATATATGTTTATATATAAAAAGATGGAGGCACAGGTAGGAAATGGGACCGTGACCATGAGTTCAAATCCTGATGAGGCTATTTGCATTTCACAGCTAATGCCTTTGATAAAGACATGAATCCAATTTCTCTCTCTCCATCTATGGAAAAATAGTAGGGCTCTTTAATTCAGGCTTGGTAACAATCTGGGAGAATGAAAACTCTATTTCCAAACTGTTAAACTCTGCTTAAAAAATTGACCTGGTTGTCACATCCGTGTCATGCAGAGGCGTTGGAAATATATATTATGTTCAGTTGATGCTGATAGTTTTTAATTTAGTGCATCCTGGGGACGATGGATTTGATTTGAATGAGTCCCCAGGAATTGATGGGTCCCAACTAAAGTTTCTATAAATTATAGAGTTTTATTATGAACAACTAAAGCCATCTTAACCCCTACCTTGTACCCATAGCGGTAATTCATTCTTTTTTAAATATTGAAATGGTTTACAGTAGTAAATGTGAGAGAAGAAAAAAGAAAAACCACTGCGGATGATGGATTATGATTTTATGTGTCTTTTTATGATTTTATGCATCAGTGACACTTACCCTATCAGCATCTTCTGTATATGTATGTATGATTTTTTCTTTTTCTCTTAACAGCTGAACCAGAGAAAAACTATTCTGCCAGCTTTTGTGCAGGATTGCACGCCTTTTCAAAGCCAATTCTGGGGGCTGTAGCAGAAGCGCGGCCACTGCCTTGGGGATATTGGTCCTATTGATTTGTTTCATCTGAATCATCATCCATCATCGTTCATCATTCTCAGCATAGCAGAGACTTAAATCACGATGGCTACCAACTAGAACAATCTCGGATTTACCAGTCCAACCCGTCACAACGGAAATACTTTTGGATATCTATTGGCTTAATCCAATATTTAGTAGATTCATGGTTAGTTGTTACAATTTTCGGACTATATTGACCTTAGGCACCCCTTTTTGCTTTGCTATTCTAAGTACATTTTTTTCATTTAACCACCGTCAAAATCCGTTGTTTGATAGGGGTTAGGGGTTAGGTATTTAAAAAATTTTTAAAAATTTTAAATAATTACAACATTCCATTTTTTCGGACCATATGACCTTTAGCACCCCTTTGTCTTGCTGATTCATAAGTACATTTGGTGTTAGACGATTTTTAGAGTTTTTTTTTTTTTATTATAAACTAACCCCTAACCCTAACCCCAAACCAACACGGATGTTGACCTTGTTAAATGAAAAAAATGTACTTATTTGAATCAGCAAAGCAAAAGGGGTGCCTAAAGTCATATGGTCCCCAGTTTTATCATTTTATTTTAAATATATTGCTCTTTGAATTGTGGATTTCTTTGGTAATAATAAATTGTTACGGAATACTATATGGTGACTATGATGACATTACATGACAATTTAACTTTAAAAAGAACTAATAGCCGTTAACCGTACCAGGGGTAAAAAACACAAAAGCGGGCAGGACTTGTGTTCTTAATTTTTGTATAAGGACAAACTAGTCTAGGAAAAAGAAAACTATTGAATTCAAACCAGCTTACTTAATCTTGCCTACAAATTTTCTCCCAATATGTCAAATTTTATTTGATATTTTTTTTAATTCCTTTGCTCAATTATTATGAACTAAACATTCAGTTTTTTGTTACATTGTTTTGGGTGGGATATGCTTAGAACCAATTCGTGGTGAGAAAGCCGCTGTGATTGAATTAAAGTAGGCAAAGATGTTAAAAAGATTACCTTGATGTCCACATTGTGTGGAAGAGTTTTGGTTAAATACATACATTAAAAGAAACCACCTTCACCATCTGAAAAGATAGTTATCCTACGTTGATATCGAGCGTGAAATGTCTTTCCAAAGGCATTTATCAATGAACCATGACATAATGAAAAAAAAAGACTTTTGCTTTTTCTTAAGCAATTCTTTTTACAGCAGCAATTTATTGTTTAGCCTTTCACTAGTAGTGATTGTTGTTGTGGGGTTCGGTCTAAGAATCAAGTTTCACACCCACCTGCTGGCTAAGAGACCATATAGTATCACACATGATAATATCTTTAAGAATTAATTGTTTTGTTATTAAAAGTTTGTTTGTTTAACAGAGGTAAACTGAAGGAAAAACAGCTGTAAGTAGGTAAAAGGAAAGCTAAACTATGAATTGTTATAATCTCTCTTCTTTTTGTTGAACTCAGACCCCTTTTTTAACATGTCAATATTTGAATCCTGTATAAAGGCAGAGTCCTGTAGCGTAGTGGTAACATGCTGACGTGACATTGTAGTATAATAAATTAAATGTGTGGTCTTGTAATACATTAGAAGCACAGAGTAACTTCCAACGTTAGTGAATATATACATAATAATCGAACAAAGAAGTACAATATAACAACAATACAGACTTTATTGTCTGAGAACGTGGAACAGACATACAGACATTATACTTATAACAAACAGATATGACGAAAGCATAAGTAGCACAGCTTTAGATCTGTGGTTAAAGTGGGGGACTGATGGTATATGTAGCACGCCACCGTCAGACCCAAAAACAATATCCCTGGTTCTAGCGCTAGTGAAAAGGAGATAGACTCCCTACTATCCAAGCTGATATCAACAATAAGCCACTCTGCCACTTTATTTACTGTATAATCATCATCATTCATGTCAACGCAATTAGCACGGATATCCATGGCAATCTCTGCAAAACCTCTCTATCATTCATGCCCCTGAGAGGGTCTTGCGCAACATTTCCAGTATCCGCGCAGAGTTTGGTACATGTAGGTCCTTACTGGGCGGCCCACGTTAGCATTGTTCATGTGCTGGCTTCCACAGAGAAAGCCTTATGAGTTCATCCTTGCTCCTCCACATGTCTTGTCTGTCTTCTGGTTTGTAAGATAGGGGTACAATATCCGGTTTTTGTTTAGGGTTAGGGGTTAGTTTTATTTTTATTTTTTTTTAAATCTAAAGATCGTCTTTAAAACAACTAATATTGACAGTGTTAAATGAAAAACCATGTCCTTTTAATCGAGATCAAAAAGGGGTTGTCTAAAAGTCATATGGTCCTTTTTTTCTTTTTTTTTAATCCAGATCTTTATAGTTATTAATGTTTCTTTCTACAATCAATAGGTATGATATTTGGACAATAACCAGTAAGCACCCCAAGCGGGAGCCTGTTTTGAAAGGAACACTTTTGCTTTTCACCATAAACTCCGGTTGTTTGTTATCAAACAACAGACTTTTTTTTTGCATTAGAATTTTCACTGTAAGATTTTTTAAAGTTTGTTCATGTATATTTACAACCCAAAGCATGCTTTTATCTAAAATAGGTTTACATGTCCGATTATTTTTTGTATTTCCATTGACTTCATATTTTTTGTTTTTTTTTCAGTTTGAAACAGTGCAAGCGCAAGCAAATTCTTTCCAGTATCTCCAGCACAAAAGACAGGCAAAGATTTCTCCAAGAATTTTCTTCACAGATCAGCTCCCTATATACATACCTCATCCATTTTGTCAAGCGTAGAAATACGTTTTGCGTGTGAAACGTTCAATAAACTAATTTTCCAGAAAAAGTTTACCGACTTTTAGGCCACCCCCAACGACCTTACTTTATAAGGACGGTTTAGTCAGTCGGTAGAGCGTCCGATAACCACAAGGTTCCTGTTCAACTCCGCGTATGATAGCACAGTTATCTGTGCGTAAGTAAGGAGCTGATGATAGGTTGTGTGCCCCACCACAGATGCCAAAACAATCTCCTTGTTTTTTACACTAGTGAAAAGGCGGAATAGGACCCCTCGCTTGCTGGCTGATCTGACTTTACTTATAATACCGGGTGAGTCAAAGTTTTGCAATTATTTTGGTGATGTGAGGCACAGAATTCAGAAGCTCTGGATACTTGGCGAAGTCATGAATTTGACAACCACACTGGACTATGAATGCTTAGCTCGCATGATACTCTTCGAGTGCTACTGATGATTTTGCCTCTATGTCTTTAATTGACGCCTCGGAAATTACGTTTTTAGCCTACCAGACCTTGCTAGATGGTTCAAAGGTTCTTGCAACCGAGCAATTTTCTGGCACCATGTTAGTTAGTATACTATGGATCAACTGCAACATTTTCACCTTTGCACAACAAAAGTTTTTGGTTGCTTCACAGAGATTTATGACATAGTTCAAACTCGTATAGCATAAGTGCCAAAGATAGACTACATGCACATTCATCTGTGTGACTTCCAAATCCCACAGAGTGAAGCAATGCACAACATGTTAGCGCACCAATTCCACAATACTACCATCACTTCCATGACTCAAACTTCTTTTTGATCATGTGATAGCGCACCATAGCTAGCATGTACCAAAAATATTGCAAACTTATGACTCACCCAGTATACATATTTACCCAACCCCCCCACACAAGTTGGATTTGACACAAGTCAATTTCTTAAATGGAGTTTAATAGGTTTGAATTCAGAGTTTCCTTCTCAAAGACTGGTTGTAACCAAGAGTAAAGAGCCCAGTACGCCTATTATTTACCATAATATAGGGAGATAGTTGGGATTCATCCTTTCTCTTAGGATATTTGAGTGCAACATGAAATGCAGACGGGCCTCATCCAGGCTAAAACTATCCGCTGTGTCCATTTCCTATGATGGTAACCATTTACACCACCCAAATTCCTGTGATAATTAGATTTCCAATCTCATACTCTAGTTATCAAACATATTACTTAAAAACTCTGAAAAAAGGTCTAACCTAAATTGTATATTTGCTTTGAATTTCAGAACAAAGATTTTGATGTCTTCAACCAGCTGAAATGTCAACATTGATGACCCCAAACCTGTGGATCCACCACACGATGCCATGTTGAAGTGGATTAAGAATCTCATTGTTCTTGCTGATTTGTAATCTGTGTAAAAGATTTGAAATCCTGGCAAGTTTAGAGCCAATCTGCAATGGGGAAGTTGTAGGACTTTTATGACATAAGGTTTCTATAATGTTAAAGCAACATTAATAGTATATGTACATATCAAAGAGGAATTTATTCATTCCCATTTCTTCATAACATCAATATCTTCACAAGCGTTTCCATTTTTAAATATTTCTTATTCTGTTCATTGCAGGCCGAGTTCTGTAATGGTTCTTCCCCTATCTTGTTCATAATATTTGGTCAGCGGAAAAGGAGACTACGATCAAATTCTCACTCGGCATATTTAACAGTTTCTTTGCTGAACGTTGTGCTTCTGCCTACAACAACCAAAATAGTTTGATTGCTTCTGGTAAGTGGTAACTTCTTTTTAACAATCCGTTATCAAATATTTTTCTGTTTACCCTTTTCAATTTACAAGAAGTTTTAGAGGAAAAAATAATTGATATAAATGTATATTTATTGTAATCACAAATCTGTATTGTAACGATCCATTTACTTCCATTTGGACGATTCCCCCAACCTTATCACCCACACCCAGCAAGTAGTGAACATGTGTTACATAATTATTAGATCCCTAATACTTATATAAGGTAGTATAGAAACATAATGGCGATTAGTGCAGCTGATGGCCTTGAGAGTGAGTGACGGTGCTTGACCTCACTCTCACCTTGCCTTCCGGGGATAAATCGTGAGAACCGGAAGGCATAGACGACTCTGTCTTCCAGTTTAAGGATAGTAAGTAAGTCTCAGTCAGTTAGCAGGTAGGAGCCAAGCCCAATAGGATGTAAGTCAATCTGCGCAGATGTCTGGGTTGGGGATTGAAAATAAAGTAACATCAAAGTAAATCGAAGTTTCGTGTTTATTACCTAAAAACTAACAATGACACAGGGCTTCTGATAAGGAGAAATCCCTAACAGAAACCAGACCCGAAGTCTCCAAGAAAGTCCAGACCTTAGAAGAGACTAGACCAAGTCAAGATGATAGAAATACCAAAGACAATCAGAATAGCAGCCGGCCAGAATAGAAAATACGACAAGAAGTAAGTGAAAGAAGTAAGAAAGGGTATGCAACACATGTTTGGCATTAAATAACAATTCACTCAATAAGTCCTCCCGGGCCTAACTAATAATACAACTTTTAGGCCAAAATTCGACTTTATTCATCAACTTAGTCTCCTTCTAGGTGATACACTGATTCCAACGTTTCTAACAATCCAATGCCTTTTTTGTAAACGATTTCTCTTTGGCCTCAAAATACGCCCCAGTTTCCGATATCATTCTTCACTGGAGCCAAACCTCTTTCCCTGGAGCATCTTTTTTGAGGTCTGCAAACAGCCAAAAGTCATTGGGGGCCATATCTGAAGAATAGGGTGGGTGCAGAAGCAATTCGAATTACAATTCATGTAGTTTTGCCATCGTTGCAATTGACTTGGTGAAAAGAGCACTTTTTTCTTCTTTATTTGTGGTCGTTTTTTGGCAGTTTCTTCCTTCAAACGCACCAATAATGCTATATAATATTTGCTATTGATGGTTCTTCCTTTCTCAAGATTATCGATGAAAAAATACCTTGGCTGCTGATATTTGCATCTTTGGTCGCTTTGGACGGCTTTCACCTGCTGCTGTCCACTCAGCTGACTGCCGATTTAACTCCGGAGTAAAGTGGTGGATCCATGTTTTATCCATTGTCATATATTTATGCAAAAACTCCTTTTTGTTGCGTTGAAATAGTTGCAAACAACGCTCTGAATTGCCGATGCGTTGTTGTTTTTTATCGACTGTGAGCAAACACGGCACCTACTTTGAACACAGCTTTCTCATTGACAAATGCTCATGCAAAATAGTGAATACACTGCCTTCTGATATCTTCAACTCCTCTGCTATCTCACGCAACTTCAATTTACGATCGGCCAAAAGTGGAGTTTTTTGGTGTTTTCCGGGATGACTGTCTAATTTGGGTGACCTGAGTGTTCAGCATCATTTGTGTCTGTACGACCGTGTTTAAAGTCAGCATACTACCTCTTAACCATTGTTTCCGACAGAGCAGAGTCCGAATAACACTTATCAAGCTATTGCTTTGCTTAAACAGTATTTTTTCCCATCAGAAAGCAATGCTTTATCAACACACGAAATTCAGATTTTTCCATTGTTTTTTTAAATTTGCAACTTAGATAACTATAATTTGTAAACTAATAATCCGATTGGGCTCAAATTTTGACACATGCCATTTGAAGGTTAGTACTTTATAAAAAAAAAATCATGGATTTTTTATTAGTGGCGCCATCTATATGTCAGGCCCAGGACTTATTGAGTGATGTGTTACTACTGTGAACAGTTGTTCTCGAAAATGAAGCATGCCAAGAATACACTGTGTTTGCAAATATCAAATCACCACTTGTTTGTGTTCCTTTTATCAACCTCTTCATTTAACCATATTACATCTTTTTGTGGTTGTGAACAGCCTCAGATGTCTCATTAATAAATTATGATTGTTAAAATTGTGAATTTAGCCGTGGGTTTTTTGTCCTTTTAAAATCATTGCTCAGACCCTTCTGAATTAAGCTTTGTGGCCTCTGGGTTTGAAAAGGTTGGAGACCCCTAGTCTAGACATCCCATGATATTACATCTCTTTTATGATTACAAATAGTATCAGATGTCTCATTAATGAATTATGATTGTTATAATTATGAATTTAGCTGTGGGTTTTTTGTCCTTTTAAATCATTGCTCGGACCCTTCTGAATTAAGCTTTGTGGCCTCTGGGTTGAAAAGGTTGGAGATCCCTAGTCTAGACATCCCATGATATTACATCTCTTTTATGATTACAAATAGTATCATATGTCTCATTAATGAATTATGATTGTTATAATTGTGAATTTAGCTGGTGGTTTTCTATCCTTTCAAAATGAGTGCTTGGGCCCTCGGTCTGAAAAGGATGGAGATTCCTATGATAGAGTTTAAATGTTATACTCTTGATAATTTTTGAATTAAACTTTCATTAAATTTCATATAGAAAAAATAATAATTCTGTAAATTCATATATTCTTATCCAGGGTTAAATTTTCTTTTAATTTTCTACAAAGGGAACAAAAAAAAAATTCTTATAAAGATGACTTTAAAGTATTACAGATTGAATTCTATCAGAATGACATTTCTCCAAGTCTTTTCTCACACAAGATATTATTTATATTGCAGTAAACAATGTGAAGATCTGTATGAATAAACAGTCTGTACAGAAGATGCTTGATGTTGTCCAATATCTTCGGCATCAGCCACGTTATATGAGTACCAAAAGTCGGTTTGTATTATATTTCTATCCTAATACAATTTCCTACAGATCATATTGGAATCCGTCTTCATCTATATCTAATTGTTGGATTTTTTTTTTTTTTGGTATAAGCCATAAACAACTTCCTATTGGAAATAAATAATCATTGACATGGAAAAATTAATCTTCTAATTACAATAAATTGCCTCATATAAGCTTTTTAGTGCTACATCTCCTTCAAGAAAAATGGTCATCTTGCCAATGTTGGATTTCCAATATGAATTCAATTAATCTTCTAATTACAATAAATTGCCTCATATAAGCTTTTAGTGCTACATCTCCTTCAAGAAAAATGGTCATCTTGCCAATGTTGGATTTCCTATATGAATTCAATTAATCTTCTAATTACAATAAATTGCCTAACTCATATAAGCTTTTAATGCTATGACTCATATAAGCTTTTAATGCTAGGTCATCTTGCTAATGTTGGATTTGCCTATTTGGAATTTTGCCCTTTCTGGATTTAATTTTAAACTTAATTGTGTAATCTTTATTCACTCAGGACTTGATACCAATCATTTGTGAGTTAACTGGAACTAAAATCCTTTTCACAAATTTATTCCCTGTATTAACTTTTAATATGTCCCACCTAACTAAAATGTTCATTCATATATTTTTATGAATAGAGGAATTATATATATATATTAATTAAATTACCATGACCAAACCACTCGGCAAACACCATGTATAACATGAGGAACACTGGACAGCTGTTTCAATCTTATTAGTTGTCATCAGCAGTGTATACTACGATCTCTGCCACTAGAGATCAAATCAGCGGCACCAGATGGCAAGGCCTAAAATTTACCCCTGAGCCACACCACACACGGAGATCACCAAATGATCTAGTCGATGGTAATTGCGCAGCCGCGTAACCTGTATTGTCTTGTAGCCGTCATTTATATATATATAATATATATATATATATATATATATAATGCTTGCTTTAACTATAAATAAAGAGTGCTCATTATTGGTAATACAGTATATGTAGATATAAGTTAGGATATCGTAAGCACAGAGTCTTGGTCTGATGATCACAGGCAAGCAATTAACAGTTACCGAGCCCTGTTTATTCTGTGTCTACACTATCCTAACTTATATACAATTATAAGCACAAAGTCTGTTACTTTAAGTTTTGTGTGGTGTGCACAATCATCAGACAGAAAAGTGATCAAACAATTGTTACTATACATATGTATGGTGGTGTAAAGTCACATGCTAAGATGAAAGTAGGGTAACGCCAACACATGGAAAAAAGAAAGAAAAAAACTTTTCTCATTTGCATTTATCTTTTTCTACTATATATACTAGCAAGAATATGCGCCCTCCTAAGTTTTGATGTAATGAAATATGTTAAATTAGAAAGACTAGCAAATTAAATAAGAACACATATAAAAAAGATTACACTTATTTTAATTATATTTTAATCGTTTCTATATAAAATCATTCATAGGATTGATTTTAATATGTTGAAAATAAAAAATAATATCAGAGATCAATAACACCAAGTAATTATTTATTAAAACCAGTTTTGTTAAAACCAGTATGGAAATTAACCACACTATATATTATGTAAACCTTTATTTCTTTGTGACATATAACACACATTGCAGGATTTTGAATGTACTAATAATATAGGCTGTTTTGGGGCAAATCTAACTCAGATTTTCTAAGAGACCTTGTAAATAAATACGATTTATTCTATGTATTAATGATTTTGACTATGAACTAAATACTCATAGATAAACTTATGCAATTACTGAGGGTATTGTGACATAAGCAATGATGTAGTTTCAGTTACAGGCAGACAGATACAACATATGTCAATTATAATAAAATATATCTATATTTATAATATCTGTAGAAGGATCTGCCTAAGTAGAGCTGAAATAAAAAAAATCCCATTCAGGTATTCATAAAAGGAGAACCCAGGTGTATTATGAAATAGCTACGAATTGCAACAACACCTGTCACACCTGTAGAAAAGAATACA
Organism: Doryteuthis pealeii; assembly: GCA_023376005.1. Lineage (NCBI taxonomy): Eukaryota > Metazoa > Mollusca > Cephalopoda > Myopsida > Loliginidae > Doryteuthis > Doryteuthis pealeii. The sequence continues at coordinate 15,925,063 of CM042145.1, read as the reverse complement.
AGTCAAGTGGAAGGGTTTAAAATGTAAATTTTAATAATGTCTTGCAAAATACCCTAGATGGGTTAACATGCCATTAAAATCAATCAAGCAATCTTAAATATTAAATAATGAAAAAAAAATTCTTAAGAAACAAACTACACAAAAAATTACATGTATATTTCAGTTGTGAAAACATGGATAGTATTATGCTAATGTCTGACTTACGACAAAAGTTCCGGATTAATAACAAATCTAAGTAACAGTTATCTCAGCTGCAGGTTCAATCCTGGCAAGGTACAGTAACATAAATAATAATTTAACACAGCTTTTAACACTTGTACCAGTCATGGTTAGCAGAATTAGAACAGTCTACCCCGTGGATTTGAATAAAGGTTTGGTTTGAAGTTCTGTGAAGGTTCTGATTACAAGAAGAAGGTCCCAAGTTCGAAAAGAAATACCTTAGAAGGCTCGAGGGCACATCAGCCGAAAACATGCACGATAACAATAAAGATGAGAACAATGAATATTCCAAATATTACACCGCCCTGTCGGCATGGGGCGTAGTGCACCGACTTACACCTCTGCCAGTGGGGGTAAGACTCCCCCCAATGGGGCCACCTGTGGCCGTGGTGTGACCCGTGAGGCTTAAGAATAGAGCCCAGGTGGATGAGCAGTTATGACATGCAATACTCCACTTTGGCCTATCTTGAAGCTAAGAGGGCGGTCGGAGAGGGCCCCCTCCGATTCAATGGCTGGTCATCGTTCAAGCCCTAGCACCATATGATTTTCCCAACTATTGCCCTATGGCAAGCCCCGACCCCTTTTTATCATATGGGTGCTAGAAGGCGGTGCTGCGGGTCTACATGTCCTGGGAATGAGCGTCTAAACTCTATCTGTGGTGAGGTTCCAGTTTGGAGGTTTGGGAAATGTGGAGCACCCCATTCATCACCATTGCTTCCCTGGTCCACTCTGGACCCGAGTGTAGTACCTGTTAGTCCCATCTATGGGTTAAATAGAAAATGTAGTATAAAAAATTGTATATCCATTAAGAATTTATTTATTTCAAACTTTATCGGCAGTAAATGACCCACTGAGGTTGATATCCGTAAAACAAACCAACCAAACCAAACAAATAATACAAAATATTTTTGTTATACAAATTGAAAAAAAAAACTTTGTACAGAATTTCATTATGATTTTATTGGATGGACTAAAAAATAATTTTTTTTTTTTTTTTTACTTTTTAACCAGTCATGGACGTTCAGTATGAACCCCTGGATAATAACTTTTGTTGACTTCAACTACAGCCACATTGCAAATGCAGCCAATTTTGTTCGGCCTCACTTTTTCCAGCAATTTTATACAGGAAATCTGGTATGGTACGCTAAATTGTAAGTTGCTCCTATATTCTTTATTACAGAACTTTTTAAAAAAAAGTTTGATATTCCCATAATTATTCCATTTATAACACACACCTTAAATTAGAATTTAAAATTCTGAGAAAAAAACAAGAAAAACCTGTAATAGATAAAAATTCATTAAAATTATGAAACGCTTTAATTTTAAGTTTTAAATTCTATTTCTAGATTTCTAAAAACAAAAAATGTATTTAAATAACTAGTCTACTTATTCTGTTACTAATATTATTTGAGAAAACTCAATTGAAAATTTAGGCCTTCATTCCTTTTAAAGAACCAAATATCGAATATAATTTTTTCACCTTAAAAATAAACAAAATACCTATCTTGTATTAATATGCACTGACTTTTTTATAATTCTATAGCAAGACCTAGAATTTCATATTGGTTTCAACTGTTCTATCTGGTTCGTATAAACTAAAAATTAAAAATTCAAAACAGTTTACTTTTTTTTTTTTAAACAAAACATCTACGCAGATTTAGAGCAAACACCACAGACTGTTCACTCAAAAATTCAACGAACATTCGTGGCAAAAAATAACCTCACACTAGGAAGAAAACGCAGTTATAAAGCTAACATACATCAAGTAAACTATCTCTCTAGTCGCATAAAACAGAAATGTTTGTTACACATTAGTTTGGATCATAGATACAACTTACATCCGGTTTCATTTACCATGCCCTGTCAGCCTGCGGACTGCGGAATAATGCCAAACTGCACCTCTACAAAGGGTTTAAAATCCCCCCCCCCCAATGGGCCACCTGTTGGCCAGGGTGACAACCTGTGATGCCTTGATCCTAGCCTGAGTAGTCATGAACATGTAATACACTCCACTTTATTTCCTTACTTAGGCTAGAACAGAGCGGTCAGCAGAGCCCCCATCCAATCAATCAACTAGTCAGTCAATCACCTAGCACCATATATGAATTTGTCCCAACCCTAATTGCCCTTAAGGCCAAACCGTCAACCCTTTAATTGATCAAGAGTGCTAGAAGCGGTGCTAGAGGTGTCTAGTGTCCTGAGTATGACGTTAAACTGCATCTACTGGTTGAATCCAATATTTGTTAGCTCTGGGGAGATGATAGAGTACTCTTTCATCACCATTACTCCCAGGTCCACTCTGACCGTGGCAGTACCCTGTTATGCGCCCATCTATGGGTTAAATAGAAAAAACATGAGTTATAAAAAAAGTGAGTCTCCATTAAGAAATGAATTTATTTTCAAAACTTATGCATTAAAATGACCCACTGAGGTTGAATATGCCGTAAAACAAGCTTATTAACATTAACCACATGGATAAATAAAACATTAATTTTTAAATGTGTTTAAAAAATTCAGGTTTTAAAAAAAAGAATTGGAAATAGAACAAAACCATCGTCAGCAAAAATAACCCAACTAGGTTGACATGCCATAAATTCAACCAACCTAACTTTTTAGGCTTTAAAAATAGGGGGGGCGGAGGTGTGTTAACATGAATAAGTACCGTATTTTGATTAGCGGGAATAAAAAAGATGGCAGACAAAATGAAGATTATCTTTGAATCAAACTGCATGAACACCTTAGCGTAATGGTTATCATTTAGGAAATGGACATCAACGATCCAGTTCAAATCCTGATGAGGCTGTTGCATTCACTTTTTACTAATGTCCTTAGAAAGGCATGAATCCATCTGTTCTCTTCCTACTATGGATCAATTGAGGATATGCTGGTCTTTGTTTTAGTTGGCAACCCAGTCTTAAGAGAAGGAAAACTCTGAATTCAAACCATCGTTTCTCCACCTGAAAAATTGACCCTTGTTCATATCCCTTCCCCATGGTGGAGGTGTTGATAAATACATTGAGTGCCCAATTAGTTTATAGAATCCTTCTCCTATTTATATTTTAGCCCAAAATATAAAAACCCAAAACAATTTCCTTTTTAATCTTATTATAATGGAGATTGTCTGTTTCTGTCTGAACCGAAACTATATTACTACTCAAGTTACATTCCCCTTAGTTATTGACATCCATTCTCAATGATTTTATTTTTTATCAAAACCTCAATTATTAATAAATTGTTTGACATTATTATTACTGTGACCATATCACATACAAACAACATCTGCAATTTATATTTATATATACAACAAAAATAGCGGTTTACAGTTGAACGACAAGGCTAATTTGCATATTTGAATAATTTAAAAATGTGATTTAATGAAATATGTGCTATATTATGATTTTTCTAATTGTTTGGTTTATATTGATATGGGCAAAATCTCTTCAATGAATCTTAAATGAAATCCATTTAACAAGAAAAATAACTGTAATTATATTTCTTATCTCTCTGCT
>CM042145.1:15866048-15921325 GCA_023376005.1 Doryteuthis pealeii | reverse complement strand
AGAGAGAGATCTCATATCTAGGAAAGGTATGAATCCAACTATTCTCCCTATAATTATGGGTAAATAATAGGGCGTACTGGCTCTTTAATCTTGGTTAGGCAACCAGTCTTGAGAAGGAAAACTCTGAATTCAAACCTATTAAACTCCATTTAAGAAATTGACCTTGTGTCAAATCCAACTTGTGTGGAGGGGTTGGGTAAATATGTATATACTAGGGTGAGTCATAAGTTTTGCATATTTTGGTACATGCTAGCTTATGGTGCGTATATCACATGATCAAAGAAGTTTGAGTCATGGAAGGTGATGGGTAGTATTGTGGTAATTGGTGCGCTAACATGTTGTGCATTGCTTCATCTGTGTGTGATTTGGAAGTCACAACAGATGAATGTTGCAATGTAGTCTATTTTGGGAACTTAATGCTATACGAGTTTGAACTATGTCATAACTCTGGGAAGCAACCAAAACATTTGTTGTGCAGAAGGTGAATGTGCAGTTGATCATAGTATACTAATGGTCAGAATGCAGTTGCAAGAACTGACCATCTAGCAAGTCTGTAGCTAAAAACGTAATTTCGAGCGTCATAAGACATAGAGGCAAAATCATAAGTAGCACTCGGAGGTACATGCGAGCTAAGCATCATAGTCAGTGTGGTGTCAAATTCATGACTTCGGCAAAAGTATCCAGAGCTTCTGAATTGTGCCTCACATCACCAAAATATTGCAAAACTTTTGACTCACCCTGGTATATAAGTAAAGTCAGTATCAGCCAGCCACGGGAGTCTATCCCTTACGTGCTAAAAAGATTGTTTTGGCATCTGTGGTGGGGCACCACAACACCTATCATCAGCTCCTTACTTTACCGCACAGATACCTGTGCTACTCATACGCGGAGTTGAAACATGAACTTGTGGTTATCGGACGCTCTACCGACTGAGCTAACCGTCCCTTATAAAAGTAAGGTCGTTGGGGGTGGCCTAAAGTCGGTAACTTTTTCTGAAAAATTAGTTTATTGGAATCGTTCACACCAAAACGTATGGAGAGAGATCAAATGTATTCTAACCTTGACAAATGGATGAAGGTAGTTATAGAGGAAGCTGATCTGTGAAAGAAAATTCTTGGAGAAATCTTTGCCTGTCTTTGTGCTGAGCATACTGGAAAGAACTTTGCTTGCTGCTTGCACTGTTTCCAAACTGAAAAAAAAAACAAAAAAAAATATGAAGTCAATGGAAATACAAAAAAATAATCGGACCATGTAAACTATTTTAGTATAAAAGCATGCCTTTGGGTTGTAAATATACATGAACAAACTTTTAAAAAATCTTACAGTGAAATTCTAATGCAAAAAAAAGTCTGTTGTTTGTTAACAAACAACCGGGAGTTTACGGTGAAAAGCAAAAGGTGTTCCTTTCAAAACAGCTCCCAGCTGGGGTGCTTACTGGTTACTTGGTCCAAATAATCAATACCTATATGATTGTAGAAAGAAACATTTAATAACTATAAAGATCTGGATTAAAAAAAAAGAAAAAAGGACCATATGACCTTTAGGCACCCCTTTTTGATCTCGATTAAGAAAGGACATGTTTTTCATTTACACTGTCAATATCCAGTTGTTTTAACAGACGATTTTTAGATTTAAAAAAATAAAAATAAAACTAACCCCTAACCCTAACAAAAAACCGGATATTGACCCCTATCTTACAAACCATGAAGACAGACAAGACATGCTGGAGGAGCAAGGATGAACTCATAAGCGACTTTCTCCTGTGGAAGCCAGCACATGAACATGCTAACGTGGGCCGCCCAGTAAGGACCTACATTGACCAACTCTGCGCGGATACTGGATGTTGCGCAGAGGACCTCCCAGGGGCAATGAATGATAGAGAAGGTTTGCAAGAGATTGCCATGGATATCCGTGCTAATTGCGTGACATGATGATGATGATTATAAGTAAATAAAGTAGGCAGAGTGGCTTATTGTTGATATCAGCTTGGATAGTAGGGGAGTCTATCTCCTTTTCACTAGCGCTAGACCAGGGATATTGTTTTTGGGTCTGAGGTGGCGTGCTACATATACCATCAGCTCCCCACTTTACCACACAGATCTAAGCTGTGCTACTTATGCTTTCGTCATATCTGTTTGTATAGTATAATGTCATGTATGTCATGTTCCACGTTCTCAGACAATAAAGTCTGTATTGTTGTTATATTGTACTTCTTTGTTCGGATTATTTATGTATATATTCACTTACGTTGGAAGGTTACTCTGTGCCTTCTAATGTATTATAAGAACCCCACATTTAATTCTTATACTACAATGTCACAGTTCAGCATGTTAACCACTACGCTACAGGGACTCTACCCTTATATAAGGATTCAAATATTGAACATGTTAAACAAAAGTGGGTCTGAGTTCAACAAAAAGAAGAGAGATTATAACATTCATAGTTTAGCTTTCCTTTACCTACTTACAGCTGTTTCCTTCAGTTACCTCTGTTAAAAAAAACAAACTTTAATAACAAAACAATTAATTCTTAAAGGTATTATCATTGTGATACTATATGGTCCTCTGAGCCAGCAGGTGGGTGTTGAAACTTAGATTCTTCAGGACCGAACCCCACACAACAATCACTACTAGTGAAAAGGCTAAACAATTAAATTGCTGCTGTAAAAAGATTGCTTAAGAAAAAAGCAAAAGTCTTTTTTTCATTATTGTCATGGTTCATTGATAAATGCTTTGGCAGACATTTCACGCTCGATATCACGTAGGATAAATATCTTTTCAGATGGTGACAGGTGGTTCTTTTAATGTATGTATTTACCAAACTCTTCCATCACAATGTGACACAAGGTCAATTTTTAACTCTTTGCCTACTTTAAGCCACTCACAGTGGCTTTCTCACCAGAACTGTTCTAAGCATATCACACCCAAACAATGTACAAAAACTGATGTTTAGTTCATCATAATTGAGCAGAAGGATTAAAAAAAATATCAATAAAATTTGGTACATATTTGGGAGAAATTTGGTAGGCAAAGAGTTAAGTACAGCTGGTTTGAATTCAAAGTTTTCTTTTTCCTAGACTAGTTGCCTTACAAAAATTAAGAACCAAGTCTGCCCGACTTTTGTTTTTACCCCGGTCAGGTTAACGGCTATATTCTTTTTTAAAGTTAAATTGTCATGTAATGTCATCATAGTCACACCATATAGTATTCCGTAACAATTTATTCATTACCAAAGAAATCCACATTTCAAAGAGCAAATATATTTAAAAAAATGATAAAAACTGGGGACCATATGACCTTTAGGCACCCCTTTTGCTTTGCCCCTTTTTGCTGTATTGCTCCATAATAGGTACAGAAATTGCGTCGATCCCTTTGGCACAGACGCTGGGCAATAAAAGCCCTGCCCCTTTAAGTCAACATCCGACGGTGAGTTAGGGTTCAGTTGTTGGTTAGGGGTTAGGGTTAGTTTTATAATTAAAAAAAAAAAAAAAATCTAAAAACATCTCACAAACAAACCGGATGTTGACGGTGTAAATGAAAAAATGTACTTATGAATCAGCAAAGCAAAAGGGGTGCCCAAAGGTCATATGGTCCAAAATAGGTAACAACTAACCATGAATCTACTAAATATTGATTAAGCCAATAGAATATCCAAAAGTATTTCCGTTGTGAAGGGTTGGACTGGTAAATCCGAGATTGTTCTAGTTGGTAGCCGTCGTGATTTAGTCCTCTGCTATGCTGAGATGATGACGATGATGATGATGTCCAAGATGACAAATCAATAGGACCAATATCCCCAAGGCAAGTGGCCGCAGCTTCTGCTACAGCCCCAGATTGGCTTTGAACAAGGCGTGCCAATTCCTGCACAAGCTGGCAGAATAGATTTTCTCTCGGTTCAGCTGTTAAGAGAAAAAGAAAAAAAATCATACATACATATACAGAGATGCTGATAGGTACGTGTCACTGATGCATAAAAATCTAAAAAGACACATAAAAATCATATCCATGCATCCCAGTGTTTTCTTTTTTCTTCTCTCACCATTTCAAGCTAACTGTAAACACATTTCAATATTTAAAAAAGAATGAATTACACGCTATGGGGTACAAGGTAGGGGTTAGATGGCTTTAGTTGTTCATAAATAAAAACTCTATAATTCATTAAGAAACTTTAGTTGGGACCCATCAAATTTCCTGGAGACTCATTCAAATCAAATCCATGCGTCCCAGGACGCACTAAATTAAAAAGCTATCAGCATCACTGCACATATATATATTTACCAACCCCTCTGCATGAGCAGGATGTGACACAAGGTCAATTTTTTAAGCAGAGTTTAACAGGTTTGAATTCAGAGTTTTCATTCTCCAAGATTGGTTACCTAGCCATGATTAAAGAGCCCTACTATTTGTCCATAGCTGGAGAGAGAGTAGTTGGATCCATACCTTTCCCAAAGGTATTAGCGCTATGTGAAATGCAAACAGCTTCATACAGGATTTGAACTCTGGTCGACGAGCCCATTTCCTACAACTCTAACCATTTCACCACGTGCTTCCATATATAAAACATATATATACAAAAGATGGAGGCACATGGCCTAATGGACACAGTGATCTGAGTTCAAATCCTGATGAGGCTATTTGCATTTCATTTTTGCACTAATGCCCTTGGTAAAGACATGAATCTATTTCTTCTTCCTCTATCTATGGGAAAATAGTAGGGCAGAATGGGATCTTTAGACTTGGTGCAGCAACTAGTCTCAGAGAATGAAAACCAGTTGTACTCTGCTTAAAAAATTGACCTTGTCTCACATCCTGCCTGAGATGGAGGGGTTGGGTAAATACATACATATATACAACTGACATTTTTTTTAAGTATACATATTCTTGTTCTTAAAAATAAAAGGTGATAGACTGATTGAATTTAATGGCATGTCAACCTGTCTAGGGTCATTTTATGCCTAGTATGAATTTTATTCAGATTTGAATTATATATGTAGTTATTTCTGCAGTTTTTTTGCACACAGTCCTATCGAATAGGAATTTTTTGTAAACAGATCTCTTTGAACCATGGATGGGACTCTAACAAGTACTAGCACTCCAGATCATAGTGGACCTGGGAGTAATGACAATGAAGGGGTACTCCACACCAGTTGGCAGATCTCCAGAACTGGAGCCTCACCATTAAATGCAGTTTAGTGTCATACTCGACACCCCTTTTTTGTGGAGAGGGGGATCTTAACTGTCCGCATCAATAAGCCAGACTGATAGGGCGATTAGAAAATGAGAATAGTGGTATGACTTATAGCCAGCCTTGTAATTGAAATAGTTATGTAGTTCCTATGTTAGCAGACCCACCATAGTTGGAAGATTAATGTAACATAATCTTCCTGCCTTCAAATAATCTTGTACTAAGCTTAGTAAATATCAAGATATTAGAATGGTAATGTTTCAGGAGTGCAAATACTAGGATGAGTCAAAAGCTTTGCAATATTTTAAGCTACCAGGTTGAATTGGAAGTTTTTTTTCCAGATTTTTTACAGATTTTGGCAACTTGTTATATCATCAATTTGATACAACTATGTGTCCAATTGTTGCTGAATTCTTTATTCTTTATTTCACATTAATTCTTTATTTTACACCTTTGATGATGTGTGGGGAAAAATTTGCAATCAGAGCCATTTTATGCTACCTGTGGAAAAAAAGGACACAGTGCAAGAGCAGCAACAAAAGAAATTAGTGATGCGGAAGGTCCAGGAACTGTTAACGAATGTATGGCACAAAACTGGTTCAGATGTTTCAAGAACGGTGACACCAAACCAAGGTCAGAAAGTGCTTTTGTTGCGAAAGATGAGACCTTGCTTGAAATGCTAGAACAACAGCCAAATATAAGTCTGTGTATATATTTTTGGCAAAACAACTTGGGCCTTCACTAAGCATCACCAACTGACACCTCTATAAGTTTGGCTTTTGTGAACAGACAGTGAAATATTTGAAATACGAAATAGGTTGAAACATTGTCAAAGATTTGACTAACCCTCATATTAATAAAAAGAAGAGGAAAGAATCAGACCTTTACATTGATCCAATAAGATTTTTAATTCAGTTGTGCGGCTGCTGAGCTGAGTGTGTAGGAATTTCAAGCCTTCTTCACTTCGGATATCTCCACACATTACAGTTTCTTGTCCATTCTTCAGAAAAGATTCAATTTCCTGCCAAAGAAAAAAAATCAACATTTTATTTTTGATTTTGATCATAAATCTATTAATAATGGAGATTCAGTCTCAATTTGTCTGTAACCAAAACAACGTCACAATTACCAAAATTATCAACACATAGAATAAGAACAATTAATATTAATAAAATAAATAAAAGCGGTTTCTTATAATTCAAAGTTTGATTCCCTTCGATTGTAATAAATAAATTATATATTATTTAAATAAATAAACTATATAAACTATGAAATTAATTAAAAATTTGTATTACTTAAATGGAAAAAATGATTTTCAAAATTTGTAATCAATTTTAAAAATCATTTTTACTCTCACCCTTTTTTCAGTAACAAGAAGTTAACTAAAAGTTTACAAATAAATAAATACTTACAATTTTGTGTAAAAGTTTTGTGTAAAATATTCAAAATAATTGTTTAATTAATAATTAATAGATGCACGTAACATTTTATTGAGGGGAACAGAACTAAGTTTTATTTTAAATTGTTTTTTTTTTTTTTTTACTCCTTCAATAAATTTGAGGATTTTACTTATTTTTATTTACTTACTCTGACATTGAATTTTTAACTCCACCCGACTCACGCAATATCTTTCAAAATAAATTTTTACACTGCTCGGAGGGTGTTTTTTGCTAGTAAAAAATAATTACCATTAACTTATTTTATTACTTGAACACAAAACAAAACCTTAATAATAAAAAATAATTGCCATTAACTTATTTTTATTACTTGAACACAAAACCTTAATAATAAAAAATAATTGCCATTAACTTATTTTTATTACTTGAACACAAAACCTTAATAATAAAAAATAATTGCCATTAACTTATTTTTATTTTTATTACTTGAAACACAAAAATAATAATAAAAAATAATTGCCATTAACTTATTTGATAGTGAGACTGATAGCGTTTTGATTTAGTGCATCCTGAGATGCACATATTTGCTTTGAATGACTCCCCGGGAAAATTTATGGGTCTCAACTAAAGCTGTCTAACTCCTACCTTGTAACCTATCTTGTGTAATTCATTTCTAAGAAACTATTGAAATGTATTTACAATTAGCTTGAAATGGTGAGGGAATAAAAAAGATAAACACTGGGACTCATGGATACAATTTTACTGCGTTCTTTTAGATTTTTGTGCGTCTGGAATGCAGGACGCGTACCTATCAGCATCTCTGTTAAACACATAATGTTAATAATAACAAAAAGAAATAATAAGAATATTCTAAATTTTTGAAAATTAATGGACATCTTGAGAAATTATGGACTTACCTGAGCCAGAGTAAATTCTCCATGTTCATATTTGATAGAGTTATATTTCTCACACAAGGGGCGCAACACTTCTGTGTCTGGGAAAGGGTCCAACAGAAGGATTCCGGATTTTAATACTTGGCTGTTGTCTATTACCATCAGTTTGAGCAAACACAACACCTGGTATGGATTCATAAATATATATCATATATACATACATACAATAAATAAACAAAATTATCTCTGAAAAAAAAAAAAAAAAAAACCCAAAAAAACAAATTTATTTTTATTTTCTGTGTGTATCAATGCCTTTTGCCCGCCTTCTCTATATGAGGTGCAACTCAAAAGTTCAGGGAATCTAATATTTGAAATGACTTCCTGAAAGAAAGAAAATAAATTGATAGAAAATCATGTCCTTTATTTCCTGGTAGAGTGATTTTGAGAGATGTGTTAAATGTCAGGTGAGACATGGGAAAAAAAAAACTTAGTAAATAGATTGAACAATCTATTCAAATTCATTGAACATTTGAGTAGCACCTTGTATTAGCGATGTATTGATTTTTCAGATATTTTATGTTTGAAATAAATTGGATTATTATGTAAATAAATTGGATATATATATATATATATATATATATATAAGTTAAGAGAAAGGAAATGAATCCGACGGTATAAGTATAGATAAAAGGATATGAAAACACACAATATGCTGTTAAAGTGAAAACATTTTATATCATATTCATAGATAATATTGAACAATATTTTGATTTATAAAAATCATCTTCAGAGCTTGATTTTACTCTGGACTCATCGAGAGAGGAGCTAAAAATAATTTGAATTCAAAACGAAAACACTGATATTCCTTTTTGTTCGTTTTGAATTCAAATTATTTTTAGTTCCTCTCTCGATGAGTCCAGAGTAAAATCAAGCTCTGAAGATGATTTTTATAAATCAAAATATTGTTCAATATTAGCTATGAATATGATACAAAATGTTTTCACTTTAACAGCATATTGTGTGTTTTCATATCCTTTTATCTCCCTCTTCTCTCTATATATATATATATATAAAACAACAAAAAAAAAAAAACTTCCAAATGAATAAAACTCGCACCAAACAAACTCCACAACCAACAATCCCTCTGAGGATGACCAGTGAAATAGTTGAAAGCACTTGGGTAAAAAATATGCTACACTTTCTTTACTATCTAGATCCCAATGCATGAAAAACAACTAGAAGACTTAAACGTCTACACCTGAAAATCATAAGAAGAAATATTCTGCGGTCTTTAACAATACCTTTAAATAACAGTCTTTGACAATTGTGTGTGTGTGTGTATATATATATATACATATATTTTTTTTTTTTGAGGGAGTGTTTTGTAAGCCAACTCCAGGCGATTAATCACATATATAACTAACATATACCCTATCCCTCTCCCAGTCCCCCTCGCCTCATTCAAATTTCCTAGGCTCACCCCTCCTACCCTCCTAAAGTAAGACCCCCCCCAAAAAAAATTTTTTTTTTTTAAATTGGAAAATTTAAACCATTGTTTCTTGGGATTTTTTTCAATTATATCCATGCTTTTTCTCATGCCTGAAGATACTGCAGTAATGCAGTTGAAATAAATTATTACAATGAAGTAAATTCAAAGTTTTTCACTATTCATTGACCTACCCCGACTATCAAATTTCTTCAAAGGCAACACACTTCCCACATTATTTCTATATCATTGTTTGGTAATAAAGGACTATTTGCTCATTAATTCCTACCATAAAATAAATTGAACCCCCATTTTATATCCATATTTTTGCAATAAATGTTTTATTTTTCTTGCACCCGTTATGTTACAATACTAAATATATTTTATTTATTTATTTTAATATTCATTTCAATGTGCATATTCTAAAAGTTTTTATTTTGTGAGAATGGTTAGTTTTAAAATCAAAAAAATAAAAGCTTTTAGAATATACACATTGAAGTGAATATTAAAATAAATAAATAAAATATATTTAGTATTGTAACATAACGGGTGCAAGAAAAATAAAACATTTATTGCAAAAACACGGACATAAAATGGGGGTTCAGTTAATTTTATGTTAGGAATTTACAAGCAAATAGTCCTTTATTACCCATTGTTTTATGTTCTTTTGTCACCGTTTCCTTAAGCTACTGCCCGATTCCTTCACAGAATTGTGAAGGTAGAATATATGCTATACAATTTGGTATAAGTGTCTCTGATGGAATTTCCAGAATGAGGCTGAAGACACCACCTCCTGATTTGAATTCAAAGTCTTTCTCCTAGACCAGTTACCCTACCAAGGCTAGAGAACCCAGTCTGCCCTACTACTAAGTGTTGACTTTTTGGGGTATAAGGTGTGTGCTAGACGCCCGCTTTTACTTATAGACTTAGCAAGAACCATGAATACTTAAACCGACAGTACTGGCCATGACTACTTCGACTTTCGTGGACGACGGACATAGGATTAAATCACTGGACCTTTAACAATACGCAGGATAGGACTTATTCCAAAGGATTCCATAACTCAGGACTTACTTACTTTAAGCCCTTTTCAACTGGCCAAGGATGGCATTTAAAAACTTTACACTAAGTGAAATGAAAACATCCCTGTCCAGAATTTGAACTCGGTGACCCCATTTTCTATAACTATAACCATTAAATTACCCATGACTTTTCTACTTGTAGGTATTTACCCAACCCGTTTCGCCATGGGTAGAATTTGACACGAGGTTGCAAGTATGGGTCATTCAGTGAGGATTGAGCTTGCTATTCAGTAGTAATGGATCTGCGAGACTAGCTTGCTAACCATTACACGATGATGGAATGGCCCTTAGTTATGTACTTGTATAAAGGCATAAGAAACATACGTACATCTTCACTGAATGTGAAGCCACTGGAATATGGAAGCAGAGCGTGGATCACTAGGGGAATATATTTGCAGAACTCCTGAAAAGAAAGAAAGAAGAAAAACAGCTATAATAGTTTTTCATGATTCAAATAGACTCACTTATAAAGTTAAAGAAACAAAAGGACTTAAAAATATGGATAACTCATGCTGTATAAAATCTTATCATAATGGAGATTGTGTGTTTGTTTGTCTGTCTGTAACCAAAACTATATTACTACTCAAATTACAATTCCCTTAATTATTTATGTCATATTCTACATGATTTTATTTTTATTTAAACCTCAATTATTAATAAAATTGTTTTACATTATTAATACTGTTGACCATATCTACAGGTATTTGCCTCATACCCCACTTGTATGGGCTGGGCACAAGGCCTCGTTTTAACGTGGGCCCACCCACAAGCCGAAGCTCATGGGTGGGAAAGAACAAAAATTTTGTCGATCCCTTCGGCATTCACCCTCAAGGGGGGCCTCAGGCGCTGGGCAATAAACCCAGCCCTGCCCCTTTAAGTCAAGGGGGCAGGTATTGCCTGGGGGGATAGCCCCCTGGGATCGACGCTATTAACTTGTAAAGATCCAGGGCCAAAGCCACTGGACCCCCGGCGTTGGCCAGATCTACATACTAATAATATGCAATGGTATTTATATATACAACAAAATAGCAGTTTACAGTGTGAACGGGAAGGCTAATTTGCATATTGATATTTGAAAATTTGATTTTAATAAATATGTGCTTAGTATTATTGGTTTCTAATTGTTTGGTTTTATTTAATTAATATGAGCAAAAATCTCGGGGTTAAATCTTAAAAGAAATCCATTAACAAGAAGAAATAACTGTAATTTTATTCTTTGTTTCCTATTTTAACTAAATAGTTAATTAGTTAAATTTAGCAATGAAAGACGGGAGTGATGGAAGATTAAGCTTCAGTTGTTTTATTTTTTGATTATACCCCCTTGTTTAAAATCTTTTTATCTGCATTCTTATTTAGTTTCATTAGCCTTTATAATTTAATATATTTTATTACGTTAAAACTTAAATACTTGCACCGGAGGTGCATATATTTGCTAGTAATACTAATTATACTAGAGCGAAGTACAGATATACCATGGTATGATAATTTGATTATTGCAACGTTTGATACATTTACTTAAGAGCTATTGTAAAATAGCTTAATATGTAAAAAGTATGATAATCTCTGGTAAAATTCTTTCTTTCTTTTACCCTTACTTTTTCTTTTCTTTTTTTCTACTTCATTGAAACAGACGATAAGTACTATCACTTTCTATCTCACACCTTTCTTTTTTTCTTTCTTCCTCTGATGTGTAGCATGTTCTTTTTCTTCCCTTTCTTTCCTCACAATTACAATGATATGGTCCATTATCTATCTGAGGTGATGACATGCCATAACACTTGAACACATACATTCATATCTTATGAATCAAAACGGAATGGTCCATTATTCATCTGAGGTGATGACTGGGCATGACACACGTCAGTAGGTACTAGCATATTAATATATAGATTCCAGGATAGGAGAAATATGAGGACGTTAATCCGACAATATGTGGAGAAAAGAAGACAAACACGGGATGTTATGGAAACTGGATGTTTATTGTCGATGATGCAACGTTTCGGTCTTTTAGACCTTCTTCAGAACTCAAAATGTCCTTCATTGAAGCAAGATCTATATTTGAGTCCTGAAGAAGGTCTAAATGACCGAAACGTTGCATCGTCAACAATAAACATCCAGTTTCCATAACATTCCAGGATAGATAAAATCTTGTGGTCCATGAGATGTAATTTGGAAACTCCTGAACGAAGCCTAAGAATTAATTATGCCAAAACGAATACAAATATTAAAAAACATAAATATTATTTCTTACCTGTGCACAGTTGGTAATGGCTTCTTTGCTGATCGTCTGCACTAAGCGAAGGCCTCGAACAATTGTGTCTTCTAAATAACCCAGGTCATGTGAGCATTCAACACCACTAAAATTAAACAAGAAATTTTAAAACAATTTTTAAAAGAAAGAAAAAAAGATGATGATGATGATTACTACTACTACTACTACTACTACAAAGTGCTAGGTTAGCTCAGTCGGTAGAGCGTTCGGCTAGAAACCCCAAGGTTCCTAGTTCGATATTGGCCCTTGCCAAATCAGCATACGAGTAGCACAGGGATCTGTGCGGTAAAGTAAGGAGCTGATGGTAGGTGTGACGCTCCACCTCAGACGCCAAAAAATCTCCTTGGTCTAGCGCTAGTAAAAAAGGGGATAGACTCCCTTGCAGATTGGCTGATACCGACTTTAGGCCGCCCCGACGACTTTTACTACTACTACTACTAATCTTAGACTTTTCCCGTCAAAGGACACCTACAAGTCAACAGAGGTTTGATGCTGGAGCTTCCTTTCCTCCAGTTTTGATCTTGGAGTTTTCCTGGAAGGGTTACTTTCACTGTGGCTTTGTCATGTCATTAAACTGATGCCCCTTTTAACACTATAAGTAAAAAAAAAAGTAAAGTTTTCGGGGTGGCCTAAAGTCAGTATCAGCCAGACAGCGAGGGAGTCTATCCTCTTTTCACTAGCGCTAGACCAAGGAGATTTTTTTTTGTATCTGAGTACATGTACCATCAGCTCCTCACTTTACCACGCAGATTCCTGTGCTACTCATACACTGAATTGGTGAGGGCCGGTATTGAACCAGGAACCTTGTGGTTCCTAGTCAGACGCTCTACCCACAAACAAAGTACAGATGTCTTACTACATTATCATCTTACAGATCTTGTATAATTTAGTTTCTTTGTTTAATGGCATATTAAACTTTGTGGGTTATCTAATGCCAAAGCCATCCTTGTAGAAGAACAGTAGTGGTATTATTTAACCCATAGCTGGTCAGAGTGGACCTGGGAGTAATGACAATGAAATGATACTCCATACTCCCCAGAACTGGAGCCTCACCACCAGATGCAGTTTAGTGTCAAACTCAGGATACCCCTTGGGGTGTTGTCTTACCTCTCTGCAAGGGATACAGTCAGTATATTCTGAACTCCACCGACAGTGTGTTGGGCTGTGACTGCATATCTTTCCCAATGGAGTTGGTCTGTTAATACCCTTGGGAAAGGTACAAATCCAATTATTCTCCCTCCAGCTATGGGTAAGTAGAAGGGCAGATTGGACTCTTTAACCTTGGTATGGCAATCAGTCTCGGAAAAGGAAAACTCTGAATTCAAACTCGTTAAACTCCACTTAAAAATTGACCTTGTCTAACATCTTCCTAGTGCGGTGGGACTGGGTGAATATATATATTTACCGACCCCTCTGCACAAGCAGGATGTGACACAAGGTCAATTTCTTAAGTGGAGTTCAACAGGTTTGAATTCAGAGTTTTCCTTTTCCTAGACCGATTGCCTAACCAAGGTTAAAGAGCCCAGTCTGCCCTACTATTTATCCATAACTGGAGCGAGAGTAGGATTCATACCTTTCCCATGGGTATAATCGCTAAGTGAAATGCAATGACCACATCCAGGATTTGAACTCGGGGCGACGAGTCCATTTCCCATGACTTTAACCATTACACCACGGGTAAATATATACATATAAGAAGATGTATTACCGTATGCATTTTCAAAACAGGGAAACAATTTACTTACTTAGTGATTTGTAGGGCAAGACGTTTAATGGTGTGAAGTAGTCGGTAGATGACCTCACGCATAATAAAGTCTCTGCAGCCAGCCAGGGAAGTGTTGAACTCTTGCAGCAGAAGTTTCACAAACAGTTCATACCTGCAGATGGCACGGTATTGTTCGGAAAGGTGGGTACAGCTACCCAAGTGGACAGCCAACGACTGCAGAATCTTCTGAAAATTTTCCTGCAATTAAAAAAAAAAAAGTGATTTTAATATTTTTAACTCGAGGAATCATTTAAAAAAAAATTAAATTATAAAAAAATAAGTAAGTAAAGTCGTCGGGGGTGGCCTAAAGTCAGTATCAGCCAATCAATGAGGAAGTCTATCCCCTTTTCACTAGCACTAGACCAAGGAGATTGTTTTTGCGTCTGAGGTGGAGTGCCACACCTACCATTAGCTCCTTACTTTACTGCACAGATCATTGCGCTACTCATATGCTGAGTTGTTGAGGAATCAATTAAAAAAATTTAATTATAAAGAATAAGTAAGTAAAGTCGTCGGGGTGGCCTAAAGTCGGTATCAGCCAATCAGCGAGGAAGTTATCCCCTTTTCACTAGCGCTAGACCAAGGAGATTGTTTTTGCGTCTGAGGTGGAGCACCACACCTACCATAGCTCCTTACTTTACTGCACAGATCACTGCGCTACTCATACGCTGAGTTGGCGAGGGCCGGTATCGAACTAGGAACCTTGTGGTTTTCTAGCGAACGCTCTACCGACTGAGCTAACTCGCCCTATTATAAAGAATAGTAAAGTAAAGTTGATGGGGAGGCCTAAAGTCGGTATCAGCCAGTCAGCGAGGAGTCTATCCCCTTTTCAATAGCGCTAGACTAAGGAGATTGTTTTGCATCTGAGGTGGAGCGCCACACCTACCATTAGCTCCTTACTTTACCGCACAGATCCTGTGCTACTCATACGCTGAGTTGGCGAGGACCTACTGAGCTATGTGTTAATTAACCCTTTTGGTGCAGAGAGCAACTTGAGTTGTTCAAATAAACTTAATGTGTGAGGGAGAGATGAAACTTTAGCCCACATTACTTAAAAATGTTGAATCGTGTGCGATATATCCCCCACCCTTGAAAGTGCCTTTTGCTTGATATAAAGTAAAGTCGTCAGGGTGGCCTAAAGTTGGCATCACCCAGACAATGAGGGAGTCTATCCCCTTTTCACTAGTGCTAGACCAAGGAGATTGTTTTGGCGTCTAAGACAGAGCGCCATATCTACCATCAGATCTCTGTGCTACTCATATGCTAGTTGGCAAGGGCCGATATCGAACCATGAACCTGAGGTTCCCAACCGACCTAAATTTGCATTAAATCTAAAAAAAAAAAATAAAAAAAAATTTTATTACTTTTGAAACTTTAGTAAAAGTTATTTTTAGAAGTATCAGTGAATAAATTTTTTCATATAAACACACTCTCCCCCATCACACAAGATCTAATTTTTTTTTTTTAATTACTTCTCAGAATGTATTGTAGTATTGTAAATGTGAAACTCTAATAATCTTTTTTTTTTTTATATATCTATAAGCTTTTTCAAAAGGCATTCCAGCCATTAAATTTGTTACCACATGCACCGTACCAAGAGGGTTAACTGCTACCTACCCAGGTACTAATAGTGTATTGTAATTGTGAAACTTAAATTCTATGTTTAAAAGTGCATTTCAGCTATTAAATTTGTTGCCAAATGCACCACACCAAAAAAAGTTAAGAGACAGGTAACATGTATATACATACTGGTGCCTTTGAGAGGACATAAACGAGAGACTTGTCACCAGGTGATGTCGAGTTGCCATGTGTGAAGCTAACAGTTAAAAAGTTGAGTGTTGCCATGATAACCTCGGAGCTATAGAAAGGTGGATTTGGACTTGGATCAGATACACTGAAAAGATAAAAAAATAAAACAAAAAAATTCTTAAGAGAAAAAATAAAAAAGGTGTATTGAAATTTAGGAACAAAATGTCAACGTTTAAAAAACGAACAGGAATGCCTTCAAAATTATTATAGAAAAAAATGTTATGAAACCCAAGTGAAGTGAAAATAAAATACCAAACAAACCATCTTCAGAGGTGCTGATAGGTATGCGTCCTGAGTCACTG
Source organism: Doryteuthis pealeii (assembly GCA_023376005.1). Taxonomy (NCBI): domain Eukaryota; kingdom Metazoa; phylum Mollusca; class Cephalopoda; order Myopsida; family Loliginidae; genus Doryteuthis; species Doryteuthis pealeii. The sequence continues at coordinate 15,905,135 of CM042145.1, read as the reverse complement.
ACGGATAAAAATCATATCCATGCATCCCAGTGTTTTTTTTTTTCTTCCCCTACCATTTCAAGCTAACTGTAAATACATTTCAATATTTTCTTGGAAACAAATTAGACTGTATGGGGCACAAAGTAGGGGTTAGATGGCTTTAGTTGTTCATAGATAAAAACTCTACAATCTATTAAGAAACTTTAGTTGGGACCAATCAAATTTCCCGGGGACTCATTCAAATCAAATCCATGAGTCCCAGGATGCACTAGATTAAAAAGCTATCAGCATCACTGCTTCTTAACCAGCATCATCTTTGCTGGAACCCAGTTCAGCCAGTATATACACGCTCTTTATTTCTTTAATGCTTGATTTTACAAGAAGTAAAAACAAGTTTGTTACACTGAGATATTGTTTTTCATTTGGCTCCATTATTTGTAATAAACAATACAAAACAACTTTGGCTGACAATTATGCTCACTTAAAGAATTAATATATATATACAAAGACAATTTAACAATGATTAAAATATACATAATATTCTTTATCCTGTCAACACCAGTCTCCTTTCCAAGTGCACCAACTACAATTGGTATCACCGTCACCTTAATGTTCCACAGTTTTTTCAGCTATCTGGCAAGATTCAAGTATTTGTCTTTCTTTTTACTTTCTTTCATTTTTACTCAGTGGTCTGCTGGAACAGCAACATCCACTAGATAACATGTTCTTTTTTTTCTTGTTAATTAACACAACGTCTGACTGTCATTGGATGATCCATTTCTCTCAAAATCCCACAGAATTTTATGGGTCTCACTTTTTAGGACAGATTCAGGTTTGTGCATATATCGTTTGTCAGTATTGTCAAATTGCACAATTCCTAGTGGATCACCATTTCCACCTAGTTGTGCCTAGTCTTGTATTCCTTTTGTGCCACCGCCCTGTCATCTGGGGCATTAGAATGCACCGACTGCACCTCTGCAGAGGGGTAAGAGTCCTCCAATGGGGCCACCTGTTGGCGACCCGTGATGCTTAAGGATAGAGCCCAGGTGGATGAGCAGTTCATGACTTGCAATACTCCACTTTGGCCCTATCTTGGGCTAGACGGGCGGTCGGAGAGGCCCCCTCCGATCAATCGGCTGGTCATGTCAAGCCCTAGCACATATATGATTTTCCCAACCCTATTGCCCTTATGGCAAGCTCCAACCCCTTTTTATCATATGGGTGCTAGAAGGCGGTGATTGAGGGTCTACATGTCCTGGGAATGATGTTAACATCTATCTGATGGTAAAGTTCCAGTTTTGGAGGTTTGGGGAATGTGGAGCACCCCTTCATCACCATTTCTCCCTGGTCCACTCTGACCCGAAGTGGTAGTACCTGCTAGGGTCCCATCTATGGGTTAAATAGAAAAACATGAGTTGATAAATAAAATTGTATTATGCATTAAGAATGAATTTTATTTCACAATTTTGTTGGCATTAAATGACCCACCGAGGTTGATATGCCGTAAAACAAAACAAACCTTTCGTGCCAGTTTGTCGCATTCACTTATTATGTGATTAACCATTTCAATCTCCGTTTGCACATAAACTACAATCTTATTATTTGTTTGTTTATCACTGGATATCTTCCCTTTTTACTATCTACTCACATCAAAGTTTAAAAGAAAACAAATCTTTGCACATAATACATACAATAATCTTCATACAATGACTGCTATTTACACAGTAGCATTGCAACCAACAAAGCCTTCATCAGATGATGACTCTGGGTTCAGGCATGGTTTCCAGACCGAAGCATCATTACCACTAACCCAGAACACCCCAGCAGTATCTCACGATACCACCAGACTTTGTCGGTTTGATGTCACAATATAGGACTGCCATATCCACGCTGATGCGGTTAGAGCTTTCTCCTGGATCTTTTTTATGTATTTCCGCTTTTCTCGTGGAGAAAGTCCAAGTTTAGTAAAAAATGCCAAGGTTGAGTTGGTAATAAATCCCCAGCATCCGACTTCGATAGCAAATACATATGTTATCCATCCGTTTCTGACGCATTGTTCACAATATTAATACAATATTTATATACAGATCAAATTCTGTTAAATATTTCATCCTAAAAATACCCTCTTAATTTCTTTTTCATACCATCATCCAATTCAATCTTAAAATTTCCTATTGCCGTTCTTGATCTGATTAGGCAATTTGTTCCAAAAATAAATTACTCTATTAGTAAAAAAAAATCTAATTAAAATCTGCCTTGACAGTAAATTTCCAGTTCAAGGGGATATATATATATATATATAATGGATAGAAGTAACCTACTCAAGTTTCATCAATTGATTCTTCAGGGTTACATCCGTTGAATTAATCGAGTTTTCGATTAATCTCAGTTGGTACAATACATGCCCGTTGGAATGGGACTTATCTTTTATAGATGAACGCATGTTTATATTTTCAAAGATTCATCGTGAACCGTTTTTGTTTATTGGATTAAAAATTTGAATTAATTTGTGGGCATTATTTTTTCAATTACTATTTAATGAAAGGTAGATTATGGGGCGTTAACCCCTGGATACTGTGCGCTTCCAACGATTGAACTTGTACCCACCGGTAAGCTACTACTCATACATTAACATATATATATATAATATATATATATATATATATATATATATAAGAATAAAAGATTACTGATATTATTAATAACTGACAATGCTTCATCTAATAAATCAAAATAATATTAACATATTTGTATAACAACTTCTTAGATAGCATAAGTGAGTGAGTAGAAAGAAATGAATGTTTTACTTGGGTCTGTTGCGTTTCTCTTCAAGGCACAAAAGTATCTCAACGACTTGTTCAGAAAGTCTTTTCTGGATGTTTTGTTCAATATCCTGTAAATCAAAAATAAAATAGAAAAAAAGATTTGCAGTAAAGTTTTCTATTACAATAACATTTAAATAAATGGTGAGCAAAAAGTTTTTGTTTTTGTTTTTTCATGTTGCAAGATTCAAGGGTCATTCAAAGGGGGGGAAAAAAAAAAAAAAAAAAAAAATTTTTTTCCCGAATTCTTTTCTATAAAAGTAAACTTTGGATTGTTTGGAATTGGTTTATGGCAAAAAATTATTTTAATCTCACAAAAATATTTCTTTTGAGGCTAATCAAAATGGTGGCAAATCAAACAGAGTGCTTCAGGCTTGAACAGAGGTCTATCATGAAATCTTTGGAGGCTGAGAAGTGCAAACCATATGAAATTTAGAGAAGAATGTTTAGTTAAATAAATGACTATCCATAAACATTTCTCTTTAAATCAGAATTTTCAGAAATCTGGATATATTCAACCTACCTCTTTGGATATTTTCTTTAAAAGCAATTCATAGCGTTCATAGGATGTTGCAATTTTCTTCTGCATTTTCTCATCATTTACTTTGTAATGGTTGACGGCAAAATATGGGAGAATGTGCACCATTAATTTCAGTACACATTCTCTTAACTGTGTCACTAGCCACTGGTCACCCATTTGACTGGCCAGATTGTGCTCAATGCCAATTTCATGTTTGGTCAGCATCAAAAATGGGAGACAAACTTTGGGGTATTTCCTAGAAATAAAGGGGGAAAAAAAAGCATCGATTTAGATTTAAAGTTTGAAGTAATTTTTTTAATGAACAGATTAACTCAGTATTCTGCCTTCTCTTGTCTGCAAAGATTGGACAGATAGCTTAACCAAGAAGTCTTTAAGAACATCAAACAATTGAATGAAACAAAAAAAAAAGGGAATTTAAAATTGTACTTTTATATATATATATATATATATATATAGTTAATTCTTTGTTATTATTATTATTGGAGAAATGATTATAAAGTGTTCAATTACTTCTGTAAGAGCTGTATTTATTTATTTATAGTCACCAATACATTTAAAAGTCCGTTTTACCAATGGTTTAGGAACATCACTTTTAGGTGATTATCTGTCATCAGAAACATTCATTTTTCAAAAGTGAATGTTTCTGATGATGGATAATCACCTAAAAGTGATGTTCCTAAACCATTGGTAAAATGGACTTTTAAATGTATTGGTGACTATATATAAATATATATATAAATGTTATATACACACAATATATATAAACTTTATATATGCTCATAAAAGAGAGAAGGGGAGAGTAGGCAACCAAATTATCAAACAGTGAACATTCTAATTTCAATTTAAAAGTTGCTGCCTGAATACACTATATATATATATATATATATATATGGCAAAGAAAAGGCTTAAATACCATTCATATTAACATATAATATATGTGCATACACACAATAGAAAGAGAGTAGGCAACTAAATTAACAGTGGGCATTCGAATTTTAACTTAAAGTTGTATACTCACACACACACACACACAGAGAGAGAGAGAGAGAGAGAGAGAGAGAGAGAGAGAGAGAGAGAGAGATCAAAAGTACAATGAAACGATCGTGTATTTTAATGTTCAACGAATATCATCTATTAATCAGAAGAAATATTTAATTTACAGTCAAAGTAAATATTCAGATAGTAATAAAAAATTAAAAAATGCAATTTGAGCAGCAGATCTTTTTTTTTTTGTAAGCAAATATTCGAGGGGGAAATTTCAAACATTAAAAAAAAAAAAAAAAAAAAAAAAAAAATCTAATCTCTCATAAGAAGACATTACTTACATGTAAAAATCTGCTTCTGAAGAACAATTAAGCAGTTGATAAGGAAATTTAGTTATTCCAAGATTGTTGCTGAGCCATTTATTGATCAAAAAAGGAAGGTGACTAATGATAAGATCTTCAAGACTAGAATATTTCAACTGCTGAACTGCAAGACACAAAACCTGTAAGGATAAAAGATAAGTCAGTAAAAAGTAGTGTTAGTTGGTTGGTTGGTTGATTTTAACGGCACATCAATCCATCTGGGGTTATGTCATGCGTAGCGGTTAGGAAGTAATATATGTTGTATCTATATTTACGCTTTGGTAGTAATTGATTTTAACAATGTGTTAGCATCATTGGGGGTTATATTGTATGGTATTGATTAGGTTCATGTCTATATTCTATGGTATAATTTTATTTCCCTTCAAAAAGGACAGAATGTCTTCTATGTTGACTTTTTCAAAGAGATCTTTCATATTGTTTGCATTAAAATAACGGTTTTTGATGTGAGCAAAAACCCTGGTGTTTGACATGTTTCACACTGTGGTTGTTGTTCTTGTTTGAGTATATAGGAGTGCGTCAGTCTTGTGTGACCAACGCACAATCGGGACACAATGACTTGTTCCTTTCTAGACTCCCCAGTAAAAAGTCGGCTGAATGACCTATTGTTGGTATTAACCGGACAGTGTGAGAGTCTATCTCCTTTTCACTAGAGCTATACCAAGGAGATTGGTTTTGTGTCTGAGGTGGAGCACCACACCGATCATCAGCTCCTCACCTTACTACACAGATTCAAGCTGTGCTACCCATGCGTGTAGAATAATCATACTAGTTCCAATTACCGTCGAATTAGCAAGACAAGGCAGCAAGCAGTCGTAACTTAATACGAACCTGTTTTGCTGCAAAGACTACTGCAAAATGGCAGGTTATTTATGAAGCCTCAGAACATCATAGAAACCAAGCGGCCAATCAGGACTCAAGGAATGGAATCACCCAAATGCATGAGTGGACTATTCTGGATTCCCGTAAGTACCAGTTGTCTTGACACTGGTTCAGTGATGCTTAGGTTGTTGCTCAAACCAACAGTACGCTAACTCACTTCAACAATGCTCTGAGTTGGCAAGGGCCAGTATTGAACCCAGAACCTTGTGGTTCCTAGGAGGATGCTCTAAGCAATGCTTTACATTCTCAAGAAAATACTGACCTCTTAGAAATAAAGATTAAAAGGAACACAAGAAAATAAGTTAAAATGAATCTCAAATTAACTTCTCTTTGCACTAAAACAAAATATTTTGCAATTCTCTGAGGGTGAGTCAAAAGTTTTGCAATATTTTGGTACATGCTAGTTTGTGGCACATATATCTCATGATTGAAGCAGTCCAAACCATGGAAGGTACCCATGGTAGTTGGTGTGCTGACACATTGTACGTTGTTTCACTCCATGTGCAATTTGAAAGCCGTACAGGTGAACATGCTTCAAGTATTATTCAGGAACATGCTTTACGAGTTCAAACTGGACCATAATGCAGTGAAAGTAACCAAAAACATTTGTTGCATGAAAGATGGAGGTTGCAGTTGATTCAAGAAATTAGACAAAGTTAGGTAGGCCTAAAAAACTCTGGATTCCAAGGCCGCGCTCCAAGCCATAAAGGCAAATCTAGCAAGTTTGGCATCTCACAGTCCAGTATTATTCGTCACCTTGACAACCTCGTCAAAAGTATCCAGAGCTGATGAATTGTGTCTCACATTACCAAAATATTGCAAAACTTTTTGTTACATAATCTATGCGGTTGCATAAGATTATTGTCGGTCCCCTGTAATTCTGAGGGGATGACCCTTTTCATACCATGGCTGGGTCCTTGAATGGAAAATTACAGAAGCCGGCCAAAATACGTGAAGTCACGTGGGACCTTTTTCAGAGTCCCCAGTTTTCAGTTAGACGTCAGGCAGAGAAGTCAACCATTTTAGGTCCTGCCTAAAACTAGAACTCACGCGCGCTATGTTAGTCAGATATTTAGTTACATGAAATGTATAGTTAAGGAAATAAAAGTTTGTATAATTAATATGTTCTTGTGGTTGATGAATGTCTTGGTAACAAGACTAAGAAATGAATCCAGGACGACCAGCCAGCAGGAACATAGCAATAGAAAACCAGACCTTAGGAGATCCGAGACGCTAGACCAGACCAAGTCAAGATGATAGACGATCAGAATAGCAGCCAGCCAGAATAGAAAATACGACAAGAAGTAAGTGAAGAGAGAAGGGTATACAACATTTTGACTCTAAGTATACTGTAAGCAATCTGAGGGCTATGTACCAGACTAATGAAAGCTTTTTAAATACAAAAAAAGTAAAGTTGACGGGGTGGCCTAAGGTTGGAATCAGCCAGACAGCGAGGGAGTCTATCCTCTTTTCAATAGTGCTAGATCAAGGAGATTGTTTTTTTAGCATCTGTGGTGGAGCGCCACACCTACCATTAGCTCCACCACTTTACCGCACAGATCCCTGTGCTACTCATATACGCTGAGTTGGCGAGGGCCAGTATCGAACCAGGAACCTTGCGGTTCCTAGTTGGATGCTCTACCGACTGAGCTAAGTCGGCTTAACAATAAATTGTACATAGAGTGACTGACAAGAGAAAGAAGAATTGGAAAGTGATGAATGTATGAAATTGAATAAATAATTTACATAAAAAGCATAAAGAAAAAAGGGTAATCTGAACATCAGCTACATAAATGAGAGTAACCTCCCCTTGTTTGTTTCACTTTGAGGAAGCCATATGTTTTGGTCGGCCATTTTCATTTCACCTTAAATCTACACTGAAAATACGAATTCGTTCAAATCAATACAACTGCATGTTTTAACACAAAAATATCATAAAATGTGTTCTTAATAACAATTAAGTTCATTTTAAATAATACGCAAGCACAATTAAGAACACATCTTATAATATTTTTGTGTTAAAACATGCAGTTGTATTGATTCGAACAAATTCAAAACAGATCGCTTCCTCAAAGTGAAAGAAACAAGGGGAGGTTACTCTCATTTATGTAGCTAATGTTCAGATTACCAAAAAGAAAATGTTCAATGTGAAAGAATAACATACATTTCGTACAAAGGCCACTGTGATGTCACTGTTAAGCTGAATATGGGAACAGCAGGTGAAGATGGCATTGCGTTCACACAGTCGACTGCTGGTGGCCACACAAGATAAAGCTTGAAGTAAACTTGCAATCCGGCCACATCGTTCATCCTTCTGCCTGTCGGGGGAGAACTGGCTAAGCTGAAAAACACAAAATTAAAGTTTTTAATTTAAATCAGTAAATTAGTGAAATAGATCACTAATTAGGTCTGAGCCTATTCTAGTTTTAGTGAAATAGATCACTAATTAGGACTGAGCCTATTCTAGTAGTGACCAATTAGCCCAGTGAAATAGATCACTAATTAGGACTGAGCCTATTCTAGTAGTGACCAAGGGCTCTTTAGCCCAGAGAAATAGATCACTAATTAGGACTGAGCCTATTCTAGTAGTGACCAAGGGCTCTTTAGCCCAGTGAAATAGATCACTAATTAGGACTGAGCCTATTCTAGTAGTGACCAAGGGCTCTTTAGCCCAGAGAAATAGATCACTAATTAGGACTGAGCCTATTCTAGTAGTAGCTAATTAGGACTGAGCCTATTCTAGTAGTGACCAAGGGCTCTTTAGCCCAGTGAAATAGATCACTAATTAGGACTGAGCCTATTCTAGTAGTGACCAAGGGCTCTTTAGTGAAATAGATCTAATTAATGAGCCTATTCTAGTAGTGACCAAGGGCTCTTTTAGCCCAGTGAAATAGATCACTAATTAGGACTGAGCCTATTCTAGTAGTGACCAAGGGCTCTTTAGCCCAGTGAAATAGATCACTAATTAGGACTGAGCCTATTCTAGTAGTGACCAAGGGCTCTTTAGCCCAGTGAAATAGATCACTAATTAGGACTGAGCCTATTCTAGTAGTGACCAAGGGCTCTTTAGCCCAGTGAAATAGATCACTAATTAGGACTGAGCCTATTCTAGTAGTGACCAAGGGCTCTTTAGCCCAGTGAAATAGATCACTAATTAGGACTGAGCCTATTCTAAGTAGTGACCAAGGCTCTTTAGCCCAGAGAAATAGATCACAATTAGGACTGAGCCTATTCTAGTAGTGACCACCCAAGCGGAGGTTAACATTGTAGTAGCAATATCAGTAACACAAAGAATTAAAATATCGGGACGTTGATTGGTTGGTTGGCTGTTTTACGGCATATCAACCCTTTTCAGGTTATTTAATGCTGAATCAAGTAATTTTTGATAAAACAAGACTCAGGTTGTTAACAGTACCTGCTGTTGCGTAAGTATTTATAATGTAAACAGAAATACGTTGAGAAAACATAAAATTCGTCAGGTCGGACAGCTGGATCTCTCCACTGAAAAAGATGTTCTCCCAACTGTGAAAGTCCCCTGACCAAGTCCTTCCACCTGCAACAATTTTTCCAGCAGTCCTCCACCAAAGCTCACATGCCTCTTGTTCGTTGCACGTCTGTGTTTTCGTTACCAAGATCAAAACGCAACTGTCTCAGTGTGGGAAGGCAGGTCTTAAATAATCACTGCCCTGTCCAAGATCCTACATCCGGGCCAATCACGTCCAGCACTGCCATCGCAGTGTAGGAATTTGCATACGCGGCAACGAGGTATTCTGACTTCGAGTTACGACTCACGATCATGTGAGTTCAAACTCTGTAGGCGCCCACTACACTCCTCCCTGATCTCATTTTGCATTCCAGACATGTTCGTGCTCGCTTTGAGCTACAACGTACATAATTTCTCTCACTACAGTATTTGAATTTGTGCCTAAAAGATAATACAGATTTACCAAAAATAGATGAGACAAAGTAACAGGTAAGCAGTTTTCAATTAATATGATCAAATTCAAAGGTGTATTCATAAAGCAGAAGCTTAATATAAAATGTTACCTGGATGTTTAGACAGTCTTCTGTGCACTCATACACCTTCTGAAATGTTTCCTCTTGTTGCTGCCGACTTAATGGATGTGTTTTCCCAGAATTGTCTCTTCTATGGAACAGACTGGTAGTTGGATGTATTTCAAGATGCAAAAGAACAAAGGTTTCAATTATCTACAGACAAATTAAGTAACACAATCTTCAAAATAGACAATTGGAATCTTTGCTTTTAGATATTACGCACTCTAAATCAGTTGTTATCAATCCACACACATATATAAAATTTGTCACAATTCTGATTATGAATGTGACACATACTCTTTGATCATTTTTTGTTTAAAATTAAAAATATTCTCTTTTCCTAATAATTCCGGTATCCCATCTGAAAACGGTCATGATTTTCATAAACTCTCTTCTTATTAATAAAACATATACTCTGAAGAAGATTTTTAACAGATTGAAATATTGCAATATCAGCATAATAAACTCTCTTCTTATTAACAAAACATATACTCTGAAGAAGATTTTTAACATATTGAAATATTGCAATATCAGCATAATAAACTCTCTTCTTATTAACAAAACATATACTCTGAAGAAGATTTTTAACAGATTGAAATATTGCAATATCAGCATAATAAACTCTCTTCTTATTAACAAAACATATACTCTGAAAAAGATTTTTAACAGATTGAAATATTGCAATATCAGCATAATAAACTCTCTTCTTATTAACAAAACATATACTCTGAAGAAGATTCTTAACAGATTGAAATATTGCAATATCAGCATAATAAACTCTCTTCTTATTAACAAAACATATACTCTGAAGAAGATTTTTAACAGATTGAAATATTGCAATATCAGCATAATAAACTCTCTTCTTATTAACAAAACATATACTCTGAAGAAGATTTTAACAGATTGAAATATTGCAATATCAGCATAATAAACTCTTCTTATTAACAAAACATATACTCTGAAGAAGATTCTTAACAGATTGAAATATTGCAATATCAGCATAATAAACTCTCTTCTTATTAACAAACATATACTCTGAAGAAGATTTTTAACAGATTGCAATATCAGCATAATAAACAACTTTATTTGAACAACATCAGTGTTTTTTCATATTATCTTACCCTTATATACAGTTGGATTCATTTCCTTACTTTTAAATAATACACATATATAAGTAAAAGTAAGTAAAGTTGTTGGGGTGGACTAAAGTTTGTATCAGCCAGACAGTGAGGGAGTCTATCTCCTTTTCACTGGCACTAGACCAAAGAGATTGTTTTTTAGCATCTGAGGCAGAGTACCACAACTACCATCAGCTCCTCACTTTACCACACAGATCCCTGTGCTACTCATATGCTGAGTTGGTGAGGGCCGGTATCGAACCCAAAACCTTGTGGTTCCTAGTCGGACGATCTACCGTCTGAGTTAAACCAGCCTTATTCAAATAAATTTGGTTAAAAATAATAGAATCCTTATTGTTTTGGAGTTTTTTTTTTAGTGTTTTTCTCAATTTTTGTAACAATTTTTTAAATGTTATCATCACAAAAGGAATTAATGATTTGTCCAGAAGAGTTTTCATTTGTAGAGCAAGTACTTTCAGTTCTCTTCAGAACCATTATCAAGGCTGAGTATGTTATTATTTGTTATTAATTTTTTTTTAAAAAGAAGAAAAATATGAATTTTTTATTTATAATTTTTCTTTTTAGAATATAAAGTAAGCTAAGGCATAAAAATAAATTTGTTTCCATTGTACAAATTTTTTATGCTACAAAAAATAAATCATCATTTTATGGTTGTTTCCTATAAGTCCAACATAAACAAAGGGGAACCACTCTTGACTGATGAATTATTTATTTTCCCATTAAACTAACCCTAAACTCTAATCCTAACCCCATCTTTTTTCCTAGTAGATCAAATAAATAAATAATTTATCAGTCAAGAGTGGTTCCCCTTTGTTTATGTTAGACTTATAGGAAATAACCCATTTTATTTATAAATTATCTTTTATTTTTAAATAACTAAGCAACTTTTGGGTAACCTTGTGAGTATATATATATATATATATATATATATATATATATATATATATATATATATATATAGAGAGAGAGAGAGAGAGAGAGAGAGAGAGATAAATGGATATGAAAACACACAATGCTGTTAAAATGAAAATATTTTATATCATATTCATAGCTAATATTGAACAATATTTTGATTTATAAAAATCATCTTCAGAGCTTGATTTTTATAAATCGAAATATTGTTCAATATTAGCTATGAATATGATATAAAATATTTTCACTTTAACAGCATATTGTGTTGTTTTCATATCCTTTTATCTATACTTATACCGTCGGATTCATTTCCTTTCTCTTAACTTATATACACACACACACACACACACACACACACACGCATACACACACACACATACTCACATTCATACTAGAAAAATATGAGTCATTCAATAAATAAGGTGAATTTTTCCCAAGGATTTAGCATTAGGAAGCAGTGTTTACAGTTACACCTATTTCCAAGAAATTAATAGTGATGGGTCTTTTCCATGTCCCTGAAGACTGTCAGCATGACCTTCTTTACTGACTGCTGAGCATGAAAATTTTTCTCTACTGGAGAGTCAGTGTGTTTCCAATCCATGGACTGTCTTTTCGACTCTGGCTCATCATGGCAAATCCACGTTTAACCCATTTGTAAACATTTAAAAAAAAAACTAAAACAAGCTTCTGTAAATTTCACATAGTCTGCTCTTCTCAGCCACCAAAATTTGATGACAGACTGCTGTTCAAGCCTCGAGCACTTTTTGATTTGCCGCCATTTTGAATAGCCTCAAAACAAATATTTCTGCAATATTAAAATAATTTTTTCTAAAAAACAATTTCAAACAATGCAGAGTTTACATTTATGGAGAAATTTTTTTTTATTTCTCTGAATTTTTTAGATGAGGTTTGATAATTAGTATTATTTGGATTATTCAGACTATTGTCCTCATCTTTTTTGTTATCTGTACAAGGTTCCCAAGTCCGGCAAGAAATAACTAAAGGAGGCTGAAACGTTGTACAGATAACAATAAAGATGGGGACAATAGTCCGAATAATACTAATTATCAAGCCTCATCTCAAAAATTCAGTGAAATAGTGCAGATAATAATAAAGATGAGGACAATAGTCCGAATAATCCAAATAATACTAATTATCAAGCCTCATCTCAAAAATTCAGTGAAATAGTGCAGATAACAATAAAGATGAGGACAATAATCCGAATAATCCAAATAATACCAAAAAAATTATTTTGCTATCTTCAAAAAAAATTACCTTTATTTATTGAATGACTTTCGCATATATATTTGATAAGGAAAATTTGTTATCCTTTTACTTACCATGATATATTTCTGGCACAGTAAAGACGTACTTGTAGGGATGCATCAGACAAATAGTTTGGGAACTTCCTCCACATGAGTACATTCTCCGTATCATCAGAATTGATAACTGTCCACTTACTTTCAGGATCATTCTGTTGGGAAAATATAATAGTTACCACGAAATGTGGACAACTCAAGTTTATGTAAATTCTATTTGTAAAAGATCTACTATCATTAAAATATCTGGAGTAGAATATATTAGTGTATTAAGTAGTAATAGTAAAGTTATTAGGCCAACCTAATGTCAGTATCAGTCAGACAGCAAGGGAGTCTATCCCCTTTTCACTAGTGCTACACCATGGAGATTATTTTAGCGTCTGAGGTGGAACGCCACACCTACCATCAGCTCCTCACTTTACTGTACAGATCCCTGTGCTACTCATATGCTGAGTTGGACAGGGCCGGTATTGAACCAGGAACCTTGTGATTCCTAGGCGGACACACTACTAGCTGAGCTAAATTAGTGTAATTATAATAAATTAAAAAAATTTTTTTTTAAGTTATATTTACTAGTACAAAATAAAAAAAAACACCCACCGGGCGATGTAAAAATAGATTTTTGAAACATATTGCCTGAGGGGTGGGAGTAAAAAATTCAATGTCTGCGAGTTTGTACCCTAAGTAAGTAAAATCATCAAATTCATTAAAGGATTAAAAAATAAAACAATTTGAAATGTAAACTTTAAATATGTATTAAAATAAAAACAAACTATATATAGATATATAATACCAGTCATGTATTTATTAAAACTTGTTTTAAAAAAAGCAATGAGGACTGTCTAATGTTGCATGTTCAAATTTTGAGTGTATTTATTCTATGTTATGGCGATTTTGGGTAATGTGAGGTAAGCAGTGACGTAATTTTTGTTACAGACAAAAACCGGAAACGAATCTCCATTATTAATAGATATAGAGAAATTGTGTACAATTTTATGTTGTCAATTTTATATTTTCACACATTTCAGGTAGAATTTTTGTCTGGTTACCAAATCCCAAAATGCAATGCAACTAAAAGACCCCAGTTGAAATCTGGAAAAACTTCCATCAAATGAAGGTTGAAAAATGAATCAACCAAAATATTATTACCCCCCCCCCCAAAAAAAAAAGATGAATAAATAAAGAAATTTAATTAAATTCTAGGGTGAGTCTAAAGTTTTGTAATATTTGCATGTGTGCTATAAAATTTTTAGTTATTTTTATTTTATTTTATCCCCAAGTCTAACAGCCTTGGGTGACAGATACGCATCTTGCGTCTCACCCTGCCATGGCTTTGTTCCAAACTGATCTTTCCTCCTCTCTCATTCTCTCACTCTCCTCACTCCCTTGTCTTAACCAATCAGAATTCAACAAATGGCCGAGTGCTTCATCATCAAAATCTTTCCATGTTAACTACATGTAATCTCTTACATTTCTGGCTTTTTCCATCCTATTATGTTACAATAGTCTGGACATACAACCCTTGGATTATTACTTGTTCCGATCCATGGCTCACTTCCTGAGTTCACGACACTTCAACAAGAGGAAGTGGAAACTTCAGTGAAGGAGTTCTTTGTCTTGAATGATAAGAACAAGTATCAGCTTGAGATCAAAGAAATGGCAGAAAGGTGGCTTCCCCCAACATATAGTCTGGACCTAGTTCCCTCAGATTATTACTTGTTCCGAGCCAGGGCTCACAACACTTCAACAACAAAAAGGAGGAGGAAGCTTCATTGGAGGAATTCTTCATCTTGAAGGACAAGAAGTGGGATCAAAGAACTAGTAGATTATGTGCCTTCAGATAGCGCAACACAATGGCCTCTACTTTTAATGCTAGGCTGCTTTTGTTGTAACTTGAAGAATAAAACAAATAAGTTACCAAAATATTGCAAAACTTTTGACTCACCCTAGTATTAATGGGTTTAATTATTTTTTGTAATTTATAAATATTCTCAGCTAAAATTTGTATGCAAATTAATCATTTTTTAAAGTTTATTTCCATATTGCCTAAGTTTTGAGAGAAACAAATAAATACAATTTCTGGAGACTAATAAATACAAATTCTAGAAACTAATAAATACAATTTCTAGAAACTAATAAATACAATCTCCAGAGACTAATAAATACAATTTCTAGAGACTAATAAATACAATTTCTAGAAACTAATAAATACAATCTCCAGAGACTAATAAATACAATTTCTAGAGACTAATAAATACAATTTCTAGAGACTAATTAGTACAATCTCTAGAAACTAATAAATACAATCTCTAGAAACTAATATATACAATGTCCAAAGACTAATAAATACAATTTCTGAAAACTAATACATACAATTTTATTTTGTCTAGAAATAATTTCTGTCAAAAAAATTGCTGAAAATATTCATAAATAAATTCTAACCAAAATAATAAATTGCATTGCTGTATGAAATGAAATAAATGGTTTAGTAATCATTTAATTGGATTAAAGTCTTATTGTATTCTTTGTTTAAAATTGTTGGTCAGATTAAAGTTAGAATCAGCCAGACAGCGAGGGAGTCTATCCCCTTTTCACTAGTGCTAGACCGAGGAAATTGTTTTTAAGCGTCTGAAGTGGAGCGCCACACCTACCATCGGCTCCTCACTTTACCGCACAGATCCCTGTGCTGCTCATACACTGAGTTGGCAAGGGCTGGTATCAAACCAAGAACCTTGTGGTTCCTAGGCGAACGCTCTACCGACTGAGAAACATGAGGGTTTTGGTTTTGGCAAATTGTGTTTGATATTATTGTTTGCTACTGTCATAAAGCTAAACGTAAAGTTTGAATTTTAAAAATTTTGAGTTCAATTTGTATATCACAATTTATGGTATGTTCTATTTAGAATTACCCTTCTTATATTAATCAAGGGTTAGCTCAGTCGGTAGAGCGTTTGGCTAGAAACCACAAGGTTCCTAGTTCGATACCGGTCCTCGCCAACTCAGCGTACGAGTAGCATAGGGATCTGTGCGGTAAAGTAAGTAGCTGATGGTAGGTTTGGCGCTCCACCTCAGATGCTAAAAACAATCTCCTTGGTCTAGCGCTATTGAAAAGGGGATAGACTCCCTCGCCGACTGGCTGATACCGACTTTAGGCCACCCCGACGACTTACTTTACTATATTAAACAAAACCATAATAGATTGATAATCTATTAATAATGAAGATTCAGTCTGTTTTTGTCTGTAACTGAAGCTACGTCACTGCTTACGTCACAGTAATTTCTAAAGAATTCTATGAAAAATCAAATAAGAGTCAAACTTTCACAAAAATGATGATACTTATTCAGCTTTAGATGAATTTATGTTTAAAATATATTAGGAGAAATAGTTGTTTAATAGGTTGAACCCCCACCTGCTTATTTCATTTTATCAAATCCGAACAAAATATATTTTATTTCTCTGAATGTTTGAGATGAGGCTTGAAGATTAGTATTATCTGCGTTATTCGGACTATTGTCCCCATCTTCATTGTTATTTGTACAACGTTTCGGCCGATATGCCCTCCGGCCTTCTTCAGGTATTTCTTGTCAGACTCAGGAACCTTCTCGGACTCGGGTACCTTCTTTTCGAACTCGGGAACTTTCTTGTCAAAGTTCTGTGATGGCTCCTGAATACGACAAGAAAGTTCCCGAGTTCGAAAAGAAGGTTCCCGAGTCTGAGAAGGTTCCCGAGTCCGACAAGAAATACCCGAAGAAGGCCGGAGGGCATATCGGCCGAAACGTTGTACAAATAACAATGAAGATGGGGACAATAGTCCAAATAACACAGATAATACTAAAATATATTTTGTTTGTACGATATTTAAATTTTTCTATAAAGATAAGTCTGAATAATTAAATCAGAAATTTTTAGAAATGTTTTGGAGGCCCTTACTGTTGTAAAACAAAACAAATATCTCAGTGCAGTGGAGTGAATATGATGCTTTTTAAGTAAGTAGTCAATCTTTTTAAAATGTTAAATGTTTTATTTTATTTATTTAATTTTTCCAACCCAACTCAGGCAATATCTTTCAATAATTTAATTTTACACCACCCGGAGGGTGTTCTTTTTTTTTTGCTAGTAAGAATATTTTAAGATATTATTAGTAGGAATGACAAAGTTGATAAGCAAGTAAAACAAAGTAAATGAATGGAGATGCAAAAAACATGTCCGATAAAACATTTTATTAAAACAACATTTTTTTACCTGAATGAATGTGAGAAGGCATTTTGCCATGGCAAGATGAACTCTGCTGTGATGCTTTCCTTTATTTTGTAATAACCTGGAGAAAAAAAACAAAAAAACATAAGCAGATAATTCAAAATTATAAGGGTAATTCCATGTCAAATCATCCAGGCTATTTCAACCACCCGCTTCGATTTTTCTGAAATTTTGTACACGTATGGACGGGTAATACTTTTTTGGTACGATTAACTGCCTGACGCTCGAGTCCAGCCTATTAGCCCTGCCCACAGATTTTTATGAAAACAAAAAATACAAACGCCCACAAATCTTGATAAAAACAAAAGTACGACCGGGGCTAATTGGCTGGACTCAAGCGTCAGGCAGTTGATCGTACCAAAAAAGTATTACTGCGTATGGACTATGCTAAAGTTAGACATTCCTCAAAATTTGAACTTCCAATTCAAAAAAGGGGTTGGGTGATAATTTTACTTTTTTCAGGATGATTTGACATGGAATTGCCCATAAGAAATAATCTCAAAATAAAAAAAAAAAACTTTGAGAAGAGTTAGAAACATTCTAAATTTTATTCAGACAATAAAAACACTTCCTCGTGTTCTTGATGTTGTTAACAGAATGTTTATACACCTGATATGGAGGTGCATGGCATAATGGTTAGAGTCGTAGGAAATGGACTCGTCGACCCGAGTTCAAATTCTAGACAAGGCTGTTTGCATTTCACATAGCACTAATACCCTTGTGAAAGGTATGTATTCATATATTCTCCCTCCAGCTATGGGTAAAATAGTAGGGCATACTGGACTCTTTAACCTTGGGTAGGTAACCAGTCTAGGAGAAGGAAAAACTCTGAATTTGAAAAACCTGAAGTCAGTTGTTGATTGGGTTTGTGGCATTCCTTGTGCACCAATTCTTTCCTATCGATTTTGCCAAAAAGTGCAGATGGTCCAACACAAACCTTCACCACTATAAACAAAACACTGTGTAGGTTGTTCATTGGATGAACCCTCATGCGTCGAAATTGATGAGAGAGTCCATTTTCATACACCTAATGAAGGGTTATTTCCTAGTTGAGTAACATGATATTACAGGTGACCCAGAAAAAACAGAACCCAAATTATTTATCTATTTTCTCATTAAACTAACCCTAAACCCCAACCCTAACCCCCTAGTTGAGTAACATAATATTACAGAGTGACCCAGAAAAAACAGAACCCAAATTATTTATCTATTTTCTCATTAAACTAACCCTAAACCCCAACCCTATCCCCCCTTAGTTGAGTAACATAATATTACAGAGTGACCCAGAAAAAACAGAACCCACAAATTTTGTAATAAAACTGTTAATTTAATTCTAATTTTTTTTAAAGTTTAAGTCCAACAAGGGTTATGGTTAGGGTTGGGGTTTAGGGTTAGTTTAATGGGAAAATAAAAAAATAATTTGGGTTCTGTTTTTTCTGGGTAACTCTGTAATATCAAGTTATCTAACTAGGAAATAAACTTGATGAAGGTTGGAAAATTTGTAAGTCAAAAAAGTAACTGTTAACTTTGTTATTCCCTCTCTCCAAACTTAATAGATATGTTTCAAGCAATTTACATGTATATAAATCTGGCATGATCCTTACTATATTTGATTGCATATACTACTTCCTTCCTTCTTGCAAATTCACCTGCACAAGCCGAACCCCTGCTACATAGCCTGGGAAAGGCAGCACAGAACATCGGCCTCTCTGTGAACGCCAATAAAACTGAGTTCATATGTTTTAAAAAGAAAGGGGGCATCTCCACACTTGACGGTGAGCCTCTAAAGCCAGTAGAACAATTCACATACCTAGGTAGTATTATCTCCTCCGCAGAAAGCAATGTTAATGCATGCATAGGGAAGGCATGGTCTGCTACAAACAGATTATTAGTTATATGGAAATCAGATCTCACTAACAAGAATGTTTGTCATTTTGAATGTATTCTTGCCAGAATTTTGATGGATT
The DNA here is from genome assembly GCA_023376005.1 of Doryteuthis pealeii. Taxonomy (NCBI): domain Eukaryota; kingdom Metazoa; phylum Mollusca; class Cephalopoda; order Myopsida; family Loliginidae; genus Doryteuthis; species Doryteuthis pealeii. Next base: position 15,885,896 of record CM042145.1, on the reverse strand, counting down.
ACAAATTATTAAAAAAAAATATCTTATAAAAATGTTTTTCACTTACCAAATGCCACTAAAAAGGTTGAGGAGACAATTTTGATTCCCGGTCATCTCACTGCTAACCATTTCTTCAGACTCGCAGGACAGGTGTGGGATAATCCTAGTAACCAATTCAATGCAAGTTTGGATGATATCTTGGTCTCGATAGTGCTGTTTCAATATTTTCCTTTAATACAAACAAATTAAATATACCATAGTCATTCAAGAATAAATCGAACTTAACGGACCTAAATTCCACCATCGTATGTCACTCCGCTGAAAAAAAAAAAAAAAATAAAAATAAAAAAAAAATAAAAAAAATCAGGGAATTAACCCAATTTAATGAAATTTTCAGTGTTGATATATTAATGAATAAAAGATATAATGCATCAATATTTTATCTAAAACTTTTACATTTTTTCAGGTTAGTTAACTTTGAACCATGTATCTTTGAGAATCTGTGTTATGCCTCAAAGATATGTGGTTCAAAGTTAACTGAGCTGAAAAAATGTAAAAGTTTTTAAATAGTTATTTACTGGTGCATTATATCTTTTATTCATTCATCAAACTCTCAAGAGAACAGGTCTTGAGAGTTTGAGTAGTCTTTGTTATAGTCATCTACTGCTACTATTTCTTGGCCCCAATGTGAAGATATGTATATTAATTATTTTCCATTTATCACATCGACTCAAAACGATGTCAACATACACATAGGTAAAATGTGGATTACTATTGACAGGTTATTGACTTTATGAAAATCTGATCTCTCTTCTGATAAGATAAAGCAGGGATTCTTTTAAGCTGTAGCTGTGTCAATACTACTGTATGGCTGCACCACTTAGACTCTAACAAAATGCTTGGAGAAAAATCTAGATGGGAACTACACAAGGATGCTGCAGGCAGTTTTGAACAAATCTTGGAAAAAGCATCTGACAAAACAGCAGTTGTACGACCACTTACCGCTCATCTCACAAACCAACCAAAAAAATGTATCTCTGTATATAAAAGTAAGTAAAGTCGTCGGAGTGGCTTAAAGTCAGTATCAGTCTATCCCCTTTTCACTAGCAGTAGTAGATCAAGTAGATTGTTTTTGCGTCTGAGGTGGAGCACCACACATACCATCAGCTCCTTACTTTACCGCACAGATCCCTGTGCTACTCATACACTGAGTTGGCGAGGGCCGGTATCAAACATAGGAACCTTGTGGCTTCTAGTCGAATGCTCTACCGACTGAGCTAACCCGGCCCTTATCCCTGTATATAAATGAATATATTGATATGTTCTGGCAAATATTTGAAATACCAAATACAAAAGGGAATTTTAAATGTATCTCTCCGATCTCACCATCCATTCAAGTAAGATGAACAAGACATGCTGGACACTGCTGGTGAAATAAGGACAAATTCATAAGCATTGTTCGTCTGTGGACTCCTACACATGGACACACCAGTGTTGGCCAACCAAAACGTTATATTCATCAACACTGTGCAGACACTAGGTGCCATCTGGAGGACTTACCAGTTTCAATGGCTGATATAGGGATGGATGGCAAAGGAATATGTGCTGTTGGCAAGACTTGATAATGGTAACTGTAGAGATCAGTATTCAACTGTGTTGCAAGTTGAATCTGCTTCTGAGAATCCAGACTTGTTAAGTGGTTTAAATAGCAGGTTGGGCTATTCTACTATGTGGCATGGTCAAGTCTATTTCTAGGATTCTGAGTGGCTGGTAGTTTTAGTGTGGATATTTTTATCCATATATACTGAACAGTTGACCATGTTCTGTCAGTTGCTACAGAATGTATTCGGTTACGCTCTGTCTTTTTTTTTTTTGTCTGGTGACTGGATGCTAGTCACAGCTTTCTTGTGAAGGTGAGTATGATGTTCATTCTACAATAACTATTGCATAAAGAATAAAAACAAATAGGATAAAAATAAAAGTTGCAAAAAAGAAAAGAACTTACATGAGAGCTTGAAGTAAGTAACTGATAGTGTGAGCAGGAAGTTGTTGACCAGAGCAGCAAAGTGTAGAAATGATAGTTTTCATCTTTAAAAATAATAAACAATAAATAAAAAATGTAAAAAGTTTGAAAAGAAGAATTAAATGTTAAAAATTCACATTAAATAATCTGGAATATAAATAAATGTTATAAGATGATATTCATAAATAAATGTTATAAGATGATATTATAAGATGATATTTAATATATTTAAATAAATTTAATAAATTTGATATTTATAAATAAATGTTATAAGATGATATTATAAATAAATGTTATAAGATGATATTTATAAGATGATATTTAATATATTTATAATAAATTTAATAAATTTGATATTATAATAAATGTTATAAGATGATATTTATAAATTTATGTTCTATATGTTTATATAATTTAATAGATTTAATATAAAGATTTAATATATTTAATATATTTTTATTTTAAACAATAAATAAAAAATGTAAAAAGTTTGAAAAGAAGAATTAAATGTTAAAAGCTTCACATAAAATAATCTGGAATGTAAATTGAATATTTGTCAATTATTTTTCTTTTGGGTTTCATTCGTAGTGTCCCATCAGATGCAAACAAGAACATATTTTCGGAATATTTTGAGATGAGGCTTGATAATTTGGATTATTCAGACTATTGTCCTAATCTTTATTGTTATCTGTACAACATTGCATTCAAAGTTCCATGATGGCTCCTGATTACGACAAGAAGGTTCCAGAGTTCAACACACAAAATACCTGAAGAAGGCCGGAGAGCATATCGTCCGAAACATTGTACGGATAACAATAAAGATGAGGACAATAGTCCGAATAATCCAAATAATATTAATATTTTCAGAAGTTTTGAGATTAAATATTTTCATTATTCCAGACAGTTTTTAATTAATATTTTCAGGGTTTTTTTGTTTTTTTGAGGGAGGTAAGTTGTTTTTTGTTTTTTTTACCCAGTGTCTTGTCTGATCATTTCTGTGACCTTCTTACCATGTACTACACCAGAAAAAAAATGACAGAATTAGCTCACTTAGAGAATGTTCACTTAGGTTTTTGCTTTATTTAGCAGTAAATAAACTAATAACAAATACATCTGTTCTTTAATAGCCAAACATTTTGGCTTCATAAAATATTCCTTAATTATTAATTATTAGATTATCTAAACTAGCAAGAATATGCGCCCTCCAGGTGTAAGTTTTAAAGTTTTAATGTAAGTAAAGTAAGTAAAGTCAGTATTTACTTTAAGTTTTAATGTAATGAAATATATCAAATTAGAAAGACATATTTTATACACTTATTTTAATTATATCTTAATTGATTTCTATATAAAATCATTATTATTTTAATTATATTTTAATTGATTTCTATATAAAATCATTCATAGGATTGATCTTAATACATTGGAAAATAAAACAATAACATTAAAGATCAATAACACTAAGTAAGACTGTGCGCAGAGGCAGGCGCATGAACAATAAACACAACAGTGTTACCAATAGTGCACAAACAGTTTCCCTGCGTCTTCAGTACTTTGGTGACCTTACTTTTGAGATTACCTTTGTAAATACATCTACACTTTGAAATATATAAATTAACTAGAAGTGGTTACCCAGCATTGCCTGGGTAGAGGGGGTGGGCAAAAATGTTAGTCACGTAGATCCATTATTACTGAATCATGCAGGATGTCCCGATAAAATCCCTATGTAAAAAAGACCTTGCATTGATCTGCCTGGTGAGGCAGAAAAAAAAAAAAAAAAAAAAAAAAAGAAAAAAAAAAAAAAAAAAAAAAAAAAAAAAAAAGCACAGACACTCTGAAAAAAAAAAAAAAAAGGTGCACAGACACTCTGAAAAAAAAAAAAAGTAATGAATATTAAATGCAAAGAAAGAAAAAAAAATCCACGCTGTAACTATTTAAATTTTATTTTTAAATTATCTTCACAAATATAAATCAAATCTTCATTATTTTTTCTCAAAAACGAAGATCTGGTGATAATGAATGCATATATATATTACTTTGTTGTTAATTGTTTTCTTTTCATAGTTTCCACTGACATACATACAAACATACTGCCCTTTATATAAGTACTAGCAGTGGCTACCCAGCAAAGCCCGGATAGAGGAGAAAAAAAAAACTGGTTTAATAATCGTTTGCAGATCTATTAATACTGAATAGCGAGTTCGATCCTCGCAGGATGACCCATAAAAATCACCATGTAAAAAAGATCTTATTTTAATCCAGCCTGGTGGGAGGTCAGGGAATTTTTTTTTCCGTCAGAGTAGAAGGAATGACATCACATAATGATATAGTAAGAAATTTTAATTCAATAATTAACTATATTTTTAAATGAAATATAAATGACGCGATTTTCCAAGTTAAGTTCATTTAATCAAGTTCTCACACAAATATAATATTATAGATAGAAACATAATTTACAGTTTCAACCACAGCCCTTTGATTTTTGGCTATACAGTGTCCTAGGTGTCCATTTACAATATTTACTGTCCAATACAGATTCACACAACTGTCCTTTATATATGTATAGATAGAAGACATACAGATTCAACTGTCCTAGAAGTTTCCTCCAGACATACAGATTCAACTGTCCTCCTCCAGACATACAGATTCACACAACTGATATGTATAGATAGAAGTTTCCTCCGGACATACAGATTCACACAACTGTCCTTTATATATGTATAGATAGATATAGAAGATAATAGAATAAATAAATTAATTACCTACCATTTGCAAATGAAATGCCTTGTTGATATCAAATGATTCAATTGATATGTTGCTTTCTATGTGATCTCTGACCATTAAAGTAGCAGAATCGTTCAATAAGCCAAAATGGTCATAACTGCACCAGAGACACAAGAAGTGTAAACATTGGCAGCTTAGTTGCTCTTCTGCACTCAGCTTCTGGCTGAATAAATCTGTAAAAATAAACAATAAATATAAAGAAACATCAATGTGTGACACAATGGTTAAGTGAGAATACGGTCAGAGGGGAAAAAAAGAGGAAATAGAATGTGTTAAGTCCATGTATATGGGTGATTGTTTGTCCTTTAAGGAGACAAAGGATCAGTCAGGTAAAGTTTAAGAGAATTATACAGCCACCAGCCACCATGAAGTTAAGCCAGTTAGAGATAATATCTTTAGGTGGCTGGTTTTAAGAGAAAATGGGTCTTGAAAAAGTTAATGGTCTGAAAAATGGGGACACTGAAACTGATAAAAAAAAAGTAATGGCTATAATTTTAGGAGAAATCACAGATGCGAAATCTGAGAAGACAAGTACCTGTTTCTGGGTGCTCAAATCCATGAGGGTGTGTGGGGGTGGAATTTGCATATTTTCAGCCAGCTCAAAGCCACTTCAGACCGGCAGTTGGGTGATAGTGTCATCTCAGTAGCAGTAGATAGAAAATAGGCAGGGAACCACATCAGGAAGCCAGCAATCATCTTATAGTTAAGACAACTTTCTTACCAGCTGACAACATAAACCTAATTGTCCTCTGCTCCTAGACAAAATGTCACACCTTCCTCTTCCATTAGCGCCCTGTTATCAAACCGTGTGTTATTTTTTTATCCTTGTGAACCTGTCTCTAGCTCGAAAGTGCACAAGTGCAGACCAGGGTATTATCACAAATTGTAATAGAAGTGACAGTGACTTACACGTTCGCTGTCTCGCGTGTCAACCTACTCTCTGAGAGCCATTTGCCAAACTGCCATTTTTATGCTGTAGACTTATTTGCATAAGATGGCAACGACACATTAAAAAAAACAGGTGAGTGGGCGTGAGGGGGGGGGCAGTTCTCCTACAGGCTTTGGATGCATATTGATTGAATGTAACCTGCTAAGCTCTGTTACAGTGCGTGATGACAAAGGACTTGACACCCTGTTATAGTCTTTACTTCTTGTGTGTACTGAAGGTTTTGTGTGTTGGTGTGGATAACAGAATCCTGATCTAAAGTAAGAAATCAAAGATTGTGAATTTACAAGATTATCGCAGCAGCTTCATTTTTTTCTCTAGTAAACTGTACTGTTACAATATGTCAAACTTAATAAATTCTAGGATAACTATTTGTTTTGTGGCATATCAACCACAGTGGGTCATTTAAGGCCAGCAAAATTTTGAAAGATTCGTTGCAATAGTTTGGAAGAAAAAGGCCACTAGTGTTTGAGTTCTGTAATAGAAGTGACAGTGACTTACTGGGAGCTAAACATGTTCACTGTCTCGCGTGTCAATCTACTCTATGAGTGCCGCTTGCCAAACTGCCATTTTTATGCTGCAGACTTATTTGCATAAAATGGCAATGACACATTAAAAAACAAACAGGTGAGTGGACGTGGGGAGGGGGCAGTTCTCCTACAGGCTTCGCATGCATGACAACGCAGAACTTGACACCCTTTTATAGTCTTTACTTCTTGTGTGTACTGAAGGTTTTGTGTGTTGGTGTAGATAACAGAATCCTGATCTAAAGTAAGAAATCAAAGATTGTGAATTTACAAGATTATCGTAGCAGCTTCATTTTTCTTTTTTCTTTTTCTTTAAACCGTACTGTTACACAAATGAAGATATCACAAGGCACCCATGAAATGTCAATTGATTGATTTTATCAGCATGTCAACCTGTCTAGGGTTATTTCATGCCTAGCCGTTAAGGAATCATGGTTATTTCCTATAAGTCTAACATAAACAAAGGGGGACCACTCTTGACAGATAGATTATTTATCTATTGATCTACGAGGAAAAAAGAAGACTGGTTTATGTTTAGGTTGAGGGTTAGTTTAATGGGAAAATAAATAAATAATTTATCAGTCAAGAGTGGTTCCCCTTTGTTTATGTTAGACTTATAGGAAATAACCGGAATCATTCTATGTTCATATTTACATTTTTTTGTGTAATTGTTTCTTAAGGTTTTTTTTTTACGCATACTTGAAACTATAGAAATGTGTGCAAATTATTTGTATTTGATAGAAATACTTGATATAATAACTGCATGTGAAAAAAACAAACACTTAAACAATTACACAAAAAATATAAATGTACAATGAATATAATTACCTAACCTCTAGGCATAAAATAACCCTAGACAGGTTGATATACCATTAAAATCAATCTAACACACATATATATTACTCTTAATTTCAGTATAGTGTATAATAATTTGCCCACAGTTGTATAGTTTCAAGTATTCCTATCTAATACTAATAATTATGATTTCAACTATTTATTTCTATTTTTTAATAATCGTTTGCACACATTTGCATGGCTTCAAGTAACTATTCTTAATAAAAAAAAAAATTTACATTAATAAGGTATTCCTATCTAATACTAATATAATAATACTATTCTTAATACAAATAATTTACATTAATAAGGTATTCCTATCTAATACTAATATAATAATACTATTCTTAATACAAATAATTTACATTAATAAGGTATTCCTATCTAATACTAATATAATAATACTATTCTTAATACAAATAATTTACATTAATAAGGTATTCCTATCTAATACTAATATAATAATACTATTCTTAATACAAATAATTTTCAAGTAACTAATAATAATCGTTTCAACAATTACATCTTCACATAATTATTCTTAATATAAATAATTTACAATTATATGGTATCAAGTTTTCTTATCAAATATGAATGATTTCCAAACAGACCCATTTGACCCATAACTGGGACCCTAACAGGTACTACCACCCAGGTCAGAGTGGACCTGTGAGTAATGGTAATGAATGTGTACTCCACACTCTCCAGATCTGGAGCCTTACTATCAGATGCAGTTTAGTTTCACGGCCAGAACACCCTCTTTTTTGAAGAGGGGTCTTACCCCTCTGCAGGGGATACATACAATTTATTCTAAGCCCTATCAACAGTGTTATAGAGCCATTCATCTCGGGTATATAAATAGACCATTCTGTTTCTTAAGAGGGTTTTTTTTTTACACATGCTTGAAACTATAGAGTAAGTAAAGTCGACGGGGCGGCCTAAAGTCGGTATCAGCCAGTCAGCGAGGGAGTCTATCCCCTTTTCAATAGCGCTAGACCAAGGAGATTGTTTTTAGCATCTGAGGTGGAGCGCCACACCTTCCATCAGCTCCTTACTTTACCGCACAGATCCCTGTGCTACTCATACGCTGAGAAGGCGGGGACCGTTATCAAACTAGGAACCTTGTGGTTTCTAGCCGAACGCTCTATAGAAATGTGTGCAAATTATTTGTATTTGATAGAAATACTTGATATAATAACTACAATCAGAACGTTTGGTCAGAGTGTGGACTCATCTCTTGTTGATTAGTTAACAAAGACTTGTTTTTTTGTATTTTCTTTATTAAAAACAACCCCAGCCCAAAACCGCACAGATGAGAAGTGGCATCTTGAGTGAACGTCTTCTCTCAGTAACTGTCTGGCCACAACTAACTTAACTAAAAACTGATTTCTGTCTCATGCCTTCCTTCAGCCAATCAGAAGTCGGCATGCAGGTGAGCGCGAGGTTAAACGCTGTCAATCTAAAAGATATGAAAATTAATGGAGGAATGATCTACAATATACTGTGAATGACCAAATTAGGGACCTTGACACCAATAAGCACCCCAGCCCAAATCCATTTTGAAAGGAACTGAATTTTGCTTTTCACCGATTGTTAGTAAACAAAACAGCCGGACGATAAAAACCAGTAACATTTTTATACTAAAATAGTTTTTGATTTTAATTAAAAAAAAAACTATTATTTCATGTTGTTGTTAGCATATGTGAAAAAATTAATTTTGCAATAATATTGTTATTTAAAAAAAAAAACAACTTAAAATGAAAGACATGTTTATTTATTTTCCAAGTGACTCTATGGATAGTTAATATTAAAAAGTATTTATTTAAAAAAAGATTTGGTTAGGGTTAGGGGTTAGGGTTAGTTGTCATTATTATAACCTTATATAATACTTTTTATAGCTTTAACTATTCCCGTGTTAAACGTGTCTAACATTAAAAGTTTTATAATTAAAAAAGAATTGCTACTGAATTAACAACATGAAATGAGCAAAAAAAAAGTATTTTTAATATAAAAACGTGTCTTTCGTTTAGAGTTTTATAATTTTTTAAAAAAGTGCGTCTAAAAATCGTCTGTTAACAAACAACTTGATTTTAACGGTGAAAAGCAAACTATAAATTCAAACCAGCTCTACTCTGCTTAAAAATGGTAGTTGGTGTGCTGACACACTGTGCATTGCTTCACTTCACGTCAGGCTGGATTACTGATCAACCCTCATATATATATATATATATATATATATATATAATATATATGAGGAAAAAATGAGTAAAGAAAAGAAATGTAGATAGATAAAAATGAATTTTATCGATATCACTTTTAATTGATATCACTTACACATGTGTTTTGGTCTGTTTATCAAAATGTATACGGATTTACGTTATTATTATTATTAAAATAATCAAACTCAAAAAATAAAAATACTACTCTGATGAAGGTCGGCAAAATCTGTGTACGGAACATTTTATGCATTTTTCCTATTATTATTATCATCATCATTTCAACTCCATCTGATTATTTTAATAATAATAACGTAAATCCGTATACATTTTGATAAACAGACCGAAACACATGTGTAAGTGATATCGATAAAATTCATTTTTATCCATCTACATTTCTTTTCTTTACTCATTTTTTCCTCATATTGTCGGATTCATTTCCCATTCTCACATATATATATATATATATATATATATATATATATAGTCAATGACAAAATTATTTGTGCACCCATCAATTTTGAATATCTTTATCCATTTCTTAGAATCTAATGCCTGTATAATATCAGGTTTTTATATGTTAATAAGCACACAAAAAATATATAACACTCAATTTTCAGAACAATAGGTTAAATACAATAAATTTGACAGGCGAATTATGCAAAATTGGAAAAGACAAAATTATTCGTACTGTAGGCTAATTTGGAAAAAATATTTTACAGGTTTGAACTGATTTTATTTTACAGGTTTGAAATATTTTACAGGTTTGAACTGAGCCATAACGCAGCGGAGGCAACCAAAAACATTTATTATGTAAATGGTGAAGGTACAGGTGATGCCTGTACAATAACAAGATGATTCAAGAAATTTTCGGTTGGGTAGCAAGAACCTCAACAATCAGACAAGGTCAGGTAAGTCTGAGGCTGTGCTCCAAGCTATAAAAGTAAATCCAGCTAGTAGCATTCAGAGAGTATCAGGCAAACTCGGCATCTAACAGTACAGTGTGGTTCGTCATCTTCACGACCTCAGCAAAATTATCTGGTGCTGCCAAATTGTGCCTCACGCTACCAAAATATTGCAAAACATTTGACTCACCCTCCTTTTTTTTTTCATAGTCGGATAAGAAGTAAATCCAGCTAGTAGCACTCAGAGAGTATCAGGTGAGCTCGTTATCTCACAGTACAGTATGGTTTGTCATCTTCACAACCTTAGCAAAATTATCTGGAGCTGACAAATTGTGCCTCACACTACCAAAATATTGCAAAACTTTTAACTCACCCTTGTATTTTTTAATAGTCGGATAAGAAGTAAATCCAGCTAGTAGCACTCAGAGAGTATCAGGTGAGCTCGTTATCTCACAGTACAGTATGGTTTGTCATCTTCACAACCTTAGCAAAATTATCTGGAGCTGACAAATTGTGCCTCACACTACCAAAATATTGCAAAACTTTTAACTCACCCTTGTATTTTTTAATAGTCGGATAAGAAGAAATAAAGTTTACCTATTGTGTGTTGTTGAGACTCATCTGAGTCTGTTGCAGCCATTTCTTCATCGCTCTCATCGTCGTCATCATCCAGTTGTTCGGGTGTACGATTGCCAAATCCCAATTCAAAATCATCATCAAAAGGAACATAATTTTGTGTAGTTCTGCCTGTGGTGGATTGTGTGATTTGTGTTGCGACTGTTCCACCGTTACATTGCTGGATCTGCTCAAAACAAGGCAAGAAAAAATTACAAAAGGAGACGACATCGCTGAACCAAAAATTATGTTCACTTAGAAAATCTTGAATTTTTCTTAGCTTTTTCTCAGTCGGTAGAGTATTTGACTAGAAATCGCAAGGTTCCTGGTTCGATACCGGCCCTCGCCAACACAGTGTATGAGTAGCACAGGGATCTGTGCATTAAAGTTGGGAGCTGATAGTAGGTGTGGTGCTCCACCTCAGACGCTAAAAAACAATCTCCTTGGTCTAGCGCTATTGAAAAGGGGATAGACTCCCTTGCTGTCTGGCAGATACTGACTTTAGGCCACCCCGACGACAAGGTTCCGGGTGGGAACAATAAAGTCGTCGGGGTAGCCTAATGTCTGTATCTGCCAGACAGCGAGGGAATCTATCCCCTTTTCACTAGCACTAGACCAAGGAGATTGTTTTTGCATCTGAGGTGGAGCACCACACTTACCACCAGCTCCTTACTTTACTGCACAGATCTTTGTGCAATTCATATGCTGAGTTGGCGAGGGCCGGTATCAAACCAGGATCCTAGGCTGAGGCTCTACCGACTGAGCCCTACACAAAAATAATAATATACACATTGTAATGAAGAACCTAGAAAAACCTGAGGATGCCCCTGTTGATAGATCATCTGAAGACTGAAAAACCTCACAAGACGATTCCCCAAATACCCACAGCCAAAATACTAATGTAGTACGTCCTGAAGAGCCCTCCCTGGTGTAAGGTCATCTGAAGACAAAGTTATGTTGTTTCCCTTCGGAGGAGTACCCGACAAAAAAGGACTGTTCCCAACTGTACTTTTTGTGATAAGGAGATCGAGGGGGGGTGGGGCATGAGTGAAGCATTGCTCAGGTGGAGTAAGTGAGATAGTGTCTGATATCTATACTGTTACGTTCCATCAAATGATAGAACTTTTGGAATATTCTGAGAGACTTGATGACGCCGGGAGAGGGGGGGAGTCACAGAATTTGACCCTAAAATTTCGCTTACTCATGGCCGTAACCGACCTAGCTAAGAAGAGGAAGGCACACGAAATGAACGACTGATACTACACTCGTTGCTTTACCCACGTAGGCCAAACGTACCGATACAGGTGACGTCACGAGGTGGAAGGAAGGGAAAGCGATCCCTGGTAGTCAGTTTCAGCAGTGTATACCAGAGGGCCGGTCGGTGAACATCTCGTGGGGGAGGGAAGACGAAGAATGTCTCCCAATAAGAAAGTTATCACAATTGAAAATGCCAGATAAAGAACTAATACCGGAATAATCATTATCACGGAAAACAAATCACCCATAAAATAAAGAATAGAAAGTCCTTTCATTATGAACCTTTCCAAATTGATTTTGAAGAAGAAATTCCACCAAAATGACATTATAAACTCTAGCCTGTCGGCGTTCGTATTATGATTCCCAAAGACTACAAACTTGAATTAAATGTTGTGTTTAAAATAATACTGTGTTTTATTGTTGTTTGTTGCCAAGTTTTTTTGCATGTGCACCTTTCATTTTCTTTGGTATCTCTGATGGAAAGCGCTGTATAGCGTTGAACGATAGGCGTATGTAAGAATATCTATCTATACATATATAAAGGGCAGTTTGTGTGTGTGTGTATGTATGTCCGAAGGAAACTATGAAAAAAACAAAAACAATTATTGAACAAAGTAAATTATATATAAACATTCAGAATCACCAGATTCTTGGTTTTTGAGCAAGATTTTGAAGATTTGATTTATATTCGTGAAGATGATTTTTGGGATTCAAAATAATGGATCTGCGAGACTACCTTTGTTACCTCCCCCCCTCTACCCAGGTGACACCGGTTAGCCAACTTCTTGTAAAATACATATAACACACACACATGCAGCAGCAGCAGCAGCATATTTTGGTAAAACTGGCAAATCATGCTCAAAATCCCATGACCCAGAAAAAATAGAACCCACAAATTTTGTAATAAAACTGTTAATTTTAACTAGGGTGGGGGGGTAGGTTTAGGGTTACAGTTAGAGTAAGGGGTTAGGGTTAGTTTAATGGGAAAATAAATAAATAATTTGGGTTCTGTTTTTTCTGGGTCACCCTGTAATATCATGGGATTTTGAGTATTGATTTGCAAGTTTTACCGGATATTTTTTTGTCAATAAAAACTAAAGTAATCCAGCTCTCATTTTTAAAGGAAGCCACATGCATTGATTGGACAATCGGCTGTAGCTTGCCATAATAAAGACTGGAGGAAGTTTTGAGCAGGATGTATTTTTTTTTTTTTACAATTCCCTTAGTGAGTTGGTGGAGCGTGCACCTGACAATTTACAAATAAAAAGTAGGAAGAAACAAAATCCCAACTTACCTGATTAGAGACAATATCCAAAAAAACACAGTGTAAGACGTTAACGAACGCAGCAATTTAAAATGCTGAAAGTGTAGTTCTTCTTTGGTCCCACAAGGAGAAAACATCTGAATGAGAAGAGGCAGTGCCAAAAGTACAGCGCTATTTCCAAGTTTTGCCAATAAGCGTGATATTTTAATCGTTGCATTTTCCAAGTGTGCACACAACTGAGTGAATACATTGGATGATTGGTCAATAATATTTCTGCCCCAGTAATTGAGCCAGACACTTGGACAACAGACAACTTATATAGGCAAGCTTATGCAGGGTCTGCAAAAAAATAGGGTAAGAAACAACATTTGTAATAATATTAACAAGTTAATATAGAAATACAGGGTGTGTCCATAAAGTCTCTTTACCTCGTTCTCCGGATATCACTCCCCCTGGACTTCTTTTCTGTGGGGTTATGCGAAAGGATCAAGTTTATATGACCTTTTTTATTGTTTTTTTTTTATTATTTTCTCATGAAACTCGTTAGATAGTGGAATGAGGTGGTATAGGATGTTAAGAGTTAACTCTTAAAGTCCTATACCACCTCATTCCACCCGGCCGGAAGTCTTATTCGTTTTCATAATTCACTCCAAACGATAACCTTTGTTTAAATGTAATATTAAACATATTTAGACGTCTTTGATTTAAGGGAAATAACAGGTAACTTTAGATGCAAAGGTCATTTTTTAACCTTTTTTTTTATATATCCTTATAGGAATGCTCTGGACTTAGAAAATTCTCAACAGGATGTTAAGAGTTAAATACATATTAAAATAAAACAAATTATATGTAAATCAATATTACTGGACATTGTAACGTTGTCCTTTTTTTCGGGGACTAAAACGATATCTGTAACGTTGTCGTATATCTGGTCACAGTACCCAAAGCTGATATGAGTAACGCGGTGGCGGTGGTGGTGATATATTCATGGTACTAAAAAATGTCTTCTTGTTGACAAAAATTACAATGCGAGAAATATGTAATTGCAACTGCTAGCCTTTATTTTTGTGCTCATCTCATGGGTTCGTATCAAAGAGGAGGAAAGGCAGAGAGAAAGAGAGAGAGAACACTACTTGATTACTGTGACCCCATTACTGGGCACTAAAGGGCCGTCCGTTCCCCTACGCGTCCGAAAGCAAAAAGAGACTTCCGGTCAACACTCAAAACTTTCCGGTTGACACTCATTCTCCATTCGGGGTCATGCTACGGTCAAACTGTTTTGTGTTCATTACTCTCTCACTTATTTCTTTCTTCCTCCTTTTCTAATATAGTAGTTCTCGCTTAAAAAAGCCAGGACCTTCATTATCTTGTTAACAACATATATTTATTAAAACTTCTGAAAAAACGACAGTAGACCAGGAAATGTTGCGTCTCCCGTTCAGAGCGTATATATATATATATATTATTATAATCAACAATGCTAAAGATATTGTATATCGAACAAAGATGCAGGATATCACTGACCTAAAGCAAAATATCACTGAAAATAATTAAAAGTTCCAATTACCGTCGAACTGGGAAGACAAGGCAACAAATGATTGTAACTCAAATACAAATTCGAATGCTACAAAGTCCACTGCAAAATGACAAAAGTAATATATAAGACTCCACAATGTCATTCAAATCAAAGCAGTCAGCAGGCAATCAGAACTCAAGGAGTGGATCACCAAATCACCCAGATTCATGAATGGATCATTCTTGATTCCTATTTATAACAGCTGTCTTAGAACACTGCTTGAGTTGGACTTAGTAAGCTGTTGTTATTAAAACCAACAGTAGACTAACTGACTTCAATATCACTAATTCCAATGTGAAAATTGATGAGGCTCTGACTACAAACGAACATGGCAAGAAATCGAGTACTGTCTTAATGTATTTTGTGGAAATAATGGTGCCATGTAGAGGTGTATTAAATGAGGTAAATAAACTTCAGATCTACTCTTCATTTTTGTAATAATTTCCACATTATTTGTCGCTTCATTTGTTGTATGTTACTCAGTGGTTATCAAAGTTTTTATCACATTCCATTTTGTTTTATTTCAGGTAACCCTGTTGATTAAATAGGTAGTGGTAAACGAGACTACTCCTCAAGAGAATGGCATAATGTGTATCATGGTCTATTAAAACAAAATTGATATGCTTGGTTCAAGAGAAACTACGGAACTAAGTATGGAAGAGATCCACTGTCCGGCATGTCCTGTGCATGGCACAAGTAATCCATGGAGGCGTGAACAACTAAGAACATCTGAGGAAACATTGATCACGTATTTGATGAAATGTGCTACAGCGGCAAGAAATCAAGTAGCGTCTTAAAATGTGCTTCATGCAACTAATGGTGCTCATGTAGAGGTGTATTAAATGAGGCAAATAAACTTCAGTATCTACTCTTCATTTTGTAATAATTTCCATATATTTGTCGCTTCATTTGCTTTTGTAATATTAAATTTTAAAAGTTATAAAGAGACTTTTATGGAAAACCCTGTATTAATAAATACAAAATAGAAAACGTGTAAATGTAGTCTTCCACAAAAAAAATAAAGACCACCATATCTGAAAAATGGGGGGGGGTTTTTTTAAAAATTCTTACCAGGGGTTTTAATTTTTGTTAACTCTCAGCAATGCTTGTTGTTTGGTTGGTTGGTTATTTTGTTTAAAATGGCATACAACCCTTGAGGGTTATTTAATGGGCCAAATTTTTGTTTTTTTGTGTAGTATAGGATTTGGTCAGCAAATAATTTGTAGGTAAATATTTTTGGTTTGGTTTTAAATAAACTAGTAGAAATAAATAGTCATTACTTAGTATATTAAATAAGTAAAGTAAGTTGTCGGGCGGCCTAAAGTTCGGTATCAGCCAATCAAGAAAGGGAGTCTATCCCCTTTTCACTTCACTAAGACCAAGGAGATTATTTTAGTGTCCTGAGGTGGAGCGCCACACCTCACCGTCAGCTCCTTACTTTACCGCACAGATCCCTGTGCTACTATATGCTGGTTGGCAAAGGACGGTATCAAACTAGGAAAACCTTGTGGTTTCTAGCCGAATGCTCTACACGACTGGAGCTAAACCGCCCTTTTTCCCACCAGTATATCAGGTATATTAATAAACTGTGGGAATTAATTCTTATATTAGATTTTCCCATTAACTTTCACTAGTACAATAACAGTAGAGCCAAATGGATTGGTTGCAGGTCATATGACACTAGTACCTGGGTCAAACAACTGCTCGGGCACCAGAATCCTTCAAACATTACAGGTTGCCAAACCCACAGTTTAACAGGTGGGTCCATTGTGTGCGGGGGAAGAAACATATTCTAATTCTACAGCCAAGGCAGGATTGGCAATCTATGTTGACAAGAATTACAACTTGCTCAAGAATGAGTATACAAAACATGAATTTAATTAAAAAGTATGTATTTATCCCAATTCCCTAGCAGGATGTGACACAAGGTCAATTTTTTAAGTCAAGTTTAACCCTTTACCTACCAGAACCGCCCCGAACCGCCGAACGAATCAAAAGCTAGAACCACACGAAAATGTCAGCTCTTAGAAAATGGTTTAGAGTTAAAAAAAAGAGAAATGAATAAATTTCTTTTCAGTAGTAAAGGGGATCGGCCATATGATGCTAGTTTGTCAATCATTTTGGAACATGGCAGTGGTAGATAAAAGTGGGTTAAAAACAAGTAATGAGAAAGTCCTTGTGTGTGTGGTGTGCGTGTTTAAACCTCATGTGTATCAATAAATTAGAGAAATGTCTTCAAGTGTTATCAATAAATTGGTGTAATTTTTTGTTTGATTTCGCTTTATCAACTATAGTAATATTTTTGTGTTAGATTTTTCATTATTTGACCTTAAAATAATTGATTTAATTAATTTAATTAGTTTTTCAAATTTTAGCGATGAAAAATTGGGTATCCCTAATTTTAATACAGAACTGAAAATATTGCAATATTAGCCAATAATACAACATTAATAAACATCTGTAAATGTTTTTTTCTATTTAGTAGTAAAGGATCATTGATAATGATACCTAGTTTGTCAACCATTTTGGACATGCTATTGCGGATGGGGCAGTGGTAGATAAAGGGTTAACAGGTTTGAATTCAGAGTTTCCTTCTCCACAGACCGGTTGTTATACCAAGGTTAAAGAGTCCAGGCTGGCCCTACTAATCTCCCATCGCTGAAAGGGAGAAATACTTGGATTCATACTTTTCTAAAAACTTACTAGTTGCTATGTGAAATGCAAACAGCATTGTTCCATAGATTTGAACTCGATTTGCAGTGTACATTACTTACGATTTTGATACCATACAAGCACAAGGTGCCTCAATTAACAAGTAGACATTAAAAGTACTGCAAATATTGGCCCACACTCCGGGGGAAAGTATTTAAGTTTTAATGTATAAAATATTATATTAAATTAGAAAGGCTAATGAAACTAATAAAAATGCAGATAAAAAAATTTGAAACAGATGGGGATATTAATTGAAATAGAACAATGAAATTACTCATCCACACTCCCAGTCTTTCATTGCTAAATTTTCCTAAATTTAAACTATTTAGTTAAATTAGGAAGTAAAGAATGAAAATTACGTTATTTCTTCTTGTTAATGGATTTATTTTAAGATTTATCTCTGAGATTTTTTCTCATTAATAGATAAAACCAAACAATTGAATAATAATATAAGCAATTTATTAAAATAAAATTTTTAAATATCAATATACATTAGGCTTCCGTTTCACACTTGTAAACTGCTATTTTGTTGTATATATAAAATACACATTGATGTTATTATTATGTATATATGGTCCCAACAAGTATTAATAACAATAAAACAATTTTATTAATAATTGAGTTTTAACTAAAAAATAAAAAATCATGGAAGATGTGATGAAATAGCTAAGGGAATTGTGACTTGAGTAGTTATATAGTTTCGGTTACAGACAAACACACAATCTCCATTTAAAAAGATACTGAAAATGGTATCTACATAACTCTGGTATTTCTCCAGTTTGAGAAAACATGAGATAACCAGTTTTTTTGAGCCTCCTCAAGAAATAATATTTATCACAGAATAAAAGGAAACAGTTAGGCAAGCAGCAGCAGTTGTATCGTTACAGGACCAGGCTGGAACTGGCCGAAAATGGGCTTTGTTTTGAATGACATTTCCAAGTAAGTAGAGCCCAAGAATAGTCAATTCCATCTTCGGGATTCTTTGGAATGGCAGCAATCGTCTTTTATAACAGGCCGACTCAAAACAAAGAATACCAGCACAGAAGCAAGAAGATCACAGTCAATTCGATGCAGATCTGAATTTTTTGGATGTAACCAATATCTTTTTCTCCTTCATCTTCCCAAGAAGGCAGCAAAACCAATCAATAAGCGTCTCTTCCGGAGGGGAATAATAATCTTCTACAAGAATTGTAATTGGAGAGCTGCCAATATGGTGGATGGGTGTAAGACTTGTCCCAAGAGAACTGGCTGGGTATTGTTCTGGGAGGTCATAGTAACTACAGTAAGTAGCCAGAAAACGGACAGAGTCTTTCGGTGGGTGAAGGTTCTCAGGTACAATAAGTTCCATCATTTTCCTTTTGGGGTTGGACCCAAAGGAATAATGGTAGCATAATGGACATCAAATGATAACTGGCGTCTTTGCATAAATGAAAGATTTCCAAATCCTTATAAAGAAAAAATTAAAATATATAAATATTATGGATCAAGATGATACAGTATTGAAATTTCATTATCATAAAGTCTGAACGTGTATCATTTTTTTTACATAATTGCCATTTCGGTAGAAACGTTGTGTTTTTTTTTGTATTTTGCAGTGATGCTGATAGCTTTTTTGAATTTAGTGCATCCTGGGACAACACAATATTTGCTTTGAATGAGCTTCCTCAGGAAAATTTATGAGTCCCAACTAAAGATATCTAAACCCTACCTTGTAAACCTATACTGTGTAATTCATTTTCTAAGAACCTATTAAAATGTATTTACAGTTAAGCTTGAAATGATGAGGAAGAAAAGAACAAACACTAGGACACATGGATATGCTTTTTACTCGTCCTTTTAGACTTTTTGTGCATCAGGGATGCAGGACGCGAAAAAACTATCAGCATCTCTGCCCATGTCACAACAGCTTGCTGCCATGTCGTTAAGGAAGCTTGAAATGTCCGTTATTGCAAACTCCTTACACCACTTGCGGATGTTTAATTTTTCAAAATCAGTTTAATGCCTTTTGCATTCAAAAACTGAATAACGTGAATTTCAATACTTGGTGGTAGCATCAGTCGGGAGCTCCATCAGAAACAACTGCAAGCCAAGACTGAGCATAGCAACAAGGCCGCAATAACAGGGTACCGGTTGCAAGGCACATGAACAACAAACAGAAAGTGTTGCCCAATAGCCCGCATGAAATAGTTTCCAAAATGTCAACACGTGATTTC
>CM042145.1:15811487-15865948 GCA_023376005.1 Doryteuthis pealeii | reverse complement strand
AGACTTGCTTATAGCATTGCAGGAATCCTTAGACAAGTTTTTCTAAGGATCCAAATCATCAGATATATATATATATATATATATATATATATATATATATATTCATAGGTAACAATATATTAAATGTTATTTAATACTGTTAACTATAATAAATAATACAGCTCTTACAGAAGTAACTGAGCACTTTATTATTCATTTCTCCATTACTAACAAAGAAATATATTATATATATATATATATATATATATATATATATATACTAAAGCTGAGCGACACTGTAATGTCTCATAAAGGCTTTTTACTGTTTAATTTTAATGGCACAGAGAGTTATACTGAATTATTCCTTAGTTTTAGGATTGAGTTATGTTTGAAAATGTTAAAAACCAACAAAAATAAAAAAGCACACAACAAGAAACAACTGAGTTAATTACTACTGGAATATTAGGCTCAGTCCTCCACCCATTACTACAACAATCAACATTACGTTTTTTGTTTTTTGTTTTGTTTTCTGTGAATCCTTTAAATAGTATAATGTGTGAAAATATACCATTGTCTTCTTCTTCTCTTCTTCTTCTTTCTTTCTTTCTTCTCTTTCTTTCTTTCTCAAATTCAATTTTAGCATTTATTTCATCATTTCTTTTCTTCTTCTTCTTCTTCTTCTCTTCTTCCTTCTTTCATTCTTCTCAAAATTCAATTTAGCATTCTTCTTTCTTCTCTTCTTCTTTTTTTTCTCTTCTCTTCTTCTTCTTCTTTCATTCTTTCTTTTTCAATTTAATTTAGCATTTATTTTCCCTTCTTCTTCTTTCTTTCTTCTTCTTCTTTCATTATTTTCGGATTTTTTCCGATTTACAATGAGTTGTAAGTTCAAGTCAACCGTGAAACTAATCCCACTCTTCCTATCTATCTGTTTTGTGATATTTTTTGCAATTTTTTTAAATTTATCAATTTAATGGCACATATAAATATATATTGCAAGATTCATGTCAAAACACACACACACACACACACACACACACACACCAAATACTAGACCGAAATCATAATTTCAATTTTAATACAGTACAACATGAAAACAGAACACCTCTATTAACACATTGTCTCAATTTCTCTCATTATAGTTAAGTGAATCTAAATTCTGTCAACTTATATCATTTTCGTCCATAACCATTATCCACAAAATCTCCCACGCCTTTCATCGCCCTTGAAAATCTCGACGCCGTCAAACTAACACCAGGCCGACATTGGTTACCGCCTTTATAACACAACCCATAAATTCTCCTAATTTTTCGGAAGTCATCCCCAACATTTTACTATCTCAAGGCCTGAATGATGGTTGTAAAAAACAATACGTTATAAGGTCACTCATATCAAGAATAAAATCATCTTTCGGAATACTTTTAAAGATAAATATTGCCTCTTATATAACTCTAAAAATATTATTAACATTTGAGCTCTCGTAGTGATTTAAGATTCACCGTATTTGAGCCAAAATAACACCACTATCTATATCCCATACACCAAACCTATCGATAACCACACATTACTAGACTCAACAGCAACCACCCTCTCAACTAAAAAAAATTTGATAAAATATACATACTAGGCATACGAATTAAGATGCTTACTTCAGACCCCAGGAATACTTACAATCAACACCAAAATTAATACAATCCAAAAAGCCATTAACCCCATAAAACTCATCAAAACAGCCAGAAAGAAAAAACAGAGAGCATAAAAGCAACAATGCTTAAGACAAGTTGTGTTTCCCCTCCCATTCAACAATAGCCATCACTGTCATAGCAGTCATTGGTGATATGCTACAATTGGTCATTCTTTGTAAATTTTGCTTTATTGCTATAAAATGAAAAATAAGTGTTTTACATATTGTTTATTTTTCAAATAGTCAGTCTTGACAAAAAACAAAAAAGACAAACTGAAATTTGGAAAACTATTCATTAAAATGGGCAAGAAGAGTCGGCTGAACTTGCACAAAAGGTGTCAAAATAGGGTGACCCAGAAAAAAACAGAACCCAAAATAATTTATTTATATTCCCATTAAAAAACCTTAACCCCAACTCCAACCCTAACGCCTTAAGCCTAAGCCTAACCCAAACCCTAACCTACCCCCCCCAAATTAAATTAGTTTTATTACAAAATTTGTGGGTTCTGTTTTTCTGAGTCACCGGTATACAAGGTGAACCCAGAAAAAAACAGGACCCAAAATTATTTATTCATTTTCCCATTAAACTAACCCTAAACCCCAACCCTAACCCTAACCCTAGACCCATAGTTAAAATTAAGTTTTATTACAAAAATTTGTGGGTTCTGTTTTTTCTGGGTCACCGGTATACAGGATGACTCAGAAAAAAACAGAACCCAAATTATTATTGATTTTCCCATGGGTTCTGTTTTTCTGGGTCACCCTAATTTTGACACCTTTGTGCAAGTTCAGCCGAAGAGTTTTTATGGCCTGCAGCTTTGGTTTTATAATGCATTATTTATGGCTCACTAGAGCATTGTCAAACAGGTCATGGAGCCAATTTCATCCCAAACGATTTGGACAGAATATGTAAAATTGCCAGACAAAGTTGAAAAACGTTACACATTTTGCTTTCTTTCCGATCGATTTCTAAAATAAACAATGTTTTATGGAGATGAATTTGATAATTTTAGCAAAATTCCTTTTGGTGCTTTGTTCACAATCAGACTCCTAGCAAATCAGGGATTTCCACAAAAGCTCCAACAACATACCAGATGTATTTGATGTATATATATATATATTTGCATGTAATTTTGGGGTCAAAAGCATCAGAAAAAAAAACTATTCCGCCCTCGGGCATCTTCATTTTATCAAATTTTGCCCTCTTTGCAAAAAAGTTTGCACATCCCTCATTTAAAACATTAATCTAATTTGTCTTTTCAGGACTCATGTTACAGTTCACTTATTAAGCTGCCTTCAAAGTACTGGCTCCATTGTTTAAAATCTGAAGAAGCCAGTGGTATCTGGGCAAAATCTGGCTACTTGCCTCAGGTAAGAATTCATTAAGACAAATAAATGGAAATTTATGAATCACTTGCAGGTATGGCTGACCAATAGAGTATAGTTTACAACCGTGAGATCTTCTCTATATCATTTGGTATACCCTTATTAACAACTAACCTAAGAGAAGGAAAAGTTTCTCACCTACCAAAAGCATTAGCTGTGTTTAAGGTAATAGTTAATTATTGAAGTCAGTCAGTCAGTCATTGGTTTGAACAACAGCAACTGGCCAAGCACAACTGAACCAGTGGCAAGACAACTGGTACTTATAGGAATTCAGAATAGTCCACTCATACATTTGGGTGATTCCATTCCTTGAGTCCTAATTGGCTGCTTGGTTTGTATGATGTTCTGATGCTTCATAAATAACCTGCCATTTTGCAGTAGTCTTTGCAGCAAACCAGTTTTGTATTAAGTTACAACTGATTGGAACTAGTATGATTATTCTACATTAATTAATTGTTGTTATTTTTACCAAATCAGAGCTATTGAAATCACTTTCTAATCAATACATTAAATGTACATGTGATTCCTCAACTTGAGTTTAATAAGGAAAAACACCCTGTCAGCTGGGGCTGTAGAATATGCCAACTGCACCTCTGCAGAGCGGTGACCCTTTCCTCCCAGTGAGCCACCTGTTGGCTGTGGGTGGCGACCTGTGAGGCTTAAAGATGGAATCCTCGTGGCTGAGTAGTCCATAATATGCAAACGCTCCACTTTGGCCCTTACTTGGGCTAGACAGGTGGTCGGAGAGGCCCCCTCTCATCAATTGGCTAGTCACATCTAGCCCTAGCACCTATTGCTCTCATGGCAAACCCCCAACCCTTTTTATCTTATATGTTCTAGAAGGTGGTGGCTTAGGGTCTTAGTGTCCTGGGTATGACGTTAAACTGCATCTAGTAGCTAGAGACACATGGAAACTATTCATGCGGCTATTGGCAACACTTTCGTGTTTGTTGTTCATGTGCCTGCACCTGTCCCTGTATGCGCCTTGTTGCTATGCTCAGTCTTGGCTTGGCAGTTGTTTCTGATGGAGCTCCCGACTGATGCTACCACCAAGTATGAAATTCACAGTTATTCAGTTTTTGAATGCAAAAGGCATTAAACTGATTGAAATTAAACATCCGCAAGTGGTGTAAGGAGTTTGCAATAACGACATTCAATGCTTCCTTAACGACATGGCAGCAAGCTGTTGTGACATGGGCAGAGATGCTGATAGTTTCGCGTCCTGCATCCCTGATGCACAAAAATCTAAAAGGACGCAGTAAAAGCATATCCATGTGTCCTAGTGTTTTTCTTTTTTCTTCCCTCATCATTTCAAGCTAACTGTAAATACATTTTAATAGTTTCTTAGAAATGAATTACACAGTATAGGTTACAAGGTAGGAGTTAGATATCTTTAGTTGGGACTCATAAATTTTCCTGAGGACTCATTCAAAGCAAATATGTGTGTCCCAGGATGCACTAAATCAAAAAGCTATCAGCATCACTGCAAAATACAAAAACACAACGTCTACCGAAATGGCAATTATGTAAAAAAATAGATACACGTTCAGACTTTATTGATAATGAAATTTCAATACTGTATCATTTGATCCATATTTATATATTAATTTTTCTTTATAAGGATTGGAAATCTTCATTTATGCAAAGACGCCAGTTATCATTTGATGTCCATTATGCTCCATTATTCCTTGGTCCAACCCCAAAAGGAAATGTGGAACTTATTTTGTACCCCTGAGAACCTCACCACCGAAGACTCTGTCCGTTTTCTGGGCTACTTACTGTAGTTACTATGACCTCCAGAACAATACCAGCCAGTTCTCTTGGACAAGTCTACACCCATCCACATATTGGCAGCTCTCCAATTACCAATTCTGTAGAAGATTATTATCCCCTCGGAAGATGCTTATTGAATGGTTGCTGCCTTCTTGGGAAGATGAAGGAGAAAACGATATGGTTACATCCAAAAATTCAGATCTGCATCTGATTGACTGTGATCTTCTTGCTTCTGTGCTGGTATCTTTGTTTTTGAGTCGGCCTGTTATAAAAGACGATTGCTGCCATCCAAAGATCCCGAAGATGGAATTGACTATCTTGGAGTCTACTTACTTGGAAATGTCATTCAAAAACAAAGCCCATTGGCCAGTTCCAGCCTGGTCCTGTAACGAGTACAACTGCTGCTGCTGCTAACTGTTCCTTTTATTCTGTGATAAATATTTCTTGAGAGGCTCAAAAAACTGGTATCTCATGTTCTCAAACTGGAGGAAATACCAGAGGTATGTAACTACCATTTTTCAGTATCTTTTTATAATGGAGATTGTGTGTTTGTCTGTAACCGAAACTATATAACTACTCAAGTCACAATTCCCTTAGCTATTTACATCACATTCTCCATGATTTTATTTTTTAGTTAAAACTCAATTATTAATAAAATTGTTTTATGTTATTAATACTGTTGACATATATATCATACTAATAACATGCAATTGTATTATATTATACAACAAAAATAGCAGTTTTACAGTGTGAACGGGAAGCCTAATTTGTATATTGATATTAAAAATTTTATTTTAATAAATGTGCTTAGTATTATTAATTTCTAATTGTTTGTTTTATCTTAATGAGAAAAAATCTCAGAGATAAATCTTAAAAATAAATCCATTAACAAGAAGGAATAACTGTAATTTCATTCTTTACTTCCTAATTTAACTAAATAGTTAAATTAGGAAATTTAGCAATGAAAGACGGGAGTGATGGATGAGTAAGTTTCAGTTGTTCTATTTTTTCAATAATATCCCATCTGTTTCAAATTTTTTTATCTGCATTTTTATTTAGTTTCATTAGCCTTTCTAATTTAATATAATATTATAACATTAAAACTTAAATACTTTCCCCCGGAGTGTGCATATATTTGCTAGTACTTTTAATGTCTACTTGTTAATTGAGGCACCTGTGCTGTAATGGTTATCATCGTAAGTAATGTACACTGCAAATCGAGTTCAAATCATGAACAATGCTGTTTGCATTTCACATAGCACTTAGTAAGTTTTTTTAGAAAGGTATGAATCCAATTATTCTCCCTTCAGCTATGGGTAGATAGTAGGGGCAGCCTGGACTCTTTAACCTTGGTAACAACGGTCTTGGAGAAGGAAAACTCTGAATTCAAACCTGTTAACCCTTTATCTACCACTGCCATCCGCAATAGCCATGTCCAAAATGGTTGACAAACTAGTATATATCAATGATCCTTTACTACTAAATAGAAAAAAACATACAGATGTTATTAATGTTGTATTCATTGGCTAATATTGCAATTATTTCAGTCTGTATAAAATAGGGATACCCAATTTTTCATCTGCTAAAAATTTGAAAAAACTAATTACAATTAATTAAATCAATTATTTAAGGTCAAATAATGAAAATCTAACACAAAAATTATTACTAATAGTTGATAAAGCGAAACAAACAAAAATATTACCACCAATTTATTGATACACATGAAGACATTTCTTCTAATTTATTGATACACATGAGGTTAAACACGCACACACACACACAAGACTGTCTCATTACTTGGTTTTAACACTTTATCTACCACTGCCATGTTCCAAAATGATTGACAACTAGCATCATATGGCCGATCCTTTACTACTGAAAAGAAATTTATCATTTCTCTTTTTTAACTCTAAACCATTTTCTAAGAGCTGACATTTTTCGTGTGGTCTAGCATTTTGATCGTTCGGCGGTTTCGGGGCGGTCTGGTAGATAAAGGGGTTAAACTTTACTTAAAAATTGACCTTGTTCACATCCTGCTAGGGATTGGATAAATACATACTTTTTTAATTTAAATTCATTGTTTTGTATACTCATTCTTGAGCAAGTTGTAATTCTTGTCAACTTAGATTGCAATCCTGCCTTGGCTGTAGAATATGTTCATTCCCCACGCACACAATGGGACCACCTGTTAACTGTGGGTGGCAACTTAAATGTTGAAGGATTCTGGTGCCGAGCAGTGTTTGACCCAGGTACTAAGTGTCATGACCTGCAACAATCCACTTTGCTCTTACTTTTTATTTTGTACTAGTGAAGTTAATGAAAATCTAATATAGAATTAATTCTCACAGTTTATTAATATACCTGATATACTGTTGGAAAAGGAAGGGCCGGGTTAGCTCAGTCGTTAGAGCATTCGGCTAGAAACCACAAGGTCCTAGTTTGATACCAGTCCTTGCCAACTCAGCATATGAGTAGCCAGGGATCTGTGCGGTAAAGTAAGGAGCTGACGGTAGGTGTGGCGCTCCACCTCAGACACTAAAATAATCTCCTTGGTCTAGTGCAAGTGAAAAGGGATAGACTCCCTTCTGATTGGCTGATACCGACTTTAGGCCGCCCGACAACTTTACTTTACTTATTAATATACATGAAGTTAATGGACTATTATTTCTACTAGTTTATAAAACAAACAAAATTTTACCTACAAATTATTTGCTTACAAATCCTATATACACAAAAAAACAAAATTTGGCATTAAATAACTCAAGGGTTGATATGCCATTAAACAAAATAACCAACCAACCAAAACAACAAGCATGCTGAGAGTTAACAAAAATTAAAACCCTGGGTAAGAATTTTTTTTAAAACCCATCAGATATGGTGTCTTATGTGGAAGACTACATTTACACGTTCTATTTTGTATTATTAAAATACAGGGTTTCCATAAAGTCTCTTTATACTTTAAAATTATATTACAAAAGCAAATGAAGCGACAAATATATGGAAATTATTACAAAATGAAGAGTAGATACTGAAGTTTATTTGCCTCATTTAATACACCTCTAATGAGCACCATTAGTTGCATGAAGCACATTAAGACGCTACTTGATTTCTTGCCGCTGTAGCACAGTTTCACAAATACGTGATCAATGTTTTCTCAGATGTTCTTAGTTGTTCACGCCTCCATGGATTACTTGTCCATGCACAGACATGCCGGACAGTGGATCTCTTCCATACTTGTTCCGTAGTTTCTCTGAACCAGATATCCAATTTGTTTTAATAGACCATGATACACATTATGCATTCTCTGAGGAGTAGTCTCGTTACACTTTACCTATTTAATCAACAGGGTTACCTGAAATAAACAAATGGAATGTGATTAAAAACTTTGATAACCACTGAGTACATACAACAAATGAAGCGACAAATATGTGAATTATTACAAAATGAAGAGTTAGATACTGAAGTTTATTTACTCATTTAATACACCTCTACATAGGCACCATTATTTCACAAAAATACATTAAGACAGTACTCGATTTCTTGCCATGTTCGTTGTAGCAGAGCCTCATCAATTTTCACATTGGAATTAGTGATTATTGAAGTCAGTTAGTCTACTGTTGGTTTTAATAACAAACAGCTTACTAAGTCCAATTCAAGCAGTGTCTAAGACAGCTGGTATAATAGGAAT
Source organism: Doryteuthis pealeii (assembly GCA_023376005.1). Taxonomy (NCBI): domain Eukaryota; kingdom Metazoa; phylum Mollusca; class Cephalopoda; order Myopsida; family Loliginidae; genus Doryteuthis; species Doryteuthis pealeii. The sequence continues at coordinate 15,857,441 of CM042145.1, read as the reverse complement.
CAGAATGATCCCATTCATGAATCTGGGTGATTTGGGTATTCCACTCCTTGAGTCTGATTGCCTGCTTGACTGCTTGATTGAATGACATTGTGGAGTCTTATATATACTTTTGCATTTTGCAGTGGACTTTGTAGCATCGAATTTGTATTTGAAGTTACAATCATTTGTTGCCTTGTCTTCCAGTTCGACGGTAATTGGAACAATTATCTTCAGTGATATTTTGCTTTAAGGTCAGTGATATCTGCATCTTTGGTTCGATATACAATATCTTTAGCATTGTTGATTTATATATATATATATATATAATACGCTCTGAACGGGAGACGCAACATTTCCTGTCTTACTGTCGTTTTTTTCAAGAAAGTTTTAATAAATATATGTGTAACAGATAATGAAGGTCCTGGCTTTTTAGCGAGAACTACTATATTAGAAAAGGAGGAGAAAGAAATAAGTGAGAGAGTAATGAACACAAAACAGTTTGACCGTAGCATGACCCCGAATGGAGAATTGAGTGTCAACCGGAAGGTTTTGAGTGTTGACCGGAGTTCTTTTGCTTCGGACGCGTAGGGAACGGACGGCCACTTTAGTGCCCAGTATGGGGTCACAGTAATCAAGTAGTGTTCTCTCTCTCTTTCTCTCTGCCTTTCCTCCTCTTTTGATACGAACCCATGAGTGAGCACAAAAATAAAGGCTAGCAGTTGCAATTACATATTTCTCGCATTGTAATTTTGTCAACAAGAAGACATTTTTAGTACCATGAATATATCACCACCACGCCACCGCGTTTACTCATATCAGCTTTGGGTACTGTGACCAGAATATACCGACAACGTTACAGATATCGTTTTAGTCCCCGAAAAAAAGGGACAACGTTACAATGTCAGTAATATTGATTTAACATATAATTTGTTATTTTAATATGTTTAACTCTTAACATCCTGTTGAGAATTTTCTAAGTCCAGAGCATTCCTTAAGGATATATTAAAAAAAAATGTGTTAAAAATGACTTGCATCTAAAGTTACCTGTTATTTCCCTTAAATCAAAGACGTCTAAATATGTTTAATATTAATTTAAACAAGGTTATCGTTTGGAGTGAATTATGAAAACGAATAAGACTTCCGGCGGGTGAATGAGGTGGTATAGGAATTTAAGATTAACTCTTAACATCCTATACCACCTGTCATTCCACTATCTAACGAGTTTCATGAGAAAATATTAAAAAAAAAAACAATTAAAAAAGGTCATATAAACTTGATCCTTTCGCATAAACCCCACAGAAAAGAAGTCCAGGGGAGTGATATCCGGAGAACGAGGTAAAGAGACTTTATGGACACACCCTGTATTTCTATATTAAACTTGTTAATATTATTACAAATGTTGTTTCTTACCCTATTTTTTGCAGACCCTTGCATAAGCTTGCCTATATAAGTGTCTGTTGTCCAAGTGTCTGCTCAATTACTGGGCAGAAATATTATTGACCAATCATCCAATGTATTCACTCAGTTGTGTGCAACTTGGAAAATGCAACGATTAAAATATCACGCTTATTGCAAAAACTTGGAAATAGCGCTGTACTTTTGCACTGCCTCTTCTTCATTCAGATGTTTTTCTCCTTGTGGGACCAAAGAAGAACTACACTTTCAGCATTTTAAATTGCTGCGTTCGTTAACGTCTTACACTGTGTTTTTGGATATTGTCTCTAATCAGGTAAGTTGGGATTTTGTTTCCTACTTTTTATTTGTAAATTGTTCAGGTGCACGCTCCACCAACTCACTAAGGGAATTGTTAAAAAAAAAAAAATACATCCGCTCAAAACTTCCTCCGTCTTTATTATGCAAGCTACAGCCGATTGTCCAATCAAGCATGTGGCTTCCTTTAAAAATGAGAGCTGGATTTACTTTAGTTTTTATTGACAAAAAAATATTCCGTAAAAACTGCAAAATCATACTCAAAATCCCATGATATTACAGGTGACCAGAAAAAACAGAACCAAATTATTTATTTTATTTTCCCATTTAACTAACCCTAACCCTTACTTCCTAACTGTAACCCTAAACCTACCCCCCACCCTAGTTAAAATGAACAGTTTTATTACAAAATTGTGGGTTCATTTTTTCTGGGTCATGGGATTTGAGGCATGATTTGCCAGTTTTTTACCAAAATATGCTGCTTGCTGCTGCTGCATGTTGTGTTGTTAAGTATTTTACAAGAAGTGGCTAACCGGTTGTCACCTTTTGGGTAGAGGGGGGGAGGTTAACAAAAGGTAGTCTCGCAGAATCATTTATTTGAATCCCAAAAATCATCTTCACGAATATAAATCAAATCTTCAAAATCTTCTCAAAACCAAGATCTGGTGATTCTGAATGTTTATATATATTTACTTGTCAATAATTGTTTTTGTTTTTTTTTCATAGTTTCCTTCGGACATACATACACACACACACAAACTGCCCTTTATATATGTATAGATAGATATTTCTTACATACGCCTATCGTTTCAACGCTATACAGCGCTTTCCATCAGAATACAAGAAATGAAAGGTTGCACATGCAAAAAACTTGGCAACAAACACAATAACACAGTATTATTTTTAAACACAACATTTAATTCAAGTTTTGTATAGTCTTTGGGGAATCATAATACGAACGCCGACAGGCTAGAGTTTATAAATGTCATTTTGGTGGAATTCTTTCAAAATCAATTGGAAAGGCTTCATAATGAAAAGACCTTTCTATCTTATTGATGGGTGATTTGTTTCCGTGATAATGATTTATTCCGGTATTAGTTCTTTATTCTGGCATTTTCAATGTGATAACTTTCTTTTGGGAGACATCTTCGTCTTCCCTCCCCCACGAGATGTTCACCGACCGCCCTCTGGTATTTACACTGCTGAAACTGACTACCAGGGATCGCTTTTCCTTCCTTCCACCTCGTGACGTCACTGTATCGGTACGTTTGGCCTACGTGGAAAAAGCAACGAGTGTAGTATCAGTCGTTCATTTCGTGTGCCTTCCTCTTCTTAGCTAGGTCGGTTTACGGCCATGAGTAAGCGAAATTTTAGGTCAAATTCTGTGACTCCCCCCCTCTCCCGCGTCATCAAGTCTCTCAGAATCCAAAAGTTCTATTCATTTGATGGAACGTAAAACAGTATAGATATCAGACCACTATCTCACTTACTCCACCTGCGCAATGCTTCACTCATGCCCCACCCCCCTCGATCTCCTTATCACCAAAAAGTACAGTTGGGAACACCTTTTTTTCGGGTACTCCTCCGAAGGGAAAACAACATAAACTTTGTCTTCAGATGACCTTACACCAGGAGGGCTCTTCAGGACGTACACATTAGTATTTTGGCTGTGGGTATTTGGGAATCGTCTTGTGAGGTTTTTAGTCTTCAGATGATCTATCAACAGGGGCATCTCAGGTTTTTAGGTTCTTCATTTAAAGTGTGTATATTATTATTTTTGTGTAGGGCTCAGTCGGTAGAGCTCAGCCTAGGATCCTTTTTGTAACCGGCCCTCGCCAACTCAGCATATGAATTGCACAAAGATCTGTGCAGTAAAGTAAGGAGCTGGTGGTAAGTGTGTGCTCCACCTCAGATAAGCAAAAACAATCCTCCTTGTCTAGTTGCTAGTGAAAAGGGGATAGATTCCCTCGCTGTCTGCAGATACAGACATTAGGCTACCCGACGACTTTAATTGTTCCCACCCGCGAACCTTGTCGTCGGGTGGCCTAAAGTCAGTATCTGCCAGACAGCAAGGAGTCTATCCCCTTTTCATAGCGCTAGACCAAGGAGATTGTTTTTTAGCGTCTGAGGTGAGCACCACACCTACTATCAGCTCGCCAACTTTAATGCACAGATCCCTGTGCTACTCATACACTGTGTTGGCGAGGGCCGGTATCGAACCAGGAACCTTGCATTTTAGTCAAATACTCTACCGACTGAGGAAAAGCTAAGAAAAAATTCAAGATTTTCTAAGTGAACATAATTTTGGTCAGCGAAATGTCGTCTCCTTTTGTAATTTTTTCTTGCCTTTTGGAGCAGATCCAGCAATGTAACGGGTGGAACAGTCGCAACACAAATCACACAATCCACCACAGGCAGAACTACACAAAATTATGTTCCTTTTGATGATGATTTTGAATTGGGATTGGCAATCGTACACCCGAACAACTGGATGATGACGACGATGAGAGCGATTGAAGAAATGGCTGCAACAGACTCAGAATGAGTCTCAACAACACACAATAGGTAAAACTTTATTTCTTCTTATCCGACTATTAAAAAATACAAGGGTGAGTTAAAAGTTTTGCAATATTTTGTTAGACAGTGTGAGTGAGGCAATTTGTCAGCTCCAGATAATTTTGCTAGGTTATATAATGACAAAACCACTCACCCTCTCACTATGAATACCACTAGCTCACCTGAATACTCTCTGAGTGCTACTAGCTGGATTTTACTTCTTATCCGACTATTAAAAAATACAAGGGTGGTTAAAAGTTTTGCAATATTTTGTAGTGTGAGGCACAATTTGTCAGCTCCAGATAAATTTTGCTAAGGTTGTGAAGATGAACAAACCATACTGTACTGTGAGATAACGAGCCTCACTGATTACTCTTGAGTGCTACTAGCTGGATTTATTCTTTATCCGACTATGAAAAAAAAAAGGAGGGTGAGTCAAATGTTTTGCAATATTTGGTATGCGTGAGGCACAATTTGCAGCACCAGATAATTTTTGCTGAGGTCGTGAAGATGACGAACCACACTGTACTGTTAGATGCCGAGTTTGCCTGATACTCTCTGAATGCTACCTAGCTGGATTTACTTTTATAGCTTGGAGCACAGCTCAGACTTACCTGACCTTGTTTTGATTGTTGAGGTTCTTGCTACCCAACGAAAATTTCTTGAATTTCATCTGTTACTGTACAGGCATCACCTGTACCTTCACCATTTACATAATTAAATGTTTTTGGTTTTCCTCCGCTGCGTTATGGCCCTCAGTTCAAACCTGTAAAATATTCAAACCTGTAAAAATAAAATCAGTTTCAAACTGTAAAATATTTTTTTCCAAAATTAGCCTACAGTACGAATAATTTTGTCTTTTCCAATTTGCATAATTCGGCTGTCAAAATTTATGTATTAACCTATTGTTCTGAAAATTGAGTGTTATATTTTTTGTGTGCTTATTAACATATAAAACCTGATATTAATTACAGGCATTAGATTCTAAGAAATGGATAAAGATATTCAAAATTGATGGGTGCACAAATAATTTGCATTGACTTATATATATATATATAATATATATATAAATATTGTGAGAATGGGAAATGGAATCCGACAATATGAGGAAAAACATGAGTAAAGAAAAAGAAATGTTAGATGATAAAATGAATTTTATCGATACACTCCACATGTGTTTCAGTCTGTTTTATCAAAATGTATACGGATTACGTTATTATTATTAAATAATCAGATGGAGTTGAAATTGATGATGTAATTAATTTAATAGGAAAAATGAATAAAATGTTCCGACAAGATTTTTGCCGACCTTCATCAGAGTAGAATTTTTTATTTTGAAGTTTGATTATTTTATAATAATAATAACGTAAATCCGTATACATTTTATAAACAGACCAAAACACATGTTGTAAGTGATATCAATTAAAAGTGAGATCGATTATAAAATTTCATTTTTATCTATCTACATTTCTTTTCTTTACTCATTTTTTCCCTCATATATATATTATATATATATATATATATATATATATGAGGATTGATCAGTAATCAGCCTGACGTGAAGTGAAGCAATGCACAGTGTGTCAGCAACCAATACCATTTTTTAAGCAGAGTAGAGCTGGTTTGAATTTATAGTTTGCTTTTCACGTTAAAATAGTTGTTTGTAAACAGACGATTTTAGACGCACTTTTTAAAAAAATTATAAAAACTCTAAACGAAAGACACGTTTTTATCATTAAATACTTTTTTTTGCTCATTTCATGTTGTTAATTCAGAAGCAATTCTTTTTAATTATTAAAAACTTTAATGTTAGACACGGTTTAACACGAATAGTTAAAGCTATAAAAAAAGTATATATAAGTTATAATGAATGACAACTAACCCTAACCCCTAACCTAACCAAAAATCTTTTAAAATACTTTTTAATATTAACTATCATGAGTCACTTGGAAAATAAATAAAAACAGTCTTTCATTTTAAGTTGTTTTTTTTTTAAATAAACCAATATATTGCAAAATTAATTTTTCACATATGCTAACAACAACATGAAATATAGTTTTTTTTTTAATTAAAAATCAAAACCTCATTTTTAGTATAAAATGTTACTGGTTTTTATCGTCCGGCTGTTTTGTTTACTAACAATCGGTGGAAAAGCAAAACTTCATTCCTTTCAAAATGGATTTGGCTGGGTGCTTATTGTGTCAAGGTCCCTAATTTGGTCATTCACAGATATGTAGATTCTTCCTCCATTAATTTTCATATCTTTTAGATTGACAGCGTTTAACTCGCGCTCCACCTGCATGCCGACTCTGGATTGGTGAAGCGAAGGCATGAGACAGAAACAGGTTTTTAGTTAAGTTAGTTGTGGCCAGACAGTTACTGAAGAGAAGACGTTCACTCAAAGATGCCACTTCTCATCTGTGCCGGTTTGGCTGGGGTTTGTTTTTAATAAAGAAAATACAAAAACTCAAGTCTTTGCGATATAACTAATCAACAAGAGATGAGTCCACACTCTGACCAAACGTTCTGTTGTAGTATTATATCAAGTATTTCTATCAAATACAAATAATTTGCACACATTTTCTATAGAGCCGTTCAGGCTAGAAACCAAAGGTTCCCTAGTTGATAACGGTCCCCGCCCTCTCAGCGTATAGTAGCACAGGGATCTGTGCGAAAGTAAGGAGCTGATGGAAGTGTGGCGCCTCACCTCAGATGCTAAAACAATTCTCCTTGGTTCTACGCTATGAAAGGGAAGACTCCCTCGCTGAACTGGCTGATACCGACTTTAGGGCCGCCCCGTCGACTTTACTTACTCTTAGTCAAGCATGTGTAAAAAAAAAACCCTCTTAAGAAACAGAATGTCTATTTTATATACCCGAGATGAATGGCTCTATACACTGTTGATAGGGCTAGAATAAATTGTATGTATCCCCGCAGAGGTAAGACCCCTCTTCAAAAAAAAGGGGGTTTTGGCTGAAACTAAACTGCATCTGATAGTAAGGCTCCAGATCTGGAGAGGTGTGGATACCATTATACCATACTCACAGGTCCACTCTGACCTGGTGGTAGTACCTGTTTGCGGTCCCAGTTTATGTGTCAAATGGTCTTGTTTGGAAATCATTCATAATTTGAGTAAGAAAACTTGATACCATATAATGTAAATTATTATATTAAGAATAATTATTGTGAAGATGTAATTGTTGAAACGATATTATTTAGTTTACTTGAAAATTATTTGTATTAAGAATAGTATTATTATATTGATTAGATAGCGAATACCTTATTAATGTAAATATTATTTGTATTAAAGGGGAATAGTATTATTATATTAGTATTAATAGGAATTACCTTATAATGTAAATTATTGTATAAAATAGTATTATTATATTAGTATTAGATAAGGAATACCTTATTAATGTAAAATTATTTGTATTTAAGAATAGTTTTTATATTAGTATTAGATAGGAATTACCTTATTAATGTAAATTTTTTTTTTTATTAAGGAATAGTTACTAACCATGCAAATGTGTGCCAAACGAGTGTAGTAAAAAATAGGAAAAAATAGTTTGAAATCATAATTATTAGTATTAGATAGAATACTTGAAACTATACAACTGTGGGCAAATATTATACCACTATTACTGAAATAAGAGTAATATTTATGTTGTTAGATTGATTTTAATGGTATATCAACCTGTCTAAGGGTTATTTTATGCCTAGAGGTTAGGAATTATATTCATTGCACATTATATTTTTGTGTTTAATTGTTTAAGTTGTTTTTTTTTTTCACATGCAGTTATTATACAAGTAATTTCTATCAAATACAAATAATTTTGCAACACATTTCTATAGTTTCAAGTATGCGTAAAAAAAAAACTTAAGAAACAATTACACAAAAAAAATGTAAATATGAACATAGAATGATTCCGGTTTTTCCTATAAGTCTAACAATTTAAACAAAGGGGAAACACTCTTGACTGATACAATTATTTATTATTTTTCCCATACTCACACGAACCTCTCAACCTAAACATAAACAAAGGGGACCACTTCTTGACAGATAGATTAATTTTATCTATTGATCTTACGAGAAAAAGTAGAGAGCTGGTATATAGTGTTGTATCCTCTATAGGGTTAGTTTATGGAAAATAAATAAATAATTTATCAGTCAAGGAGTGGTTCCCCTTGTTTAATGTTTAGACTTATAGGAAATAACCGGAATCATTCTATTGTTCATATTTACATTTTTTTGTATGTAATTGTTTCTTAAAGGTTTTTTTTTACGCATTACTTGAAACTTATAGAAATGTGTGCAAATTATTTGTATTTTGATAGAAATACTTGATATAATAACTGACATGGAAAAAAAAAAACACTTAAACAATTACACAAAAAATATAAATGACAAATGAATATAATTACCTAACCTTCTAGGCATAAAATAACCCTAGACAGGTGTATACCATTAAAATCAATCTAACACACATATATATTACTTTCTTAATTTGGGTATAGTGTATATAATTGCCCACCAGTTGTATAGTTTTTTTCAAGTATTCCTATCTAATTACTATAAGTTGATTTCAAACTATTTTTTCTATTTTGTTAATAATCGTTGGTGCACACATTTGCATGGACTTCAGTAACTATTCTTAATAAAAAAAAAAATTTACATTAATAAGGTATTCCTATCTAATACTAATAAATATACTATTCTAATACAAATTAATTTACATTAATAAGGTATTCCTATCTAAATACTAAATTAATAATACTATTCTTTAATACAAATAATTTACATTAATAAGGTTATTCCTATCTAATACTAATATAATAATACTATTCTTAATACAAATAATTTACATTAATAAGTATTCCTATTCTAATACTATATAATAATTACTATCTTAATACAAATAAATTTTCAAGTAACTATAATAATCGTTCAACAATTAACATCTTCACATAATTATTCTATATATAAATAATTTACAATTATATGTAGTCAGTACTTTTCTTATCAAAATGATGAATATTTCCAACAGACCCATGACCATAACTGACCCTAAAAGGTTACTACCACCCAGGTCAGAGTGACCTTGAGTAATGGTAATGATGTGTACTCCACACTCTTCCAATCTGGAGCCTTACTATCAGATGCAGTTTAGTTTCACGGCCAGAACACCCTCTTTTTGAAGAGGGTCTTACCCCTCTGCAGGGATACATACAAATTTTTCTAGCCCATCAACAGTGTTTATAGAGCCATTCATCTCGGGTATATAAATAACCATTCTGTTTTCTTAATAGGTTTTTTTTTACAACATCATTGAAACTATAGAGTAAGTAAAGTCGACGGGGCGGCCTAAAGTCGGTATCAGCCAGTCAGCGAGGGGAGTCTATCCCCTTTTCAATAGCGTAGACCAAGGAGATTGTTTACATCTGAGATGGAGCGCCAACCTTCCATCAGCTCCTTACTTTACCGCACAATCCCTGTGCTACTCATAACGCTTGAGAAGGCGGACCGTTGATCAAACTAGGAAACCTTGTGTTTCTAGCCGAACCTCTTATAGAAATGTGTGCAAATTATTTGTATTTGATAAGAAATACTTTGAATATAATAATACAATCAGAACGTTTGGTCAGATGTGGACTCATGCTCTTGTTGATTATTAAACAAAGACTTGTTTTTGTATTTTTCTTTATTAAAAACAACCCCAGCCCAAAACCGCACAGATTGAGAAAGGGCACCTTGAGTGAAACGTCTTTCTCTCAGTTAACTGTCTGGCCACAACTAACTAACTAAAAACTGATTTCTGTCTCATGCCTTCTTCAGCCAAAATCAGGGAAGTCGGCATGCAGGTGAGACGCGAGAGTTAAACGGTCAATCTAAAAGAATGAAAATTAATGGAGGAATGATCTACAATATACTGTGAATGACCAAATTAGGGACCTTGACACCAAAAGCACCCCAGCCCAAATCATTTGAAAGGAACGGAATTTGGCTTTTCACGATTGTTAGTAAACAAAACAGCCGGACGATAAAAACCAAGTAACATTTTTATACTAAAATAGTTTGATTTTAATTAAAAAAAAAAACTATATTTCATGTTGTTGTTTACATTGTGAAAAAATTATTTTGCAATAATATTGTTATTTAAAAAAAAAAACAACTTAAATGAAAGAATGTTTTATTTGATTTTCCAAAGTGACTCTATGGATAGTTAATTATTAAAAATATTTTTTAAAAAAAGAATTTGGTTAGGGTAGGGGTAGGGTTAGTTGTTGCATTATTATAACCTTATATAATACTTTTTATAGCTTAACTGATTCCCGTGTTAAACGTGTCTAACATTAAAAGTTTTTATAAATTAAAAAAGAATTTTGCTAACTGATTAACAACAATTGAAATGAGCAAAAAAAAGTATTTTTAATATAAACGTGTCTTTCGTTTAGAGTTTATATTTTTTAAAAGTGCGTCTAAAAAATCGTCTGTAACAAACAACTTTGATTTTAACGGTGAAAAAGCAAACAATAATTCAAACCAGCTTCTACTCTGCTTAAAAATGGTAGTGGTGTGTGACACATCTGCATTGCTTCACTTCAGTCAGGCTGGATTACTGATCAAACCCTCATATATATAATATATTATATATAATATATATATGAGGAAAAAATGGAGTAAGAAAGAAATGTTTAGATAGTATAAAATGAATTTTATCGATATCACTTTAATTGATATTATTACACATGTGTTTGGTCGTTTATCAAAATGTATTACGGATTTACGTTATTATTATTATTAAAATAATCAAACTCAAAAAATAAAAATACTACTCTGATGAAGGTCGGCAAAATCTGTGTACGGAACATTTTTATGCATTTCTATTATTATTATCATCATCATTTCAACTCCATTCTGATTATTTTTAATAATAATAACGTAAATCCGTATACATTTTGATAAAACAGACCGAAACACATGTGTAAGTGATATCGATAAAATTTCATTTTTATCCATCTACATTTCTTTTCTTTACTCATTTTTTCCTCATATTGTCGGATTCATTTCCCATTCTCACATATATATATATATAATATATATATATATATATATAGTCAATGACAAAAATTATTTGTGCACCATCAATTTTGAATATCTTTATCCATTTCTTAGAATCTAATGCCTGTATAATATCAGGTTTTATATGTTAATAAGCACACAAAAAATATATAACCACTCAATTTTCAGAACAATAGGTTAAATACAATAAATTTGACAGGCGAATTATGCAAAATTGGAAAAGACAAAATTATTCGTACTGTAGGCTAATTTGGAAAAAATATTTTACAGGTTTGAACTGATTTTATTTACAGGTTTGAAATATTTTACAGGTTTGAAACTGAGCCATAACGCAGCGGAGGCAACCAAAAACATTTATTATGTAAATGGTGAAGGTACAGGTGATGCCTGTACAATAACAAGATGATTCAAGAAATTTTCGGTTGGGTAGCAAGAACCTCAACAATCAGACAAGGTCAGGTAAGTCTGAGGCTGTGCTCCCAAGCTATAAAAGTAAATCCAGCTAGTAGCATTCAGAGAGTATCAGGCAAACTCGGCATCTAACAGTACAGTGTGGTTCGTCATCTTCACGACCTCAGCAAAATTATCTGGTGCTGCCAAATTGTGCCTCACGCTACCAAAAATATTGCAAAACATTTGACTCACCCTCCTTTTTTTTTCATAGTCGGATAAGAAGTAAATCCAGCTAGTAGCACTCAGAGAGTATCAGGTGAGCTCGTTATCTCACAGTACAGTATGGTTTGTCATCTTCACAACCTTAGCAAAATTATCTGGAGCTGACAAATTGTGCCTCACACTACCAAAATATTGCAAAACTTTTAACTCACCCTTGTATTTTTTAATAGTCGGATAAGAAGTAAATCCAGCTAGTAGCACTCAGAGAGTATCAGGTGAGCTCGTTATCTCACAGTACAGTATGTTGTCATCTTCACAACCTTAGCAAAATTATCTGGAGCTGACAAATTGTGCCTCACACTACCAAAATATTGCAAAACTTTTAACTCACCCTTGTATTTTTTTAATAGTCGGATAAGAAGAAATAAAGTTTACCTATTGTGTGTTGTTTGAGACTCATCTGAGTCTGTTGCAGCCATTTCTTCATCGCTCTCATCGTCGTCATCATCCAGTTGTTCGGGTGTACGATTGCCAAATCCCAATTCAAAATCATCATCAAAAGGAACATAATTTTGTTGTAGTTCTGCCTGTGGTGGATTGTGTGATTTGTGTTGCGACTGTTCCACCGTTACATTGCTGGATCTGCTCAAAACAAGGCAAGAAAAAATTACAAAAGGAGACGACATCGCTGAACCAAAAATTATGTTCACTTAGAAAATCTTGAATTTTTTCTTAGCTTTTTCTCAGTCGGTAGAGTATTTGACTAGAAATCGCAAGGTTCCTGGTTCGATACCGGCCCTCGCCAACACAGTGTATGAGTAGCACAGGGATCTGTGCATTAAAGTTGGGAGCTGATAGTAGGTGTGGTGCTCCACCTCAGACGCTAAAAAACAATCTCCTTGGTCTAGCGCTATTGAAAAGGGATAGACTCCCTTGCTGTCTGGCAGATACTGACTTTAGGCCACCCGACGACAAGGTTCCGGGTGGGAACAATAAAGTCGTCGGGGTAGCCTAATGTCTGTATCTGCCAGAGCGAGGGAATCTATCCCCTTTTCACTAGCACTAGACCAAGGAGATTGTTTTTTGCATCTGAGGTGGAGCACCACACTTACCACCAGCTCCTTACTTTACTGCACAGATCTTTTGCAATTCATATGCTGAGTTGGCGAGGGGCCGGTATCAAACCAGGATCCTAGGCTGAGGCTCTACCGACTGAGCCCTACACAAAAATAATAATTACACATTGTAATGAAGAACCTAGAAAACTGAGGATGCCCCTGTTGATAGATCATCTGAAGACTGAAAAACCTCACAAGACGATTCCCCAAATACCCACAGCCAAAATACTAATGTAGTACGTCCTGAAGAGCCCTCCCTGGTGTAAGGTCATCTGAAGACAAAGTTATGTTGTTTCCCTTCGGAGGAGTACCCGACAAAAAAGGACTGTTCCCAACTGTACTTTTTGTGATAAGGAGATCGAGGGGGGGTGGGGCATGAGTGAAGCATTGCTCAGGTGGAGTAAGTGAGATAGTGTCTGATATCTATACTGTTACGTTCCATCAAATGATAGAACTTTTTGGAATATTCTGAGAGACTTGATGACGCCGGGAGAGGGGGGAGTCACAGAATTTGACCCTAAAATTTCCTTACTCATGGCCGTAACCGACCTAGCTAAGAAGAGGAAGGCACACGAAACGAACGACTGATACTACACTCGTTGCTTTACCCACGTAGGCCAAACGTACCGATACAGGTGACGTCACGAGGTGGAAGGAAGGGAAAGCGATCCCTGGTAGTCAGTTTCAGCAGTGTATACCAGAGGGCCGGTCGGTGAACATCTCGTGGGGGAGGGAAGACGAAGAATGTCTCCCAATAAGAAAGTTATCACAATTGAAAATGCCAGATAAAGAACTAATACCGGAATAATCATTATCACGGAAAACAAATCACCCATAAATAAAAAGATAGAAAGTCCTTTCATTATGAACCTTTCCAAATTGATTTTGAAGAAGAAATTCCACCAAAATGACATTATAAACTCTAGCCTGTCGGCGTTCGTATTATGATTCCCAAAGACTACAAACTTGAATTAAATGTTGTGTTTAAAATAATACTGTGTTTTATTGTTGTTTGTTGCCAAGTTTTTTTGCATGTGCACCTTTCATTTTCTTTGGTATCTCTGATGGAAAGCGCTGTATAGCGTTGAACGATAGGCGTATGTAAGAATATCTATCTATACATATATAAAGGGCAGTTTGTGTGTGTGTGTATGTATGTCCGAGGAAAACTATGAAAAAAACAAAAACAATTATTGACAAAGTAAATATATATAAACATTCAGAATCACCAGATCTTGGTTTTTGAGCAAGATTTTGAAGATTTGATTTATATTCGTGAAGATGATTTTTGGGATTCAAAATAATGGATCTGCGAGACTACCTTTGTTACCTCCCCCCCCTCTACCCAGGTGACACCGGTTAGCCAACTTCTTGTAAAATACATATAACAACACACATGCAGCAGCAGCAGCAGCATATTTTGGTAAAACTGGCAAATCATGCTCAAAATCCCATGACCCAGAAAAAATAGAACCCACAAATTTTGTAATAAAACTGTTAATTTTAACTAGGGTGGGGGGTAGGTTTAGGGTTACAGTTAGAGTAAGGGTTAGGGTTAGTTTAATGGGAAAATAAATAAATAATTTGGGTTCTGTTTTTTCTGGGTCACCCTGTAATATCATGGGATTTTGAGTATGATTTGCAAGTTTTACCGGATATTTTTTGTCAATAAAAACTAAAGTAATCCAGCTCTCATTTTTAAAGGAAGCCACATGCATTGATTGGACAATCGGCTGTAGCTTGCCATAATAAAGACTGGAGGAAGTTTTGAGCAGGATGTATTTTTTTTTTTTTACAATTCCCTTAGTGAGTTGGTGGAGCGTGCACCTGACAATTTACAAATAAAAAGTAGGAAGAAACAAAATCCCAACTTACCTGATTAGAGACAATATCCAAAAACACAGTGTAAGACGTTAACGAACGCAGCAATTTAAAATGCTGAAAGTGTAGTTCTTCTTTGGTCCCACAAGGAGAAAACATCTGAATGAGAAGAGGCAGTGCCAAAAGTACAGCGCTATTTCCAAGTTTTGCCAATAAGCGTGATATTTTAATCGTTGCATTTTCCAAGTGTGCACACAACTGAGTGAATACATTGGATGATTGGTCAATAATATTTCTGCCCAGTAATTGAGCCAGACACTTGGACAACAGACAACTTATATAGGCAAGCTTATGCAGGGTCTGCAAAAAATAGGGTAAGAAACAACATTTGTAATAATATTAACAAGTTAATATAGAAAATACAGGGTGTGTCCATAAAGTCTCTTTACCTCGTTCTCCGGATATCACTCCCCTGGACTTCTTTCTGTGGGGTTATGCGAAAGGATCAAGTTTATATGACCTTTTTTTAATTGTTTTTTTTTAATTATTTTCTCATGAAACTCGTTAGATAAGAGTTAACTCTTAAAGTCCTATACCACCTCATTCCACCCGGCCGGAAGTCTTATTCGTTTTCATAATTCACTCCAAACGATAACCTTTGTTTAAATGTAATATTAAACATATTTAGACGTCTTTGATTTAAGGGAAATAACAGGTAACTTTAGATGCAAAGGTCATTTTTAACCATTTTTTTTTATATATCCTTATAGGAATGCTCTGGACTTAGAAAATTCTCAACAGGATGTTAAGAGTTAAATACATATTAAAATAAAACAAATTATATGTAAATCAATATTACTGGACATTGTAACGTTGTCCCTTTTTTTCGGGGACTAAAACGATATCTGTAACGTTGTCGTATATCTGGTCACAGTACCCAAAGCTGATATGAGTAACGCGGTGGCGGTGGTGGTGATATATTCATGGTACTAAAAATGTCTTCTTGTTGACAAAAATTACAATGCGAGAAATATGTAATTGCAACTGCTAGCCTTTATTTTTGTGCTCATCTCATGGGTTCGTATCAAAGAGGAGGAAAGGCAGAGAGAAAGAGAGAGAGAACACTACTTGATTACTGTGACCCCATACTGGGCACTAAAGGGCCGTCCGTTCCCCTACGCGTCCGAAAGCAAAAAGAGACTTCCGGTCAACACTCAAAACTTCCGGTTGACACTCAATTCTCCATTCGGGGTCATGCTACGGTCAAACTGTTTTGTGTTCATTACTCTCTCACTTATTTCTTTCTTCCTCCTTTTCTAATATAGTAGTTCTCGCTTAAAAAAGCCAGGACCTTCATTATCTTGTTACACATATATTTATTAAAACTTCTTGAAAAAACGACAGTAGACCAGGAAATGTTGCGTCTCCCGTTCAGAGCGTATATATATATATATATATATAAATCAACAATGCTAAAGATATTGTATATCGAACAAAGATGCAGGATATCACTGACCTAAAGCAAAATATCACTGAAGAATAATTAAAGTTCCAATTACCGTCGAACTGGGAAGACAAGGCAACAAATGATTGTAACTCAAATACAAATTCGAATGCTACAAAGTCCACTGCAAAATGACAAAGTATATATAAGACTCCACAATGTCATTCAAATCAAGCAGTCAAGCAGGCAATCAGAACTCAAGGAGTGGAATCACCCAAATCACCCAGATTCATGAATGGATCATTCTTGATTCCTATTTATACCAGCTGTCTTAGACACTGCTTGAGTTGGACTTAGTAAGCTGTTGTTATTAAAACCAACAGTAGACTAACTGACTTCAATAATCACTAATTCCAATGTGAAAATTGATGAGGCTCTGCTACAACGAACATGGCAAGAAATCGAGTACTGTCTTAATGTATTTTGTGGAAATAATGGTGCCTATGTAGAGGTGTATTAAATGAGGTAAATAAACTTCAGTATCTACTCTTCATTTTGTAATAATTTCCACATATTTGTCGCTTCATTTGTTGTATGTACTCAGTGGTTATCAAAGTTTTTAATCACATTCCATTTGTTTATTTCAGGTAACCCTGTTGATTAAATAGGTAGTGGTAAAC
Source organism: Doryteuthis pealeii (assembly GCA_023376005.1). Taxonomy (NCBI): domain Eukaryota; kingdom Metazoa; phylum Mollusca; class Cephalopoda; order Myopsida; family Loliginidae; genus Doryteuthis; species Doryteuthis pealeii. The sequence goes on along the minus strand of CM042145.1, from coordinate 15,840,437 downwards.
GAGACTACTCCTCAAGAGAATGCATAATGTGTATCATGGTCTATTAAAACAAAATTGGATATGCTGGTTCAGAGAAACTACGGAACTAAGTATGGAAGAGATCCACTGTCCGGCATGTCTGTGCATGGCACAAGTAATCCATGGAGGCGTGAACAACTAAGAACATCTGAGGAAAACATTGATCACGTATTTGATGAAACTGTGCTACAGCGGCAAGAAATCAAGTAGCGTCTTAATGTGCTTCATGCAACTAATGGTGCTCATGTAGAGGTGTATTAAATGAGGCAAATAAACTTCAGTATCTACTCTTCATTTTGTAATAATTTCCATATATTTGTCGCTTCATTTGCTTTTGTAATATAATTTTAAAGTTATAAAGAGACTTTATGGAAACCCTGTATTAAATAATACAAAATAGAAAACGTGTAAATGTAGTCTTCCACATAAGACCACCATATCTGATGGGTTTTAAAAAAAATTCTTACCCAGGGTTTTAATTTTTGTTAACTCTCAGCATGCTTGTTGTTTGGTTGGTTGGTTATTTTGTTTAATGGCATATCAACCCTTGAGGGTTATTTAATGCCAAATTTTGTTTTTTGTGTATATAGGATTTGTAAGCAAATAATTTGTAGGTAAATATTTTTGTTTGGTTTTATAAACTAGTAGAAATAATAGTCATTAACTTCATGTATATTAATAAGTAAAGTAAAGTTGTCGGGCGGCCTAAAGTCGGTATCAGCCAATCAGAAAGGGAGTCTATCCCCTTTTCACTTGCACTAGACCAAGGAGATTATTTTAGTGTCTGAGGTGGAGCGCCACACCTACCGTCAGCTCCTTACTTTACCGCACAGATCCCTGTGCTACTCATATGCTGAGTTGGCAAGGACTGGTATCAAACTAGGAACCTTGTGGTTTCTAGCCGAATGCTCTAACGACTGAGCTAACCCGGCCCTTCCTTTTCCACCAGTATATCAGGTATATTAATAAACTGTGAGAATTAATTCTTATATTAGATTTTCCATTAACTTCACTAGTACAAAATAAAAAGTAAGAGCCAAAGTGGATTGTTGCAGGTCATATGACCACTTAGTACCTGGGTCAAACACTGCTCGGCCACCAGAATCCTTCAACATTACAGGTTGCCACCCACAGTTAACAGGTGGTCCCATTGTGTGCGTGGGGAATGAACATATTCTACAGCCAAGGCAGGATTGCATCTAAGTTGACAAGAATTACAACTTGCTCAAGAATGAGTATACAAAACAATGAATTTAAATTAAAAAGTATGTATTTATCCCAATCCCTAGCAGGATGTGACACAAGGTCAATTTTTAAGTAAAGTTTAACCTTTATCTACCAGACCGCCCCGAACCGCCGAACGATCAAAATGCTAGACCACACGAAAATGTCAGCTCTTAGAAAATGGTTTAGAGTTAAAAAAGAGAAATGAATAAATTTCTTTTCAGTAGTAAAGGATCGGCCATATGATGCTAGTTTGTCAATCATTTTGGAACATGGCAGTGGTAGATAAAGTGTTAAAACCAAGTAATGAGACAGTCTTGTGTGTGTGTGTGCGTGTTTAACCTCATGTGTATCAATAAATTAGAAGAAATGTCTTCATGTGTATCAATAAATTGGTGGTAATATTTTTGTTTGATTTCGCTTTATCAACTATTAGTAATAATTTTTGTGTTAGATTTTTCATTATTTGACCTTAAATAATTGATTTAATTAATTGTAATTAGTTTTTCAAATTTTTAGCAGATGAAAAATTGGGTATCCCTATTTTATACAGACTGAAATATTGCAATTAGCCAATGAATACAACATTAATAACATCTGTATGTTTTTTCTATTTAGTAGTAAAGGATCATTGATATGATACTAGTTTGTCAACCATTTTGGGACATGGCTATTGCGGATGGCAGTGGTAGATAAAGGGTTAACAGGTTTGAATTCAGAGTTTTCCTTCTCCAAGACCGGTTGTTATACCAAGGTTAAAGAGTCCAGGCTGCCCTACTATCTACCCATAGCTGAAGGGAGAATAATTGGATTCATACCTTTCTAAAAATTTACTAGTGCTATGTGAAATGCAAACAGCATTGTTCATGATTTGAACTCGATTTGCAGTGTACATTACTTACGATGATAACCATTACAGCACAGGTGCCTCAATTAACAAGTAGACATTAAAAGTACTAGCAAATATATGCACACTCCGGGGGAAAGTATTTAAGTTTTAATGTTATAAAATATTATATTAAATTAGAAAGGCTAATGAAACTAAATAAAAATGCAGATAAAAAAATTTGAAACAGATGGGGATATTATTGAAAAATAGAACAACTGAAACTTACTCATCCATCACTCCCGTCTTTCATTGCTAAATTTTCCTAATTTAACTATTTAGTTAAATTAGGAAGTAAAGAATGAAATTACAGTTATTCCTTCTTGTTAATGGATTTATTTTAAGATTTATCTCTGAGATTTTTTCTCATTAAGATAAAACCAAACAATTAGAAATTAATAATACTAAGCACATTTATTAAAATAAAATTTTTAATATCAATATACAAATTAGGCTTCCCGTTCACACTGTAAACTGCTATTTTGTTGTATATATAAATACAATTGCATGTTATTAGTATGTATATATGGTCAACAGTATTAATAACATAAAACAATTTTATTAATAATTGAGTTTTAACTAAAAAATAAAATCATGGAGAATGTGATGTAAATAGCTAAGGGAATTGTGACTTGAGTAGTTATATAGTTTCGGTTACAGACAAACACACAATCTCCATTATAAAAAGATACTGAAAATGGTAGTTACATACCTCTGGTATTTCCTCCAGTTTGAGAACATGAGATACCAGTTTTTTGAGCCTCTCAAGAAATATATTTATCACAGAATAAAAGGAACAGTTAGCAGCAGCAGCAGTTGTACTCGTTACAGGACCAGGCTGGAACTGGCCAATGGGCTTTGTTTTGAATGACATTTCCAAGTAAGTAGACTCCAAGATAGTCAATTCCATCTTCGGGATCTTTGGATGGCAGCAATCGTCTTTTATAACAGGCCGACTCAAAAACAAAGATACCAGCACAGAAGCAAGAAGATCACAGTCAATCAGATGCAGATCTGAATTTTTGGATGTAACCATATCGTTTTCTCCTTCATCTTCCCAAGAAGGCAGCAACCATTCAATAAGCATCTTCCGGAGGGGATAATAATCTTCTACAGAATTGGTAATTGGGGAGCTGCCAATATGGTGGATGGGTGTAGACTTGTCCAAGAGAACTGGCTGGTATTGTTCTGGGAGGTCATAGTAACTACAGTAAGTAGCCAGAAAACGGACAGAGTCTTCGGTGGGTGAGGTTCTCAGGGGTACAAATAAGTTCCACATTTCCTTTTGGGGTTGGACCAAGGAATAATGGAGCATAATGGACATCAAATGATAACTGGCGTCTTTGCATAAATGAAGATTTCCAATCCTTATAAAGAAAAATTAATATATAAATATAGATCAAATGATACAGTATTGAAATTTCATTATCAATAAAGTCTGAACGTGTATCTATTTTTTTACATAATTGCCATTTCGGTAGACGTGTTTTTGTATTTTGCAGTGATGCTGATAGCTTTTTGATTTAGTGCATCCTGGGACACACATATTTGCTTTGAATGAGTCCTCAGGAAAATTTATGAGTCCCAACTAAAGACATCTAACTCCTACCTAGTAACCTATACTGTGTAATTCATTTCTAAGAAACTATTAAAATGTATTTACAGTTAGCTTGAAATGGTGAGGGAAGAAAAAAGAAAAACACTAGGACACATGGATATGCTTTTACTGCGTCCTTTTAGATTTTTGTGCATCAGGGATGCAGGACGCAAAACTATCAGCATCTCTGCCCATGTCACAACAGCTTGCTGCCATGTCGTTGAGGAAGCATTGAATGTCGTCATTGCAAACTCCTTACACCACTTGCGGATGTTTAATTTCAATCAGTTTAATGCCTTTTGCATTCAAAAACTGAATAACTGTGAATTTCATACTTGGTGGTAGCATCAGTCGGGAGCTCCATCAGAAACAACTGCCAAGCCAAGACTGAGCATAGCAACAAGGCGCATACAGGGACAGGTGCAGGCACATGAACAACAAACACAAAAGTGTTGCCAATAGCCGCATGAATAGTTTCCGTGTGTCTCTAGCTACTAGATGCAGTTTAACGTCATACCCAGGACACTAAGACCCTAAGCCACCACCTTCTAGAAAATATAAGATAAAAAGGGTTGGGGGTTTGCCATGAGAGCAATAGGTGCTAGAGCTAGATGTGACTAGCCAATTGATCAGAGGGGGCCTCTCCGACCACCTGTCTAGCCCAAGTAAGGGCCAAAGTGGAGTGTTTGCATATTATGGACTACTCAGCCACGAGGATTCCATCTTTAAGCCTCACAGGTCGCCACCCACAGCCAACAGGTGGCTCCACTGGGAGAAAGGGTCACCGCTCTGCAGAGGTGCAGTTGGCATATTCTACAGCCCCAGCTGACAGGGTGTTTTTCCTTATTAAACTCAAGTTGAGGAATCACATGTACATTTAATGTATTGATTAGAAAGTGATTTCAATAGCTCTGATTTGGTAAAAATAACAACAATTAATTAATGTAGAATAATCATACTAGTTCCAATTACCGTCGAATTGGTAAGACAAGGCAGCAAGCAGTTGTAACTTAATACAAAACTGGTTTGCTGCAAAGACTACTGCAAAATGGCAGGTTATTTATGAAGCATCAGAACATCATTGAAACCCAGCAGCCAATCAGGACTCAAGGAATGGAATCACCCAAATGCATGAGTGAACTATTCTGAATTCCTATAAGTACCAGTTGTCTTGCCACTGGTTCAGTTGTGCTTGGCCAGTTGCTGTTGTTCAAACCAATAGTAGACTGACTGACTGACTTCAATAATTAACTATTACCTTAAACACAGCTAATGCTTTTGGTAGGTGAAAAACTGTTTTCCTTCTCTTAGGTTAGTTGTTAATAAGGTATACCAAATGATATAGAGAAGATCTCACGGTTGTAAACTATACTCTATTGGTCAGCCATACTTGCAAGTGATTCATAAATTTCCATTTATTTGTCTTAATGAATTCTTACCTGAGGCAAGTGGCCCAGACTTTTGCCCAGATACCACTAGCTTCTTCAGATTTAAACAATGGAGCCAGTACTTGAAGGCAGCTTAATAAATGAACTGTAACATGAGTCCTGAAAGACAAATTAGATTAATGTTTTAAATGAGGGATGTGCAAACTTTTTTGCAAAGAGGGCAAATTTGATAAAATGAAGATGCCTGAGGGCCAATAGTTTTTTTTTCTGATGCTTTTTGACCCCAAAATTACATGCAAATATATATATATACATCAAATACATCTGGTATGTTGTTGGGAGCTTTTGTGGAAATCCCTGATTTGCTTGGAGTCTGATTGTGAACAAGCACCAAAAGGAATTTGCTAAAATTATCAAATTTATCTCCAAAAAACATTGTTTATGTTTAGAAATCGATCGGAAAGAAAGCAAAATGTGTAACGTTTTCAACTTGTCTGGCAATTTTACATATTCTGGTCCAAATCGTTTGGGATGAATTGGCTCCATGACCTGTTTGACAATGCTCTAGTGAGCCATAAATAATGCATTATAAAACCAAAGCTGCAGGCCATAAAAACTCTTCGGCTGAACTTGCACAAAGGTGTCAAAATTAGGGTGACCCAGAAAAAACAGAACCCATGGGAAAATCAATAAATAATTTGGGTTCTGTTTTTTCTGGGTCATCCTGTATACCGGTGACCCAGAAAAAACAGAACCCACAAATTTTGTAATAAAACTTAATTTTAACTATGGGGTCTAGGGTTAGGGTTAGGGTTGGGGTTTAGGGTTAGTTTAATGGGAAAATGAATAAATAATTTGGGTCCTGTTTTTTCTGGGTCACCTTGTATACCAGTGACTCAGAAAAAACAGAACCCACAAATTTTGTAATAAAACAATTTAATTAGGGGGGTTTAGGGTTAGGGTTATGGGTTAGGCTTAGGCGTTAGGGTTGGAGTTGGGGTTTAAGGTTATTTTAATGGGAATATAAATAAATAATTTGGGTTCTGTTTTTTTCTGGGTCACCCTAATTTTGACACCTTTGTGCAAGTTCAGCCAACTCTTCTTGCCCATTTTAAATGAATAGTTTTCCAAATTTCAGTTTGTCTTTTGTTTTTGTCAAGACTGACTATTTGAAAAATAAACAATATGTAAAACACTTATTTTTCATTTTATAACAATAAAGCAAAATTTACAAAGAATGACCAATTGTAGCATAGTCACCAATGACTGCTATGACAGTGATGGCTAATTGTGGAATGGGGAGGGGAAAACACAACTTGTCTTAAGCATTGTTGCTTTATTCTCTCTGTTTAGTCTCTTTCTGGCTGTTTTGATGAGTTTTATGGGGTAATGGCTTTTTAGGGATTTTTGTATTAATTTGGTGGTGTGATGTAAGTATTCCTGGGGGTCTGAGCAGATGCATCTTAATTTGTATGCTAGGTATGTATATTATCAATTTTTTTTAGGTCGAGAGGGTGGTTGCTGTTGAAGTCTAGTAATGTGTGGTTGTCAATGGGTTTGGTGTATAGGGATGTAGATAGTGTGTTATTTTGGGCTCGAATTATTACATCTATAAAGAGGATAGGGGTGGGTGAGTGTTCTAGGGCTGTGGTAATTGTTGCAGTGTTTGTGGAAGTCTAGTAGGTTGTTTAGGCTATGTTTCCATATAAGGAAGATGTTGTCTATGTACCTGCAGTAGTATATAGAGGTTGGAGGTAGTCCTCGAGTAGTTTGGTTTCCAGTATGTGCATGAATATGCTTGCATAACTCTGTGCCATTTTTGTGCCCATGGCATCACCTTTTAGCAGGTAGTGTTTGTTGTTGAACTGGAAGTTGTTGTGGGTTAGGATGAAGAGGGTAGGGGACAAAGCTGAACATCAAAGACAGGTCAAGACATGAGCACCCCCTGACCTTTAAAGCACCAGACTACAAGAACCAGCCAGTCTAACATAAAATTTATAAAAGAAAAACAGAGTATTTCGAAATATCAGAAAAATAAATGGAACTTAGTACATAATATGCAACGCAGTTTTTCATTTATTTTACTCATTTCTTTCATGCCTCGAAAAACAACCAAAAGAATTATTTTCCCATAAATATATAATATAGACATATATATATATATATAATACACATATATATATATATATATACACAAAAAATTAGACTCATTAGATATATATATATATATGGTGATTGCCGCTTCTTGACAGAATAAGGCCATTTCTACAAGTAGTTCAGTTGTGAGCAGTTGTGAGCATGCAGATGGCCCATGGATCCAGATTGTTTTATGTACCCTGTCACACATATGAAACCCTCGACATACAGCCCTGCCACACAGGTCAGACTTCAATGTAGGAAATGTTTCCATGGCGTCCGTCATGTGTCGCTTCAGGGTGGAGGGCTTACCTTACCCTAAACTTCTTACAGCTACCATCGGCCTGTCTTTCCACGAGGATGTGTATCAAGCCCACCCCCTTCTGTCAATTGGTTCTTATAGCTGAAACTGACTTCCGCAAGGGCATTGATGTCGGCCTCATATCGAGATGCTCCCCTATCGCGATACCAGTACGTAGTTTGGGGTTTTCCCAATTTCTCAAGATCAGGAAGTGTCGAGACATTCCAGGTGGCTATTCTTAGCCTTGTTTTGTGTTGTAGTGTTTTTGCCCAGCTAATATGGACATCCGTCGAAGCGCTGGTCTCTGGCAAGCTTGATAGGTGAATCGGCATTTGTTTAGTCACCTTTTCTAGATAATTCCCAAATGGCTAGGTGAACAGTGTTAACCAAGGGGCAGCTCCTTCATCCAAACCCTCGCCGAGGCACGTTGCTGTTCAATCAGCAGGGCGGTGATGTTAAGTAGGTCATGAATCATGCCGTATGTAGACTCACATCTGCGTGCTTACAGCCAGTCAGGCCTGCACATCTCACTGGACTTGTAGAAATATCTGCACAGGTTTTTTGTTTTACATGTTGCGCGCTTGTGCAACACGCACCGCATGCTCTCCTTCCCCAAAGTCAAGGATCAGTGACAAGCCGAGGCAAGATGACTGGCAGACTTTAGGGAGCGCAGGTGGATGATCTTACGAGATCTACGGGTCCACCACACCGGAAAAAAAAACAAAGACAAAAAACTAAGTTTTAACTTAGTATAAGTCCACAGGTAACATTTGAGATTATGGGAAATTAAAATCCGTAACCAAATTCAACAATGGGGTAAAAAGATAAAAACATGAGTTAATATCTACAGTGACACTGAATTAAGCTGTGAATAAATTTTGTTATTCAAAAATAAAAAATGGAAAAGTGGTAGACATTTAAGTTCCATAATTTAGCATTTCCTATAAAGAAAGAAATATTAAAACACACTTATCTGAGAGTACGTAAAAACGTGTTCGGCAAATCTTGCTTGCTGACTTAATGACTTAGAATTTCTGTATTTATCTTTTTTTTCTTTTCTTTCTCTTTTGCCGGGAATTAGCCGACAAGTTGGGGGGGGGGCGTAGGGTCAGTGAAGAGTCATTTTAAACAGAATAAAAATGTATTTTCTTTTTTAAACATGCCTGTGAATGAACAAATTTTGTTCGTCAAAGATAAAAAATGCAAAAGTGGTAGGCATTTAAGTTCCATAATTTAGCATTTCCTATAAAGAAAGAAATATTAAAACACACTTATCTGAGAGTACGTAAAAAATGTGAAACAAAAATTTTAGTAATATATACATTTTAGAATAATTTTCTTACTTTTTGCTGTCAGTCAGGAACTGTGCAAAGATTTGAAGCATGGGTAGGAACTCATCTTCAGAAGACAAGTCTGTGGGGTACTTCTGTAACAAACATTTGATCAGCTGAAGCCTAAAGTGAAAATAAAAAATACAAAAACCTCAAAGATAATGCAAAAGAGTGACTGATCTAGAGATAAAAATTTGGTAAAAATGTGAAAGAATTAGATTACATGAGTATATCTATAAAGTGTGTTAAGAAAGTAATCAAGACTGAAGCTTTATTTACCAAGATAAAAATAAATAATGAATGTCATGTTCTTTATCTTTAAAATAGCTACCTTGACATTCAACATGAGTTTTTCATTAGTCAAAGCACTTCTGAAATTCCCTTCTTATATTTTTATATTATCAATTTTAATATGGAGTTATTTCTTTTAATGCTATCCACATCCTCAAATCTTATCCTTGAAATGAATTTTCAGTTAAAGAAACAAGAAACAGTCAGGCCTGGTGAGTATGGAGTTAGGCCTAGTGAGCATGGAGGTTGACCAGGTAAGTATGGAGGTAGGCCTTGTGAAAATGGAGGTAGGCTTGGTGAATATAGAGTTAGGCCTGGTGAGTATGGAAGTTGGCCTTGTGAGCATGGAGGTTGGCCTGGTGAGCATGGAGGTAGGCATGGTGAGCATGGAGTTAGGCATGGTGAATATGGAGTTAGGCCTGGTGAGCATGGAGGTTGGCCTGGTGAGTATGGAGTTAGGCCTGGTGAGGAGTTAGTGGTGAGCATGGAGGTTGGCCTGGTGAGCATGGAGGTTGGCTGGTGAGTATGGAGTTAGGCCTGGTGAGCATGGAGTTAGGCCTGGTGAGCATGGAGGTTGGCTGGTGAGCATGAGCATGAGTCAGCCCTGGTGATATGGAGTCAGGCCTGGTGAATATGGAGTCAGGAGATGACGCATCCTGTACATGGTGAAATGGTTGGGAAATACATACATCACGTCTTCATTTAAATTCTTAAATTTAAAACATTTAAAGCTTCTGTCTCAATATGTTTTGATAACACCTCATAGATTTTAGGAAAGAAATGATTGTAAACTTTTAATTCTTACCAAGGAATGACTTTGGTGTTGATTCCTATTGATGATATCTCTTCACGAAGGGCCAACCAACCCGATTGAAGGCGCCGCTTTTTATTACAAGAACCCGTCACTGCTTCATCAATATTACGTTGTGTTATTTCAATGATTCTATCAGAGAACACCTACATTTTTTTAAATGCAAAAAGAAGATTCTTCAAACAAATCATGAATATTTGGATGTTCAGACAAAATTGGTTATTCAAGTTTTATCTATTATTTGAAATAAACCATTAAAATGTTCATAGACAAAATATATATATATATATATATATATATATATATGAGAGTATGTAAATAAACACTGTATTTACTTGATATGACTTTTTTTTTTTTTTAGCCTTACATTTGAACATATATGCCCGCCTAAATTCATTAATTATTAACTAAATAATTTTCAAAAATTAGGTATGACTTCAATTAAGCACATATCCCCCTCAATGCAAAAAGAAGATTCTTCAAACAAATCATGAATATTTGGATGTTCAGACAAAATTGGTTATTCAAGTTTTATTTATTATTTGAAATAAACCATTAAAATGTTCATGATAGAGTATTGGACAATATATATATATATATATATATATATATATATATGTGTGTGTGTGTGTGTGTGTGTGTGTGTATGTGTGTAGAAAGTTTTGTAGAAAAAACAAGATGTTAAAAGTTTTGCTGACAGAAATCTGTTTCGACATTATGAAGATGTCTTTATCAAAGCAACATTGTAAACGGAAAAACGAAATAAATATATCATTAATCACGAGGGACAGAATGCTCTCGATCAGTACTGGAATTTTCAAAATATTTTTTTTTTAAATGCGTATTTATTGTTAAAAATAAAATAAATTTTATTTTTAAAAATTATAAGCATTTTTATCATTAAAAAAGCTCAAAAGAGTTTTACTGCAAACTCTTTTGAGCTTTTTTAATGATAAAAATGCTTATAATTTTTTAAAATAAAATTTATTTTATTTTTAACAATAAATACGCATTTAAAAAAATTTTTTTTGAAAATTCCGTACTGATCGAGAGCGTATTATATATATATATATATATATATATATATATATATATATATTAAAATTAAAGAATATACATATAATTGTATAACAAATATTTCTTCATAACCTGACTTACCTGATGGTATACATCAGCTGCAAGGTCTGTATAATGCTTATCCAGAATATTGATATTTTCTCGGGGACTAAAAAATAAAAACAAAACATTGTTTCTTAAACAAGAAGCACGAAGAAGAACTTATCCAAAATTTTAAATAAAAAAACCAAATTATGCTGATTGGTTGGATAAAAATAACTTGTTTCACGATGGTCCAAACCAGGGGTCAGCTACCTCCAGCCGAAGGGTCACATCCGGCCTGCAAATGATTTTCGTTCAACACACCAACTTAACACCTGGACTAATTATCAACCACCTGGATGATGTTTTGCACCTGTTATCAACAAATATCTCACCTGATCCTCCCCAAAGGGTGTCTTGGATGATGATACTAAACTACATCTAATGGAAAGTGTGGAGTACCGTCTATCATGGAATTACACCTTATCAAACACCTATTAAACACAATTACACAATTAAACAAGTAAACACAATTATAAACACGTATTCATATTTCATTATTATTCATTATTATTATTATTCAAGGATTATTCATTATTATTCAAGGATTATTCATTATTATTATTATTCAAGGATTATTCATTATTATAAATATAAATTATATAAATAAATATAAATTATTATAAATATAAATTCAAGGATTATTCATTATTATTCATTATTTCATATTCCACAATAAAACAAATAAACAAGTAAACACAATTACACCTTATCTTTTAACATCAACAAATATTTCACCTGATCATCCCCAAAGGGTGTCTTGAATGATGATACTAAACTTACATCTAATGGAGAGTGTGGAGTACCGTCTATTATTATGCGTCAAATAGATCAGTTTAAAAATTATTTGTATTCAATAGGACTATGTGCAAAAAAAACCCCCAAAACTTAAGAAACAACTACACAGAAAATAAAAACATAAGAGTACAATGAACGTGATACACTAACCTCGAGACATAAAAAAAAACCCTAGACAGGTTGACATGCCATTAAAATCAAACAAACTTGTGATATAAAGATAAAAAAATGAAACTCCTCTTACCTCGGGCTTGGAAGAAAATGGCGCTCGAAATTTAAATTTCTTTTATAAGAGTGCAGACCGGAAGTGAGGAGGTTGGCGGGAGTGGAGTCATAAATAAGCCAAATTTCTTGGCAGTTGGGTGAGCGACGTTATTACAGCAGACTGAATCCCTGAGTTGAGATTTCACAAAACTAATATAGCTGGTATTTATATTTAATTCTTAACATCCTGTTGAGAATTTTCCAAGTCCAGAGCCCCATTCCTATAAGGATTTATCAATAAATGGCTAAAAATGGCCTTTTCATTTAAAGTTACCTGTTATTTCCCTCAAATCAAAGACTTCTATATATGTTTAATATTACATTTAAACAAAGGCTATCATTTGGGGTGGATTAGGAAAATGAATGTGATTTCTAGCTGGGTGGAATGAGGTGGTATAGGACATTAAGAGTTAAAGTTGTAGGAATTACACAAAATTATTTTTTGTTTGTTTGAATATTGTGTTGTTATTTGTTGCCATTTCATTAACTGCATTTTAAAGAAATAGATTTTAAGAAATTCATAATTTATCAGAAAACAGAATTAGAGTTCTTACCCTGATGAGAATGTATGTCTTGATGCCATGTCTTGCAAATCATTGTAAATCATTTCATATAACGCTCGTAAATGACTCTGTAATAAAGCAGAACAAAAGAGAAATTAATTTGTTGAAATCATAATAGATGTGAATTTAGGAACAGTTTGTTTATCTGTTCTCTATAAATGGTAAAATGTTTGTATTATTTAGATTTTTTGGACTGTTGTCCTCATCTTTATTGTTGAGATTCTCGTAGCCATTGTTATTAGTGAAATAGATCACTAATTAGGACTGAGCCTATTCTAGTAGTGACCAAGGGCTCTTTAGCCCAGTGAAATAGATCACTAATTAGGACTGAGCCTATTCTAGTAGTGACCAAGGGCTCTTTAGCCCAGTGAAATAGATCACTAATTAGGACTGAGCCTATTCTAGTAGTGACTAAGGGCTCTTTAGCCCAGAGAAATAGATCACTAATTAGGACTGAGCCTATTCTAGTAGTGACCAACCCAAGCAGAGTTTAACAAGTTTGAATTCAGAGTTTTCCTTCTCCTAGACTGGTTGCTTAACCAAGGTTAAAGAGCCCAGTCTGCACTACTATTTACCCATAGCTGGAGGGAGAGTAGTTGGATTCATACCTTTCCCTAGGGTATTAGCACTATGTGAACTGTAGCTTCGTCCAGGATTTGAATTCGAGTCGATGAGTCCATTTCCTACGACTCTATCCATTACACCACACCCCTCCATTGTTGAATCAGGGTTACTCCAAGTCTGTAGTAAGCCTCCAGTAGAGATATTTATGATAAAGATCAAAACCGTGGTAGATTCATAATTTTTTCAACAATTATTTTAGCTCTATTTTTTATGAGCACTCTTGGATGAATTACAAATGCCACTACAATGGAAATGCTAAAATAGCACTCAGACATTATATATATATATATATATGGCTAGAAACCACAAGGTTCCTAGTTCGATACTGGTCCTCGCCAACTCAGCGTATGAGTAGCACAGGGATCTGTGCGGTAAAGTAAGGAGCTGATGGTAGGTGTGGCGCTCCACCTCAGATGCTAAAAATAATCTCCTTGGTCTAGTGCTATTGAAAAGGGGATAGACTCCCTCGCTGATTGGCTGATACCGATTTTAGGCCGCCCCGATGACTTTACTTTACTTACTTATATATATATATATAGTTAAAAATTAATGATAAAATGAATGAATGGATGAAATAAAAATGAATGAAATGAGGGGGATAAATGAAAAATCCTGTCCAAGGGACCCCTTTCAAAAGTATTAAAACACTTTTTGAGAGTGTGGTCCCTGATAGAAAGTTTTTCTCATCTATTATTAGACTCCTTTGAAGCATCAAGTTAATATAATTATTCTATAAGTTATTAGAGAAGATAAAATCCGTCTCTTACCTTTGTAATATCTGTTGAGAATGGGTTTGAATTCTTTTTTATATATATATATCTAATCTTATTTTAACTAAATAATTTAGAAGCATACGCAAAAACTTAAATGATATATATATATATATATATATATATATATATGAGTTATTGGTTACTTTACCTTCCAGATATCCCAGTCAGCAGCAAATGCCCCAAATTCTTCAGTCTTAGCCCCTCCAGGATGATGAATCTTCATTTGGACACTGAGAAATTCAATGATCAGTGGCTAATAAAAAATAAAATCACATTTTAATAAACAAATATCAAACTTGTTGAGTAGCAGTAGTAATTAAAAAAAAATTTTTCTTTATCTTTGATCTACTAAACATTTCTCAAAATATTAATACCAGGGGTCATAAATTAAAACTCTTAAAAAAAATTTGTAAAGCAAATGCAAGACAAAATTATTTTAGTAACAGAGTGTGTTCAATAGCCAGAACGAAAGCTCTGAGAAAAAGATGTAAAACAAAATGTATCTTTCCATCTTTCATGGAAGAGTTGGGTAAGATGCACAAAAACAAATTTAACCAACATATTTATTTTCAAAACATTATCAAAGAACGCAACATTAGCAGAAAGGTTTTGTGAGATTTGTGAAACTGAAGTTTGCCTTTCAAGATATTGTCAATATTTGGTTTGGAATTGCTACATCCAATCAAGAGAATTGCTTTCAAAACGTTTATCAATCAATTTCCTTCGATGGGTTGATTTCACATATTTAAATTTTGATATTTAAATTTAAATGGTATCAGGACGTCTTGTTTTCCGTACATTTTAACAAACAAATTCAAGTACCATCGGCAGGCCTGATAAATTGTCTTTGAGGGCCGGATCCGGTCCGCGGGCCGTAGTTTGGTGACCCCTGATCTAGTTGATGAAACTGAGAAATGATATATTGCCACAATATGGAGTGGGACTGAATTCTCTTGCAAGACTTTATTCATACCACAAATAGGCGCCACAATAAAAAAAAGATGATACATCTTGCAAGTCTTTGACCCTTTATCTACCCGAGCACCCCCAAACCACCCAACAATCAAAATGCCAAACCCCCTGAAAATGCTCGAGATCATCAGCTCTTAGAAAATGGTTTAGAGTTAAAAAAAGAGAAATGAATTAAATGAATACATTTCTATTCAGTAGTAAAGGATCAGCAATACAATACTAACTTGTCAACCATTTCACCTTTTGCTATTGCGGATGACAGTGGTAAATAAAGGGTTAAAAAAAAAAGTGTTATGTCCTTAAAAGGGATACAAACAGATAAGGTTGTAGTCGAGTGGAAGGACCAGTCAACATGTCCGTAGATTTAAGATAGAGGGTTTTATTGCAGAGAGATACAATAAGATAGACAAGGAATAGTGAGGCACGCTTCTAATACTCGAAGCCAGCTCAGTATAATGCTATGCTCACTATATATATATATATAAAAGGGTTTTGTAATTTGCTTCAGTTCCAGTATTCTTCTGAGGATGGGAATTTCGTCCCGAAATATTGAGAAATAAATGACAGGTTAACAAAAAACATCATAGTTACCTTCTTTTTTCTTTACACTCGCATTGTGACAGCCTTCAAAACCAACCAACAAACCAATATATATATATATATAGTCAGACCATATGTGTGAGAGAGAGTGTGAAATATTCCATTACAACAAACAGTTATGACAAAAATAATTAAAAGTAACTGACCTGCAGGAAAGAATTCTTATGGTTCCAGATGTACAGTAAATGGAGAATGCTAGCCTCCCCAAATTTACACATCTGCTGTCGACTCTCAGCTCCAACCAATTTCACAAATAGATTCACAGAACGCAATATGTACACCAGAACAGTCAGTTTTTCCGTTCGGATTCTGAAAAAAGAATTGCAGTTATTTGTCTGAATTTTGGGGATGAGGCTTGATAATTTGTATTATTTAGATTTGTCAGACTTGTCTTCATCTTTATTGCTATATGTGATTGAAAATAGAGGAAAAAGTGGACATAACAACACAACAACTAAATTCAATTGATATTTCGCCTCGGTATTTAGCGAAGCTTTGTCAAAATTTATTGTTATATACGCAATTGTTAAATATTCTTATATATGCAACATTTCAGCCGATGTACTCTCTGGCTTTTTTCATGGCGTTTCTTTTTGGACTCGGGAACCTTCTTCTTACTTTCCCGAGTTCGACAAGAAGGTTCCAGAATTCGACAAGAAACACCTGAAGAAGCCCAGAGGACACATCGGTCGAAACATTGAACAGTAAAGATGAAATTAGCAGACAAATCTAAACAATACAGAATTGCAGGATTCTTTTTTTTCTTTGTTTTTCTCCAAGTTTTGTGAACTTGTCTAAATATATATATATATTATTAATATTTTTGAAGGCAATTACAATAATTCTTATATTGAAAATAATCATGACAAGCAAATTCAGCAAACAACAAGTGCGACGTGTGGAACATTGTACAGCTGTTTCAACCTTATTAGGTCTCATCAGCAGTGTATACCTACGATCTCCCTCTGACAGAGATCGAACAGGAGAACCCAGCAAGCAAAGTCAGAGACTCTACCCCTCAGCCACCGGCACGTCACACACAAAATACGCCAAATCAACCTGTCAATGATTATTTTCAATAATTATCGAATTTTATATGATATACGCATTGTAATTGCCTTCAAAAATATAAATGATAATATACTTTACTTAACAATGCTTCAAAAGCAAATTATCAAATACTATTATATATATATATATATATATATATATATATATATATATATAAATCCTTAAAACTTTTGCAGGTAGATCAAAATTTTTGTCACCAATGCTATACGGACATTTTTGTCATTTTATCTGCTTGCAAAAGGGTTAACTCTAGTTAGCTATTTTATTTAGTCAGATTAATTTTTAACATAGCAAGCAAAGATGGATAAGTAGATTAATATTTTTTCTAAATGTGACAACTATTCTTACTTTGAACAAAAAAAAAAAAAAAAGAAGAATAAATTGATTAAAATCATTAATATCAATAATGATCCATCTATCTATCTGTACATATATAAAGGTCAGTTGTGTGTATGTATGTCCGGAGGAAACTTCGAAAATAAAACAATTAACGACAAAGTAAACATATATACACATTAAATATCACCAGGGCTTGGTTTTTAAGCAAAAATAATAGAGATTTGATTTATATTCGTAAAGATAATTAAAAAAGAAAATTTAAATGATAACAGCATGGATTTTTTTTTCATTTAATATTTTAGATAGTAGACATTAACATTTCTTTTCAGAGTAGCTGGATCAATGCAAGGTCTATTTTTTAACAGGGGTTTAAACGGGGCATCCCATGAGGATTCAACTCACGATTCAGTAATAATGGATCTGCGGGACTAACTTAAAAACATCCCCCTCTACCCTGGCGACACCGGGTAGCTGCTTGCTAGTTTTAAAATAATTCTTAAATCTCAAGTAAAATCAAAGTGATCCTATTATGTTAAGAATTCATCAATGGTAGCATACCTGGCTGATTGAAAAAAGTCTGTGTAGAACTTGAGGAGATCTTCAGTGGGCAAATCGGTATGAAGTGAAACAGTTTGAATTAATGCGTAAATAAGCCGAGCATACAACAGGTGATTGCAGTCCGTTTCATTTGATTGAAATGTGTTGCAATAAATTTTCAGCAGATCTGGAAGAAAATATTTGAACAAAATGTAGAACTGTAAGCAAATGGCAAATGAGTCTAACTTACTATCAAAAGATTCTGACTGACTCAACACTGTAAAAAGAGTTGATCTTGGATTATCAGTGACAATTAATTGAGCTAAATATATATATATAACTTACTATCAAAAGATTCTAACTGATTCAACACTATAAAAAAAGTTGCTCTTGGATTATCAGTGACAATTAATTGAGCCAAATATATATTATATTATATATATATATATATATAACTTACTATCAAAAGATTCTAATTGACTCACCACTGTAAAAAGAGTTGATCTTGGATTATCAGTGACAATTAATTGAGCCAAATATATATATATATATATATATATATATATATATATAACTTACTATCAAAAGATTCTAACTGGCTCATCACTGTAAAAAGAGTTGATCTTGGATTATCAGTGACAATTAATTGAGTCAAATATATATATATATATATATATATATATATATATATATATATATATATATAACTTACTATCAAAAGATTCTAACTGACTCACCACTGTAATAAGAGTTGATCTTGGATTATCAGTGACAATTAATTGAGTCAAATATATATATATATATATATATATATATCTTATTATAATGGAGATTGTGTGTTTTTCTGTCTGTAACCGAAACTATATTACTATACAAGACACAATTCCCTTTAGTTATTTACATAACATTCTCTACGATTTTATATTTATCTAAATCTCAATTATTAATAAATTTGTTTTACATCATTAAAACTGTTAATCATATCTACATACTAATAACATGCAATTGCATTTATATATACAACAACATAGTGGATTACAGTGTGAATGGGAAGGCTAATTTGCATATTGATCTTAAAAATTTGATTTTGATAAATATATGCTTAGCATTATTGATTTCTAATTGTTTGGTTTTATCTTAATGAATATGAGCAAAAATCTCTTCAATAAATCTTAAAAGAAATTCCTTAACAAAAAGAAATAACTAATATTATTCTTTACTTCCTATTTTAACTAAACAGTTTAATTAGGAAAATTTACCAATGAAAGAAGGGAGTAACGGAAATTGATGGAAGAGTTAGTTTCAAAGTTGTTCTATTTTTCGATTATACCCCCTCTGTTCCAAATATTTTTATCTGCATTCCTATTCAGTTTCATTAGCCTTTCTAATTTAATATGATATCTTATTATAAAATTTAACTAAAATACTTGCACCCGGAGGGTGCATATATTTGCTAGTATATATAACTTACTATCAAAAGATTCTAACTGACTCACCACTGTAAAAAGAGTTGATCTTGGATTATCAGTGACAATTAATTGAGTCATATATATATATATATATATATATATATAACTTACTATCAAAAGATTCTAATTGACTCACCACTGTAAAAAGAGTTGATCTTGGATTATCAGTGACAATTAATTGAGTCAAATATATATATATATATATATATATATATATATATATATATATAACTTACTATCAAAAGATTCTAACTGACTCATCACTGTAAAAAGAGTTGATCTTGGATTATCAGTGACAATTGAGCCAAATATATAGAATGAAATGACTGCTAAGCCAACACTGAGCATGGCAGTCATTTCTAATGTAACTCCTAATTGACTGTAGAATAATCATACTAAATCCCAATTCCTGTCGAATTGGTAATACAAGGCAACAAGTAACCGAAACTGAATACGGATCTAATCTTGTTGCAATACTACTACCAAATGTTAAGTGTGCACAGTTATTCAGTTTTTGAATGCAATCAATTGAAATTCATTGCCAAATAATGAAAGTGTATGGCGAGTCATACATGGATGTCAAAAACATCCACAAGTGGTGTAGGGAGTTTGCAACAACAAGGTTCAACACTTCCTCAACAACATGGCAGTGAGCTGGTATGTAATGGGTCTATAAAAACTGCCACATTGCCTATAAAGATATATCAACCGAACTGGTTATCATGAAGAAAAATAGATACATTTAAACTTTAAAAGTTTAACATAATCTACCAATTAATAGAAGTGTATAGCGAGTTGTGCATGGATGTCAAAAACATCCACATCTGCCCTAATATTTACCATAAACTGGAGGGAGAATAATTGGATCCATACTTTTCCAAAAGGTATTAGTGTGATATGAAATGCAAACAGTCTTGTTCAGGATTTGAACTCAGGTATCAGAGTCCACTTCCCACAATGATAACCATTACATCTTGAGCGACTCCTGAAATAGAAGGAGAATTAAAGGTCTTGAAACTTACCAAGCCATTGGGCAGCAGGAATCTCTGTTTGATATTTTCGTACAGAGAGGACATGCTTCAAGAGGACACTACTGTAGACCTGCCCATAGCATTCACACATGAAAGGGTCGTCTAAGACATTGATAATATGCTTCACAACAAGTGCACATTTCAACTGGGGTCCACCTTTTAAATAGAGGGAGAGAGAGAGAGAGAGAAAAAAAAACATTTCATTTTAGAATTTGTCACAGAAAATAATTTTATAGTAATTAATAGAATAAAAATTAAAATTCTTACCTTTGTAATTTCTCATGTCTGACTTTTTCTAAAATAAGTGAAAATATCTGCAGTTTACAGATATATTTTACCATAACTACGCTAAAAAACAATCTCCTTTGTCTGGCGCTAGTGAAAAGGGGATAGACTACCTCATTGTCTGGCTGATACTGACATTAGGCCAACCTGACGACTTTACTTATTTATATATATATATATATATATATATATATATATGTTGCTGTTCACCTAGTGCAAGCATTATTTTGAGTTTGGATCTAGACAAAAACTCCTAATTCTTATATGTACAGCAGTGGGAAGCGCGTAGTGTAATGGTTAAAGTCATGGGAAATGGACTCGTTGCCCTGAGTTCAAATCCTGGATGTGGTAAATGCATTTCACTTAGCGCTAATACCCTTGGGAAAGGTATGAATCCTACTCTCCCTCCAGCTATGGATAAATAGTAGGGCAGACTGGGCTCTTTAACCTTGGTTAGGCAACCGGT
This sequence comes from Doryteuthis pealeii, assembly GCA_023376005.1. NCBI lineage: Eukaryota > Metazoa > Mollusca > Cephalopoda > Myopsida > Loliginidae > Doryteuthis > Doryteuthis pealeii. The sequence goes on along the minus strand of CM042145.1, from coordinate 15,819,504 downwards.
CTAGGAGAAGGAAAACTCTGAATTCAAACCTGTTGAACTCCGCTTTAGAAATTGACCTTGTGTCACATCCTGCTCGTGCGGAGGGGTTGGTAAATATATATATGTACAGCTTGTACCTGCCATTACTATAGTTGCATTGATATAGCAATGCTTTAAAGTCATCTGACACCTGCATAATAATAAGTCTATAATAGACTAATCAGGGCTGGTTTAGCTCGGTTGGTAGAGCGTCCGAGTAGGAACCACAAAGTTCCAGGTTTGATATCAGCCCTCACCAACTCAGCGTATGAGTAGCACAGAGATCTGTATGGTAAAGTGAGGAGCTGATGGTAGGTGTGGCGCTCACCCTCAGATGCCAAAACAATCTCCTTGGTCTAGTGCTACTGAAAAGGTAATAGACTCCTTCGCTGTCTAGCTGATACTGACCTTAGGCCACCAAGGAGACATAACAAACAAATAAGTAAATATTCCCATCTTCACTTATTTAACACATCTATTACCATATCAAGGCCGGTTTAGCTCAGTCAGTAGAGTGTCCTACTAGGAATCACACGGTTCCTAGTTTGATAACAATGCTCTCCAACTCAGCGTATGAGTAGCACAGGGATCTGTGTGGTAAAGTAAGGGGTTTATGGTAGGTGTGGCACTCTGCTTCAGATGCCAAAACAATCTCCTTGGTCTAGCGTCAGTGAAAAGGGGATCTCTCTGGCTGTCTGGCTGATACTGATGACTTTATCACCATATCATTGTAACCTTTTGCTGAGAAGTAGTCAATTTGTCCTTGTTTAAAAAAAGGGGGGGGGTTAAAGCAAAATTTAACCCTTTTGCAAACAGATAATTTTTTTTAAAATCTTTGTAGAGTGGGCAAATTATTTGCTATGCACTAACATTGAATCATCATTGAACAGCCAACATGAAAATGCCTTATATTGATCTACCACTTAAAAAAGACAAAAATGTCGCTCGATCTGCAAAAGGTTTGGTTTGTTTTGTTTTACGGCATATCAACCTCAGTGGGTCATTTAATGCCGATAAAGTTTTGAAATAAATCAAATCTTAATGGATAATACAAGCCACCGCCTTCTAGCACCCATATGATAAAAAGGGGTTGGGGCTTGCCATAAGGGCAATAGGGTTGGGAAAATCATATAGGTGCTAGGGCTTGACGTGACCAGCCAATTGATCGGAGGGGGCCTCTCCGACCGCCCGTCTAGCCCAAGATATGGCCAAAGGGGAGTATTGCAAGCCATGAACTGCTCATCCACCTGGGCTCTATCCTTAAGCATCACAGGTCGCCACCCATGGCCAACAGGTGGCCCCATTTGGGGGAGTCTTATCCCTCTGCAGAGGTGCAGTCGGTGCATTCTAACGCCCCAGCCGACAGGGTGGGATCTGCAAAAGGGTTAATCAATTGAAATTTTTTAGATCAATTTTTCAAATCCACAAACAATTACGGAAAGTTTTAAACAATTAAACTCACGTTTGTCTGCAATCTCAACCACAAATTTAAAGAGGGATGCCACTTCGCGTTTCTTGTTAGCTAATGTCTGCCCTGTTTGAGAGGCTCGGCTTTTCTGTAGAGCATGAGTCTCCACATTGACATGTCGCACAACATCCTGCAAGACACAAAGAAACACATTATTTAATGAAAATATCCAGCCACCAACAAGTTATTTTATTTACTTTTACTACAAATATACATTTAGTTTTTCACAATCTACCATAAGTTTATAAGACGCACTATTTTTCCAGACTTTTCAGACAAAATTTAAGGGTACCTTAAATTCAAAATAACTATATAATTAATATAACTTATACACAAGAAGTATATAATTAATATAACTTATACACAAGAAGTATATAATTAATATAACTTATATATATAATTAATATAACTTATATACACAAGAACTATATAATTAATATAACTTATAACACAGAACTATATATAATTAATATACTTATAATACACAAGAACTTATATAATTAATATAACTTATACACAAGAACTATATAATTAATATAACTTATACACAAGAACTATATAATTAATGAACTATATTTAATATTTACACACCACATGTTTCACTGTATTTGGGATAGGATAAGTGAAAGTAAGTTATATCTATAGTTCCAAACTAAGGTGTTTTATTCCATTATAGAGAAATATCCACTTAAATATTTGTTTATAATTTTCTTTCTACTAATATGAGCTTATTTTCACCACAAGCTAGTTGCATTTTTTTTGTGAACATGTCCATGTGACTGTTCTAATTACTGAGAAAATTTTATGTTTCAAGACATAATGCAGTGATGCTGATAGCTTTTTGATTTAGTGCATCCTGGGACACACATATTTGCTTTGAATGAGTCCCCAGGAAAATTCATGGGTCCCAAATAAAGCCGTCTAACTCCTACTTTATAACCTATCCTGTGTAATCCATTTCTAAGAAACTATTGAAATGTATTTACAGTTAGCTTGAAATAGTGAAGGAAAAAAAAAAAAGAAAAAACACTGGGACGCATGGATACAATTTTACTGCGTCCTTTTAGATTTTTGTGTGTCAGGGATGCGGGACGCGTACCTATCAGCATCTCTGCATAATGTAAACTATATAAATTCTTATTTTTAGTCAGTATGAACTGATAAAAAGTTAAATAAATACTAAATTTAGCTGCAATAATTTCTAAAATGTCTGCATATAAATATTATATATATATTTCGTTTTTTTCTGGAATTTTGTAATCCGAAATTTGGGGTGTATCTTTTACACAAATAATTATGGCACTTTTCTTAAATTTAAATCTATAAGATACAAGTAATTGATAATTTGCTTGAAGCATTGTTAATTATGTTATTATATATCAATGATTTGAAGGCCAATACAATGCACATAAAAAATAAAAACAAAAGATCTTTTTTTGTCTTATAGATTTCAAAGTAAACTTTATCTTCAGAGACGATTTTCGGAAATGGACGCGTTTTTTTTGTCGTTATTTTTTTTTATTTTTTAATGTTATAAACACGCGTCTCGTGATGTGCATTTTTTAAACGCCACGAGGAAGGTCGTGATAGTCATAATAGCCATTGTTCATTCAATTTCAATTTTATTATTTTCATCTATCTATATATTTATGTATTATTTATTTTTATCTATTTGATATATGTATATATAGTAAAATATACATAATATGCACTATATACTATGAGGAACGTGTAATTTAATACAGTATATATAGTAAAATATACAGATTATGTACTATTTATTATGAGGAACGTGTATTTTAATTAATTATGTATTCTGTGTTTAATTCTAATCTATTGTTTATACTAGGACCTAATTTAGATATTAATAAACTTTCTCTAATTCTGAGATTACCAATGTTGCATATTATTGTATACATAAGATACATATTTCTTATATTTCTTATTCAATTCTTTATGTTTATTCTTACCTTAAGGACCTCAGTCCAACCAACTCTTCCCGAGCTGCTGTCTAAATATTTTATCACAGTTTTCCGTTTCAACAGCTGACGCAACTGGGTTACATGTTTCTGGGGATAAAAATAAAAATAAAAAGAATTGAATCACTTTTTTTAAAAAACATAACAAAATTACAGACAGATATCAGAAATAAACTTAATATATTTAATCCAACTACCCTCCCTCCAGCTATGGATAAATAGTAGGGTAGACTGGGCTCTTTAACCTTGACTAGGTAACTAGTCTAGGAGAAGGAAACTCTGAATTCAAACCTGCTACTACTCTCCCTCCAGCTATGGTAAATAGTAGGGTAGACTGGGCTCTTTAACCTTGACTAGGTAACTAGTCTAGAAGGAAGACTCTGATTCAAACCTGTTAAACTCTGCTTAAGAAATTGACCTTGTGTCACATCCTGCTTGTGCAGATGGGTTGGTAAATATAGATACCTCCATGTTTCATGCCATTGTTATCTCAGAAAAATAAAGGACCATACTTATGTTGTTCTTTTTTAACAACATAAATATGAAAGAAACAAAGAGTGACATGGGAGCCACTGGTAACTTGGGCTTTCATTGGAGGGGTTGGTAATATATATACCTCCATGTGTCATGCCATTGTCACCTCAGAAAAATAATGGACCATTCTATTAAAAAAGAACAACATAAGTATGAAAGAAAGGGTGACATGGGACCCACTGGTAAACTTGGGCTTTCATTCAACAAATGACTTTCAAATAAAATAAAAAAACAATTTTTCAGAATTAATTAATAAACTTACAGATGTTTCCATTAAATATCAATTGTCTTAAACTATTATCATCAGTCAACTATGAAGAGTTTCAATCAAATGTCAATCAAACACATCACTTAATAAATCCCTAATTAATAAAACAACTTTTTGGCAAATTTGACTTTATTCATTAACATAGTGTATCACCCTAGAAAGAGACTGATTCCAACATTTCTCTAACAATTTGATGCCTTTTTTGTAGAACGATTTCTCTTTGGCCTCAAAATGCATCTCAGTTTCCGATATCACTTCTTCATTGGAGCCAAGTATCTTTCCTTGGAGCATTCTTTTGAGTTCTGCAAAAAGCCAGTAGTCGCTGGGGCCAGATCTGGAGAATAGGATTGGTGCGGAAGCAATTCGAATTGCAATTTATGTAGTTTTGCCATCGTTGCGATTGACTTGTGACACGGTGCATTGTCTTCGTGAAAGAGCACTTTTTTCTTCTTCATTTGTGGATGTTTTTTGGCGATTTCTTCCTTCAAACGCACCAATAATGCTATATAATATTCGCTTTGATGGTTCTTCCTTTCTCAAGATTATCGATGAACAAAATACCTTGCGCATCCCAAAATCTTGACTGCTGATATTTGCATCTTTGGTCGCTTTGTGTCCATTGCTGTTTTGTAACGAACACAAGACTTTATATTGTTTTTTAGATGTCTTTATTCAACCCAAGTAAGAACAACATGCATGGAAAAATGGCCTACATATAGCAAACACCATTTGCATTTGCATCAGTTTTGTTCAGTCACCTAGCCAAAATTGGCTAACTATCTCCCGTTCTCACACTTGGTTCTGGCCAAACAGAGACCAACTAACCAACTTTAGTAAATGGTTAAGTCCTGTCAATTACTTATACTGTTTGCATTTCATTTAGCGCTAATACCCTTGAGAAAGGTATGAATGAATCCTCCAACTATGGGTAAATAGTAAGGCAGACTGGGCTCTTTAACCTTGGTTAGGAAACCAGTCTAGGAGAAAGGAAACTCTGAATTCAAACCTGTTGGACTCCGCTTAAGAAATTGACCTTGTGTCACATGCTTTCGTGCGGAGGGGTTGTAAAATATATATACTGTTTGTTCGATGATTCAGAATTACTGTTGTTTTTAATTTCTACACTACAGTACATAATTTATAGGCAACTTATCAATTATGTAACACAGCAACAAGACAAGAAACTCACCTTTCTTTCAGTTACTTTGTCAGAAGACAAATTTCTACAGGCTGTCATAAGTTCAGTAAGATCCATTATTCAATCTGTAATCAAAGAAATAAATTGAGAGTTCATTTAGAAATTTCAGTCATAAAAAAAAAAGTTAGAAGTGTAAAGAAAAGATTAAAATAAATCTAGAAAGGGTTAAATTGTCAGTTTAATCTAATAAATTTATGTTTAACACGGAATTGTGTATAACATGTACCACTAAAAAAATCCTTGTATATAATATACACTGACTTTTGAGAATTTGTAGCAATTTAATTTAAATTTAGCATCATTTGCATATAACACTCTTGTCATTTATAACATGCACCCTGTAGAATCATCATACTAAGTTCCAATTACCATCAAATTGGTAAGCACATGCAACAATTTATTTTCAGTTTCTTGGGGATTTCTGTTTCTTGATTCATCCAACCCCTCCATCGCCCTCAAATCACTCGAAGCACAAAACCTAGTGCTTGATCATAATCATTCATTCGATAATGGGGAAATTAAGTAGAATCAAATCACAGAGCGAGAGAGGTATTTTGGTGCAAGTAGGCTGAGCAAGGAGAGGAATGCAAGAGTTTATTTTTGTATGGATCGGTCAGTGAATGAACCTAGCTAAATAGACTCGTGTAGTAGTAAGACTCATGAAGTAGTATGACCAGTTTTGTCACCCTCCCCCCTAAAACCTGCGGCTATATGCCGAGTTGTGACACACTTGCTGTAATTCTCTTTTTAAAAATGAATAAAGTTTTTGGAGTGAGTGCACGAGTGTGCTCATTTCAAATATTCCTACTGCAAAATGCCAGAGTATTTATGAAGCCTCAGAACATCATAGAAACCAAGCAGCCAAATCAGGACTCAAGGAATGGAATCATCCAAATACATGAATGGACTATTCTTGAGTCCTATAAGTACCAGCTAACTTGGGCAATGGTTCAGCTGTGCTTAGCCAATTGCTATTGTCCAAAGCAACAATATACTAACTGACTTCATCATCATCATACCGCGCATACAGCACGGGTATCCATGACAATCTTTTGCCAACCTTCCCTATCATTCATTGCACCTGGGAGCTCCTCTGTGGAACAACCAGCATCCTCACATAGCTGGTCAATGTAGGTCCTTGCTGGGCGCCCCACACTTGCATGTCCATGTGTTGGCTTCTACAGGAGAACGTCGCTTATGAGTTCATCCTTGCTTCTCCAGCAGTGTCCTGCATGTCTTGTCCGTCTCACTCGGATAGTTTGTGAGATGGGGTGCAGGTGACCATCTTCAGATGGGATTTTTCCCCGAAAATATTTAGGAAAAAAAAAAAAGTGAATAAACATCATTTTCAACACCTATTCCATTGCATTGTCAATTGCCTTCTAATTTATATTTTACACATACGTACAATGCTTCAAACAAACTATTAAAAAAACAAAAAAACCTTAATTCATAAATGAATAAGTACAAAAAACTTAGGAGAAATCAGGGCTTACGGTCAAGTTACCGCTAGATCACCAAAGTTAAGCAGCATTGAATCTGTTCAAGACTTAGATGGGTGACCATTTAAGCAACAGCAGTTACTGTACAAAACCAAATATCAAAGTGACTTGAATTCAGCATTTAAATGACCTGAAAAGGGTTGATATGCCATAAAACAAAAACACCAAACCAGAGAAATCAGATAATTAGCAGGTAGATGATTGGTTGGTTTTATGGCATGTCAACCCTTACTGGGTTATCTAATGCCAAAATCAGTCTTTTTTACAAGAAATAAAATGGATCATAATTGATTGATTCTAAAAGCATATCAACCCATTGGAATAAGTAATTGAGAGTTACCTCCATTTTGGAGAACTCTCTAGTGAATACTAGACTATATAAACTCTCAATAAGTGTACCAATTATTCTAAGTAAAATAAAACTTTCCAAAGCCTGTTGGTGTTATTGTTTGTCATTACACCCATCTAGGACTATTTTATGCTTACAGGAATCACATTCATTGTACATTCATATTTACATTTTTTTGTGCAGTTGTTTCTTAAGAGGTTTTATTTTTAAACAGATCTATTTGACCCCTAGATGGGACCTTAATAGGTACTACCACTCCAAGTCATAGTGTACATGGGAGTAAGTGGAATGAAGGGGTAGTCCACAATCTCCAGATTTCCTGAACTGTTACCTCACTGTCAGAGGGTTTTTACTATATAAAATTCATTGGAAATGATTTTTACTAATAAAAATGCATTGGAAATGATTTTTACTAATAAAAATGCATTGGAAATGATTTTCACTATAAAAATGCATTGGAAATGATTTTTCACTATAAAAATACATTGGAAATGATTTTTACTATAAAAATGCATTGGAAATGATTTTTACTATAAAAATGCATTGGAAATGATTTTCACTATAAAAATGCATTGGAAATGATTTTTATTCTAGAAATGCATTACAATTATAGCCTCAAGTATGGAAGCACGTGGTCTAATGGTTAGAGTCGTAGGAAACGGACCCTTCGACCAGAGTTCAATTCCTGGATGAAGCTGTTT
>CM042145.1:15795259-15811287 GCA_023376005.1 Doryteuthis pealeii | reverse complement strand
GACAGTCAGCTTGACAATCAGGTTTCGAATCGCACACGGGGCGGTCTTTGTATCTATAGCTCTGCTGATGAGGCCTAATAGGCCGAAATGTACATACAGAGATTGATTTTTCTCGATTGTTTAGCCTTAAAATTTAATAGGTAATCCCGCCTAATTAATTAATTATTAATTAATTAACTTTCATAAAATTAGGTTCGACTTCAATTAAGCCCATATTCTCCCAAATATAGATATAGATATATAGTTTTAAAAAAATTTTCTAAGATGAAACAAAGAAATCACAGTGCTCAACCACAAGTTGTAGGAGCTTTTTATTTATTTATTTATTTAATTATTAAATATAACTGTTTTTTTGTAGGCATCTATCTACCCAAGGTTTCAAGCTTTTTTGCTTTCGTCAGGATACCTTTAATTCCTCTGGTGTTTCTGCAAAAACATATTTTGCTGTTATGTTTTTGTTGAGAACCGCAATATATCAGTTGATTATTGTGGACGCTCGTGGAATTGAAATTTTATTTTTAGAAATTTTTAAATTAAGCATTTAAAAAAAGTATATATATAGATATATAGATATATATATGTGTGTGTGTGTGTGAAGAGAAAATGGAAGTGAATCCGACTATGTAATATAGTGAAAAATTATATATATATATATATGGTGATTGCCGCTTCTTGACAGAATAAGGCCATTTCTACAAGTAGTTCAGTTTGAGAGCAGTTGTGAGTGCGCAGATGGCCCACGGTCCAGCTTTTTTTTTTTTTTTATTTTTTTTTTTTTATTTGTACCCTGTCAACATGTGAGACCCTCGACATACAGGCCCTGCCACACAGGTCAGAGTTCAATGTAGGAAATGTTTGCATGGTGTCCGTCATGTGTTGCTTCAGAAAGGAGGGCTCTAGTCAACTTACCTCATACTTCTTACAGCTATCATCAGCCTGTCTTTCCATGAGGATGTGTATCCAGCCCACCCACTTCTGTCAATTGGTCCTTATAGCTGAAACTGATTTCTGCAAGGGCATCGATGTCGGCCCCATATCGAAATGCTCCCCTGTCACAATACTAGTATGTAGTTTCCCAAACTCTCAAGATCGGGAGGTGTCCAGACATTCCAGGAGGCTATTGTTAGCGTTATTTTGTGTTGTAGTGTTTTGTTTTATATATATATATATAGATAGATAGATAGATATATATATGTGTGTGTGTGTGTGTGTGAAGAGAAAATGGAAGTGAATCCGACAGTATGTAATATAGTGAAAAATTGAAAAAACACAAGTTCATAAAACGAGTGATGTTTATTTCGCCAACGCTGCAGTGTTTCATCTGTAAGCCCTGATGAAGATCTATTGAAACAGATTGAAACACTGCAGCGTAGCCGAAATAGACTTCACTTGTTTTATGAACTTGTGTTTTTTCAATTTTTTACTATATTACACACATATATATATATAATATATATATATAGGTGTAGATAAAAATTCAAACACACCTTCTTCAGGAGAATATATATATATAATATGTGTGTGTTGTCTGGTTGAAAATAGAGGAAAAAGATGATGTAATAAAACAGCAACTAAATTCAATTGATATTTCACCTTGGGTTGAGTGAAGCTTCCTCAGAATTTATTGTGAAGACAAATGCTTTTTACAGTCTGCTTTATACTGAAAAGGTAATTTTTGGTGCTGATAAGGGATGGAAAGAGGGAGGGTTTGGATGTGCAGTCTAGAGAGAAGAAATTAAAAGAATGTCCACTTTTTCCTCTATTTTTACCACATTTTGTCGGAATTACTCAATCCTACACTCCTGATATATATATATATATATATAATATATATATTATCACTTTCTTCAAGTAATTTCAAAAAAGTTATTTTTTCGAAACATCTCGGAAATTATCCATATTTCAACTGATTTTCATTTAAAACAATAAGGATTTTACTCTGACGAAGGGCGTTATTTCTTTGTATACAAAAAAATTTCTGTAGTTTTTCTATTATTGTTATTGTTATTTATTTTTGTATTTAAAATAATGATAGAATACATGTATGCATGGATAAACTCCTGGCCGAAACGCGTGTCAGTAAAATAAGATAAAATAAATCCTATTTTATCCATTCAACATTTTTCTTTCCTTTATTTTCATTTCCACATATATATATATATTGCATATAAAAGAACCTTTTATAATTTTCAAGTAAAATCACTCAATAAATATATATTTCAGAATAATATATTTTTTCATAATTTTTTTTTTCCAAATAATTCGAGTAATTTTCCAAACTTGCAAATCATTAAATATCTTGCTCTGAGGTGACTTGCATAGCGAGTTCATCTTGCATACTATTAATACTGAATTTAGCTCGGTTTTATGAGGTGCTCTACACGTGAGGCCTTGTGCCAGACTGAATAAATAACTATTTGAGGGTAAAATAATTTAGAATGATCTCCCTTTATTTGCAGGCCGCCATATTCAAACAACTTGCACGCGGCAGGCACCGTGAAAAAAAAACTTTTAAACTTTAACAATATGCGAATTGTGGACTGGCTACGACCGGGTCATCAGGTTAGTCTTTAAAGGCATTTGTTATGCAGAAATATCTTCAAACATGAAATTACTGAGCCAATCCATATCAAGCTTTTCTTTATTATTTTTTTTCTTCATTATTATTGAATCCCATCAATCGTATCCGAAACCAAAACGTGACATTTTACTTGACACATGTCATTCAGAAATTGACTAAAACATCAACAAGAACATTTTTTGTTTATTTCAATCTTCGTGTTTATTAAGACCTCTGACACTATGTTGATTTAAATGACAAACAATTCCCTATTTTTTATATCACCGGCTAGAGAAATAAAGAGGAAGAACTTTCATTTTCTTTTATTTTTTGCTAAGGTTTAACACGAAAAGAATCAGTTGAAAAAAAAAAATCACAAAACAAAACAAGACAAAATAACCTGAAGATAAAAAAACTTTAAAACATTTTTAAAAAATGACTATTTTGATTTGATCACTTTATTTATTTTATAAAAGATATTTATCGAAAATATGTTTCCCTCGCTTTTTTATTTTATTTTTTACTCGTAATTTTTGTTTGACTAAACTGAAATACTAATAGTAATAAATAAAATGAAAGAAGAAAAAAGAGCTTAACGAAGTCATCGGATGATGTAGAATAAATAACTTCTATTAATTTATGTTTACTTTTAATTAAGTATAGTTATTAATATCAAAAGATATTTTATTATTACACGCTTGATTTATTGTATAAGAATTAAAAACATTGTTATTTGTTCATTTATGCTCAATGAAAAACGAAACTTCTTCAACCTTAAATTCTAGACATTCACTAAATTTCCTCCCTTCCTGACGTCATTATATATATATATATACAAAGTTAAGTGTTCAATATCATTGGTACGGTAGCAAAGACATAAAGTTAACGGCACTTTGTAACTTTCCGTTTCTCGTCTGTCATTTTCAAAAGGCGGAAAACCGACATTTACCAAGTGCTGTTGATTTTATGTCTTCGCTACCCCAACTTATATATATATATATATATAATATATATATATATATCACTTATAAAAATAATTTTCAGGAAATTTTACGGGTGTCTAGAAAATCAAAACAATGCAAACGAGTTTGTATTCCAAACAGTATTTTAATTCAAAATTTAGTAAATAAATCAAGACGAAGCAGTATTGTCAGCATTATCATTTATTCTATTTTTCTATTTTCTTTCATACTTTAGTTGTTTTTACTTTTGTCTTTTAATAGCAATTCACTTTAGTCATCATTTCTACGACCACGATACGAGGAACAGAGAAACTTTTTACTGTCTTCGTTCCTGCCCCAGGAACGAAGACAGTAAAAAGTGTCTCTGTACCATAAGTAATCTCAGATTACTTTACATAATAAAGTAACTTCTGGATGTGATGCAAACTCTCATCAAATTTTGTTTCAGGTAAATTGCGATATTTAAAAAATAAAAAAAGCAACTAAAATTGAAATATGAAAGAAAATACCAGTCAAAATTAATGATAATAATGATCGATACTTCATCTAAAATGAATAAATAAGTAGGCATACCCAATTTTTCGTCTGCTTTTCATTTTAAAAATAAATTAAAATTAATTAAATCGATTATTTAAGGTCAAATTTTTGTCTAAGTCGAAAAGTAGTAACATAATGAGCATCAGTAAAAAAAAGAAAAAGAAAAAAGAAAAGCAAAATAATATCACGCATGTAATTTATTTTTAATACATTTAAAATTATTTTTCGGTTTATTTTACTCAAATGTGGTCGTAAACGCTGTCTAAAGATGGCGTAAAACCCGTGTTTACAAAATAAATTAACACTCCCGATTGAAAATCAACATTGAAAATGTCATTAAAATCGGATAATTCCCTTAGTTTTGGTAAATTTGTTGGTAAAGAAGAACTATTTCCTCGTAAATTCCTACCATAAAATAAACTGAACCCTCATTTTATGTCCGTGTTTTTGCAATCAATGTTTTATTTTTCTTGCACCCGTTATTTTACAATACTAAATATATTTTCTTTATTTGTTAAAGAATAAAGAAAATATATTTAATATTGTAAAATAACGGGTGCAAGAAAAATAAAACATTTATTGCAAAAACACGGACATAAAATGAGGGTTCAGTTTATTTTATGGTAGGAATTTACGAGGAAATTGTTCTTTTTTACCAGTAAAATGTTTAAATAATAATTTTTAATAAAAATATGGAAAAAAAATCCCGATTTTAAACACTAAAACAGCTAAAAAAAACAAATACCCCCAAAACACTGTCTATATGAAAATTTGTTTAGATCATTAGTTCATTTTAAAACCCACCTGGATATTTTCTACTTTTATTACTCTTTTTGGAGTGCTACTAAATACTGTCAGATCTCACACAAATAGATTTTTTTTTAATCTATCAAAAATAGCCGCACTGTCGGCAAGAGTTGCTGGCTGCAATCTCTGTAAAGGGATAAAAAAAAACCCCTCCCTTCACAAAAGAAAATATGTCCTGAGTATTACACCAAACTTCATCCATTGATGAAGCTCCAGTTTTAGAGTTCTGGGGAATGTAGAGTCACTCCTTTGTTGCCATTACTCCCAGGTTCACACCGCCTAGGAATCATAAGGTTCCTGGTTCAATACCGGCCATTGCCAACTCAGCGCATGAGTAGCACAGTGATCTGTACGGTAAAGTGAGGAGCTGATGGTAGATGCGGAGCTCCACGTCTGACGCCAAAACAATCTCCTTGGTCTAGCGCTAGAGAAAAGGGGATAGACTCCCTCGCAGTATGGCTGATGCCGACTTTAGGACACCCCAATGACTTTACTTACTTTTACTTGACATTATTAGTTTAGCGTTTGTGAAAAGGGGATAGACTCCCTTGCTGTCTAGTTGATACTGACATTATGCCACCCCTACAACTAGGGGATTCTTGAAACCATATGTGTACAAATTACAAATAGTTACTTGAGGCTATATATATATAATATAAAAACTCCTTCACACGAGCAGGATGCGACACAAGGTCAATTTCTTAAGTGGAGTTGAACAGGTTTAAATTCAGAGTTTTCCTTCTCCTAGACTGGTTACCTATGCATGGTTAAAGAGCACAGTCTGCCCTGCTATTTTATCCATAGTTGAAGGGAGAATTGGATTCATACCTTTCCCAAAGGTATTAGCGCTAAGTGAAATCCAAACAGCTTCATCCAGGAATTGAACTCTGGTCGAAGGGTCCGTTTCCTACGACTCTAACCATTAGACCACGTGCTTCCATACTTGAGGCTATAATTGTAATGCATTTCTAGAATAAAAATCATTTCCAATGCATTTTTATAGTGAAAATCATTTCCAATGCATTTTTATAGTAAAAATCATTTCCAATGCATTTTATAGTAAAAATCATTTCCAATGTATTTTTATAGTGAAAATCATTTCCAATGCATTTTATAGTGAAAATCATTTCCAATGCATTTTTATAGTAAAAATCATTTCCAATGCATTTTTATAGTAAAATCATTTCCAATGAATTTTTATAGTAAAAAAACCCTCTGACGGTGAGGTAACAGTTCAGGAAATCTGGAGATTGTGGACTACCCCTTCATTCCACTTACTCCCATGTACACTATGACTTGGAGTGGTAGTACCTATTAAGGTCCCATCTAGGGTCAAATAGATCTGTTTAAAAATAAAACCTCTTAAGAAACAACTGCACAAAAAATGTAAATATGAATGTACAATGAATGTGATTCCCTGTAAGCATAAATAGTCCTAGATGGGTGTAATGACAAACAATAACACCAACAGGCTTTGGAAAGTTTTATTTTACTTAGAATAATTGGTACACTTATTGAGAGTTTATATAGTCTAGTATTCACTAGAGAGTTCTCCAAAAATGGAAGTAACTCTCAATTACTTATTCCAATGGGTTGATATGCTTTTAGAATCAATCAATTATGATCCATTTTATTTCTTGTAAAAAGACTGATTTTGGCATTAGATAACCCAGTAAGGGTTGACATGCATAAAAACCAACCAATCATCTACCTGCTAATTATCTGATTTCTCTGGTTTGGTTGTTTTGTTTTATGGCATATCAACCCTTTTCAGGTCATTTAAAATGCTGAATTCAAGTCACTTTGATATTTGGTTTTGTACAGTAACTGCTGTTGCTTAAATGGTCACCCATCTAAGTCTTGAACAGATTCAATGCTGCTTAACTTTGGTGATCTAGCGGTAACTTGACCGTAAGCCCTGATTTCTCCTAAGTTTTTGGTACTTATTCATTTATGAATTAAGGTTTTTTTTGTTTTTTTTTAATAGTTTGTTTGAAGCATTGTACGTATGTGTAAAATATAAATTAGAAGGCAATTGACAATGCAATGGAATAGGTGTTGAAAATGATGTTTATTCACTTTTTTTTTTTCCCTAAATATTTTCGGGAAAAATCCCATCTGAAGATGGTCACCTGCACCCCATCTCACAAACTATCCGAGTGAGACGGACAAGACATGCAGGACACTGCTGGAGAAGCAAGGATGAACTCATAAGCGACGTTCTCCTGTAGAAGCCAACACATGGACATGCAAGTGTGGGGCGCCCAGCAAGGACCTACATTGACCAGCTATGTGAGGATGCTGGTTGTTCCACAGAGGAGCTCCCAGGTGCAATGAATGATAGGGAAGGTTGGCAAAAGATTGTCATGGATACCCGTGCTGTATGCGCGGTATGATGATGATGAAGTCAGTTAGTATATTGTTGGTTTGGACAATAGCAATTGGCTAAGCACAGCTGAACCATTGCCCAAGTTAGCTGGTACTTATAGGACTCAAGAATAGTCCATTCATGTATTTGGATGATTCCATTCCTTGAGTCCTGATTGGCTGCTTGGTTTCTATGATGTTCTGAGGCTTCATAAATACTCTGGCATTTTGCAGTAGGAATATTTGAAATGAGCACACTCGTGCACTCACTCCAAAAACTTTATTCATTTTTAAAAGAGAATTACAGCAAGTGTGTCACAACTCGGCATATAGCCGCAGGTTTTAGGGGGAGGGTGACAAAACTGGTCATACTACTTCATGAGTCTTACTACTACACGAGTCTATTTAGCTAGGTTCATTCACTGACCGATCCATACAAAAATAAACTCTTGCATTCCTCTCCTTGCTCAGCCTACTTGCACCAAAATACCTCTCTCGCTCTGTGATTTGATTCTACTTAATTTCCCCATTATCGAATGAATGATTATGATCAAGCACTAGGTTTTGTGCTTCGAGTGATTTGAGGGCGATGGAGGGGTTGGGATGAATCAAGAAACAGAAATCCCCAAGAAACTGAAAATAAAATTGTTGCATTGTCTTACCAATTTGATGGTAATTGGAACTTAGTATGATGATTCTACAGGGTGCATGTTATAAATGACTGTGTGTTATATGCAAATGATGCTAAATTTAAATTAGATTTAGCTGCTACAAATTCTCAAAAGTCAGTGTATATTATATACAAGGATTTTTTTAGGGAGGTGCCTGTTATACACAATTCCGTGTTAGACATAAATTTATTAGATTAAACTGACAATTTAACCCTTCTTAGATTTATTTTAATCTGTTTCTTTACACTTCTAACTTTTTTTTTTATAACTGAAATTTCTAAATGAACTCTCAATTTATTTCTTTGATTACAGATTGAATAATGGATCTTACTGAACTTATGACAGCCTGTAGAAATTTGTCTTCTGACAAAGTAACTGAAAGAAAGGTGAGTTTCTTGTCTTGTTGCTGTGTTACATAATTGATAAGTTGCCTATAAATTATGTACTGTAGTGTAGAAATTAAAAACAACAGTAATTCTGAATCATCGAACAAACAGTATATATATTTACCAACCCCTCCGCACGAAGCAGGATGTGACACAAGGTCAATTTCTTAAGCGGAGTCCAACAGGTTTGAATTCAGAGTTTTCCTTCTCCTAGACTGGTTTCCTAACCAAGGTTAAAGAGCCCAGTCTGCCTTACTATTTACCCATAGTTGGAGGATTCATTCATACCTTTCTCAAGGGTATTAGCGCTAAATGAAATGCAAACAGTATAAGTAATTGACAGGACTTAACCATTTACTAAAGTTGGTTAGTTGGTCTCTGTTTGGCCAGAACCAAGTGTGAGAACGGGAGATAGTTAGCCAATTTTGGCTAGGTGACTGAACAAAACTGATGCAAATGCAAATGGTGTCTGCTATATGTAGGCCATTTTTCCATGCATGTTGTTCTTACTTGGGTTGAATAAAGACATCTAAAAAACAATATAAAGTCTTGTGTTCGTTACTAAAAACAGCAATGGACACAAAGCGACCAAAGATGCAAATATCAGCAGTCAAGATTTTGGGATGCGCAAGGTATTTTGTTCATCGATAATCTTGAGAAAGGAAGAACCATCAAAAGCGAATATTATATAGCATTATTGGTGCGTTTGAAGGAAGAAATCGCCAAAAAACATCCACAAATGAAGAAGAAAAAAGTGCTCTTTCACGAAGACAATGCACCGTGTCACAAGTCAATCGCAACGATGGCAAAACTACATAAATTGCAATTCGAATTGCTTCCGCACCAATCCTATTCTCCAGATCTGGCCCCCAGCGACTACTGGCTGTTTGCAGAACTCAAAAGAATGCTCCAAGGAAAGAGACTTGGCTCCAATGAAGAAGTGATATCGGAAACTGAGATGCATTTTGAGGCCAAAGAGAAATCGTTCTACAAAAAAGGCATCAAATTGTTAGAGAAATGTTGGAATCAGTCTCTTTCTAGGGTGATACACTATGTTAATGAATAAAGTCAAATTTTGCCAAAAAGTTGTTTTATTAATTAGGGACTTATTAAGTGATGTGTTTGATTGACATTTGATTGAAACTCTTCATAGTTGACTGATGATAATAGTTTAAGACAATTGATATTTAATGGAAACATCTGTAAGTTTATTAATTAATTCTGAAAAATTGTTTTTTTATTTTATTTGAAAGTCATTTGTTGAATGAAAGCCCAAGTTTACCAGTGGGTCCCATGTCATACTTTCTTTCATACTTATGTTGTTCTTTTTTAATAGAATGGTCCATTATTTTTCTGAGGTGACAATGGCATGACACATGGAGGTATATATATTTACCAACCCCTCCAATGAAAGCCCAAGTTTACCAGTGGCTCCCATGTCACTCTTTGTTTATTTCATATTTATGTTGTTAAAAAAGAACAACATAAATATGGTCCTTTATTTTTCTGAGATAACAATGGCATGAAACATGGAGGTATCTATATTTACCAACCCATCTGCACAAGCAGGATGTGACACAAGGTCAATTTCTTAAGCAGAGTTTAACAGGTTTGAATTCAGAGTCTTCCTTCTAGACTAGTTACCTAGTCAAGGTTAAAGAGCCCAGTCTACCCTACTATTTACCCATAGCTGGAGGGAGAGTAGTAGCAGGTTTGAATTCAGAGTTTCCTTCTCCTAGACTAGTTACCTAGTCAAGGTTAAAGAGCCCAGTCTACCCTACTATTTATCCATAGCTGGAGGGAGGGTAGTTGGATTAAATATATTAAGTTTATTTCTGATATCTGTCTGTAATTTTATTATGTTTTTTTTAAAAAGTGATTCAATTCTTTTTCTTTTTATTTTTATCCCCAGAAACATGTAACCCAGTTGCGTCAGCTGTTGAAACGGAAAACTGTGATAAAATATTTAGACAGCAGCTCGGGAAGAGTTGGTTGGACTGATGTCCTTAAGGTAAGAATAAACATAAAGAATTGAATAAGAAATAAAAGAAATATGTATCTTATGTATACAATAATACGCAACATTGGTAATCTCAGAATTAGAGAAAGTTTATTAATATCTAAATTAGGTCCGAGTATAAACAATAGATTAGAATTAAACACAGAATATATAATTAATTAAAATACACGTTCCTCATAATAAATAGTACATAATATGTATATTTTACTATATATACTGTATTTAATTACACGTTCCTCATAGTATATAGTGCATATTATGTATATTTTACTATATATACATATATCAAATAGATAAAAATAAATAATACATAAATATATGAATAGATGAATATAATGAAATTGAAATTGAATGAACAACGGCTATTACGACTATCACTACCTTCCGCGTGGCGTTAAAAAAATGCACATCACGAGACGCGTGTTTATAACATTAAAAAATAAAAAAATAAAAGATAAAAAAATAACGACAAAAAAAACGTGTCCATTTCCGAAAATCGTCTCTGAAGATAAAGTTTACTTTGAAATCGATAAGACAAAAAAAGATCTTTTTGTTTTTATTTTTTATGTGCATTGTATTGGCCTTCAAATCATTGATATATAATAACATAATTAACAATGCTTCAAGCAAATTACCAATTACTTGTATCTTATAGATTTAAATTTAAGAAAAGTGCCATAATTATTTGTGTAAAAGATACACCCCAAATTTTGTATTACAAAATTCCAGAAAAAAACCAAATATATATAATATGCACAGACATTTTAGAAATTATTGCAGCTAAATCTAATCTGAATTTAGTATTTATTTAACTTTTTATCAGTTTATACTGACTAAAAATAAGAATTTATATAGTTTACATTATGCAGAGATGCTGATAGGTACGCGTCCCGCATCCCTGACACACAAAAATCTAAAAGGACGCAGTAAAATTGTATCCATGTGTCCCAGTGTTTTTTTCTTTTTTTTTTTTTTCCTTCACTATTTCAAGCTAACTGTAAATACATTTCAATAGTTTCTTAGAAATGGATTACACAGGATAGGTTATAAAGTAGGAGTTAGACGGCTTTATTTGGGACCCATGAATTTTCCTGGGGACTCATTCAAAGCAAATATGTGTGTCCCAGGATGCACTAAATCAAAAAGCTATCAGCATCACTGCATTATGTCTTGAAACATAAAATTTTCTCAGTAATTAGAACAGTCACATGGACATGTTCACAAAAAAAATGCAACTAGCTTGTGGTGAAAATAAGCTCATATTAGTAGAAAGAAAATTATAAACAAATATTTAAGTGGATATTTCTCTATAATGGAATAAAACACCTTAGTTTGGACTATAGATTATACTTACTTTCACTTATCCTATCCCAAATACAGTGAAACATGTGGTTGAAAAAAAACATTAATTATATAGTTCTTGTGTATAAGTTATATTAATTATATAGTTCTTGTGTATAAGTTATATTAATTATATAGTTCTTGCGAATATAAGGTATATTAATTATATAGTTCTTGTGTATAAGTTATATTAATTATATAGTTCTTGTGTATTTAAGTTATATTAATTATATACTTCTTGTGTATAAGTTATATTAATTATATACTTCTTGTGTATAAGTTATATTAATAATACTTTTTGTGTATAAGTTATATTAATTATATAGTTATTTTGAATTTAAGGTACCCTTAAATTTTGTCTGAAAAGTCTGGAAAAATAGTGCGTCTTATAAACTTATGGTAGATTGTGAAAAACTAAATGTATATTTGTAGTAAAAGTAAATAAAATAACTTGTTGGTGGCTGGATATTTTTCATTAAATAATGTGTTTCTTTGTGTCTTGCAGGATGTTGTGCGACATGTCAATGTGGAGACTCATGCTCTACAGAAAAGCCGAGCCTCTCAAACAGGGCAGACATTAGCTAACAAGAAACGCGAAGTGGCATCCCTCTTTAAATTTGTGGTTGAGATTGCAGACAAACGTGAGTTTAATTGTTTAAAACTTTCCGTAATTGTTTGTGGATTTGAAAAATTGATCTAAAAAATTTCAATTGATTAACCCCTTTGCAGATCCCACCCTGTCGGCTGGGGCGTTAGAATGCACCGACTGCACCTCTGCAGAGGGATAAGACTCCCCCAAATGGGGCCACCTGTTGGCCATGGGTGGCGACCTGTGATGCTTAAGGATAGAGCCCAGGTGGATGAGCAGTTCATGGCTTGCAATACTCCCCTTTGGCCATATCTTGGGCTAGACGGGTGGTCGGAGAGGCCCCCTCCGATCAATCGGCTGGTCACGTCAAGCCCTAGCACCTATATGATTTTCCCAACCCTATTGCCCTTATGGCAAGCCCCAACCCCTTTTTATCATATGGGTGCTAGAAGGCGGTGGCTTGTATTATCCATTAAGAATTGATTTATTTCAAAACTTTATCGGCATTGAATGACCCACTGAGGTTGATATGCCGTAAAACAAAACAAACCAAACCTTTTGCAGATCGAGCGACATTTTTGTCTTTTTTAAGTGGTAGATCAATATAAGGCATTTTCATGTTGGCTGTTCATTGATGATTCAATGTTAGTGCATAGCAAATAATTTGCCCACTCTACAAAGATTTTTTTAAAAATTATCTGTTTGCAAAAGGGTTAAATTTTGCTTTAACCCCCCCCCTTTTTTAAACAAGGACAAATTGACTACTTCTCAGCAAAAGGTTACAATGATATGGTGATAAAGTCGTCAGTATCAGCCAGACAGCCAGAGAGATCCCCTTTTCACTGACGCTAGACCAAGGAGATTGTTTTTGGCATCTGAAGCAGAGTGCCACACCTAC
Source organism: Doryteuthis pealeii (assembly GCA_023376005.1). Taxonomy (NCBI): domain Eukaryota; kingdom Metazoa; phylum Mollusca; class Cephalopoda; order Myopsida; family Loliginidae; genus Doryteuthis; species Doryteuthis pealeii. The sequence continues at coordinate 15,798,149 of CM042145.1, read as the reverse complement.
CATAAGCCCCTTACTTTACCACACAGATCCCTGTGCTAGTCATACGCTAAGTTGGAGAGCGTTGTTATCAAACTAGGAACCATGTGATTCCTATTAGGACACTCTACTGACCGAGCTAAACCGCCTTGATATGGTAATAGATGTGTTAAATGAGTGAAGATGGGAATATTTACTTATTTGTTTGTTATGTCTCCTTGGTGGCCTAAGGTCAGTATCAGCTAGACAGCGAAGGAGTCTATTACCTTTTCAGTAGCACTAGACCAAGGAGATTGTTTTTGGCATCTGAGGGTGAGCGCCACACCTACCATCAGCTCCTCACTTTACCATACAGATCTCTGTGCTCTCATACGCTGAGTTGGTGAGGGCTGATATCAAACCTGGAACTTTGTGGTTCCTACTCGGACGCTCTACAACTGAGCTAAACCAGCCCTGATTAGTCTATTATAGACTTATTATTATGCAGGTGTCAGATGACTTTAAAGCATTGCTATATCAATGCAACTATAGTAATGGGCGGTACAAGCTGTACATTATATATTTACCAACCCCTCCGCACGAGCAGGATGTGACACAAGGTCAATTTCAAAAGCGGAGTTCAACAGGTTTGAATTCAGAGTTTCCTTCTCCTAGACCGGTTGCCTAACCAAGGTTAAAAGAGCCCAGTCTGCCTACTATTTATCCATAGCTGGAGGGAGAGTGGATTCATACCTTTCCCAAGGGTATTAGCGTAAGTGAAATGCATTTACCACATTTCCGGATTTGAACTCAGGGCACGAGTCATTTCCATGACTTTAACCATTACACTAACGCGCTTCCCACTGCTGTACATATAAGAATTAGGAGTTTTTGTCTAGATCCAAAACTCAAAATAATGCTTGCACTAGGTGAACAGCAACATATATATATTATATATATATATATAAATAAGTAAAGTCGTCAGGTTGGCCTAATGTCAGTAATCAGCCAGACAAATGAGGTAGTCTATCCCCTTTTCAACTAGCGCCAGACAAGGAGATTGTTTTTTTAGCGTAGTTATGGTAAAAATATATCTGTAAACTGCAGATATTTTCACTTATTTTAGAAAAAAGTCAGACATGAGAATTACAAAAGGTAAGAATTTTAATTTTTATTCTATTAATTACTATAAAATTATTTTCTGTGACAAATTCTAAAATGAAATGTTTTTTTTTTCTCTCTCTCTCTCTCTCTCTCTCTATTTAAAAGGTGGACCCAGTTGAAATGTGGCACTTGTTGTGAAGCATATTATCAATGTCTTAGACGACCTTTTCATGTGTGAATGCTATGGCAGGTCTAGCAGTAAAAGTAGTGGTCCTCTTGAAGCATGTCCTCTCTGTACGAAAATATCAAACAGAGATTCCTGCTGCCCAATGGCTTGGTAAGTTTCAAGACCTTTAATTCTCCTTCTATTTCAGGAGTCTCTCAGAATGTAATGGTTATTCATTTGTAGGAAGTGGACTCTGATACCTGAGTTCAAATCCTGAACAAAACTGTTTGCATTTCATATCACACTAATACTTTTTGAAAAAGTATGGATGCAATTATTCTCCCTCCAGTTTATGGTAAATATTAGGGCAGATGTGATGTTTTTGAAACATCCATGCACAACTCGCTATACACTTCTATTAATTGGTAATTATGTTAATTTTATGTATTATTTTTTATGCTTTCGTTGTATTTTTGGTTGTTTTATAGCTTATCGTCCTATGTTGGTTGAGGTGGTTGCCTTGTTGTTGAGCATCTACCATTGTGGTTGTTTTTGCATCCATGTAGACTCGCCATACACTTTCATTATTTGGCAGTTTCAATGAATTGCATTCAAAAACTGAATAACTGTTGCACACTTAACATTAGGTAGTAGTATGCAACAAGATTAGATCTGTATTCAGTTTCGGTTACTTGTTGCCTTGTATTAACAATTCCGACAGGATTGGATTTAGTATGATTATTCTACAGTCAATTAGGAGTTACATTAGAAATGACTGCCATGCTCAGTGTTGGCTTAGCAGTCATTTCATTCTATATATTTGGCTCAATTGTCACTGATAATCCAAGATCAACTCTTTTTACAGTGATGAGTCAGTTAGATCTTTTGATAGTAAGTTATATATATATAATATTATATATTATATATATTTTGACTCAATTAATTGTCACTGATAATCCAAGATCAACTCTTTTTTACAAGTGATGAGTCAGTTAGAATCTTTTTGATAGTAAGTTATAAATATATATATATATATATTATATATATATATATATATATTTGCCTCAATTAATTGTCACTGATAATCCAAGATCAACTCTTTTTTACAGTGTGAGTCAGTTAGAATCTTTTTGATAGTAAGTTTATAATATATATATATATATATATATATATATATATATTTTGACTCATTTAATTGTCACTGATAATCCAAGATCAACTCTTTTTAGCAGTGATGAGTCAGTTTAGAATCTTTTGAAATAGTAATTATATATATATATTATATATATATATTAAATATATAATATTATATATATATTGGCTCAATTAATTGTCACTGATAATCCAAGATCAACTCTTTTTACAGTGATGAGTCAGTTAAATATTTTGATAGTAAGTTATATATATATATATATTGACTCAATTCAATTGTCACTGATAATTCCAAGATCACTCTTTTTACAGTGATGAGCAGTTAGAATTTTTTGATAGTAAGTTATATATATATATATATATATATATTGGGCCAATTAATGTGTCACGTAGATAATCCAAGATCAACTCTTTTTTACAGTGATGAGTCAGTTAGAATCCTTTTGATAGTAAGTTATATTATATAGTATTTAGCCTCAATTTATTATAGTATCACTGCTTTTTACAGTGTTT
>CM042145.1:15724711-15795159 GCA_023376005.1 Doryteuthis pealeii | reverse complement strand
ATGAAGATGCGAGGGCGAATAGTATTTTTTTTCTGACTGCTTTTTTGACCCCAAAATTACATGCAAATCATATATATATATACATCAAATACATCTGGTATGTTGCTTGGGAGCTTTTGTGGAAATCCCTGATTTGCTGGAGTCTGATTGGAACAAGCCACCAAAAGGAATTGCTAAAATTATCAAATTCATTCTCCATAAAACATTGTTTATGTTTTAGAAAATTCGATCGGAAAGAAAGCCAAAATGTTGTAACGTTATTCAACTTGTCTGGCAAATTTTACATATCTTGGATCCAAATCGTTTGGGCATGATTTGCCTCCATGACATGACCTTGTGACAATGCTCTATGCAGCCATAAATAATGCCATTTAATAAAACCAAAGCTGCAGGCCATAAAAACTCTTCGCTGAACTTGCCAAAGGTGTCAAAATTAGGGTGACCCAGAAAAAACAGAAACCATGGGAAATCAATAAATAATTTGCTGTTTTTCTGAGTCATCCTGTTATACCGGTGACCCAGAAAAACAGAACCCACAAATTTTTGTAATTAAACTTAATTTTAACTATGGGGTCTAGGTTAGGGTTAGGGTTGGGGTTTAGGTATAGTTTAATGGGGAAAATGAATAATTAATTGGGTCCTGTTTTTTTTCTGGGTCACCTTTGTATACCGGTGACTCAGAAAAAACAGAACCACAAATTTTGTAATAAAACTAATTTAATTAGGGGGGGGGTAGGGTTAGGGTTATGGGTTAGGCTTAGGCTTAGGCGTTAGGGTTGGAGTTGGGGTTTAAGGTTATTTTAATGGGAATATAAATAAATAATTTGGGTTCTGTTTTTTTCTGGGTCACCCTAATTTTGACACCTTTGTGCAAGTTCAGCCGACTCTTCTTGCCCATTTTAAATGAATAGTTTTCCAAATTTCAGTTTGTCTTTTTGTTTTTGTCAGAACTGACTATTTGAAAATAAACAATATGTAAAAACACTTATTTTTCATTTTATAGCAATAAAGCAAAATTTACAAAGAATGACCAATTGTAGCATAGTCACCATGACTTGCTATGACAGTGATGGCTAATTGTTGAATAGGGGAGGGGGAAAACACAACTTGTCTTAAGCATTGTTTGCTTTATTCTCTCTGTTTAGTTCTTTCTGGCTGTTTTGATGGTTTTATGGGGTAATGGCTTTTTAGGGATTGTATTAATTTGGTGTGATGTAAGTATTCCTGGGGGTCTGAGTAGATGCATCTTAATTCGTATGCTAGGGTATGTATATTATCAATTTTTTTTAGGTTGAGAGGGTGGTTGCTGTTGAAGTCTAGTAATGTGTGGTTATTCGATAGGTTTGGTGTATAGGGATATAGATAGTGTGTTATTTTGGGCTCAAATTATTACATCTATAAAAGAGGATAGGGGTGGGTGAGTGTTTCTAGGGCTGTGGTAATGTTTGCAGTGTTGTGGAAGTCTAGTAGGTTGTTTAGGCTATGTTTCCATATAAGGAAGATGTTGTCTATGTACCTGCAGTAGTATAGAGGTTGGAGTAGTCCTCGAGTAGTTTGGTTTCCAGTATGTGCATGAATATGCTTGCATAACTCTGTGCCATTTTTGTGCCCATGGCATCACCTCTTTTAGCAGGTAGTGTTTGTTGTTGAACTGGAAGTTGTTGTGGGTTAGGATGAAGAGGGTAGGGGACAAAGCTGAACATCAAAGACAGGTCAAGACATGAGCACCCCTGACCTTTAAAGCACAGACTAACAAGAACCAGCCAGTCTAACATAAAAATTTATAAAAGAAAAACAGAGTATTTCGAAAATATCAGAAAAATAAATGGAACTTAGTACATAATATGCAACGCAGTTTTTCATTTTTATTTTTACTTCATTTCTTTCATGCCCTCGAAAAACAACCAAAAGAATTATTTTCCATAAATATATAATATAGACATATATATATATATATATAATACACATTATATATATATATATACACAAAAATTAGACTCATTAGATATATATATATATATATATATATATAATATAATATATATGGTGATTGCCGCTTTATTGACAGAATAAGGCCATTTCTACAAGTAGTTCAGTTGTGAGCAGTTGTGAGCATGCAGATGGCCACGGATCCAGATTTGTTTTATGTACCTGTCACACATATGAAACCTCGACATACAGCCTTGCCACACAAGGTCAGACTTCAATGTAGGAAATGTTTTCCATGGCGTCCGTCATGTTTCGCTTCAGGGTGAGAGGGCTTACCTTACCTAAACTTCTTACAGCTACCATCGGCCATATCTCTCCACGAGGATGTCGTATCAAGCCCACCCCTTCTGTCAATTGGTTCTATAGCTGAAACTGACTTCCGCAAGGCATTGATTGTCGGCCTCATATCGAGATGCTCCCCTATCGCGATACAGTACGTAGTTGGGTTTTCCCAATTTCTAAGATCAGGAAGTGTCGAGACATTCCAGGTGGCTATTCTTAGCCTTGTTTTGTGTTGTTTAGTGCTTTTGTCCAGCTAATATGGAATCCGTCGAAGCGCTGGTCTCTGGCAAGCTTGATAGGTGAATCGGCATTTGTTTTAGTTCACCTTTTCTAGATAATTCCCAAATGGCTAGGTGAACAGTGTCTAACCAAGGGGCAGCTCCTTCATCCAAACCCCGCGAGGCACGTTGCCCTGTTTTTCAATCAGCAGGGCGCGGATTGTTAAGTGGTCATGAATCATGCCGTATGTTAGACTCACATCTGCGTGCTTACAGCCAGTCAGGCCTGCACATCTCACTGGACTCGTAGAAATATCTGCACAGATTTTTTGTTTACATATCGCGCTTGTGCGACACGCACCGCATGCTCTCCTTCCCCAAATCAAGGATCAGTGACAAGCCGAGGCAAGATGACTGGCAGACTTTAGGGAGCGCAGGTGGATGATCTTACGAGATTACGGGTCCACCACACCGGAAAAAAAAACAAAGACAAAAAAAAAAGTTTTAACTTTAGTATAAGTCCACAGGTAAACATTTGAGATTATGGGAAATTAAATCCGTAACCAAATTCAACAATGGGGTAAAAAGATAAAAACATGAGTTAATATCTACAGTGACACTGAATTAAGCTGTGAATAAATTTGTTATTCAAAAAAAAAAAATGAAAGTGGTAGACATTTAAGTTCCATAATTTAGCATTTCCTATAAAGAAAGAAATATTAAAACACACTTATCTGAGAGTACGTAAAAACGTGTTCGGCAAATCTTGCTTGCTGACTTAATGACTTAGAATTTCTGTATTTATCTTTTTTTTTCTTTCTTTCTTTCTTTTGCCGGGAATTAGCCGACAAGTTGGGGAGGGGGCGTAGGGTCAGTGAAGAGTCATTTTAAACAGAATAAAAATGTATTTTCTTTTTTAAACATGCCTGTGAATGAACAAATTTTGTTAGTCAAGATAAAAATGCAAAAGTGGTAGGCATTTAAGTTCCATAATTTAGCATTTCCTATAAGAAAGAAATATTAAAACACACTTATCTGAGAGTACGTAAAAAATGTGAACAAAAATTTTAGTAATATATACATTTTAGAATAATTTTCTTACTTTTTGCTGTCAGTCAGGAACTGTGCAAAGATTTGAAGCATGGGTAGGAACTCATCTTCAGAAGACAAGTCTGTGGGGTACTTCTGTAAAAAACATTTGATCAGCTGAAGCCTAAAGTGAAAATAAAAAATACAAAAACCTCAAAGATAATGCAAAAGAGTGACTGATCTAGAGATAAAAATTTGGTAAAAATGTGAAAGAATTAGATTACATGAGTATATCTATAAAGTGTGTTAAGAAAGTAATCAAGACTGAAGCTTTATTTACCAAGATAAAAAAAATAATGAATGTCATGTTCTTTATCTTAAAATAGCTACCTTGACATTCAACATGAGTTTTTCATTAGTCAAAGCACTTCTGAAATTCCCTTCTTATATTTTTATATTATCAATTTTAATATGAGTTATTTCTTTTAATGCTATCCACATCCTCGAATCTTATCCTTGAAATGAATTTTGAGTTAAAGAAACAAGAAACAGTCAGGCCTGGTGAGCATGGAGTTAGGCCTAGTGAGTGCGAAGTTAGGCCTAGTGAGCGTGGAGGTTGGCCTGGTGAGTACAGAGTTAGGCATGGTGAGCATGGAGTTAGGCATGGTGAATATGGAGGTTGGCCTGGTGAGTATGGAGTTAGGTCTGGTGAGCATGGAGGTTGGCCTGGTGAGTATGGAGGTTGGCCTGGTGAGCATGGAGTTAGGTCTGGTGAGCATGGAGGTTGGCCAGGTAAGTATGGAGGTAGGCTTGGTGAATATGGAGTTAGGCCTAGTTAGCATGGAGGTTGGCCTGGTGAGCATGGAGGTAGGTCTGGTGAGCATGGGGGTAGGCCTGGTGAGCATGGAGTTAGGCCTGGTGAGCATGGAGTTAGGTCTGGTGAATATAGAGTCAGGCCTGGTGAGCAAGAAGTTAGATGACGCATCCTGTACATGGTGGAATGGTTGGGGAAATACATACATCACGTCTTCATTTAAATTCTTAAATTTAAAACATTTAAAGCTTCTGTCTCAATATGTTTTGATAACACCTCATAGATTTTAGGAAAGAAATGATTGTAAACTTTTAATTCTTACCAAGGAATGACTTTGGTGTTGATTCCTATTGATGATATCTCTTCACGAAGTGCCAACCAACCCGATTGAAGGCGCCGCTTTTTATTACAAGAACCCGTCACTGCTTCATCAATATTACGTTGTGTTATTTCAATGATTCTATCAGAGAACACCTACATTTTTTTAAATGCAAAAAGAAGATTCTTCAAACAAATCATGAATATTTGGATGTTCAGACAAAATTGGTTATTCAAGTTTTATCTATTATTTGAAATAAACCATTAAAATGTTCATAGACAAAAATATATATATATATATATAATATATATATATATATATATATATGAGAGTATGTAAATAAACACTGTATTTACTTGATATGACTTTTTTTTTTTTTTAGCCTTACATTTGAACATATATGCCCGCCTAAATTCATTAATTATTAACTAAATAATTTTCAAAAATTAGGTATGACTTCAATTAAGCATATATCCCCCTCAATGCAAAAGAAGATTCTTCAAACAAATCATGAATATTTGGATGTTCAGACAAAATTGGTTATTCAAGTTTTATTTATTATTTGAAATAAACCATTAAAATGTTCATGATAGAGTATTGGACAATATATATATATATTATATATATATATATATAATATATATGTGTGTGTGTGTGTGTGTGTGTAGAAAGTTTGTAGAAAAAAAAAGATGTTAAAAGTTTTGCTGGCAGAAATCTGTTTCGACATTATGAAGATGTCTTTATCAAAGCAACATTGTAAACGGAAAAACGAAATAAATATATCATTAATCACGAGGGACAGAATGCTCTCGATCAGTACCAGAATTTTCAAAAAATTTTTTTTTTTAAATGCATATTTATCGTTAAAAATAAAATAAATTTTATTTTTAAAAATTATAAGCATTTTTATCATTAAAAAAGCTCAAAAGAGTTTTACTGCAAACTCTTTTGAGCTTTTTTAATGATAAAAATGCTTATAATTTTTTTAAATAAAATTTATTTTATTTTTAACAATAAATACGCATTTAAAAAAAAATTTTTTTGAAAATTCCAGTACTGATCGAGAGCGTATTATATATATATATATATATATATATATATTAAAATTAAAGAATATACATATAATTGTATACCAAATATTTCTTCATAACCTGACTTACCTGATGGTAAACATCAGCTGCAAGGTCTGTATAATGCTTATCCAGAATATTGATATTTTCTCGGGGACTAAAAAATAAAAACAAAACATTGTTTCTTAAACAAGAAGCACAAAGAAGAACTTATCCAAAATTTTGATTGGTAAGATAAAAATAACTTGTTTGATGGTCCAAACCAGGGGTCAGCTACCCCCAGCCCAAGGGTCACATCCGGCCTGCAAATGATTTTCGTTCAACACACCAACTTAACACCTGGACTAATTATCAACCACCTGGATGATGTTTTGCACCTGTTATCAACAAATATCTCACCTGATCGTCCCCAAAGGGTGTCTTGGATGATGATACTAAACTACGTCTAATGGTGTGGAGTACCGTCTATCATGGAATTACACCTTATCAAACACCTATTAAACACAATTACACAATTAAACAAGTAAACACAATTATAAACACATATTCATATTTCATTATTATTCATTATTATTATTATTATTCAAGGATTATTCATTATTATTCAAAGATTATTCATTATTATAAATATAAATTATATAAATAAATATAAATTATTATAAATATAAATTCAAGGATTATTCATTATTATTCATTATTTCATATTCCACAATAAAACAAATAAACAAGTAAACACAATTACACCTTATCTTTTAACATCAACAAATATTTCACCTGATCATCCCCAAAGGGTGTCTTGAATGATGATACTAAACTTACATCTAATGGAGAGTGTGGAGTACCGTCTATTATTATGCGTCAAATAGATCAGTTTAAAAATTATTTGTATTCAATAGGACTATGTGCAAAAAAAACCCCCAAAACTTAAGAAACAACTATAAGGATTTATCAATAAATGGCTAAAAATGGCCTTTTCATTTAAAGTTACCTGTTATTTCCCTCAAATCAAAGACTTCTATATATGTTTAATATTACATTTAAACAAAGGCTATCATTTGGGGTGGATTAGGAAAATGAATGTGATTTCTAGCTGGGTGGAATGAGTGGGTATAGGACATTAAGAGTTAAAGTTGTAGGAATTACACAAAATTATTTTTTGTTTGTTTGAATATTGTGTTGTTATTTGTTGCCATTTCATTAACTGCATTTTAAAGAAATAGATTTTAAGAAATTCATAATTTATCAGAAAACAGAATTAGAGTTCTTACCCTGATGAGAATGTATGTCTTGATGCCATGTCTTGCAAATCATTGTAAATCATTTCATATAACGCTCGTAAATGACTCTGTAATAAAGCAGAACAAAAGAGAAATTAATTTGTTGAAATCATAATAGATGTGAATTTAGGAACAGTTTGTTTATCTGTTCTCTATAAATGGTAAAATGTTTGTATTATTTAGATTTTTTGGACTGTTGTCCTCATCTTTATTGTTGAGATTCTCGTAGCCATTGTTATTAGTGAAATAGATCACTAATTAGGACTGAGCCTATTCTAGTAGTGACCAAGGGCTCTTTAGCCCAGTGAAATAGATCACTTATTAGGACTGAGCCTATACTAGTAGTGACCAAGGGCTCTTTAGCCCAGTGAAATAGATCACTAATTAGGACTGAGCCTATTCTAGTAGTGACCAAGGGCTCTTTAGCCCAGTGAAATAGATCACTAATTAGGACTGAGCCTATACTAGTAGTGACTAAGGGCTCTTTATCCCAGAGAAATAGATCACTAATTAGGACTGAGCCTATTCTAGTAGTGACCAACCCAAGCAGAGTTTAACAAGTTTGAATTCAGAGTTTTCCTTCTCCTAGACTGGTTGCTTAACCAAGGTTAAAGAGCCCAGTCTGCACTACTATTTACCCATAGCTGGAGGGAGAGTAGTTGGATTCATACCTTTCCCTAGGGTATTAGCACTATGTGAACTGTAGCTTCGTCCAGGATTTGAATTCGAGTCGATGAGTCCATTTCCTACGACTCTATCCATTACACTACACCCCTCCATTGTTGAATCAGGATTACTCCAAGTCTGTAGTAAGCCTCCAGTAGAGATATTTATGATAAAGATCAAAACCGTGGTAGATTCATAATTTTTTCAACAATTATTTTAGCTCTATTTTTTATGAGCACTCTTGGATGAATTACAAATGCCACTACAATGGAAATGCTAAAATAGCACTCAGACATTATATATATATATATATATATATATATATGGCTAGAAACCACAAGGTTCCTAGTTCGATACCGGTCCTCGCCAACTCAGCGTATGAGTAGCACAGGGATCTGTGCGGTAAAGGAGCTGATGGTAGGTGTGGCGCTCCACAGATGCTAAAAATAATCTCCTTGGTCTAGTGCTATTGAAAAGGGGATAGACTCCCTCGCTGATTGGCTGATACCGATTTTAGGCCGCCCCGATGACTTTACTTTACTTACTTATATATATATATATATAGTTAAAAATTAATGATAAAATGAATGAATGGATGAAATAAAAATGAATGAAATGAGGGGGATAAATGAAAAATCCTGTCCAAGGGACCCCTTTCAAAAGTATTAAAACACTTTTTGTGAGTGGGGTCCCTGATAGAAAGTTTTTCTCATCTATTATTAGACTCCTTTGAAGCATCAAGTTAATATAATTATTCTATAAGTTATTAGAGAAGATAAAATCCGTCTCTTACCTTTGTAATATCTGTTGAGAATGGGTTTGAATTTTTTTTATATATATATATATCTAATCTTATTTTAACTAAATAATTTAGAAGCATACGTGAAAACTTAAATGATTATATATATATATATATATATATATATATATATATAATCCAACAAGCATGAGTTATTGGTTACTTTACCTTCCAGATATCCCAGTCAGCAGCAAATGCCCCAAATTCTTCAGTCTTAGCCCCTCCAGGATGATGAATCTTCATTTGTACACTGAGAAATTCAATGATCAGTGGCTAATAAAAAATAAAATCACATTTTAATAAACAAATATCAAACTTGTTGAGTAGCAGTAGTAATTAAAAAAAAATTTTTCTTTATCTTTGATCTACAAAACATTTCTCAAAATATTAATACCAGGGGTCATAAATTAAAACTCTTAAAAAAAATTTGTAAAGCAAATGCAAGACAAAATTATTTTAGTAACAGAGTGGTGAATCCTTTATCTTCTTAATTCTAGTTACTTTTTATCCCAATTCACTCAGGCAGTCAGTTCTATGACCGAGGAACAGTGCGTATCGGAAACAAAAATACAGAATAAACTCTTGGGAAAACTCAAGTATGTATTCTCTTCTCCCTTGGGGAAAACTGGTTCTATGCACCAGCTGTTCTATAATTTTGTAAAGCAAATGCAAGACAAAATTATTTTAGTAACAGAGTGGTGAATACATGGAATAAACTACCATCATCAATAGTGAATGCCCCATCTCTAAACTCCTTTAAGGCAATGTTAGATAATCTGTGGAAAGATAATAAATATTCTGTGGAATTAAGATGAATGTTTATAAGGAACAGCTGACAGTCTCAGACCTAATATACTAGCTGAAAAGATATTATTATCATTATTATTATGGCCAGGTTAGCTTAGTCGGTAGAACGTTCGGCTAGAAATCACAAGGTTCCTAGTTCGATACCGGTCCTCGCCAATTCAGCGTTATGAATAGCACAGGGATCTGTGTGGTAAAGTAAGGAGCTGATGGTAGTTGTGGTGCTCCACCCCAGATGCAAAAACAATATCCTTGGTCTAGCGCTAGTGAAAAGGGGATAGACTCCCTCGTTGATTGGCTGATACCGACATTAGGCCGCCCCGAGGACTTTACTTTACTTATTATTATTATTAAAGATGCAAGTATGTATTTACCCAACCCTTCCACCAGAGAGGATGTGACACAAGGTCAATTTTTAAATAGAGTATAAAGTAACTTCAAATGTATTTAAATCAAATGCTTAACAACCCGGTAAATTTAGCACAACTTGATACTTGATAATATTTTACTTTGACTAATAGTAAGTAAAGTCGTTGGGGCGGCCTAATGTCGGTATCAGCCATGCAGCAAGGGAGTCTATCCCCTTTTCCCTAGCGCTAGACCAAGGAGATTATTTTAGCATCTGGGGTGGAGCACCACACCTACCATCAGCTCCTTACTTTACCGCACAGATCCCTGTGCTACTCATACGCTGACTTGGCGAGGGCGGGTATCGAACTAGGAACTTTGTGATTTCTAGCCGAACGCTCTACCGACTGAGCTAACCCCAACCCAGCACTTTGACTAATACTATTAGTTATATTTCCCAATATTGAGGTCAGTAACTATCTTAGTAGAGAATGATTTTACTAATATCATTTAACATGGAGAGTGTGGAGTACCCCTTCATTGTAATTACTCCTAGCTCCACCGTGACCCAGGTGGTAGTACCTCTTTCAAATAGATCTTTGAAAATTATTAGTATTGAGTAGGAATGTTTGAAACTATATAACTGTGTGCAAACCAATAGCTTTTTTATTATTATTAAATGAGAATAGTTACTTGTAACCATATTGTTTATAAATGATTAGATAAGAATCATATAACTGTGCAAACAAATGATTATAGACAAATAAAAAAAGTGTAATTTAAAAAAAGAAATGAAAATAATAATCAGTTACATTGATTTATATATAGTTTGTTTTATTTTAATATTTATTTTATTATTTTAATATATATTTAAAGTTATCTAACATATAGAGTTTTACAAGAAAATTATTAACAAACAAGAAATAGTTACATAATGTTCTTCTACATTAAATTTGAAGATGTTTGTGTATTTAACTGTATCCGGTTTAGGTTTGTGCATGTCCGCTTTTCATTATGAGTTTAAATTTAACAACAGTAACATCAATTATGCTTACTCCCTCTGCTTAAAAATTATCTTGGTAACAAAAAAATATACTTACTCCCTCTAACGACATTTTCAACAATCATGCTCACCCTCTCTGCTTCATTTTTTCACATTCAATGACACAGGGTTTAAAAACAATAAAACGGTGTTCTGTAGTTAAATTTAATATTTTGCAATAAAATTATTAATTAATATTAATAAGATTATAATATGTTATCAATATTAATCAATAATTCATATTTTATGGTAAAAAGAAATATTCTGTTTTGATTATCATCTGTCATAAAACAAAAACATTTTTTTTTCATTTGATGTTTCCACACCAAAGAAATGGGACAATGAAAATATAGTTATGATTATGATCCAACATTTACAAATGAATCAAATTTTGGTATTAAATAACCCATAAGGAATTGATATGCCGTTAAATGAATAAACCAAACCAAATCTATAAATAGCTAAAATTATAACCACTCATTTACAAATGAATCAAATTTCAGTATTAAATAACCCATAAGGAGATGACATGCCGTTAAATGAATAAACCAAACCAAATCTATAAATAGCTAAAATTATAACCACTCATTTACAAATGAATCAAATTTCAGTATTAAATAACCCATAAGGAGTTGACATGCCATTAAATGAATAAACCAAACCAAATCTATAAATAGCTAAAATTATAACCACTCATTTACAAATGAATCAAATTTCAGTATTAAAAAACCCACAAGTTTTATTGAATAAGAGAAATCAAATTCTTATTTTCCTTTATCCTTTATTAGTTAATTTTGTTGTTTATATAAGGAAACATGCCTGAATTCAATGAATATGATCATTGTCCAAACATGTGCGATTGATTAATTCTAACGACATGTCAACTCATCTGGGGTTATTATATGCCTAAGAGTTAGGGAATTGCATACATTGTACATTTATATTCACATTTTTGTGTAGTTTCTTAACAGTTTTTGCACACAGTTATATGATATCAAGTATTCCTATCTAGTATAAATAAGGTTCAAACAGATCAATTTGACCATAGATGGAACCCTAACAGGTACTACCACTCCCGGTCAGAGTGGACCTGGGAATAATAGCATTGAAGGGGTACTCCTCTCCCCAGTTTTCCTGAACTGGAGCCTCTCCACCAGATGCAGTTTAGAATCATACCCAGGATACCACCTTTTATATATATACTTTATATACATTTTTTTTTTATAAATAAATTCCTATTTTTAGTCAGTACAAGCTGGTAAGAAGTTGAACAAATGCTAAAAAATTTAGGTTAAATTTACCTGCTACAAATTAAAATGTCAATGCTACAAATTTTAAAATGACAATTATACACAAGTATTTTGGACCATATTACCTTTAGGCACCCCTTTTTGATCTCAATTAAGAAAGGACATGTTTTTCATTTACACCGTCAATATCCAGTTATTTGTTAGGGTTAGGGCTTAGTTTTATAATTTTTTTTTTTAAATCTGAAAATCGTCTGTTAAAACAACCAGATATTGACGGTGTAAATGAAAAATGTGTCCTTTCTTAATCGAGATCAAAAAGGGGTGCCTAAAGGTCATATGGTCTGAATTTTTAAATAAAATTAATAAATACAATTTCAATTATAGACAAGAATTTTTTTTAGAATTTTGGTGTCCAACTTTTTAATCTAGTCAGAGTGACTTCATTAAAATATATACTAACAGTAGTAAAAAAAAAAATCAACGGCTTTTATTGAAGAGACAAAATTTGCCTGCTATAAATTTAAAAATGTCAATTTGTAGTGAGAGAGGAGACCTACCTCGTGCAACACGGTGTGACAGAGAGAGTGGCGGGTGTAAAGACTTGCCGTATTCTCGAAGGAAGCAGGCTAGGCTTTGCCTGGCGTGTAGGACTGACCTAGAGTCGAACCCGCTTCCTTCAGAATGTGAGAGCTGTGGACGATCAGTGAAATAAGAAATAGCATAGTGGCCCGGATGTAGGTGGTCGCGCCGTGCTGACGAGTGTCGCACGTGCTGCACGGACAATTATGAGTGAGGAGCCCGGATGTGGTGAAATTGAGGTGTATTTAAAGGACTTATTCTCACAGACCAGGAAGAACGACTGCAGTAGAATTTTGTTGTCGAGATGAGCGGGACAAAGAAATAATTTTGGATATTGGATTTTGGAGCGTGATACAGTTGGGAGTGTTTAGACTGTCGATTGGAACCTTGCGTCAGAATTGACTGTGACCCCCCCCCACACACACACACACTGATTAGACAATTATACACAAGTATATTTGGACCATATTACCTTAAGGCACCCCTTTTTGATCTCGATTAAGAAAGGACATGTTTTTCATTTACACCGTCAATATCCGGTTGTTTGTTAGGGGTTAGGGTTAGGGGTTAGTTTTATAATTTTTTTTTTTAAATCTAAAAATCGTCTATTAAAACAACCAGATATTGACAGTGTAAATGAAAAATGTGTCCTTTCTTAATCGAGATCAAAAAGGGGTGCCTAAAGGTCATATGGTCCGAATTTTTAAATACAATTAATAAATACAATGTCAATTATACACAAGAATTTTTTTTAGAATTTTGGTGTCCAACTTTTTAATCTAGTCAGAGTGACTTCATTATTGCTTATGGGCTAAAATATACACTGACAGTAGTTAAAAAAAAAGAAAAAGCAATGGCTTTTATTGAAGAGACAAAATTTGCGATTAGTTACGACTATCAGAGTGAATACAAATATTACTATATGCTATTCTTAAAGTAGTAAGTATCTAAGGTTTAATTTTTTCTTTGGTTAGATCACACACAGGGAACAAATCCTTTTACGAGGTAGGTGGTTTTTTTCCTCTTTCATCACACAATCACAGTGATAGGGGAGAGACATAATCTAGTTCAGGGATCATCAAACTTTTTTCATGGTGGGCCAGATAATTGAAAAAATAACAAATGCAGGCCACATTATTATTGTGTTCAATACTTGCTAGCCAGAATGAAAGCTCTGAGAAAAAGATGTAAAACAAAATTCATCTTTCCATGTTAAATTCATGGATGAATGGCATAAGATGCACAAAAACAAATTTAACCAACATATTTTCAAAACATTATCAAAGAACGCAAAATTAGCAGAAAGGTTTAGTGAGATTTGAGAAAATGAAATTTGACATTCAAGATATCGTCAATGTTTGGTTTGGAATTGCTACATCCAATCAAGAGAATTGCTTTCAAATGTTTATCAGTCAATTTCGTTCGATGGGTTGATTTCACATATTTAAATTTTGATATTTAAATTTAAATGGTATCAGGACGTCTTGTTTTCCGTACGTTTTAACAAACAAATTCAAGTACCATCAGCAGGACAGATAAATTGTCTTTGTGGGCTGGATCCGGTCCGCGGGCCGTAGTTTGGTGACCCCTTATCTAGTTGATGAAACTGAGAAATGATATATTGCCACAATATGGAGTGGGACTGAATTCTCTTGCAAGACTTTATTCATACCACAAATAGGCGCCACAATAAAAAAAAGATGATACATCTTGCAAGTCTTTGACCCTTTATCTACCAGAGCACCCCAAACCACCCAACAATCAAAATGCCAAACCCCCTGAAAATGCTCGAGATCGTCAGCTCTTAGAAAATGCTTTAGAGTTAAAAAAAAAAGAGAAATGAATTAAATGAATACATTTCTATTCAGTAGTAAAGGATCAGCAATACAATACTAACTTGTCAACCATTTCACCTTTTGCTATTGCGGATGACAGTGGTAAATAAAGGGTTAAAAAAAAAAATGTTATGTCCTTAAAAGGGATACAAACAGATAAGGTTGTAGTCGAGTGGAAGGACCAGTCAACATGTCCGTAGATTTAAGATAGAGGGTTTTATTGCAGAGAGATACAATAAGATAGACAAGGAATAGTGAGGCACGCTTCTAATACTCGAAGCCAGCTCAGTATAATGCTATGCTCACTATATATATATATATATATATATAGTCAGACCATATGGGTGAGAGAGAGTGTGAAATATTCCATTACAACAAACAGTTATGACAAAAATAATTAAAAGTAACTGACCTGCAGGAAAGAATTCTTATGGTTCCAGATGTACAGTAAATGGAGAATGCTAGCCTCCCCAAATTTACACATCTGCTGTCGACTCTCAGCTCCAACCAATTTTACAAATAGATTCACAGAACGCAATATGTACACCAGAACAGTCAGTTTTTCCGTTCGGATTCTGAAAAAAGAATTGCAGTTATTTGTCTGTATTTTGGAGATGAGGCTTGATAATTTGTATTATTTAGATTTGTCAGACTTGTCTTCATCTTTATTGCTATATGTGATTGAAAATAGAGGAAAAAGTGGACATAACAACACAACAACTAAATTCAATTGATATTTTGCCTCGGTATTTAGCGAAGCTTTGTCAAAATTTATTGTTATATACGCAATTGTTAAATATTCTTATATATGCAACATTTCAGCCGATGTACTCTCTGGCTTTTTTCATGGCGTTTCTTTTTGGACTCGGGAACCTTCTTCTTACTTTCCCGAGTTCGACAAGAAGGTTCCAGAATTTGACAAGAAACACCTGAAGAAGCCTAGAGGACACATCGGTCGAAACATTGAACAGTAAAGATGAAATTAGCAGACAAATCTAAACAATACAGAATTGCAGGATTCTTTTTTTTCTTTGTTTTTCTCCAAGTTTTGTGAACTTGTCTAAATATATATATATATTATTATTAATATTTTTTGAAGGCAATTACAATGCGTATATCGTATAAAATTCGATGATTATTGAAAATAATCATGACAAGCAAATTCAGCAAACAACGAGTGCGACGTGTGGAACATTGTACAGCTGTTTCAACCTTATTAGGTCTCATCTGCAGTGTATACCTACGATCTCCCTCTGACAGAGATCGAACAGGAGAACCCAGCAAGCAAAGTCAGAGACTCTACCCCTGGGCCACCGGCACGTCGCACACGAAATACGCCAAATCAACCTGTCAATGATTATTTTCAATAATTATCGAATTTTATACGATATACGCATTGTAATTGCCTTCAAAAATATAAATAATAATATACTTTACTTAACAATGCTTCAAAAGCAAATTATCAAATACTATTATATATATATATATATATATATATATATATATATAAAATCCTTAAAACTTTTGCAGGTAGATCAAAATTTTTGTCACCAATGCTATACGGACATTTTTGTCATTTTATCTGCTTGCAAAAGGGTTAACTCTAGTTAGCTATTTTATTTAGTCAGATTAATTTTTAACATAGCAAGCAAAGATGGATAAGTAGATTAATTTTTTTTCTAAATGTGACAACTATTCTGACTTTGAACAAAAAAAAAGAAAAGAAGAATAAATTGATTAAAATCATTAATATCAATAATGATCCATCTATCTATCTGTACATATATAAAGGTCAGTTGTGTGTATGTATGTCCGGAGGAAACTTCGAAAATAAAACAATTAACGACAAAGTAAACATATATACACATTAAATATCACCAGGGCTTGGTTTTAAGCAAAAATAATAGAGATTTGATTTATATTCGTAAAGATAATTAAAAAAGAAAATTTAAATGATAACAGCATGGATTTTTTTTTTCATTTAATATTTTAGATAGTAGACATTAACATTTCTTTTCAGAGTAGCTGGATCAATGCAAGGTCTATTTTTTAACAGGGGTTTAAACGGGGCATCCCATGAGGATTCAACTCACGATTGAGTAATAATGGATCTGCGGGACTAACTTAAAAAACATCCCCCTCTACCCTGGCGACACCGGGTAGCTGCTTGCTAGTTTTAAAATAATTCTTAAATCTCAAGTAAAATCAAAGTGATCCTATTATGTTAAGAATTCATCAATGGTAGTATACCTGGCTGATTGAAAAAAGTCTGTGTAGAACTTGAGGAGATCTTCAGTGGGCAAATCGGTATGAAGTGAAACAGTTTGAATTAATGCGTAAATAAGCCGAGCATACAACAGGTGATTGCAGTCCGTTTCATTTGATTGAAACGTGTTGCAATAAATTTTCAGCAGATCTGGAAGAAAATATTTGAACAAAATGTAGAACTGTAAGCAAATGGCAAATGAGTCTAACTTACTATCAAAAGATTCTGACTGACTCAACACTGTAAAAAGAGTTGATCTTGGATTATCAGTGACAATTAATTGAGCTAAATATATATATATATAACTTACTATCAAAAGATTCTAACTGACTCATCACTGTAAAAAGAGTTGATCTTGGATTATCAGTGACAATTAATTGAGCCAAAATATATAATATATATATATATATAACTTACTATCAAAAGATTCTAACTGTCTCATCACTGTAAAAAGAGTTGATCTTGATTATCAGTGACAATTAATTGAGTCAAATATATATTATATATATAACTTACTATCAAAATATTCTAACTGACTCATCACTGTAAAAAGAGTTGATCTTGGATTATCAGTGACAATTAATTTGAGCCAAATATATATATATATATATATATATATATATATATATATATATATATAACTTACTATCAAAAGATTCTAACTGACTCATCACTGTAAAAAGAGTTGATCTTGGATTATCAGTGACAATTAATTGAGTCAAAATATATATTATATATATATATATATATATATATATATATAACTTACTATCAAAAGATTCTAACTGACTCACCACTGTAAAAAGAGTTGATCTTGGATTATCAGTGACAATTAATTGAGCCAAATATATATATATATATATATATATATATATATATATATATATAACTTACTATCAAAAGATTCTAACTGACTCATCACTGTAAAAAGAGTTGATCTTGGATTATCAGTGACAATTAATTGAGTCAAAATATAATATATATATTATATATATATAATATATAACTTACTATCAAAAGATTCTAACTGACTCATCACTGTAAAAAGAGTTGATCTTGGATTATCAGTGACAATTGAGCCAAATATATAGAATGAAATGACTGCTAAGCCAACACTGAGCATGGCAGTCATTTCTAATGTAACTCCTAATTGACTGTAGAATAATCATACTAAATCCCAAATCCTGTCGAATTGTTAATACAAGGCAACAAGTAACCGAAACTGAATACAGATCTAATCTTGTTGCAATACTACTACCAAATGTTAAGTGTGCACAGTTATTCAGTTTTTGAATGCAATCAATTTGAAATTCATTGCCAAATAATGAAAGTGTATGGCGAGTCATACATGGATGTCAAAAACATCCACAAGTGGTGTAGGGAGTTTGCAACAACAAGGTTCAACACTTCCTCAACAACATGGCAGTGAGCTGGTATGTAATGGGTCTATAAAAACTGCCACATTGCCTATAAAGATATATCAACCGAACTGGTTATCATGAAGAAAAATAGATACATTTAAACTTTAAAAGTTTAACATAATCTACCAATTAATAGAAGTGTATAGCGAGTTGTGCATGGATGTCAAAAACATCCACATCTGCCCTAATATTTACCATAAACTGGAGGGAGAATAATTGGATCCATACTTTTCCAAAAGGTATTAGTGTGATATGAAATGCAAACAGTTTTGTTCAGGATTTGAACTCAGGTATCAGAGTCCACTTCCTACAATGATAACCATTACATCTTGAGAGACTCCTGAAATAGAAGGAGAATTAAAGGTCTTGAAACTTACCAAGCCATTGGGCAGCAGGAATCTCTGTTTGATATTTTCGTACAGAGAGGACATGCTTCAAGAGGACACTACTGTAGACCTGCCCATAGCATTCACACATGAAAGGGTCGTCTAAGACATTGATAATATGCTTCACAACAAGTGCACATTTCAACTGGGGTCCACCTTTTAAATAGAGAGAGAGAGAGAGAGAGAGAGAAAAAAAAACATTTCATTTTAGAATTTGTCACAGAAAATAATTTTATAGTAATTAATAGAATAAAAATTAAAATTCTTACCTTTGTAATTTCTCATGTCTGACTTTTTCTAAAATAAGTGAAAATATCTGCAGTTTACAGATATATTTTACCATAACTACGCTAAAAAACAATCTCCTTTGTCTGGCGCTAGTGAAAAGGGGATAGACTACCTCATTGTCTGGCTGATACTGACATTAGGCCAACCTGACGACTTTACTTATTTATATATATATATATATATATATATATGTTGCTGTTCACCTAGTGCAAGCATTATTTTGAGTTTGGATCTAGACAAAAACTCCTAATTCTTATATGTACAGCAGTGGGAAGCGCGTAGTGTAATGGTTAAAGTCATGGGAAATGGACTCGTTGCCCTGAGTTCAAATCCCGGATGTGGTAAATGCATTTCACTTAGCGCTAATACCCTTGGGAAAGGTATGAATCCTACTCTCCCTCCAGCTATGGATAAATAGTAGGGCAGACTGGGCTCTTTAACCTTGGTTAGGCAACCGGTCTAGGAGAAGGAAAACTCTGAATTCAAACCTGTTGAACTCCGCTTTAGAAATTGACCTTGTGTCACATCCTGCTCGTGCGGAGGGTTGGTAAATATATATATATGTACAGCTTGTACCTGCCATTACTATAGTTGCATTGATATAGCAATGCTTTAAAGTCATCTGACACCTGCATAATAATAAGTCTATAATAGACTAATCAGGGCTGGTTTAGCTCAGTTGGTAGAGCGTCCGAGTAGGAACCACAAAGTTCCAGGTTTGATATCAGCCCTCACCAACTCAGCGTATGAGTAGCACAGAGATCTGTATGGTAAAGTGAGGAGCTGATGGTAGGTGTGGCGCTCACCCTCAGATGCCAAAACAATCTCCTTGGTCTAGTGCTACTGAAAAGGTAATAGACTCCTTCGCTGTCTAGCTGATACTGACCTTAGGCCACCAAGGAGACATAACAAACAAATAAGTAAATATTCCCATCTTCACTCATTTAACACATCTATTACCATATCAAGGCCGGTTTAGCTCGGTCAGTAGAGTGTCCTAATAGGAATCACATGGTTCCTAGTTTGATAACAACGCTCTCCAACTTAGCGTATGACTAGCACAGGGATCTGTGTGGTAAAGTAAGGGGCTTATGGTAGGTGTGGCACTCTGCTTCAGATGCCAAAACAATCTCCTTGGTCTAGCGTCAGTGAAAAGGGGATCTCTCTGGCTGTCTGGCTGATACTGACGACTTTATCACCATATCATTGTAACCTTTTGCTGAGAAGTAGTCAATTTGTCCTTGTTTAAAAAAGGGGGGGGGTTAAAGCAAAATTTAACCCTTTTGCAAACAGATAATTTTTAAAAAAAATCTTTGTAGAGTGGGCAAATTATTTGCTATGCACTAACATTGAATCATCAATGAACAGCCAACATGAAAATGCCTTATATTGACTACCACTTAAAAAAGACAAAAATGTCGCTCGATCTGCAAAAGGTTGGTTTGTTTTGTTTTACGGCATATCAACCTCAGTGGGTCATTCAATGCCGATAAAGTTTTGAAATAAATCAAATTCTTAATGGATAATACAAGCCACCGCCTTCTAGCACCCATATGATAAAAAGGGGTTGGGGCTTGCCATAAGGGCAATAGGGTTGGGAAAATCATATAGGTGCTAGGGCTTGACGTGACCAGCCGATTGATCGGAGGGGGCCTCTCCGACCACCCGTCTAGCCCAAGATATGGCCAAAGGGAGTATTGCAAGCCATGAACTGCTCATCCACCTGGGCTCTATCCTTAAGCATCACAGGTCGCCACCCATGGCCAACAGGTGGCCCCATTTGGGGGAGTCTTATCCCTCTGCAGAGGTGCAGTCGGTGCATTCTAACGCCCCAGCCGACAGGGTGGGATCTGCAAAGGGGTTAATCAATTGAAATTTTTAGATCAATTTTTCAAATCCACAAACAATTACGGAAAGTTTTAAACAATTAAACTCACGTTTGTCTGCAATCTCAACC
Organism: Doryteuthis pealeii; assembly: GCA_023376005.1. Taxonomy (NCBI): domain Eukaryota; kingdom Metazoa; phylum Mollusca; class Cephalopoda; order Myopsida; family Loliginidae; genus Doryteuthis; species Doryteuthis pealeii. Next base: position 15,774,520 of record CM042145.1, on the reverse strand, counting down.
ACAAATTTAAAGAGGGATGCCACTTCGCGTTTCTTGTTAGCTAATGTCTGCCCTGTTTGAGAGGCTCGGCTTTTCTGTAGAGCATGAGTCTCCACATTGACATGTCGCACAACATCCTGCAAGACACAAAGAAACACATTATTTAATGAAAATATCCAGCCACCAACAAGTTATTTTATTTACTTTTACTACAAATATACATTTAGTTTTTCACAATCTACCATAAGTTTATAAGACGCACTATTTTTCCAGACTTTTCAGACAAAATTTAAGGGTACCTTAAATTCAAAATAACTATATAATTAATATAACTTATACACAAGAAGTATATAATTAATATAACTTATACACAAGAAGTATATAATTAATATAACTTAAATACACAAGAACTATATAATTAATATAACTTATACACAAGAACTATATAATTAATATACTTATACGCAAGAACTATATAATTAATATAACTTATACACAAGAACTATATAATTAATATAACTTATACACAAGAACTATATTTAATTCAAACCACATGTTTCACTGTATTTGGGATAGGATAAGTGAAAGTAAGTTATATCTATAGTCCAAACTAAGGTGTTTATTCCATTATAGAGAAATATCCACTTAAATATTTGTTTATAATTTTCTTTCTACTAATATGAGCTTATTTTCACCACAAGCTAGTTGCATTTTTTTTGTGAACATGTCCATGTGACTGTTCTAATTACTGAGAAAATTTTATGTTTCAAGACATAATGCAGTGATGCTGATAGCTTTTTGATTTAGTGCATCCTGGGACACACATATTTGCTTTGAATGAGTCCCCAGGAAAATTCATGGGTCCCAAATAAAGCCGTCTAACTCCTACTTTATAACCTATCCTGTGTAATCCATTTCTAAGAAACTATTGAAATGTATTTACAGTTAGCTTGAAATAGTGAAGGAAAAAAAAAAAAAGAAAAAACACTGGGACGCATGGATACAATTTTACTGCGTCCTTTTAGATTTTTGTGTGTCAGGGATGCGGGACGCGTACCTATCAGCATCTCTGCATAATGTAAACTATATAAATTCTTATTTTTAGTCAGTATGAACTGATAAAAAGTTAAATAAATACTAAATTTAGCTGCAATAATTTCTAAAATGTCTGTATATTATATATATTTTCGTTTTTTTCTGGAATTTTGTAATCCGAAATTTGGGGTGTATCTTTTACACAAATAATTATGGCACTTTTCTTAAATTTAAATCTATAAGATACAAGTAATTGATAATTTGCTTGAAGCATTGTTAATTATTATTATATATCAATGATTTGAAGGCCAATACAATGCACATAAAAAATAAAAACAAAAAGATCTTTTTTTGTCTTATAGATTTCAAAGTAAACTTTATCTTCAGAGACGATTTTCGGAAATGGACGCGTTTTTTTGTCGTTATTTTTTTTTTTTAATTTTTTAATGTTATAAACACGCGTCTCGTGATGTGCATTTTTTTAAACGCCACGAGGAAGGTCGTGATAGTCATAATAGCCATTGTTCATTCAATTTCAATTTTATTATTTCATCTATCATATATTTTATGTATTATTTATTTTATCTATTTGATATATGTATATATAGTAAATATACATAATATGCACTATATACTATGAGGAACGTGTAATTTAATACAGTATATATAGTAAAATATACAGATTATGTACTATTTATTATGAGGAACGTGTATTTTTAATTAATTATATTCTGTGTTTAATTCTAATCTATTGTTTATACTAGGACCTAATTTAGATATTAATAAACTTTCTCTAATTCTGAGATTACCAATGTTGCATATTATTGTATACATAAGATACATATTTCTTTATTTCTTATTCAATTCTTTATGTTTATTCTTACCTTAAGGACCTCAGTCCAACCAACTCTTCCCGAGCTGCTGTCTAAATATTTTATCACAGTTTTCCGTTTCAACAGCTGACGCAACTGGGTTACATGTTTCTGGGGATAAAAATAAAAATAAAAGAATTGAATCACTTTTTAAAAAAAACATAACAAAATTACAGACAGATATCAGAAATAAACTTAATATATTTAATCCAACTACCCTCCCTCCAGCTATGGATAAATAGTAGGGTAGACTGGGCTCTTTAACCTTGACTAGGTAACTAGTCTAGGAGAAGGAAACTCTGAATTCAAACCTGCTACTACTCTCCCTCCAGCTATGGGTAAATAGTAGGGTAGACTGGGCTCTTTAACCTTGACTAGGTAACTAGTCTAGAAGGAAGACTCTGAATTCAAACCTGTTAAACTCTGCTTAAGAAATTGACCTTGTGTCACATCCTGCTTGTGCAGATGGGTTGGTAAATATAGATACCTCCATGTTTCATGCCATTGTTATCTCAGAAAAATAAAGGACCATACTTATGTTGTTCTTTTTTAACAACATAAATATGAAAGAAACAAAGAGTGACATGGGAGCCACTGGTAAACTTGGGCTTTCATTGGAGGGGTTGGTAAATATATATACCTCCATGTGTCATGCCATTGTCACCTCAGAAAAATAATGGACCATTCTATTAAAAAAGAACAACATAAGTATGAAAGAAAGGGTGACATGGGACCCACTGGTAAACTTGGGCTTTCATTCAACAAATGACTTTCAAATAAAATAAAAAAACAATTTTTCAGAATTAATTAATAAACTTACAGATGTTTCCATTAAATATCAATTGTCTTAAACTATTATCATCAGTCAACTATGAAGAGTTTCAATCAAATGTCAATCAAACACATCACTTAATAAATCCCTAATTAATAAAACAACTTTTTGGCAAAATTTGACTTTATTCATTAACATAGTGTATCACCCTAGAAAGAGACTGATTCCAACATTTCTCTAACAATTTGATGCCTTTTTTGTAGAACGATTTCTCTTTGGCCTCAAAATGCATCTCAGTTTCCGATATCACTTCTTCATTGGAGCCAAGTATCTTTCCTTGGAGCATTCTTTTGAGTTCTGCAAAAAGCCAGTAGTCGCTGGGGGCCAGATCTGGAGAATAGGATTGGTGCGGAAGCAATTCGAATTGCAATTTATGTAGTTTTGCCATCGTTGCGATTGACTTGTGACACGGTGCATTGTCTTCGTGAAAGAGCACTTTTTTCTTCTTCATTTGTGGATGTTTTTTGGCGATTTCTTCCTTCAAACGCACCAATAATGCTATATAATATTCGCTTTTGATGGTTCTTCCTTTCTCAAGATTATCGATGAACAAAATACCTTGCGCATCCCAAAATCTTGACTGCTGATATTTGCATCTTTGGTCGCTTTGTGTCCATTGCTGTTTTTAGTAACGAACACAAGACTTTATATTGTTTTTTAGATGTCTTTATTCAACCCAAGTAAGAACAACATGCATGGAAAAATGGCCTACATATAGCAAACACCATTTGCATTTGCATCAGTTTTGTTCAGTCACCTAGCCAAAATTGGCTAACTATCTCCCGTTCTCACACTTGGTTCTGGCCAAACAGAGACCAACTAACCAACTTTAGTAAATGGTTAAGTCCTGTCAATTACTTATACTGTTTGCATTTCATTTAGCGCTAATACCCTTGAGAAAGGTATGAATGAATCCTCCAACTATGGGTAAATAGTAAGGCAGACTGGGCTCTTTAACCTTGGTTAGGAAACCAGTCTAGGAGAAGGAAAACTCTGAATTCAAACCTGTTGGACTCCGCTTAAGAAATTGACCTTGTGTCACATCCTGCTTCGTGCGGAGGGGTTGGTAAATATATATACTGTTTGTTCGATGATTCAGAATTACTGTTGTTTTTAATTTCTACACTACAGTACATAATTTATAGGCAACTTATCAATTATGTAACACAGCAACAAGACAAGAAACTCACCTTTCTTTCAGTTACTTTGTCAGAAGACAAATTTCTACAGGCTGTCATAAGTTCAGTAAGATCCATTATTCAATCTGTAATCAAAGAAATAAATTGAGAGTTCATTTAGAAATTTCAGTCATAAAAAAAAAAAGTTAGAAGTGTAAAGAAAAAGATTAAAATAAATCTAGGAAGGGTTAAATTGTCAGTTTAATCTAATAAATTTATGTTTAACACGGAATTGTGTATAACATGTACCACTAAAAAAATCCTTGTATATAATATACACTGACTTTTGAGAATTTGTAGCAATTTAATTTAAATTTAGCATCATTTGCATATAACACTCTTGTCATTTATAACATGCACCCTGTAGAATCATCATACTAAGTTCCAATTACCATCAAATTGGTAAGACAATGCAACAATTTTATTTTCAGTTTCTTGGGGATTTCTGTTTCTTGATTCATCCCAACCCCTCCATCGCCCTCAAATCACTCGAAGCACAAAACCTAGTGCTTGATCATAATCATTCATTCGATAATGGGGAAATTAAGTAGAATCAAATCACAGAGCGAGAGAGGTATTTTGGTGCAAGTAGGCTGAGCAAGGAGAGGAATGCAAGAGTTTATTTTTGTATGGATCGGTCAGTGAATGAACCTAGCTAAATAGACTCGTGTAGTAGTAAGACTCATGAAGTAGTATGACCAGTTTTGTCACCCTCCCCCCTAAAACCTGCGGCTATATGCCGAGTTGTGACACACTTGCTGTAATTCTCTTTTAAAAATGAATAAAGTTTTTGGAGTGAGTGCACGAGTGTGCTCATTTCAAATATTCCTACTGCAAAATGCCAGAGTATTTATGAAGCCTCAGAACATCATAGAAACCAAGCAGCCAATCAGGACTCAAGGAATGGAATCATCCAAATACATGAATGGACTATTCTTGAGTCCTATAAGTACCAGCTAACTTGGGCAATGGTTCAGCTGTGCTTAGCCAATTGCTATTGTCCAAAGCAACAATATACTAACTGACTTCATCATCATCATACCGCGCATACAGCACGGGTATCCATGACAATCTTTTGCCAACCTTCCCTATCATTCATTGCACCTGGGAGCTCCTCTGTGGAACAACCAGCATCCTCACATAGCTGGTCAATGTAGGTCCTTGCTGGGCGCCCCACACTTGCATGTCCATGTGTTGGCTTCTACAGGAGAACGTCGCTTATGAGTTCATCCTTGCTTCTCCAGCAGTGTCCTGCATGTCTTGTCCGTCTCACTCGGATAGTTTGTGAGATGGGGTGCAGGTGACCATCTTCAGATGGGATTTTTCCCGAAAATATTTAGGAAAAAAAAAAAAGTGAATAAACATCATTTTCAACACCTATTCCATTGCATTGTCAATTGCCTTCTAATTTATATTTTACACATACGTACAATGCTTCAAACAAACTATTAAAAAAAAACAAAAAAAACCTTAATTCATAAATGAATAAGTACCAAAAACTTAGGAGAAATCAGGGCTTACGGTCAAGTTACATTGAAAGCACCAGTTCCCGCTAGATCACCAAAGTTAAGCAGCATTGAATCTGTTCAAGACTTAGATGGGTGACCATTTAAGCAACAGCAGTTACTGTACAAAACCAAATATCAAAGTGACTTGAATTCAGCATTTAAATGACCTGAAAAGGGTTGATATGCCATAAAACAAAACAACCAAACCAGAGAAATCAGATAATTAGCAGGTAGATGATTGGTTGGTTTTATGGCATGTCAACCCTTACTGGGTTATCTAATGCCAAAATCAGTCTTTTTTTACAAGAAATAAAATGGATCATAATTGATTGATTCTAAAAGCATATCAACCCATTGGAATAAGTAATTGAGAGTTACCTCCATTTTGGAGAACTCTCTAGTGAATACTAGACTATATAAACTCTCAATAAGTGTACCAATTATTCTAAGTAAAATAAAACTTTCCAAAGCCTGTTGGTGTTATTGTTTGTCATTACACCCATCTAGGACTATTTTATGCTTACAGGGAATCACATTCATTGTACATTCATATTTACATTTTTTGTGCAGTTGTTTCTTAAGAGGTTTTATTTTTAAACAGATCTATTTGACCCCTAGATGGGACCTTAATAGGTACTACCACTCCAAGTCATAGTGTACATGGGAGTAAGTGGAATGAAGGGGTAGTCCACAATCTCCAGATTTCCTGAACTGTTACCTCACTGTCAGAGGGTTTTTTTACTATAAAAATTCATTGGAAATGATTTTTACTATAAAAATGCATTGGAAATGATTTTTACTATAAAAATGCATTGGAAATGATTTTCACTATAAAAATGCATTGGAAATGATTTTCACTATAAAAATACATTGGAAATGATTTTTACTATAAAAATGCATTGGAAATGATTTTTACTATAAAAATGCATTGGAAATGATTTTCACTATAAAAATGCATTGGAAATGATTTTTATTCTAGAAATGCATTACAATTATAGCCTCAAGTATGGAAGCACGTGGTCTAATGGTTAGAGTCGTAGGAAACGGACCCTTCGACCAGAGTTCAATTCCTGGATGAAGCTGTTTGGATTTCACTTAGTGCTAATACCTTTGGGAAAGGTATGAATCCAATTCTCCCTTCAACTATGGGTAAAATAGCAGGGCAGACTGTGCTCTTTAACCATGCATAGGTAACCAGTCTAGGAGAAGGAAAACTCTGAATTTAAACCTGTTCAACTCCACTTAAGAAATTGACCTTGTGTCGCATCCTGCTTGTGTGAAGGAGTTTTTATATTATATATATATAGCCTCAAGTAACTATTTGTAATTTGTACACATATGGTTTCAAGAATCCCCTAGTTGTAGGGGTGGCATAATGTCAGTATCAACTAGACAGCAAGGAAGTCTATCCCCTTTTCACAAACGCTAAACCAATAATGTCAAGTAAAAGTAAGTAAAGTCATTGGGGTGTCCTAAAGTCGGCATCAGCCATACTGCGAGGGAGTCTATCCCCTTTTCTCTAGCGCTAGACCAAGGAGATTGTTTTGGCGTCAGACGTGGAGCTCCGCATCTACCATCAGCTCCTCACTTTACCGTACAGATCACTGTGCTACTCATGCACTGAGTTGGCAATAGCCGGTATTGAACCAGGAACCTTATGATTCCTAGGCGGTGTAAACCTGGGAGTAATGGCAACAAAGGAATGACTCTACATTCCCCAGAACTCTAAAACTGGAGCTTCATCAATGGATGAAGTTTGGTGTAATACTCAGGACATATTTTCTTTTGTGAAGGGAGGGGTTTTTTTTTTTATCCCTTTACAGAGAATGCAGCCAGCAACTCTTGCCGACAGTGCAGCTATTTTTGATAGATTAAAAAAAAATCTATTTGTGCAAGATCTGACAGTATTTAGTAGCACTCCAAAAAGAGTAATAAAAGTAGAAAATATCCAGGTGGGTTTTAAAATGAACTAATGATCTAAACAAATTTTCATATAGACAGTATTTTGGGGGTATTTGTTTTTTTTAGCTGTTTTAGTGTTTAAAATCGGGATTTTGTTTCCATATTTTTATTAAAAATTATTTTATTATACATTTTACTGGTAAAAAAGAACAATTTCCTCGTAAATTCCTACCATAAAATAAACTGAACCCTCATTTTATGTCCGTGTTTTTGCAATAATGTTTTATTTTTCTTGCACCCGTTATTTTACAATATTAAATATATTTTCTTTATTCTTTAACAAATAAAGAAAATATATTTAGTATTGTAAAATAACGGGTGCAAGAAAAATAAAACATTGATTGCAAAAACACGGACATAAAATGAGGGTTCAGTTTATTTTATGGTAGGAATTTACGAGGAAATAGTTCTTCTTTACCAACAAATTTACCAAAACTAAGGGAATTATCCGATTTTAATGACATTTTCAATGTTGATTTTCAATCGGGAGTGTTAATTTATTTTGTAAACACGGGTTTTATGCCATCTTTAGACAGCGTTTACGACCACATTTGAGTAAAATAAACCGAAAAATAATTTTAAATGTATTAAAAATAAATTACATGCGTGATATTATTTTGCTTTTCTTTTTTCTTTTTCTTTTTTTTACTGATGCTCATTATGTTACTACTTTTCGACTTAGACAAAAATTTGACCTTAAATAATCGATTTAATTAATTTTAATTTATTTTTAAAATGAAAAGCAGACGAAAAATTGGGTATGCCTACTTATTTATTCATTTTAGATGAAGTATCGATCATTATTATCATTAATTTTGACTGGTATTTTCTTTCATATTTCAATTTTAGTTGCTTTTTTTATTTTTTAAATATCGCAATTTACCTGAAACAAAATTTGATGAGAGTTTGCATCACATCCAGAAGTTACTTTATTATGTAAAGTAATCTGAGATTACTTATGGTACAGTAGGTACCACCAATTTGACCCTGTGCAATTTACCCCCCCTACATTTAACACAATGAAACTTGCAGAAAAATTAATATTTTCTTGAAAATTTTTTTCCATTCGAAAGAAAAAACATTAAATAAACTCCTGATGATTTTTTAAATTTTTTATCAGCATACGAAAATAATGAAAATTATGATTGAAAAACAATGTTTTCATTTTTGCACTGTTAAATCAACTGAAATTTAACGTAGCTAAAAACAAGTTACGATAAGAGGATTTTTTAAAAATTCTATGAAAAATCAATTAATGGTCCGATTTTCACGAAAATTTCCATAAATGTTTACCATTGGATGTAAATACATCTGAAATAGTTTTTTTCTAAACTATATTAGGGGAAATATTTTTTTACGATGTCTATCACCCCCCCCCTTTTATTTTATGAGATAAAAAAAAAATGATGTGGAAAAAAAATTTGGTACTTTTTTTCTATAAAGATAAGAGTCTGAATAACTATATCAATGAAATTGTATAACGTACCGAATTATAGTTTTTTTAGGAAAAAATAATGAAATCGGAAATAAAAAGTGCAAAAAAAATGTCATAATATTAATATTTTAAAACTTTTTTTTTCTTATGTAATTGGTATGTACTATATTCTATTAAATTGTCAAAAAAAAAAAAATTTTTTTTAAGAAATTAATTTTTACGAGATTTTCAATCTTTTGTGTGATTAAATATTTTTATTTTCTGCATGAAATAAATTAAATTTTTTTTTTTTCCTGTGGAAAAAAATCAAAATTTTCACGGATATTTAAAAACATGAATTTTAGAATTCAGGTGAACTAAAAGTTGGTCCGATCCGTGCTCGATTAATATTTTTAAAAGAATTTGTAATTTTTATTGTTGAATAGTAATGTGTGATTCTTAGAATGTACGGAAGAGCAAAACTGACATATGACGAGACGCTTCCCGGTAACTAAAGTTTGTTTTTCTGAGCGTAAAAAAATATTTTATTTAACTTTTACGACCAATTAGAATAAAAATAATATATTGAATGATTGTTTTATCAGTTTTTCTCTTAGAAAAAATATTCAAATTTTCATTTTATTTTCGATTTTAAGAATTAATACTAAAACCGAAGACATTTTTTAACGTCAATTTCACTGCGAAATTTTAAGATTAAAGTTTTTCAAGTTTTTATTCATAGTAAATTGTAATATTAAAGTTTTTAAAGATTTTATTCATTTTGAATTGTAATATTAAAGTTTTTAAAGATTTTATTCATTTTAATAGAAAAAATTTGGCTAAAAAAGTTTGTCCGTTACACCCATCCGTACTTAGATGCATAACTGTAAGAGGGTAATAATATGTATTTCTTTCTCTTTAAATCGCGGCCTGAAAATTACCCTTTCGCACGTAATATGGATAGGTTTGTTTATTTTTTAAGATAACGATGTAATTTTTCCCAATCGGATAATTTGATCTTTGAATTAACTATTTTTCTTTGTAACAACCCTGTACGATCTTTTTTTAACGAAATTTTTGATAAACAAAGTTCGGAAATATCTATTTCCGTTTTATTCAAGATGACCTAAACGGTCTGGTGGTACCTATGGTACAGAGACACTTTTTACTGTCTTCGTTCCTGGGGCAGGAACGAAGACAGTAAAAAGTTTCTCTGTTCCTCGTATCGTGGTCGTAGAAATGATGACTAAAGTGAATTGCTATTAAAAGACAAAAGTAAAAACAACTAAAGTATGAAAGAAAATAGAAAAATAGAATAAATGATAATGCTGACAATACTGCTTCGTCTTGATTTATTTACTAAATTTTGAATTAAAATACTGTTTGGAATACAAACTCGTTTGCATTGTTTTGATTTTCTAGACACCCGTAAAATTTCCTGAAAATTATTTTTATAAGTGATTATATATATATATATATATATTATATATATATATAAGTTGGGGTAGCGAAGACATAAAATCAACAGCACTTGGTAAATGTCGGTTTCTCGCCTTTTGAAAATGACAGACGAGAAACGGAAAGTTACAAAGTGCCGTTAACTTTATGTCTTTGCTACCGTACCAATGATATTGAACACTTAACTTTGTATATATATATATATATAATGACGTCAGGAAGGGAGGAAATTTAGTGAATGTCTAGAATTTAAGGTTGAAGTAGTTTCGTTTTTCATTGAGCATAAATGAACAAATAACAATGTTTTTAATTCTTATACAATAAATCAAGCGTGTAATAATAAAATATCTTTTGATATTAATAACTATACTTAATTAAAAGTAAACATAAATTAATAGAAGTTATTTATTCTACATCATCCGATGACTTCGTTAAGCTCTTTTTTCTTCTTTCATTTTATTTATTACTATTAGTATTTCAGTTTAGTCTAACAAAAATTACGAGTAAAAAATAAAATAAAAAAGCGAGGGAAACATATTTTCGATAAATATCTTTTATAAAATAAATAAAGTGATCAAATCAAAATAGTCATTTTTTTTAAAATGTTTTAAAAGTTTTTTTATCTTCAGGTTATTTTGTCTTGTTTTGTTTTGTGATTTTTTTTTAACTGATTCTTTTCGTGTTAAACCTTAGCAAAAAAATAAAAGAAAATGAAAGTTCTTCCTCTTTATTTCTCTAGCCGGTGATATAAAAAATAGGGAATTGTTTGTCATTTAAATCAACATAGTGTCAGAGGTCTTAATAAACACGAAGATTGAAATAAACAAAAATGTTCTTGTTGATGTTTTAGTCAATTTCTGAATGACATGTGTCAAGTAAATGTCACGTTTTGGTTTCGGATACGATTGATGGGATTCAATAATAATGAAGAAAAAAAATAATAAAGAAAAGCTTGATATGGATTGGCTCAGTAATTTCATGTTTGAAGATATTTCTGCATAACAAATGCCTTTAAAGACTAACCTGATGACCCGGTCGTAGCCAGTCCACAATTCGCATATTAAAGTTTAAAAGTTTTTTTTTCACGGTGCCTGCCGCGTGCAAGTTGTTTGAATATGGCGGCCTGCAAATAAAGGGAGATCATTCTAAATTATTTTACCCTCAAATAGTTATTTATTCAGTCTGGCACAAGGCCTCACGTGTAGAGCACCTCATAAAAACCGAGCTAAATTCAGTATTAATAGTATGCAAGATGAACTCGCTATGCAAGTCACCTCAGAGCAAGATATTTAATGATTTGCAAGTTTGGAAAATTACTCGAATTATTTGGAAAAAAAAATTATGAAAAAATATATTATTCTGAAATATATATTTATTGAGTGATTTTACTTGAAAATTATAAAAGGTTCTTTATATGCAATATATATATATATGTGGAAATGAAAAATAAAGGAAAGAAAATGTTGAATGGATAAAATAGGATTTATTTTATCTTATTTTACTGACACGCGTTTCGGCCAGGAGTTTATCCATGCATACATGTATTCTATCATTATTTTAAATACAAAATAAAATAACAATAACAATAATAGAAAAAACTACAGAAATTTTTTTGTATACAAAGAAATAACGCCCTTCGTCAGAGTAAATCCTTATTGTTTTAAATGAAATCAGTTGAAATATGGATAATTTCCGAGATGTTCGAAAAAATAACTTTTTTGAAATTACTTGAAGAAAGTGATATATATATATATATATATATATATATATATATATCAGGAGTGTAGGATTGAGTAATTCCGACAAAATGTGGTAGAAAATAGAGGAAAAAGTGGACATTCTTTTAATTTCTTCTCTCTAGACTGCACATCCAAACCCTCCCCTCTTTCCATCCCTTATCAGCACCAAAAATTACCTTTTCAGTATAAAAGCAGACTGTAAAAAGCATTTGTCTTCACAATAAATTCTGAGGAAGCTTCACTCAACCCAAGGTGAAATATCAATTGAATTTAGTTGCTGTTTTATTACATCATCTTTTTCCTCTATTTTCAACCACACACACACACATATATATATATATATATTCTCCTGAAGAAGGTGTGTTTTGAATTTTTATCTACACCTATATATATATATATATATATGTGTGTGTAATATAGTAAAAAATTGAAAAAACACAAGTTCATAAAACAAGTGATGTCTATTTCGGCTACGCTGCAGTGTTTCAATCTGTTTCAATAGATCTTCATCAGGGCTTACAGATGAAACACTGCAGCGTTGGCGAAATAAACATCACTCATTTTATGAACTTGTGTTTTTCAATTTTTCACTATATTACATACTGTCAGATTCACTTCCATTTTCTCTTCACACACACACACACATATATATATCTATCTATATATATATATTATATATATATATATAATAGTGAAAAGTTCCTTTGTCACCCAATAAATAGATATGTAAAACCTATATATTTATCTTATTATATTATATATATATATAATATATATATATATAATTTTTCACTATATTACATAGTCGGATTCACTTCCATTTTTTCTTCACACACACACACACACATATATATCTATATATCTATATATATATTTTTTTTAAATGCTTAAATTTAAAAATTTCTAAAAATAAAATTTCAATTCCACGAGCGTCCACAATAATCAACCGATATAATTGCGGTTCTCAACAAAAACATAACAGCAAAACATGTTTTTGCAGAAACACCAGAGGAATTAAAGGTATCCTGACGAAAGCAAAAAAGCTTGAAACCTTGGGTAGATAGATGCCTACAAAAAAACAGTTATATTTAATAATTAGATAAATAAATAAATAAAGCTCCTACAACTTGTGGTTGAGCACTGTGATTTCTTTGTTTCATCTTAGAAAATTTTTTTTTAACTATATATCTATATCTCTCTCTCTATATATATATATTATTACTTAGACTAGTGAAGGATGTCTTTAGTGATATTGAAGTACTGTATGAAAACATTCTCTCTAGAAAAGTAATAATATATTTTGAAATGTGCATGTATTCTTTAGTGTAAACACTGTAAAGTAATTTGTTAAAGGATATGTAGCATGGCCCATAGTAGCCAGTTTGAAAGAGTGAATAGCGAAGGATATCTTTAGTGATATTGAAGTGACATATGAATAGTGAAGGATATCTTTAGTGATATTGAAGTGACATATGAATAGTGAAGGATATCTTTAGTGATATTGAAGTGACATATGAATAGTGAAGGATATCTTTAGTGATATTGAAGTGACATATGAATAGTGAAGGATATCTTTAGTGATATTGAAGTGACATATGAATAGTGAAGGATATCTTTAGTGATATTGAAGTGACATATGAATAGTGAAGGATATCTTTAGTGATATTGAAGTGACATATGAATAGTGAAGGATATCTTTAGTGATATTGAAGTGACATATGAAGACATTCCCTCTAGGAAAGTAGTAGATGATGAAGAATGTGTATTCTTTTGTGTGACTCTAACGAGATTCTCTCTAGAGAAATAGTAGTGATTCTCTTTGGTAGGTATGTTAGATTTTGTGGCATGTCAACTCTTATTGGGTTATTTGATGCCGAAGACATCTTGTCTTATTCATTCTTGCTGGGGTATTCAAATTTGTTTATTTTTTCAAACTCAATTTTTTTAAAAACAGATCTTTTTAATACTCATTATTTTATCTATTTAACCCATAGATGGAACCTTAAAAGGTTAGGGTGGACCTGGGAGTAATGGCAATAAAGGGGTACTAAAAGGGCCGGGTTAGCTCAGTCGGTAGAGCGTTCTGCTAGAAACCACAAGGTTCCTTGTTCGATTCCAGCTCTCGACAACTCAGCGTATGAGTAGCACAGGGATATGTGCGGTAAAGTAAGGAGCTGATGGTAGCCTCATATGCCCAAAATAATCTCCTTGGTCTAGCGCTAGTGAAAAGGGGATAGGCTCCCTCGCTGATTGGCTGATACCGACATTAGGCCGCCCCGACGACTTTACTTACTTACCATATTCCCCAGAGCTCCAGAATTGGAACTTCCCCACAGGATGCAGTTTAACATCATACCCAAGACACTAAGACCCTCAGCCACCGCCTTCTAGCACATATATGATAAAAAGGGTTGGGGGCTTGTCATAAGGGCAATCGGGTTGGGACAATCATATAGGTACTCAGAGATGCTGCATCCCTGATGCACAAAAATCTAAAAGGACGCAGTCAAATTGTATCCATGCATCCCAGTGTTTTTCTTTTTTCTTCTCTCACCGTTTCAAGCTAATTGTAAATACATTTCAGTAGTTTCTTAGAAATGAATTACACAGGTAGGTTACAAGGTAGGAGTTAGACGGGTTTAGTTGGGACCCATAGATTTTCCCGGGGGACTCATTCAAAGCAAATATGTGCATCCCAGGACACACTAAATCAAAAAGTTATCAGTATCACTGGGTACTAGGGCTTGATGTGACCAGCCAATTGATTGGAGATGACCTCTCTGGCAGCCTGTCTAGCCTAAGTATCTTATCATAGACTGCTCAGCCACCAGGATTCCGTCTTTAAGCATCACAGGTGGCCCCATTGAAGCCAGCCCAAATCCAAGAGCAGAATAAAAAAATCATACAGCTTAATAGCAGCAGTAGAAGAAGAAGAAGAAGAAGAAGAAGAAGAAGAAGAAGATAAGTCTACTATACAGTATATGATAAAAATAAGATAAGTATACAGTTTATTTGGTACCAGGGCTATGCAACAGTTCTGCCTTTAGCTGAGGTTCCTCTTTGCCCCCCCTCTCTTTTTAGACCCATCCATGTTCGTCCATATACCTCTCCTCTCTGTTTAGACCCATCTCTATCCATCAAGATCACAAGCCCCTAAGATTCATAGGTCTAAATTGTTCACCAGCTTCTTCTTCTTCTTCTTCTTCTTCTTTTTCTTCTTCTTCTTCCTAGACACTCTGTTACTGAAGAACAAAAATGCAATGCACCGTTCTGGCAAAAACGGATCGCTTTTATAGCCAAACAAAAGTTGCAAGGAACTATGGGTAGTCATGCATAATGCCTTGCAACCTCTATAAAAAGTCCACTCTGCCCCCTCCAACTTCTTAACACTTCTTACTCAGAGTGGATACCGCCGTGGCGCACTGCCCCAACCACATTTCTTCTCCAGCCATGTCTCATTTTGCCGGCCAGACACCGAAGACGCTTTGAGTCAGGTAAGTTTGACTCGTCACTACAGTTTCCCAGTGGCGGAAGCAGGGATCAACTAAAGGTCATTACCTATCAATCATCTAACCCTACAGATTTTGAATTTCAACGACTTTTTTATTCAAAATCTAGCTACACTAACCATTAAAAGTAAGTTCGACTCATCACTACAAGGTCAAAACTTACCAAGCAACAAAAAGACAATTCTTAGGCCAACAGCAGATACTTGATTTGGCACTAAGTGAACTGAAAAGGGTTGATATGCCGTAAAAACAAAACAACCACCCACACAATATTCTCCTCCACACTTCTCTTCTCTGTTTGGGCCCATCCCCGTTGATCAACACTCCTTTCTTCTTTGTTTCGGTCCATCCTTGTTCATAAAGATCAAAACTCGCCTAGCAACAAAAAGACAATTCATAGGCCACCTGACATGCACGACATCAAATTGGCAGTTTCTTCAAGACTTTTCAGTTCCTTCTTTCAAATATATCGCACAATCCAGACGTGTAATCGCAACTCTTGAAACTTACATTCTCATAATCTTTTTTTGGGTTATTTCCTATAAGTCCAACATAAACAAAGGGGAAACACTCTTGACTGATAAATTATTTATTTATTTTCCCATTAAACTAACCTAAACCCTAACCCTAAACCCTAACCCTAACCCTAACCCCGTCTTCCTTTTTCCTAGTAGATCAATAAATAAATAAATAATTTATTAGTCAAGAGTGGTTCCCCTTTGTTTATGTTGGAATTATAGGAAATAACCCTTTTTTTACCCTGAGGCTATTCAACTCTTGTTTACTTTATCTTTTTTCTTCCTTAAATGTGTGAATTTGTTTAATGACACCTTTGTAACAGCTTCTGAAGATACTCTTCCTGATAAAAACAACTTTAAGTCTCGACTAATGTTTGAAAATGTAGATTTATTGTTTTTGATAAATTAACCTCACA
The DNA here is from genome assembly GCA_023376005.1 of Doryteuthis pealeii. Taxonomy (NCBI): domain Eukaryota; kingdom Metazoa; phylum Mollusca; class Cephalopoda; order Myopsida; family Loliginidae; genus Doryteuthis; species Doryteuthis pealeii. The sequence goes on along the minus strand of CM042145.1, from coordinate 15,758,100 downwards.
GACAAACAACATGAATACTACGGGAGAAAAATAAACAAAAATACTAAAAGTAATGTGCACTGATAAAAGTTTGGCAAGTTCATGAAATTTCAGAGTGAGAAATGTGTATCACAACTTGTGTGCCATCTAACCAGAATTCAAAAATTGCTAAAGTTTTTTGTTTCAGCAAGGGAGTCTATCCCCTTTTCCCTAGCGCTAGACCAAGGAGATTGTTTTTCATCAACTCCTTACTTTACTGCACAGATCCCTGTGCTACTCATATGCTGAGGACCGGTATCGAACTAGGAACCTTGTGGTTTCTAGCCGAACGCTCTACCGACTGAGTTAACCGAGGATATTTCTTGTGTGTATCTGTGGGGATTAAAATAAAATTCAAATAAAAAAAATAACTCCCATGAGCCTTCACCAGAATAACCCTCCGAGCATGTGAGGGAAAAAGGACCCACTTCTGACCCCGAATATAATCTCTCGGCCTTTTTTACTTAGGCCTTAACTGCGTCTAGACACTACTACTGGCCAGGGAGACATTTCCTTGCCATGTGGTGGCTATGACCCGTGAATAAAGCCTAAATCATAAAACTACCTTTTGTCTTTGTCTCTTCCTTTTTCTTCCCCTGAATTCTTTTTTCAGTGCGACCACCAAATAAGATGGGGTTAAAAGCAAACCCTTGGAACATGCACCAAGAAATAACCAACTACCTTTTAAACCTAAAACATTAAACCTCTTACCGCCCCATATATCTCCCTCCAAAAATGGCAAACAGCTAAATATAGCAAGAAACTGGAAGTCCCATGTGTTGCATAGTTGATGGGCATACTACCAATTTTGCATAGTTAATTTTACATTGTACTTACTGTCTTGAGTTTTCTTTGTATTATTTTTCTTTTATTGTTTTATATTCTTTCATCACTGTTTGGTTAAGCTTCTGCCCAATTCCTTTTTTCATTTGACAAAATTCCAGATATAATGTTTTTTCATTTGACAATTTTTTTCATTTGACAATTTTTTTCATTTGACAATTTCCATATATTTTTCATATTTGTCAAATGAAAAAACATTATATCTGGAATTTTACACCTTGAAGACTTTCATATATAAATCTACGGACTTCAACACCACTAGTAAATTTTGGAAACCTAACATCTTTCTTCAAATTACCATGTGGACTTGTATATTGTTAACAGCTGAAATATATATACTATACTATTTTGATACCCACTTTACATTTTTTATATATTTTTACAATTTTTACAATAAACTCTTTTGAGTTTTACCTTGAACTATAATGCTTCTAATTTTAATTTTTAAAAAAATAAAATTTATTTTATTTTTATTTTTAAAACAGAACATGCATTTTCAAAAAATTTTCAGCGGTTGATATCAGCGTTCGTTTTGTAAACAGTCTTTTTAACGGATATTTTCTTCTCGTCTATGTCGCTCTTTGATGAAGACCAACTTATCGTTTTGGTCGAAACAGGCCTGTCATATATATATATATATATATATATATATATATATATATATATATATCTTTCTCTTGGAGTTTGCTAAGTATTATTTAGAAATATATAATCTAAATAAAGAACAATAAGGAAAAAAGTCTCTCTCTCTCTCTCTCTCTCTATCTATCTATCTATCTATCTATCTATCTCCCTTAGAGTTTGGTATTATTTAGAAAACGAATCCTAAAAAGGTGACAAAAATGATAAAAGGAAAAATGTGCTAAATATACAAACAATTAGAATTAAAAATTGAATAGAATGCAACATAGTATATTGAATTGAACACACTTGTTAGTCTTAACACTCTGTTTTTACAACCATCTGGGGGTTTGACTTAGTCATAAACAAATCAATAATCATCTAAATAACCACTGATCAAAATTCACACCTTGTTCATTTGGGTCAGTCAGCTGTCATCAGGGTTGGGCTTCTTTTTTCTTTTTTTTTTTTTTATATATATCCTCTTTTCTCTTATCAAAACAAACATATAGTTAAAACATGTTGGTGCTTTACAGGGATTCAAACTAAAATGTTTTTTAATCAAATATTTTTTGTATGAAATTTACCAAGAGGAAAGAACAGACTTTTAAAAAAATAATACAAGATGGTCATGGAGAGAGAGAACAGTGTTTACATCAACATTTGAGAGAAAATTAAAGTATCTGGATAAAGCTAAGGTGCATACCTCTATGGTTCAGGTAGGTAGAATTTTTTTTCACCGGAACTTTAAAATTCTCTTATTTTGGTGCATTATTTATTTCATTGGCTCTTTTATAAATTTTATATGCTGACAATGTTGAAATTGATCCAATACAGTAAACATTATACAGGGTGTCCCAAATGTTACTTATTTATCTAAAATAAAAGAATAGGCATTTTTTGAAATTTTTTTTTTTTTTGTAGCATAGAAACTTAGGTATATAAAAATAAAAGAAAATCCATTTTAGTAATTTATCATTTTTTTTTTGTAGCATAGAAAATAGGTGAAGTTTGGGTCACTATATATATATATATATATATATATATATAAATATACAAAAAAAGGTGTATCAAAAAATATCAAGATTTTTTTGTACTTTTTACTTCGAACATTTATTTATGTTGAAATTGATCCAATACAGTAAACATTATACAGGGTGTCCCAAATGTTACTTATTTATCTAAAAATAAAAGAATAGGCATTTTTTTGAAAATTTTTTTTTTTTTTTTTTTTTTTTTTTAGCATAGAAACTTAGGTATATAAAAATAAAAGAAATCCATTTTTAGTAATTTATCATTTTTTTTTTTTGTAGCATAGAAAATAGGTGAAGTTTGGGTCACTATATATATATATATATATATATATATATATACAAAAAAAATATACAAAAAAGGTGTATCAAAAAATATCAAGATTTTTTTGTACTTTTTGATAGACCTTGTATTCTGAAAAAAAACAAAAAAACTTCCATTCATTCTTTATTTCTATCTTGGTAAATACAGTTTTAAACTTGGTACTTTTTTGACACACCTTGTATTCTGATAAAAATTAATGAATGGAATGTTATTTTTTTTTTCAGAATACAAGGTGTGTCAAAAAGTACAAAAAATTTCAATTCTTTTTTGACACACCTTGTATATATATTTCATTAGCATTAAGTTTTATAAACAAGTCACTATATAAAAAAATGTCTTTACTGAATATTGGAAAAAAAATTTTTTTTCTTTTTCCCTACTTTTGGGTGGAACTTCACTTAAACTTAGGAGCCTTAAAGTCGTAACCGGGAGTCTTCACGCAACTTCGAACCAAATCCTTTATTTAATCCATTTGAATAGATTGTCCTCATTCCATTAACCATGATTACGACATGAAGGCTCCTGAGTTCGACAAGAATATTCTCAAAAATTTAAATAAATAAACTTTTTTACTATTCTAAAAATCCGTAGGGGAATTTTAGGATATATATCTCATTAGTATTAAGTTTTATAATCAAGTCACTATATGACAAAAAATATCTTTACTAAATTTTAGAAACTTGTTTTTTTTTTTCACAACATTTGGATGGAATTTCACAGTTCCCAGTTACTATCAAACCAAACTTGTAAATACTTTTGATATTTTTTTCTCCAAGACTATCATAATCTTTACAAGTACTTAATTAATTTTTACTTTCTTTCTTTTGCTTTTTAATTTTATTGCAGCTTTTTATCACAAAAGTTGCTCTTCAACTAGTTAAGTGCTTCATTTAATATTTCCAATAACTTAGAACTACTACTACTACTACTACTACTACTACTACTAATAATAATAATAATAATAATAATAATAATAATGATAATAATAATAATAATACTGTGGAATATGAGGGTCAAAGTGATACCAATTGTAGTTGGTGCACTTGGAGCGGTCCCAAAAAGCTTGGAAAAGAGACTGGAGGATCTGGAAATCAGAGGAAGAATTGAGACCATGCAGACTACTGCATTGCTGCAATCAGCTAGAATAGTCAGAAGAGTCCTGGAGACCAGAGGAGACATGTTGTCACTGAGGCTCCAGTGAAATACTATCAGCTAACGCTAATGTGAAAAACTCAAAAGGAGTGAAATAAATAATAAACAATCTACATGGATTTTGAGGAGTGGAGAGACAATATGACAATATATTTAAACCCAGATTAATCATGAGGTTACTTTAGCCAAAGATGACTTTGGCATTAAATAACCCAACCCTTGTTGAGTTATTTAATACCAAAGTCATCCTTTTTTTCAAGTAAGTAAAAGTAAAGTCGTCGGGGTGACCTAAAGTCGGTGTTTTGGCTAGTAGTTATGATTCTGCATCATTTTGTGTGTTTTTCCTAAAACGGGATTATTTTCGCTATTCACCGGGCCCTTCCTGTAAGTTTGTCCATTCCCGCTAAATTCAATTCTCTTTCTACCTTCTCTCGGCACCCAATAGACGTGTTGCTGACTTCTCCCCTCTCAGAAGTTTATTACAGGCACCCGCTTCTTACCTCTTTCCTCCTGAATAAAGACAATATAACTACACCCAAAAGTTATTTGTGTTTCCTGGCTGGAGTGGTTAACCTGCACGCAATTAGACTGTCTCAACCAACCGGTAATAGGGTTAGACGGTCACCGTTAGGAGGCGTGACAGTCGGTATCAGCCAATCAGCGAGGGAGTCTATCCCCTTTTCACTAGCGCTAGACCAAGGAGATTGTTTGTGTGTCTGAGGTGGAGCACCACACCTACCATCAGCTCCTTACTTTACCCCGCCCTTATTTTTTTTTAAAACTATTATAGCTTCAAGTAACTATCGTAATACTTATAATCTATCCGCAATTATTAAAACAGTTTCAAGTAACTATTCCTAGTGGTATAATAGTTATTTTCATATGAAGTGGACTCAGCTCCCTGAGTTCAAATCCTGGACAAGGCTGTTTGCATTTCACATAGCGCTAATACCCCTGGGAAAGGTATGAATCCAACTATTATTTCCTCCAGCAATGGATAAATAGTAGGACAGACTGGCCTCTTTAACCTTGTTATGGAACCAGTCTAGGAGAAGGAAAACTGAATTCAAACCTGGGATGGAAACTGCAAGGCTATTCTTGCCCCCAAGACATGCTATATGAGTAGTGCACCCCCCACAACCAAATAACGTTATGAGACCAATGATGATTCCTATTTAATGATAATAATGAGGTATTTAATGGCACACAGATATATGGTTCTGTTAGGTCCCAGCCCTAATGAAATTCTAGAGTTACTCCCCTTGAGCAGTAGGGGATAGTTGCCTCCCTTGAAGGTTGCATTGTGGGAACCCAGAAGTGAGGTCTCTGCCATGAGGCTTTTGGATTGGGGTTTGAGCTGGCTGGATGCATGCACAACATGGTTGAGCTAATTAAGTCATTTTTACGGTAGAAGCATTCTCTACCTTGTGTTAAATACAACCTTGTTAATTTCCAACAACCGGGTTTTGCGTTTTCATTCAGTGCTCCTTATTTTATTTGTATGTAAAAGCATTACAGGTTCCATAACTAATATTAATCATCTGAACACTATCATATAGTTTTGAGTATTTCAAGCAACTATATATATATATATATATATATATATATATATATATATACATCATGGGGGCGTGTGATCTAATAGTTTGAGTCTTAGGAAATGGACTCGTCGACCCGAGTTCAATTCCTGGACGAAGAAATTGACCTTGTGTCACATCCTGCTTGTGCAGAGGGGTTGGTAAATATATATATGTGCTAGTAGGCAATGGCTGAGGTTCTCAGTGAATTGGCTATGGCGTTAAACTGCATATAATGGTAAGGTCCACTCCTGGAGCTCTGCGGAGTGTGGAGTACCCCTTCATCGCCATTACTCCCAGTTCCACCTTAACCCAGAGTGGTAGTACCTGTTAGGGTCCCATCTATGAGTTGAATAAAAAAATGTTTACTATGATGTAGCAGTTCAGTATGTTAGTCAATACATCATATGGATTTGAAACTTGCAGAAAATCCTCAGTGAAAGGCAAATCTTTAAAAGTAGCACACTGAGAATATCAGGTGAGCTCGACATCTCACAATCCAGTGTGGTTCATCACCTTCACAACCTAAGGAAAGGTATCCAGAGTTGCCAGATTGTGCCTCACATTACCAAAATATTGCAAAATGTTCAACTCACCCTGGTATTATTTCACTGAATTTTTGAGACGAGGCTTGATAATGTGGATTATTTGGGTTATACAGACTATTGTCCACATCTTTATTGTTATCTATATATAACAATAAAGATGAGGACAATAGTCTGAGTAATCCAAATAATTTAAATTCACCCTAGTATGTTTTATAGTAAGTCATGTAAGGAATTACTTGTGATTTTTTATGCCCTTTTGTATATATCTTAATATAACTGTTAATAATATAAGATAATAGGGTGGTTCATGATATATTATCATTATTATTCATTTCATAAAAGTTTGGGCGTCAATCCATTTACGACAAGGAAGAGTTTGTTACAAAACCATCGCTGCTGAGCAGCTTTATATGATCCGGAGGAAAACTAGGGGAGTAAACCCTGAAAACAAATCCGGAGCAGTACTCTGCTGCTGATACAATACTTAAACCAACAGTACTGTCCATAACTACTTTGAATTTTTGTGTACGATGGACATAGGATTAAATCACTGGACCTTTAACAATACGCAGGATAGGACTTATACGCAGGATAGGACTTATTCGCTTACCAAAGGATTCCATCACTCAGGACTTACTTACTTTAAGCCCTTTTCAACTGGCCAAGGATGGCATTTAAAAACTTTACAGCGCATGGTGTAATGGTTAAAGTCATGAGAAATGGACTCGTCGCCCTGAGTTCAAATCCTGGATGTGGTAATTGCATTTCACTTAGCCTTGGGAAAGGTATGAATCCTACTCTCCCTCCAGCTATGGATAAATAGTAGGGCAGGCTGGGTTCTTTATCCCTGGATAGGCAACCGGTCTAGGAGAAGGAAAACTCTGATTTCAAACCTGTTGAATTCCACCTAAGAAATTGACCTTGTGTCACATCCTGCTCGTGTGGAGGGGTTGGTAAATATATATACAGAATAAAGAATATTCACAGAAGCATTTAAAATTACACACATATTGCTAAAATTCTTGTCTTATCTTAGTATGATGGTGATTATGTGTCTGGAACGGAAACTGAAACTACATCACTTCCTATGTCACAATTCCCTTAGTTATTTATGTCACATTCTTAATAATTCTATTTTTATTCAAATCTCAATTATTAAGAAAGTATATATACATATACACACACACTCACACACACACACACACACACACACAGAGGCCTATATATATATATATATATATATATATTATATATATATGGTTAGTTAGTTAGTTAGTTAGTTAGTTAGTTAAGAATTTATGAAAAAAATGTTCTTAAAAAACTTTTTAAGAAAAAAAAAACTTTTTAAGAGAAATCTCTTTGGGAACAAAATTATTTTTACTGGACTATATATATATATATATATATATATATATATGTGTGTGTGTGTGTGTGTGTGTGGTTCCTTTTCTATTTTTAGATTTGGTGACACACCCAGATTAGTAACTGCAAAACACTATTAATATACCCATCCAAAACTAGAGAGTTAAATGTCATCATAGAATAGTGAACACAGTGTTGAATTTACATTAGAAGATGAAATGAATAGCACACTTACCTTTCATAGACATCTTATTATAATGGATGGTTGGTTGGTTGGTTGGTTTATTAATTTTAACGGTATATCAACCCGTCCAGGGTTATATCATGCCTAGCGGTTGGGGATATTATAATGGAGATTAGGTCTCTATTTGTCTGTAACTGAAACTACATTACTGCTTACATCACATAACCCAAAATCATCATAACATAGAATAAATACACTCAAAATTTGAGCATGCAAACCTTAGACGATCTTCATTTTTTTAAAAAACAAGTTATAGTAAATTCATAATTTACTAATAATAAATAATAAATTATTATATACTTATATATAGTTTGTTTTATTTTAATATATATTTAAAGTTATCAGAACTAAGTTTCCATTTCAAAATGTTTTTATTTTATTCATAATTTTTATAAATTTGATGATTTTACTTATTTATGGTACAAAATCTCTATCATTGAATTTTTAACTCCTACCCCCTCAGGCAAATTCTTTCAAAAATTAATTTTTACACCGCCCAGAGGGTGTTCGTTTTGTTAGTCTTACTAATTTGAAATGATTATAGCTTAAAATGAATGGCTTAAAATGGCTTAATGAACATCAGTTGCATAAGGATAGAACTTGCTCTCCTCATTGAACATTACAGAGTGCAATTTGATCCCTCATGTGATTTTCTCATGACACTAATAGAGATGTAGCATCTTGGTAGAATACTGAGACGGGACTTTTACCCCTGTAGCGTTAGTTTGTATTCGCCTGGTGGAGTTGTCTGCCCCTTTTAGTTTGATGATGCCCGCTAGGGCACCAGTATTTAAGCGCCGGTTTCAAATCCTTTCGGCCTCTTTATAGTTTCAGCAACTACGAGCCACATGGGGTAGATTCTATCTAAACCCTCTCGTGGGGCTCCGCCCCCCTTACATTACTGTAAGTTCTTTACAGCATGGACTATCGCTAGTCTCATGTCTGTACTCTTTTATGTTATATCTGCATCATTCATGAATGTGTCTATCTTTATTTGTGTACCTCTTTTTATATGTACTCTTTCACTATGTACTTGTACCAACTGTTATCCATGTGCTGTGTTTATTAAATGTTTGTCTATTAACCTTCGTCGGAGTCATTTATATCCAAAGTATGTTGAACTTTAAACCATCCTTATACCCCAAAGACACTGACAGAAGTGTACACAGCCTATTGCATGATTGTTATAATAAGTATTATTATTAAGTCTGTCATCTTGTGGTTTACATATGTTGTTATTGGGTGAGCGTTAAGAAGATATTACAACAGTGTTTGTATTTACCCAGCCCCTCTGACACAAGCAGGAAGCAGGGTAAACTTGGTTTGAATTCAGAGTTTTCCTTCTCTTAGACTGGTTGCCTAACCAAGGCTAAAGAATCCAGTTATTTCTACTATTATAACAAATAGATTCCTGCCTTACTCTAGGGCATTAGAGCAAAGTCGGGTCTATTCACAGAATTGCGTCCCAGCCACCTGCCTTAAAAAATGCTACGAATGAATATGATTGTTGGAATAGATATATTAAAATAAAATAAAAATACCGAAAAATATGTTTTGATTTTTTATTTGTAATTGATTGTCAAAAAAAAATAAATAAATAAATAAAATGAAAATACCAAAAAAAAAAAGAAGATTTTTTTTTAGTGGATTGAAGGCGTTTTTATTGACAAATTATCTTTTTAGTGGTTTGAAGGCGTTAAAAGTAAGCAATATTTTCATCGACAAGAAAATGTAAATATTTAGCCCCCCCACCCCTAAAATAATCTAAAGAGGAGGAGGGTTAAAATATTTACTTGTCGAAGATAGACTGGAGAGGGTAAAATATCGCATTAACTTTTTGGGGAAAAAAAGCCTTAAGTGCTGGTTGTTTTTTCAGCAGGCACTGCTTCAACTAGGGACTTCATTTGTAGGGAGGGTTGTTTTTTCAGCTTTTTTTAAGGCAAGAGGCGGGGACGCAATTCTGTGAATAGCTCCGCGAAGTGAAATGCAAACAGCCTTGTTCAGGATTTGAACTCAGTTTGCTCATTCCATTTCCCATGATGATAACTGTTATACTAAATGCATCAGTGTTATGGCATAAGTGAATATCTGGCTAGAGGCACTTAATAAGTCATTTGGGTGAATATCTGGCTAGAGGCACTTAATAAGTCATTTGGGTGAATATCTGGCTAGAGGCACTTAATAAGTCATTTGGGTGAATATCTGGCTAGAGGCACTCATGCTTAACGTCCTGCAATAAATAAATAACTGATTCACAGTAGTTTATATTGACAATCACAAACACGTAAAGCATAAGTTACCAAATTAGACTATATCGCACGTTCATCATGTGTTCATCATCTTTTTGATCTCCATCTCTCCAATACACGCAGGCATGCCTACAAAGTCAGAAAACAGCACTGTTCACGTGACTTTCGGAAACATTTTTTTCACGCTCAGAATTGCGGAGACATGGAATAAACTGCCTGCATCTGTTGTAGGCTGCCAGAGCACTGAATCTTTCAAAGCCTCCATGCTTCCTGTAGTCCACCAACACTATACCTGATGCCACTCTCCACATACACATGCACACACATACATGCATATTACTACTGTGACCTGTTCATGTTCCTGACACAACATTATTCTGTGTACTTGACATGAGACTTTGATGAGTTGTGGTGCACCTGAGTACTGTACACAATAAATTACATTATTATTATTATTGTGAAGAAAAAAAACATTTTAAGAGAAATCTTTTTGGGAACAAAATCATTTTTATTGTACTATATATGTGTGTGTGTGTGTGTGTGTGTGTGTGTGTGTGTGTGTGTGTGTGACTTAACGCCGATAGACAGTACTTCACAGGCTGTCGCAGAAGAAGGTCGGCTCGTCCCAAGCCGAGATAAAAGAACTGCCATACCGACCACACTAAACCCCACGTCACACCAGCCATGGCATCAGTCAGGACTTGCTTTCAACCCCACACCTGCCCTCATCTCACTAAGCAAAAGGAAATTCTACCAAATTCACGCCAACTATAACCCATCAGCGACTACTAAAACATCAGATCTTCTGCCCACATATAACCAACTTCTGACTACTATCACTGGTTCATCTGCCCACATCATCACCTACCCTACAACTGATTCGGCCACCGGACATTTCACTGACTTTACATACTCATGTAACAACTGACTATCAAAAATATCAGACGTTCTCCTTTAAAAACCATTTTCAACCGTATAACCTTTTGTGTTTTGCTAATACATTGTTAAACTTAAAATCTGTGTTTGTTTTTTCCTTGCCACCAAACACTTCATACTAACCCTGTTTATTACATCTGCCACTGCCATCTGCAATAATCATGTCCCAAAATGGTTGACAATCTAGTATCATATCAATGATCTTTTACTACTGAATAGAAATGTATTCATTTAATTCATTTCTCTTTTTTAACTCTAAACCATTTTCTAAAAGCTAACGATCTAAGGTGTTTTTGGGTGGACCGACATTTTGATTATTGAGTGGTTTGAGGCACTCTGGTAGATAAAGTGTTAAACTGCAAGATTCACCCTCATGGGAAACTAAACACCTCAAAGGGAGTTATTAGAAATAGAGAGCTATCCTTAGCTACACTAGTGGGAAAAAAAGAAAAGAAAAGCGGGGAGACATGGTCTTCAAAAGGAACAATCTATTAATAATGGAGATTCGCTTCCGGTTTTTGTCTGTAACAAAAATTACGTCACTGCTTACGTCACATTACCCAAAATCATCATAACATAGAATAAATACACTCAAGATTTGAACATGCAACATTAGACAGTCCTCATTGTTTTTTAAAACAAGTTTTAATAAATACATGACTGGTATTATATATCTATATATAGTTTGTTTTATTTTAATATATATATAAAGTTTAAATTTCAAATTGTTCTATTTTTTAATCCTTTAATGAATTTTACTTACTTAGGGTACAAACTCGCTGACATTGAATTTTATACTCCCACCCCTCAGGCAATATGTTTCAAAAATCTATTTTTATATCGCCCGGAGGGTGTTTTTTATTTTGTACTAGTAACAATAATGTTATGTTATTGTTTTCTTTAAAAAATTAGATAATTTTTTCTCATTTAAACATTAATTATTATAAGGTAAGTCAGTGGAAATTCCATGATTTAATCAGATTAAATATCAATATTACATTTTAATGCTTTATTCATGAGTTACATATATATTCAAATTATATATATAATACTTATTTACATATATATATATATCACACCTCCACATTACACAGCCCGTATCCTTCTGAAGGTGTCGCCACCATGTTTTGTTGCGTGTATGTAAACTCCCTCGAACAGCAAAGACTATGACAATGACTATGTGGGTAGATAGACAGGTTTATAGTTGGGGCCATTAACTGTTACTGGTATATTTCCATCCCTTCAGAACTCTCGCTACGGGGCTTGTCAAAAGCCCTACGCCTCCATTAAATTATACAACAATAGTGTATTGTTTTACTTATTTATTTACATTAAATGTAATCAACGATATCATAGCATACAAAAGATATTTCATGGATTTTCTACTTTCATGGCTATTCTGTCCTACTCGTTTCCATGAAAATGTAAAAAATGGAGATTATTTTTGCATCTGAGGTGGAGTGCCACACTCCCCATTTTACCACACAGATCCCAATTGTGCTACTCATGCGCTGAGTCGGTGACGGTTAGTATTGAACCCGGAACCTTGTGGCTCTTAGGCAGATGCTCTACTGACTGAGCTGAATCGGGCAACAAGCTTAACTTATTATTATTAACTTATTATTCCATTTATTCAGGGTTAGTAAATATTTACCCAACCCGTTCACCATGGGTAGGATGTGACACAAGGTCGCAAGTATTGTTACATAATTATTAGATACCTAATATTTATGTGCAATAGTGTAGAAATCAAAATGGTCGTTATAAGCTGCAGCCCACGGCCTTGAAGGATTTGAATGACAAGGCTTGACCTGTCCTGATCCTTCCTTCCGGTGGATACCGTGAGAATCGGTGGAGAAGACCCTCTTCCGGTTTAGATTAGAAATAGATTTTAGTCAGTCAGCAAGAAACCATGACGGTGGTGATTTGTCTTATACATGCTCCGACTCGATCTGCGCAGGTAGTCTGGTGGGGGATTTTGAGAATAAAATATGATCAAAGTAAATCGAAGTTTTGTGTTATTATCTAAAAACTAACAATGACACAGGGCTTCTGATAAAGAGAAATCCCCAATGGAAGACCAGACACGAAGTCCCCAAGAGAACTCCAGACACTAGAAGAGACCTAGAAGAACTTAAGATATCAGGAAGAACAGAAGAAGAATAGAAGAAGTTAGAAAGAAAGTAAAGGGGTATACAACAGTATGGATCATCCAGTAAGGATCAAACTCACTATTAAAGTAGTAATGGATTTGTGAGACTAACTTGCGAACCATTACACTATAATGGGACACTCTTATTTGATGTTAATATATTATGGATATTTATGTTAGCATCCTTCCGTCTACTACAAAGTTTTAACCACGAATGGTGACAGACAGGTCAAGAGTTAAGAATAAAACGAACAACTTGAAATAGGAATTAAAGAAGTGTATTACAGAATATATATATATATATAACAATAAGGTTGCAAACTTTTAGTGCGTCTGCACAAATGTATATACTGCCCTGTCAGCTGGGGCGTTAGAATGCACCGACTGCACCTCTGCAGAGGGGTAAGACTCCCCCAATGGGGCCACCTGTTGGCCGTGAGTGGCGACCCGTGATGCTTAAGGATAGAGCCCAGGTGGATGAACAGTTCATGACATGCAATACTCCACTTTGGCCCTATCTTGGGCTAGACGGGCTGTCAGAGAGGCCCCCTCCGATCAATCGGCTGGTCATGTCAAGCCCTAGCACCTATATGATTGCCCCAACCCTATTGCCCTTATGGCAAAGCCCAACCCCTTTTTATCATATTAGTGCTAGAAGGTGGTGGCTGCGGGTCTACATGTCCTGGGAATGACGTTAAACTCTATCTGATGGTGAGGTTCCAGTTTTGGAGGTTTGGGGAATGTGGAGCACCCATTCATCACCATTGCTCCCTGGTCCATCTATGGGTTAAATAGAAAAATGTATTTATAAAAAAATTGTATTATCCATTAAGAATTGATTTATTTCAAAACTTTATTGGCATTAAATGACCCACTGAGGTTGATATGCCGTAAAAGAAAACAAACCAAACAAATGTATATAATTTGTAAAAAACATAGCTGACTCCTAAGGTAGGGTGACTTATCGAATTCCCTGCTACGGCTTATCTGGTTGTAATGCTGGATATGAGAGACATTCAATTTGTGGTCCGTCTTCGATGCTGGTCAAGCAGAAAAAGGAAGAATTTCCCACTTTGGGTTTGCCGCCAAAGTATTCTAGCCTGTGATTGGTTGGTTCGAAACAGAGGCTCGTAGACAAGGATGATAACCCCCATACCTCAGAATTCTCAATACTACTAAAGATGATGGCGTAGTGTCCGCTTTTTTTCTTTTTATCTGCAACTGCATGAGTGGCTGAACAGACCAATTTTTTAATAGCAATCTCTGGTACAGTGACTACAAACAAAAAGTGATGCTTGCTGGAGTTGCTATTGTCTCTCCCTCCTTTTGGCTTTCTTTTCTGTAGAGGCTACTTTCCTCTCTTTTTCACTTCTTCTCGTTCCTTGTTTGACGAAGAGGCGCCAGGTCGCACACTCTTCTGCACAAGCCTCCCATGTGTTGGTGTTGATGTGGCATGTCTTTATGTCTCTCTTGCAGACACTAATGCTAATATTGGTCCTCGGTGAACCTCTTTTCTACTTTCTTGAAACAAGATATGGCTCCAGAAATTTGGATTCTTTGATCCTATTCATTTTTAAGGCTCCTGTTGCTGTTATGAAATTTTTGTAACCAATATTGAGCCGTATGTTCATTGTTAAATGCTGGTTGATATTGTGGACAGTTTCTGCTGTCCTATTTTGAACTCAGAGCTCAAATTTTTGTCCATCTTTAATTTGACAAGGAATAATAAATACTTAAGACAAAACCATTAGCATGAATGAATAGAGCAACATTTTAAGCTTTAAAATGGTCGATTACATGAACATAGTTGAATAATAGTTTATTTCAAAATACAAATCAAAAATGAAAATAACAAAAATTGTAATTATGTTTGTACCAATTGAATAGGAAATGGGTCAGCCTACAAAATGCTAATTAAACTTTACAATTCCCAATTCCATCACTACTACTACTACTTCTACTACTACTTCTACTACTACTACTACTTCTACTTCTACTACTATTCTTCATGCTTTAAAATGGTATATTACATAAACATAGTTACACATAGTTGGAGGCTGTCGTGTAATCGTTAGAGTTGTAGGAAATGGACTTGTTGACCCAAATTGAAATCCTGGATGAAGCTACAGTTCACATAGCACTAATACCCTTGGGGAAAGGTATGAATCCAACTACTCTCCCTCCAGCTAAGGGTAAATAGTAGGGCAGACTGGGCTCTTTAACTTTGGTTAGACAACCAGTCTAGGAGAAGGAAAACTTTGAATTCAAACCTGTTAAACTCCACTTGGTGTGGTCACTACTAGAATGAGTGATGTATATGGAGAAACATGTTTCCTCATCATCAAACAGAGGTTCGTCATCAAATTTTTGGTGGTTAAGAAGTGCAAACCATGTGAAATTTACAGCAGAATGAGTGATGTATATGGAGAAACATGTTTCAGTCAAAAAATGTTTACAAATGAGCTAAACATGGGTTTTCCACTATGAGTCTGAGTCACAAAGACAATCCATGAAGTGGAAACACAGTGACTCTCTAGTAAGGTCTTGGGTACAGTAAAGAAGGTCATGCTGACAGTCTTCTGTAACATGAAAGGATCCATCACAATTGATTTCCTTGAAAAAGGTATAACTGCAAATAGTCCTTCCTAATTAGTGATCTATTTCACAAACTAAAAGTGAATGTCATAGATTTAACCTTTCTTCATTAGGTAAATTTAAATCTTCGACCATTATAAAAATGATAATATGAATCAAAGTTTCAGACAGTAAATTTCGATTAAATAGCATTTATTACCAAATTTTACTGGATTTAAATCTCTGAAACCAAAAATAGAATTGTACAAATACATATAAGGAAAGTAGTGGCTGGTTTAGCTCAGTCAGTAGAGCAGGTAGAGGCAGGTGTTGCATGTTCTGACTTTACAAATAATATTTAAATGACGATAAAATAACAAGACACAGTTTAGGCAGAAAATACCGAGAAATGACAAAGACAATGCATATCTATATATAATGGAGATAGACTGCATTTCTGTCTGAAGCCGAAACTACGTCACGGCTTACGTCACAGATTCCACAATAATCTAAAGGATTTATTAATGAGAACCTAATTTATAATCAATATAGTTTATTTATAACATATAAAAGAGATAATTAGTTTATATACTCTATGTGGTTGGCGTTGTAATATTTGAGGTCTTGTATTTATAAATAACAAATGAATTTATTCTCCGAATAAATTTGTATAAATCAAAATATGTGAATGTTCAAAAGACTAATATGAATGCAAATATTTGTATGTAAAGTCATCAAAGTTCGATCGGACAAATGAAAAATAAAGTTTTGTGAATACGACCTGAGAAAATGGATTGGTGATGTTAATTGCACTGCATGATGATGGTAGTAGTAAACAGTGACTCAGAAGGTTGATGTTTGTTTTTGGTATCAGCAAGTCGACTCGTTTACTCAGAGTTAATTCTGATACATCTGTTTCTTCGATTGAAAGTTTAGTGCCTGTGATTGTGTAGTGTCGTCCTGGAGCGGAGATGGAATGTCTCTTTGTTGATTTTTCTGTCTGTATTTATATTTACAAATAGGCTCTGATTTTGATAATCTATTTTGGTGCTTAAGCACAGACGTAGTTTTAAGCATGATGATTTGTCCAATCGAACTCTGACTAATGTATAAATATTTTTTTAATCTCTTTTCCTTAAGTTACGAAAAAGAATTGTGTTTGTATGTTTTTTTGTTTATCCTTATTTGGATATAAAATATAGGATTTTATCCTATAAGCATCTGCCTGGGAATTGCAAAGTTCCAGGTTCAATACCAGTCCTTCCTTGCTAAATCAGCGCAAGAGTAGTACAGCTTGGGTAATCTGATCCATGGAGCAAAGCATCTGGGAAATGACGGTAGGTGTGGTGCTACACCTCAATAAAAACAATCTCCCTGGTCTAGTACTATCAAAAAGGGGATAGACTCCCTCGCTGTTTGGCTGATACTGACAATAGGCCACTCTGCCAACTTTATTTACGTATGCATATTTACCAACCTCTCCGCATGAGTAGGATGTGACACAAGGTCAATTTCTTAAGCAGAGTTAAACTGGTTTGAATTTAGAGTTTTCATTCTCCTAGACTAGTTGTCTAACTGAGGTTGAAGATCCTACCCTGCCCTACTATTTACCCATAGCTGGAGGGAGAATAGTTCCAAGGGGTATTACCTCAATGTGAAAAGCAGACAGCCTCATTCAGGATTTGAACTCATCTCACCATGTCCATTTCCTATGAAGGTAACCATTACACCACGTGCCTCCTTACTTACTTTACATATAAGGAGTAAATTTATAGAGTAAAATTCATGCCTTAAAATCATATGAACATGAACATGAACATAAATATTGTTAAATAGTATATAGTATATAAATAGTATATAGTATATAAATAGTATATGAACATGAATATTGTTAGTATATAGTATATAAGTAGTATATAGTATATAGATAGTATATGAACATGAATATTGTTAAATAGTATATAGTATATAATAGTATATAGTATATAAAATAGTATATGAAATATAATATTGTTAAATAGTAATAGTATATAAATAGTATATAGTATATAAATAGTAATATTGAATATTGTTAGTATAGTATATAAGTAGTATATAGTATATAGATAGTATATGAACATGAATATTGTTATAGTATATATATATAAATAGTATATAGTATATAAATAGTATATGAACATAAATATTGTTAAATAGTAAAAGTATATAAATAGTATATAGTATATAAATAGTATATGAACATGAATATTGTTAGTATATAGTATATAAGTAGTATATATATATAGATAGTATATGAACATGAATATTGTTAAATAGTATATAGTATATAAAAAGTATATAGTATATAAATAGTATATGAACATAAATATTGTTAAATAGTAAATAGTATATAAAGTATATAGTATATAAATAGTATATGAACATGATATTGTTGTATATATATATAAGTAGTATAGTATATAGATATATGAATTATAGTATATAGTATATAGTATAGTAATAAATAGTATATGAACATGAATATTGTTAGATAGTATATAGTATATAAATAGTATATGATATGAATATTGTTATAGTATATAGTATATAAATAGTATATAGTATATTATATAGTATATGAACATGAATATTGTTAAAATAGTATATAGTATATAAATAGTATATAGTATATAAATAGTATATGAACATGATATTGTTAAATAGTAATATAGTATAATAAATAGTATATAGTATATAAATAGTATATGAACATGAATATTGTTAAATAGTATATAGTATATAAATAGTATATAGTATATAAATAGTATATGAACATGAATATTGTTAATAGTATATAGTTTATAAATAGTATATAGTATATAAATAGTATATGAACATGAATATTGTTAAATAGTATATAGTATATAAATAGTATATAGTATATAAATAGTATATGAACATAAATATTGTAAATAGTAAATAGTATATAATAGTATATAGTATATAAATAGTATATGAACATGAATATTGTTAGTATATAGTATATAAGTATATATAGTATAGATAGTATGAAACATGAATATTGTTAAATAGTATATAGTATATAAATAGTATATATATAATAGTATATGAACATGAATATTGTTAAATAGTATATGTATATAGTATATAGTATAAATAGTATATGTATATAATAGTATATAGTATATAAATAGTATATGAACATGAATATTGTTAAATAGTATATAGTATATAAATAGTATATGAATATATAGTATATAAATAGTATTAGAATATTGTTAAATAGTATATAGTATATAAATAGTATATAGTATATAGTATATAATAGTATATAAATAGTATACATGAATATTGTTAATAGTATATAGTATATAAATAGTATATGAACCTGAATATTTTTAAATAGTATATAGTATATAAATAGTATATAGTATATAAATAGTATATGAATATGAATATTGTATAAATAGTATATAGTATATAAATAGTATATAGTATATAATAGTATATGAACATGAATATTGTTAAATAGTATATAGTAATATAATAGTATATATATAGTTATAAATAGTATATGAACATGAATATTGTTAAATAGTATATAGTATATAAATAGTATATAGTATATAAATAGTATCTGAACATGAATATTGTTAGATAGTATATTCCAAAATATGAATCAAAGTTTGAGATAAAGAAAATTGTAACTATTTTCACACTAACCTAATTGCTGCACCACTTTTGATTTTAATACAAAGTATTTTTTATTTGTGTTACAGATTTTTGGTTTCCTATACAGGAAATCAAAAACCAAAAATGTCTTCTGGAGAGAAGCTATGGCCTCAGAAATATGGATTCCAGATTGTTGGCGATGGTCCAACATTTATAGCATCGGTCAAGCCAGGTAGTGAGGCTGAAGAATCAGGCCTTGTTCCTGGAGACAGACTAATGGAACTTGATGGTTATGATATATCAATGCTGTCGGCAGACGTACTGACTATTTTGATGAAAGAGACTAATGGTCACCCTCCAGCGGTTGGAGTTGTGCCCAGTGTGTCTCCAATTTATCTGACCTGTAAAAGACCACAGAGATGTGGCTTCAGTGTGACCAACAAGAAACCCATTACTGTTAGTCAGGTAGAACCAACTGGACTAGCATTTGCAGCCGGATTAAGGAAAGGTAAGAACACATTTTATATTTTATATATCTACGAGGAAGGCATATCGGCCGAAACGTTGTACAGATAACAATGAAGATGAGGATGAGGACAATAGTCCGAATAACGCAGATAATGCTAATCTATGAGGGTCATTCAATAAATAGAGGGAATTTTTTTGAAACGAGCAAAATAACAACATTTTCAGAATAAATGTAAACTCTAAGTTGTTTGGAATAGGTTTTAGCAAACATTATTTTAATCTCACAGAAATATTTGTTTTGAGGCTATTCAAAATGGTGGGAAATCAAACAGAGTCATCCAGGCTTGAACAGAGGTTCGTCATCAAATTTTTGGTGGTTAAGAAGTGCAAACCATGTGAAATTTACAGAAGAATGTATGATGCATATGGAGAAATATGTTTTAGTCAAAAAATGTTTACAAATAGGCTAAACATGGGTTTGCCACTATGAGCCTCAGGGTCATTCAATAGATAGAGGGAATCTTTTTGAAGCGAGCAAAATAACAAAATTTTTCAGAATTTTTCCAATAAATGTAAGCTCTATGTTGTTTGGAATTGGTTCATAGCAAACATTATTTTAATCTCACAGAAATATTTGTTTTGAGGCTATTCAAAATGGTGCGACATCAAACAGAGTCCTCATCATCAAACAAAGGTTTGTCATCAAATTTCTGGTGGTTAAGAAGTGCAAACCATGTGAAATTTACAGCAGAATGAGTGATGTATATGGAGAAACATGTTTCCTCATCATCAAACAGAGGTTCGTCATCAAATTTTTGGTGGTTAAGAAGTGCAAACCATGTGAAATTTGCATCAGAATGAGTGATGTATATGGAGAAACATGTTTCAGTAAAAAAATGTTTACAAATGAGCTAAACATGGGTTTTCCAATATGAGTCTGAATCACAAAGACAATCAGTGTAGTGGAAACGCAGTGACTCTCTAGTAAGGTTTTGGTTACAGTGGTTAGTAAAGAAGGTCATGCTGACAGTCTTCTGTAACATGAAAGGATCCATCACAATTGATTCCCTTGAAAAAGGTATAACTGCAAACAGTCCTTCCTAATTAGTGATCTATTTCACAAACTAAAAGTGAATGTCATAGATTTAACCCTTCTTCATTAGGTAAATTTAAATCTTAGACCATTATAAAAATGATAATATGAATCAAAGTTCACCTTATTTATTTAATGACACTTGTACATAAGTAGCTGAACTGTCTCAAGTAACCTAGTTTTGGTTTTTTTCTTTGTGTGGGCAGGGGTTTTTCTTCTTGTTTTTTGTTGTTGTTTTTTTTGTTTTTTTTTTGCTTAATCCCATTCCTGACACCACATATTACTGCTAAGCCATCTTTCAAAGCTACACCTACACAACACCCAACACCCTCTGACTCTTGAAATTCAGGTAGAACTGCCAATCGAGTGGTCTATCAAACGTTCGCTTACAATCACTTCATACTACTCTATCTACTTTACTGGGCACTCTCCTCCCCTGACTCATGCAGTACTGAAGAGTGAACAGTGTTTTAACTCAACCCAATATACAATACATATATATACATACATAAACACACACATACACACACACACATATATATATATAAGCTGTGTCAAAAAAGTATTGTGATTTTTTGTACTTTTTGATACACCTTGTATTCTGAAAAAATTAATGTTCCTTTCATTGTTCATTTCTATCATGGTAAATACAGCTTCAAACTCGGCACTTTTATGAACACCTTGTATTCTGAAAAAAATTAATGTTCCATTAATTGTTCATATCTATCTTGGTAAATACAGCTTCATCTTGGTACTTTTTATGACACATCTTATATATATATATATATATATATATATATATATATATATATATATATTCGTGTGATGAACTCTCTTGTTATTTCAACATATGAGAGCAAAATAGTTCTCATCAGTCTTATACCTGTGTCTTATATGACATTTCAAACCATCCACATATTTGTATGTAAGTCCGTAGCTAATAAGAGTTATCAGAGGAAGTAGCTGGTATAACTCATCTAGCTTTTGACTTCTTCTTCAAGTTTGTGTCAAAATAACTATATATTATAATATATATATATATATATATATATATATATATATGAATAAGATATATGAAAAAACAAACGATGTTTACAACTGAAATAGGCTCATCAGAAGAGAAAGTGTGCAAACCGTTTCGGGGGCCAATTCTCTTGACGGTTTTAAAAAGCAACACTCGGCCCATCCTCAACTATATGAGGACCCTATTGCATTATAATGTATCAACCGCACGTGGGTCGGTCATCAACAAAAACAAGACGGGAAAAAGACCGTTAGTAAACAGAACGCTGCTAGTTAAACGTTGGAATTAATAAAAATAAAAAAATAAATAAATAATAAATAAAATTGTGCTGTCTGCATTAAAAATAATATGAATTTTATTTAAAAATAAAATGAATTTTATTTAAAAATAAAATGAATCTCATTTTCAATTTTTGAAAATAATCAGAAGCATTATAGTAATGAAATAAGACTCAAAAAGTCTGGTGTAAAGTTATAGAAAAGTGTAAAATATGTATAAAAGTGTATATGGAATATCAAATTTTTGTAATACAATCCAACTGTAAAATAAGTAGCCCACATTTATAGGTAAATCCGTGGTGTTAATGGATATCATCAAAAGGGGTAAACATTCAAATGTAAAGTTTTTTCATGGACAAGTATGTGAAAATAAAATGGAAATTAATCTGACAGTATGAATAAGATATAATGAAAAAAAAACGATGTTTACAACTGAAATAGGCTCATCAGAAGAGAAAGTGTGCAAACCGTTTCGGGGCCAATTCTCTTGACGGTTTTAAAAAGCAACACTCGGCCCATCCTCAACTAATATGAGGACCCCTATTGCATTATAATGTATCAACCGCACGTGGGTCGGTCATCAACAAAAACAAGACGGGAAAAAGACCGTTAGTAAAAACAGAACGCTGCTAGTTAAACGTTGGAATTAATAAAAAAAAAAATTAAATAAATAAATAAATAAAATTGTGCTGTCTGCATTATATATATTTCGTTGAACTGTGCAGCCATTTTCTGTCTGCAAATCTTGTTCATGGTCCTTTTGAGTTACTGGATTGATATAACTATATCAGGCGAAAATTGGCTGATGTATTTGCCATAGCTTATTATTTCCCGAGTACTTTCAGTCCCAAGCTTGTATTCTATTTATATAGGTGTTTTATTTTGTAATTTGTTTATTTTACTTTATTCTAATTATTGTTGTTGTTATTATTATTAGTGTTGTTATCATTGTTATTATTATCATTGTTTCCACTATTATTATTATTGTTAATATTATTATTATTGTATAAATTATTAATGTAATTACAGGCATTTTAGAACATTAGTGTTATTATCCAAGTTTATTTTGTTTAGTTTAGGATTTTTATATATGATATGTAGGGTTTTCTAAAATCTTTAGTCTTTGTTTACAAGTTTGTTTTTCTAAAATAATGTGTAATATAAACTCAAATAGTGTCTCAACCATAGAATTCGCCCCCCCCCCCACCAAAAAAAAAAAACATGTGAAATTTACATTTTCAGCCCACCCTCATAAAATCATTAAAAATATACAAACTTATTCATATGAATACTCTAATCTTTTTGGATAAATGTCTTTTACAAGAGTTGGCTGAAAAGTTCATAGGCTAACCAAGATACTCTCATGCAATGTGACCAAATAAAGTTATTTTTCAACATAGTCTCCCTTGTGGTCAACACACTTCTTCCATCGTTGTTGTAGTATTTGGATCCCATTGATCAAAAAAGTCAGCAACAGCAGATATGACATCATCATATGAGCTTTTCAGCCTATGAACATTTCAGCCCACCCTCATAAAATCAAAGTATCCCAGCATTGTTATAAATTGTGATAATAAATAAGGTTTCTTTTTCTCAGTGACTAATTGTTTTTTTCTTTAAAGGAGACATTATATGTTTTTTTCTTTAAAGGAGACATTTTAGGTTTATTCTTTAAAGGAGACATTATGTGTTTTTTTCTTTAAAGGAGACATTATATGTTTTTTTTTCTTTAAAGGAGACATTATAGGTTTATTCTTTAAAGGAGACATTATGTGTTTTTTTCTTTAAAGGAGACATTATATGGGTTTTTTTCTTTAAAGGAGACATTATATGGTTTTTCTTTAAAGGAGACATTATAGGTTTATTCTTTAAAGGAGACATTATATTTTTTTTTCTTTAAAGGAGACATTATTGTTTTTTTCTTTATTGGAGACATTATATGTTTTTTTCTTTATTGGAGACATTATAGGTTTATTCTTTAAAGGAGACATTATATGTTTTTTTTCTTTATTGGAGACATTATAGGTTTATTCTTTAAAGGAGACATTATATGTTTTTTTTTCTTTATTGGAGACATTATATGTTTTTTTTTCTTTAAAGGAGACATTATATTAACAGTAAATGATAAACCCATCCATGAAATTGACCACAAAGAATTGGTACTGATTGCTGAACATGAACGTCTGATTTTGTCAACCATTCCTACTGGAATTAGAGAAAACACAGTTACAGATGACTTCAGGGGACCCCAAATCAAAACTTCTAAATTTCTTTTCACAAAAGTAAGAATTTTATTTTCAGTCATTAAAAACACGAACAATTTTACACTTTCTTTAAAAGTTTTACAGCAATTTGGATGATTGAAAAATGACGTTGAGCTTGAACAAATACCTCACAGAATTTTCCTTCAGTTGCAAATTGGACTGGAAATTGCTTTATTCTTAATTATTTTTTTTTTTATTATTATTGCATTTTTTTCTAATAAAAATCTCACTGTAATTTTCTGTTCTTACTGGTTTAAGATTACACTCACGCACATACTAGGGCGAATCAAAATTTTGGCAATGTGAAGGACAATTTGGCAGTTCTTGATGCTTTTGCCGAGGTTGTGTAGGTGAAGAACCACACTGGATTGTGGGATGTTGAGCGTGCCTGATACTCTCCAAATGCTACTCACCAGATTTATTTCTATGGTTTGGAGCACGGCCTTGAAATCCCCACTTGCCTGATCATCGAGGTTCTTGCAACCCGAGCAAAATTTCTTGAATCATCTGGTTACTGAACTCTGAACAACTGCGCCTTCACCTATGGCACAACAAATGTTTTTAGTTATATTATGGCCCAGTTCAAACTTGTAAAGCCTAAGTTCCTGAATTAGACTATGTTGGATGTCCATATGTGCAGCTTTCAAATCCCACACAGAGTGAAGCTGTACACAACTTGTCAGCACACCAGCTACCACAATACTACCTACCACAGTAGGTACCTTTCCATGGCTTGAACTGTTAATCAGTTATGTTGTATACGCACCACAACCAAGCATGTTCCAAAATATTGCAAACCTTTAGACTCAGCCACGGCCTACTAATATATATGGCCCCATATGTCACCTAAGCAGGCAGAATTCTAACAGATCTATTCATTTTATAGTCAATTTATGACTGTTTCGAAAAAAATGTTAAAAATATACAAACTTGTTGTCTTTTTTCTTCAGAAATGTAATAATAAAAAGATTGTAAACAAACAAACAAACAAACAAACAAACAAAAAGTAGTTTTAAAAATTATTCAGTTATACAAAACAAACACCAACAATTTATCTATGGTTTCAGGTTATATCAGAAAAAAATGAAACCTTTTCAATGTGAAATGTATTCCCTGGTCATGGTCGACAATGATAGTAATGATACTACAGAGAAACAGTATTTCTTAAGGGGAACTTACAGTTCCATCTAGCCAAATGTTTATGCTTTAAGATTTTTCGAAACAGACATAAAACAGACTATAAAACAAATAGGCCTGTTAGAATTCTGCCGGCTTATGGTGACATATGTATTAGTAGGCTGTGACTCAGCCTTGTATATACAAGCATATAAATATTAATGGAGGTATGTGGTGTAATGGTTATTGTTGTAGGAAATGTGAGCCAAATTCAAACCCAAAACGAGTCAGATGCTAAAATAATCTCCTTGGTCTAGAGCTATTGAAAAGGGGATAGATTCCCTCGCTGTCTGGCTGATACCAACATTAGGCCGTCCTGACGATGACGACTAAAGAAGTGTAAACAACACCATAATTACCTCATTTTTCTTTACACTTGCATTGTGATAGCTTTCAAAACCAACCACCAAACCAATATATATATATATAATAAAACAAAAAGGGTAGGCCAAACTTGGAATGATAAGACATTGTTGAACACATAAACACAAACACACACACAAGCACAGAATTTGGAAGATATAAGACACAAAGCAGAATAAACAATTACTAGCAACAGCTTCAGTTGACGAAGAGATCTCTATCTCCAAATATTAAGAATAAATCAAAGGTTAACAAACAACACCATAGTTATCTTATTTTTCTTTACACTTGCATTGTGATAGCCTTCAAAACCAACCACCAAACTAATTTTATTCTATTTTATCAAAACTGAATTTCTTTTAACAAAATACATTTTGGTCCTATTTTTTTTTTTTTAAATCTGTTTTTTTACTTTTTGTTTTTTGTCTTAATTTGATTTTAGGTGGCTAAATACTGTGACAAGGATTATCACAAGAAAATGGCACTGGTAGGAGCATTAACTGAATATTCTGAAGATTGGGACATTTACAGTCTTTGTTCATCTTTGGATAGTTTATTAAAAGAACCATCAGACCGAAAACTCCTGAAACACATTGAGTAAGAATTTTTTATTAATATAAATCAGTGAAATGTTGATAATAATATGGCTAACCATTAAACAATATATTATTAATGGCTAACCATTAAATATATATTTTATTCTGTATAGATTAATAAATATTTCATTGTTATTAATGTTAATGAATATTTCATTCTGTATAAATTATGGAATGTCGATTCTGTATAAATTAATTAATATATGATTCTGTATAAATTAATTCATACAAATTCTGTATAAATTAATTAATATATGATTCTGTATAAATTAATTAATATAAATTCTGTATAAATTAATTAAAATAACTTAATTCTGCATAATTAATGGAATGTTGATTCTGTATAAATTAATGGAAGGTTGATAATAATATGGCTAACCATTAAACAATATATTACTAATGGTAAACCATTAAACAATATATTACTTTTTGATACATTTTCAGATAATGGATAGGCATAGCCTATAATTTTTAGCAGGTAGTTTAATTTAAAATAACGGTAAACTGTGGAAAATCACTGTCATATATTTTGAAAGGTAACAGACTATAATAACATTATTCTGTCAGTAAAACATGCCTGGCCTATGATAAACCATTTACTTTTGTCCCCGTTCTCTTGACACCCCTGTTAGCGTGGCTTAGAATATGGCCACTGTATATTCAGTAGAAGGTCCACTTCGACCCACAGTGGTAGTACCTGTTAGGGTTGTTATAACAGAAATAAGATGTCTCTTATGATTCACAATCCTTACTTCACAATGCATCCATTCGCCAACAAAACAAAATTAAAAACAAAACAAAACACAAGTCACGGACGCCTACCACGGAAGTTAACTCAACGGACCCTAAAACGAAGTGACCAAATTAACACAGATCTGCGCATAGGCTCGGGCAGAGCTTCCGCTTGAAAGGAATTCCTAAACAATAAAAAATAATGTTATAAACAGAATCCGGATTTTCGCCCAATAAAAAACCTTCCCCCCAAAATCATGAAAAGCCCTTCTGGGGCCTATCTCTTTACTATATAACGAGCCAACTTAATGCTAAGAGAGTTGACTGAGGGCTTCCAAGCCATGGGTATCGCCGGCTGGCAATCAAGATAAAAGGGACTACCATGCACACCCATGTCTACCCAACCAACTCAATTTTGCTTCGACCCTACGCCACAGCCAGCATGATACCCCTTACCCTGCCTGACCACTACTATCAATAATCTTACCAACCTACGCCTGTCAACTCAAGTCACCATCAGAGCCAGAACTGACTTTTAACCCCACGCCTACCCTCTTTTCACCAAACAGCAAAAAGGGATTACTACTATCACGTCGACTACAATACCAATGATTCCAGCTTTTGTTTATTTAAAAATAAACGATATTAATCAAAACCTTCCCGTCCATTATTTCTTCTTTGCAAACCATACGCTTTTAGAGATATCTCATTATATATCAAGGTCTTATCTATGAGTCAAATAGTTCTGTTTAAAAATTGTTCGTATGTGATAGGACAGTGTGCAAAAGAAAGAAAAAATAACACTCTCTTAAGAAACAGCTGTACAAAAAAAGGCAATATGAATGTACAATGCAATTAGAATCAATCAATCAATCAAAAAAAAATCTCATCAATATGAAAGATATATACAAGGTGTGTCAAAAAGATATTGAGATTTTGTTGTCCTTTTTGAATCCCTCATGCCCCCAGCTATGAGTTAAATAGTATCACGACTGTTCTACAAGGATTGTTTTGGCATTAAATGACCCACTGATATATCCGGGTTGTTGACTATTTATACATGACACTGTCCAATCAGATTATAGTGAGGCGGTACCAAGGTATTTACATATTCATTATATCACCCACAAAGTTGATATGTCATAGATCAAAGAACCAAAGAAACCAGATGAAAGTCGCACACACGCACACACACACACACACACATATATATATACATATATATATATATATATTTGAGTTAAGGTAGCATGGACATAGAGTCAACACCTGGTTACTGATAGTTTCTCGCCTATGCGATCTTCAGACGAAAAGTTTTGGTCACACCTACCGCACAGATCAGATGACTCAATCTAATTAAGTTACTTTTAGGGCAGAAGCATTCTCTACCTGGTGTTAAATTAAACCTTGTTAATTTCCAACAACCTGGTCTTGCATTTTCATTCAGTCTTCTGTATTTTATCTGTATGTAAAAACATAACACCTTGTTAACGTGTTCTTATTTGATGAGCCAAAAAAATTATTTGTAGCCATTTTTAATCTGAATATAGAATATTACATACACCAAACATATCTTCCTGTTTTTCATCAGATAACGAATAATTTTCATTGAGTATAACCAACTTGAGACAAAGAATGAACTCCAGATATTATAGTTTCAGTTTTAATGCTCAGCTCTGCTGAAATAAAGTAAGTAAAGTCATCGGGGGGGTCTAAAGTCGGTATCAGCCAGACATCGAGGGAGTCTATACCCTTTTCACTGGCACTAGACCAAAGAGATTGTTTTTTAGAGTCTGAGGCAGAGCACCACACCTACCATCAGCTCTTCACTTTACCACACAGATCCTTGTGCTACTCATACGCTGAGTTGGCGAAGGCTTGTATCATATAAATGTAAACTTTTATAGTCATACATACTTATCTTTTTTAATTGGACCAGAAGTCTAATAAAGCTATTAATTTCCCAAACAAAGTATTTGCTTATAACTCCCTTAGAATTATAAAAATGGATGCATGCACAACACGGTTGAGCTAATTAAGTCACTTTTAGGATATAAGCATTCTCTACTCTGTGTCAAATAAAACCTTGTTAATTTTCCAACAACCTGGTCTTGCATTTTCATTCAGTGCTCCATATTTTATCTGTATATAAAAACATAAGTTATTTTGTTTAATGGCATATCAACCTTTGTGGGTTATTACATATTACAGCTGCATAGCCTAGAGAAGGCAACAAGAGGCATTGGCCTGTATGTGAATGCAGATAAAACTGAGTTTATGTATTTTAAACAAGATGAAGATATCTCCACACTAGATGGTAAGCCTCTGAATTAGTAGACCAAATGGACGCATATGCACAGCATGGTTGAGCTAGCTGAATCACTTTTAGGATAGAAGCATTCTCTATTCTGTGTTAAATAAAATGTTGTTAATTTCCAACAATCTGGTCTTGTATTTTCATTCAGTGCTCTGTATTTTATCTGTATGTAAAAACATAAATTATCAATTTTTAATTCATCATCTTTCAGGCCATTCATTCCTCGACACCAAAAAGATGTCTTTAAACCAATGTCAAAGAAGAAAAAACTGTACAAAGACTGCCAACATTTGGCTTATATACCAAATAAATCAGCAAAAAAACTGTGAGTTTATGACAGATCTTGGTTATTTCCTATAAGTCTAACATGATCAAAGGGGAACCACTTTTGACTGATAAATTATTTATCTATTTTCCCATTAAACTAACCCTAATCTTAACCCTAAACCCTAACCCTAAACCCTAATCCTAAGCTCTAACCCTAACCCTAACCCCGTCTTCTTTTTTCCTAGTAGATCAATAAATAAATAAATAATTTATCAGTCAAGAGTGGTTCCCCTTTGATCATGTTAGACTTATAGGAAATAACCCAGATCTTTTACTCTTTTATATTTTTATACTTTCATATATTGATTTACTATCGGGAACTTGCGGTCCCGAAATACTGCTAAGAAAGGAATAAAAGACAATACAAGGTTTATATATTAATAGGGGTTTAATGGTGCGAATGGGTTGCTAAAACTTATTGCTTTAGCTGTCTCAAGTCACATAAATATAAAGTAACAATCCATGACACACTTATCTTTGTGTAGATTTCTTGTGGGTAAAGAATTCTGGTTGTAGGCTCTTTCGTTGATGGGTCTGCTGCTATGTTAACCCAAAGTTGGGGTGCTGTCTGTGTTGTTCGTTGTAGTTGTCAACCGTCTCTGCTGCTGTCTGGTTCTGTTCTCCCAGTAGGGACGTCTGCCCTCTTCAACTATTTTTCTGTTCTGGGGATTTTGGCCCCTGCTAATACCCACTTCCAGGCTCTGTCAGGGGAGGGTAACCCATATTTTTCATATTACATCTACAAACACACTAAATCTCCTTGGTTTTTCAGAAGTTTAGATATCCTGGTAAACTAATGTTTACATAGTTTCCTGGGTATGACACTAAACTGCATCTGATCAGGAAATTCTGGAGATATTGGGAAGTAGTACTACTGCATTGCCATTACTCCCATGTCCACTTGAACTCAGAGTGGCAGTACCTGTTAGGGTCACATCTATTAGTCAAATAGATATGTTTAAAAATTATTCGTAGGATCGCATGAAAAAAAGACCTCTTCAGAAACAACTACACAAAAAATGTAAATATGAACATACGAGTGGTTTACGGTAGGATTGCAGTGACAGTAGAGCCACAGTGAGCAGCCACAGTGAGCAGCTTATTGTTGGCTTGTTTAATCAATTGGACAGTAAATATATAATATTTTTAACTCTTTAGACAAAGAGTTAAAAATATTATATATTTACTGTCCAATTGATTAAACAAGCCAACAATAAAATTCACCGTGAATTGGAATTCCCTGACCTCTAAGCATAAAATAACCCTAAACAGGTTGATATGACATTAAAATAAATCAATCCAATCAAAATCAATTACATAGACACTATATATATTTATGAATAAAATTTAAAACTAAAAGCATTTTTAATCCATAAGATTTTTACAGTGCTCAATGCAAGAAAATGCAGAGCACTATCACAATATATTTTAGGTATAGAATAAAATCATCATCACTCATCGGCACTGCAGTCTCAGAAGACTGTATAGTTCTTGTGCCCCTGAAGTTACAACACCTCCTGGGACTGTGAAGTCCAATGTTTGAAAAACATTCTCAAACACAGATGTAACATGTGAAAGCTGTTCCTGAAGATATTGATGTGGCAGTGCTTTGTTGCCGCCACTTTCTTCTGGACCTCTTGGCTTGATGGTGTTGCACCAGGGTGACTTCAGACATGAACAGTCCGCTACGGAGAGCCTGCCGCCACTGAAGGCAGTCCTGAGCCAAATTTTCCCAGCTGAAAGGGGTAATGCAAAAACACCTGAGATCATTCTTGCAGACATCCTTAAAACACAGCTGGGGGTGACCAATCTGTCTCTTACCAGATGAAAGCTCTGCAAAGAGATTCGTACATCATCCATCCTGCGGACATGGTCCAGCCATTGGAGAGACGATACTGTCTCAGTAGAGAACACAAGCTGGGAAGTTGAGCTCTCTCTAGAACTGCTGTTAATGATCCTGTCCCTCCAGGATCACTGGGGGGGGGGGGCAGGATCTCTGAAGGGACAGGATCACTAAAATAGGATAATAAAATGATAAAAACATGACTCAGAGTTTCATGTTATCAATAATTTTTATTAGATTGAGATGTGTTGAATACTAGTTCACCTTCTTTTATTCCTGAAGTATATATATATATATATATATATATATATATATTATAGTGTACAATACATTTAAGGTGCTATTGTTACCATTGGTTTCTAGGCAGCATGTTAACTACCCTTCATCAAGACAATGCGCCTGTTTAAGAAAGATTCTGTATTTCTTAAACAGGCACATTGTCTTGATGAAGGGTAGCTAACATGCTGCCTGGAAACCAATGGTAACAATAGCACCTTAAATGTATTGTACACTATAATAAATAAATAAATACAGCTCTTACACACATAATCGAGCACTTTATTTTCAATTCTCCAATACTAACAAAGGACTATATATATATATATATATATATATATAGAATAGAAAAGAGTTATGGGTCCACAACGGTTTTGATCTATATGATTTCTTCAGGAATCTACCTTATATTTGATGTTATTACATAGTTAAACTGAGATAAACATATTTATCATTCAACTAAGAATTAAAAAAATCCTGGTGGTGCATGGTACAGGGTGATTTATTTATGGATCTGTATACTTTATACAGGGTGATTTATTTATACAGGATCTGTATACTTTATTCAGCATTTCATAATCAAATGAAAAAATTTTAATTGTAGCAATAACGTAACAAACATCAGTACTCCATACACTCGTGTGGTGTGATGGTTAGAGTCATAGGGAAATGGAGTCGTTGATGCGAGTTCAAATCCTTGACGAGGCTGTTTGAATTTCACATAGCGCTAATACCCTTGGGAAAAGTGTAAATCCAATTATTTTCCCTCCAGCTATTGATAAATCATTGGACAGACTATGCACTTTAACCTTGGTTAGGCAACAAATGTAAGAGAATGAAAACTCTGAATTCAAACTTGGTAAACTCCGCTTAAGAAATTGACCTGGTGTCACATCCTGTTCGAGGGGTTAGTAAACTCCTGTTTTCCAAATTTTAACAAAATTCATTGTAGCAATAAAGTATTTTTCATATTTTTTTTCTTACATTACTTGATTAAAATTAATCAATGAATTAACTAGAACTCTGCTATTTTCACTCTATTCAGAAAAGTATTCATTTGATATTTTTAGGACTTTTCGAATACTTCGAGGGGACAAACCCTATGGTTTTGTTATCAAAGGCAACTCACCTGTCCATGTGGAATGGCTTGATCCCGAAGGACCCGCGGAGATTTCTGGATTACTACCAGGAGACTTCATTGTTGCAATCAACGAAATTGATGCAAGGTGAGTATATGAAGCCTTTCTCTTCTTGGGTCCATCAAAATAGAGTACACTCATTTGAGGAGGGTTCTGTAAAGCACTGCATATATATATATATATATATAT